>OZ023262.1:204800759-205478759 GCA_964006375.1 Tillus elongatus | reverse complement strand
CGGATTGTAAATCGACATTAAAACCGCTTTGCATTACACAGAATTTCATATTAAGAACTATACTAAGCAAAGCAGTTGATTATCCCACAAAATTGTTATACAACTCAAATATGGGTGTTATGAATATTAAGGGGTTGTATATTCTTGCGCTCGTACAGTATACCCACGAGGAGGCCTTATTACAAGAGCAGACACAGCATCAATATCTAACAAGTCAGGTAACAAATAGAAATGTACTAACATCGAGATGTAAAAAAACTATTTCACGGAAAACTATTGACTTCCTTGGACCAAGATTATATAATCTTGTACCAGCCAAACTTAAGATTATAGAAAAGAATTATAAATTTCGGAAAAAAATAAAGGAAACATATTGCAAAATTACGAAAGGTTGGAAATCTTAATACAGAATTTTTGAAAAAACTATGGTACATAAGACAGCTTATAATTGTTGTTACGAATGAATAGCAATGGAGAAGTGCTACATACGTGGGTGTGCAAGTGTGGGCGTAGCGTTAGCGTGTGAGTATGTCGGGTATGTATGCTTGTGACTTATGGGATGATGTGCAAAGGCGGGAGCTAGTGAGTGTCTGTGAGTAAGTATAAAGGTATGTATAAGCGACTTATGTGATGGTGTGCGAAGGCAGGAGCTAGTGAGTGGCTGTGGGTAAGTATAAATGCGTGTATAAGTGAGAGTGGTTGCTTTTGGCTGTGTATTGATTGGAGACAGGGTTATCCTCTGCTTGTGCCTGGAGTAGATTGGGTGGAAGACGGGACGGATTCGAACAAAGAGACGTTAGAGGGATGGAATGCTTTGAGCGATTGTTGTTGACGGATATACCTCATTTATTCACACTGGAATAGAGGTGAGAGGGTGTGTGCAGTGGATGGGGGGATGCTTGAGAATTTAAATAATTTAGATAGCGAAGGACGGTCAGATGTGTAATGTAGGATTGTTTTAGTGTATGCTTTGATAGGATAACTAATTATAAGGCGAAGTACGCACAAGTATGAGTTGTAAAGTTTAAGTATAAATTTGTATTAATTGTTGTTGGCAAATAAATAATATATATATATATATATATATATATATATATATATATATATATATATATATATATATATATATATATATATATATTTGTGCGTGCGTATGTGTGTGTGTGTGTGTGTGTGTGTGTGTGTGTGTGTGTGTGTGTGTGTGTGTGTGTGTGTGTGTGTGTGTGTGTGTGTGTGTGTGTGTGTGTGTGTGTGTGTGTGTGTGTGTGTGTGTGTGTGTGTGTGTGTGTGTGTGTGTGTGTGTGTGTGTGTGTGTGTGTGTGTGTGTGTGTGTGTGTGTGTGTGTGTGTGTGTGTGTGTGTGTGTGTGTGTGTGTGTGTGTGTGTGTGTGTGTGTGTGTGTGTGTGTGTGTGTGTGTGTGTGTGTGTGTGTGTGTGTGTGTGTGTGTGTGTGTGTGTGTGTGTGTGTGTGTGTGTGTGTGTGTGTGTGTGTGTGTGTGTGTGTGTGTGTGTGTGTGTGTGTGTGTGTGTGTGTGTGTGTGTGTGTGTGTGTGTGTGTGTGTGTGTGTGTGTGTGTGTGTGTGTGTGTGTGTGTGTGTGTGTGTGTGTGTGTGTGTGTGTGTGTGTGTGTGTGTGTGTGTGTGTGTGTGTGTGTGTGTGTGTGTGTGTGTGTGTGTGTGTGTGTGTGTGTGTGTGTGTGTGTGTGTGTGTGTGTGTGTGTGTGTGTGTGTGTGTGTGTGTGTGTGTGTGTGTGTGTGTGTGTGTGTGTGTGTGTGTGTGTGTGTGTGTGTGTGTGTGTGTGTGTGTGTGTGTGTGTGTGTGTGTGTGTGTGTGTGTGTGTGTGTGTGTGTGTGTGTGTGTGTGTGTGTGTGTGTGTGTGTGTGTGTGTGTGTGTGTGTGTGTGTGTGTGTGTGTGTGTGTGTGTGTGTGTGTGTGTGTGTGTGTGTGTGTGTGTGTGTGTGTGTGTGTGTGTGTGTGTGTGTGTGTGTGTGTGTGTGTGTGTGTGTGTGTGTGTGTGTGTGTGTGTGTGTGTGTGTGTGTGTGTGTGTGTGTGTGTGTGTGTGTGTGTGTGTGTGTGTGTGTGTGTGTGTGTGTGTGTGTGTGTGTGTGTGTGTGTGTGTGTGTGTGTGTGTGTGTGTGTGTGTGTGTGTGTGTGTGTGTGTGTGTGTGTGTGTGTGTGTGTGTGTGTGTGTGTGTGTGTGTGTGTGTGTGTGTGTGTGTGTGTGTGTGTGTGTGTGTGTGTGTGTGTGTGTGTGTGTGTGTGTGTGTGTGTGTGTGTGTGTGTGTGTGTGTGTGTGTGTGTGTGTGTGTGTGTGTGTGTGTGTGTGTGTGTGTGTGTGTGTGTGTGTGTGTGTGTGTGTGTGTGTGTGTGTGTGTGTGTGTGTGTGTGTGTGTGTGTGTGTGTGTGTGTGTGTGTGTGTGTGTGTGTGTGTGTGTGTGTGTGTGTGTGTGTGTGTGTGTGTGTGTGTGTGTGTGTGTGTGTGTGTGTGTGTGTGTGTGTGTGTGTGTGTGTGTGTGTGTGTGTGTGTGTGTGTGTGTGTGTGTGTGTGTGTGTGTGTGTGTGTGTGTGTGTGTGTGTGTGTGTGTGTGTGTGTGTGTGTGTGTGTGTGTGTGTGTGTGTGTGTGTGTGTGTGTGTATCACACCGATAATGGGCCGATTTTGACAAAATTTGGTAAATACCTTCCTTTTGTAAGTTCGTTAGCCAGGAAAATCGGCTGAGGTTTTCCCGGAAAATTTTGGGTTTTCTTTAGAAAAAATACATATCTCTGGAAATAACAAAGTAAGGGCAACCAAATTTGGTGCGTCGTTTTATAACGCTATAAGTAAATTACTTACCAAAATTTAGCGCTGTAGCTCAAAAGAAAAAAAAGTTATGGGCATTTAAAGAAAAGTAAATTGGGGTTTTGGGTAATTTTTTTTTAGTCGACAACGCCTTATGTTTTTACATTTTCCATCGAAATATAATGCATGTTTGTAAGTAAAGAAATTCTGGACGCAGCAAGTGCGTTATGGCAGCGAATTTTGATTAAAGGCTTCATATTTGAAAAGCTCAATTTGCTATTAACCTATAAGGTTGACCTGTATTTTGCCGTGCATCTTTTCGTTTTCGAGTTATTGTCAAAAAACAAAAATTTGTCAACTTCTTTTTTCTTTAATATCTAAATAAGCGTTAATCTGACATGTCTAACACTTGCACATTGTCAGGAAACTTTTTACAGTGTAATCTTTTGTGCTATTCTCAATTTTGGATTGTCATTTGTTTTTGAGTTACAGGTATAAACGTTTGTTTTTATTATGACACCCATATTGTATTTTTTGCTCATGTGATAGCCTCTGAAAAGAGCTTTCCAATGATGTACAACATGCTCGGGAAATCTTGTAATTGCACTTACAATTTTGAGAAAGACCGTTCTGAGGATAGTAGGTTATGAAATCCAATACCAGAAAACAAATTACAAAAAAAGTGTTAAAAAAGCAGTAGGCCATGCAGTCTAACAATAGACTTCTACTTTTAACATAATTTTCCGTAATGATTCATGATAAAATAATATTTTGATTCAATTTACAATATTTAATTAGGTAATAATGCTAGGTAATATTATGTGAAACGGTTTAATAACGAAACCCGGCAATAACAAATAGAAACTTAAACTCCAAAAAACAATACAATTAGAAACAGAACTCAACAAATAATAAAATAAAAACTTAAAAATACACTAAATAGAACATTGTTCAATATGGCCACCGTTTTGTTCAATGCACTTTATACACCTTTTTTAAACATGCCTGCAAACTCTGATGAGGGTGTTTTGGTTAATATGATTTATAAATTCCGTGATTCTGTTTCATAATTCATTGATATTTTGTGGTGGATTGAATTTATACACATCATTCTTCAGAGTACCCCAAAAATAATAATCGATGGGTGTTATATCAGAACTTCGAGCACACCAATGAATCGGCCCATTGTTACAAATATACCGATTATTAAAATTTTGGTACAAAAATTATTTGACGATCCTAGCATTGTGAGCTTGACAACCGTCTTTTTTGTACCAAATCTCGGCTAAATTGTCATGAACTCTTCCAATTGTTGGTAAATAATATCATTTCTCAATAGATTAAGATATCTTTCCCCAGTTAAATTATTTTCAAAAAAGAACAATGAGTTACCTGAAATTTTTTAAAATTAACTGTCTAATCTACAAATAAAAAGAACAGTTTTTTATTTAATAAGCCGCACCAAACATTAATACAAAATCTGTCTTGCAATCGTATTTCTTCCTTTAGATGGGGATTTTCATTTGTCCAATAATGCCTATCATCGCGATTATACACACCACAATGTGTAAATCTGGATTCATCAATCCATATTATTTTCAAATGAAAATTTTCATCTTGCTGACATTGTCCTTGATACCATCTGCAGAATTGCAGTCGCTTAGTGTAATCGTCAACATTTAAGCCTTGTGCGATTGTAGGTTTGTATGGATGGTAATGACTTTGTTTTAATACACGGTGTACCGTACTTTTTGGAAAGTCAATTAGTTCACCATAAAACCGAACAGATTGCGGAGGGTTTTTGTTTGAAACCTGTAAGACGGCATTATTCCTTTCTTCATTTCTAGGCATTGGTAGTTTCCTTACGTGGAAGCTACCGTCATTCAATAGATTGGTCACTATCCTGCGAAATATGTTGGTGTTTGATTTTCGTCTTTCTGGGTAGTTGTTTTGATATGAACTTGCAGCTGCCACAGTATTTCGGTTAGAACGAATATAACATTCCAACATGTCAAAATATTCTTCATTACTGAACATATTGTTGAATAATATTTAAAATAAACAGGAAACAAACTATTTAGTACAAAATTTTAAATACACCTCAAATTGTTCAGATAATTAAGAATGACAGTATTCTTAATTGTCGCGATAGTGTTATATCCATAGCAACTTTTCTTCTATTATTTTTGAGTTGACTTACGTTTAAAAATCAAACAATTTTTAAACGCGCCTTCGTAAATCATTAATCTCCTTTTTATTGAGTTTTGTTGGTAAATTTAGTTATTTACTAGGTTTATCTATTTAATGAAATTATAACCATTTTTTAGGATAATGTAATGTAAAATATCATTTGTAATAGTGGGCCGATTCATTGGTGTGCTCAAAGTTCCTTTTTTTATCATGAATCATTACGGAAAATTATGTTAACAGTAGAAGTCTATTGTTAGACTCCATGGCCTACTGCTTTTTGAACACATTTTTTTGTCATTTGTTTATCTTATTGTATTTCATAGCCTATAATCCTCAAAACGGTTTTACTCAAAATTGGCAGTGCAATTACAAGATTTCTCAAACATATTGTACATCATTGGATAGCTCCTTTCACATGAGCAAGAAATCCAATTAGGCTGCCATAATAAAGGCAAACGTTGATGCCTGCAGCCCAAAAACAAATGACAATCAAGTTGAGAATAGCACAGAAAGATTACTATGTAAAAAGTGTCCTGATAATGTGCAAGTCTTAGACTTGTCAGATCAACGCCTACTTAGATATTGAAGAAAAAAGAAATCGACAAATTTTGTTTTTTTTTCAAAATAACTCTAAAACGAAATTACGTAGGGCAAAATACAAGTCATACTTGGAACGAGCATGAAATTCTATAAAACATTGCTAATTTAACCGTCTCTCTATCTCTAATAATAACGGACATTCCCATCCAGTTTGGGACACATTGTATACAAATTTTGCACAAAAAAATGTCAGGCAATACATATTATATGTGAAACTGTTCCATACTACATCAGATGGCTTCGATGTTGGTGTTCGTTTTTGTAACTGGAGCAAGTGGCCCTTCTGAATTCTAGATGTTCCACAATGTGCAAAAACAATAGAGTACACAATCTGAAGTAAGCTTATTTATAGACGGTCTTTGGTTTCTAAATTTGTGATTTTTGGTTATTTCTAACTAGCATTTCTTGATCAGAAGTCCTTGTATAAGTTCATGTCTTTTAGAAAGGAAATTGTCTTATACTCTTCACGAAGAACGTTACCTAATGCCACTTCTATATTCGGTTTACTTTGTGTTTGTTGCTTTGTTTACTAAATTTGGAGCACCTGACCTGATTTTCTCAACTCTTTTGCTTTTTTTTAATTGACAAGTAAATTATTAACATTTATTTTCTGCAACAGATGTCCTGCTGAGACCTATAGATGTCACTATGGTGCATGTATAAATAAAAACTTCAGATGTACAGGGAAATCCGAGTGTGCTGATGGTTCTGATGAAATAGGATGTACAGAAGATGGACCGAGTTGCAGGTACATACCTTACCAATATACAAAAGTCTGGACGCAGCAAGTGCGTTATGGTAGTGAATTTTCATAAAAATGTTTTTAATAGCAAATATAGGTGTTTTTTTAAGAAGGCAGGCATCAAATTTGGTTACCAGTATAACCTATATAGTAAAAACAATGTGCCACGTTTCATCAAAATAACTTTATTGTTTGAAAATGTACAAACATTTCCGAAAGTAACCTAAGAAACTCGTTTCTTGGTCAACCTTATAGGTCAATAGCAAATTGGGCTATTCAAATGTGAAGCATTTGATCAAAATTCGCTACCATAACGCACTTGCTGCTTCCAGAATTTCTTTTCTTACAAACATGCATTATATTTCGATGGAAAATGCAAAAATGCAATAACATAAGACGTGTTTGATTAAAAAATAAAGAGAATTTGTATCACCAACGACTTATGGGCCACCCTGTGATTGTAGAAATATTTGTTTAAGATGTAGCTCAAGACACCCTATAATTAATGTATACAAATTTTTTTCATATCTTGTATAATAACGGATATATTAAGCTTTATTGCATTTTTTTACGAAAATTCGACACAAACTATATACCATTAAACGATAAACTCTATAGCAAAGGCTACTGCCAAGCATCAGAAAAAGGGTCTATTTGAAATGAATTTTCTGGAAATACTTTAGTAAAATGAAGGACAATGACGGTTGAAACTAAGACTTCAGGGTTTGTAAAACATTCTTCTTGAGACAATTTTCTTTCCATAGCCCGTATTAGTTTCAACTTCTTTGCCTAAATGTTGCCAATTTTGACGTTTTAAATCGCGACTTTAACGTTTTGAGGAAAACCCCAATTTATTTTTCTTTAAATGCATATAACTTTTTTATCTTTTGACCTACAGAGCTAAATTTTGGTAAGTAACTTACCTTTAATGATATAAACCTGCGGCTTACTTTGATAATTCGGGAGATATAAATTTTTTTCGACAGAAAACACAGCATTTTCCGGGAAAACCTAGGCCGATTTTCTTGGCTAACGAACTTATCCAAGCCATTTGCAAAAGGAATGTACTCGCCAAATTTAATCTATATATATATATATATATATATATATATATATATATATATATATATATATATATATATATATATATATATATATATATATATATAAACATATAAAAATTGAAACTGACCGCGGATATGTGTTCTGGGGGGCCTAATTAGCGCTCATTTGAAGAAGTTTTTTCAAAATTCAAAAGTGGGGATCTCTTCATTAGTGAATTTTTTTAAGAAAATTCACTAATAATAAGACTAATAATGTAACTGTTTCCTGAATTTATGGTTGAAATCCATTCAAGGTTAGCGGTTTGATTTATAAGAGGAAAAAAAGTTTATGCAGTTTATACTTTTCCATAAAGTTCTAGAGCGGGTGGGCTGTTAGTATAGGCTTCTGTTAATAAATAGATACCTTACTTTATTACACATTGTCCTCTGATAGCTCAGTCAAACAGGTCTGGACGCAGGAAGTACATTATGGTAACACATTCTCCAAAAAATATTTGAAATCACGGATTTTTTTTTTTTCATTAAATGGCTATAACCTTTTTTTTAGTGAATTTTCTTAGAAAAAATTCACTAATGAGGAGATCTCGACTTTTGAATTTTGAAAAAATTTTTGCAAATGAGCGCGATCTTGGACCCCTAGAACCCATATCCGGGGTCAGTTTCAATTTTTATATGTATATATATATATATATATATATATATATATATATATATATATATATATATATATATATATATATATATATATATATATATATATATATATATATATATATATATATATATATATATATATATATATATATATATATATATATATCCTGTTGTGGTCCCTCTTTGTGGACGACCTGCTGGCTATCCTCGGACTCTGGGAGGTTGAGGTCCAGGCGTATGCGGATGATCTTGTCATAATGGTTAGAGGCAAATCTGAGGAGGAACTGTCTAGTACTCTTCAAGAAGCACTAAATGTAGTCAATGATTGGTGCCGTAGGGAACAGATGTCTGTGAACCCTCGCAAAACGATCATTGTCCCGTTCACCAGAAGAAGAAGGTTGGACAAATTAAAACCACCTAATCTTATGGGGGAAAACATTCCATTTTCGGACCAAGCAAAATATCTGGGAGTTATTCTAGATAAGAAGCTCAACTGGGACAGACAGTTAGAAAATGTTATCCGCAGGGCTAAGATGTCCCTGTGGACCTGCCGGAGAATCTGTGGGAACAACTGGGGAACAAACCCCCAACAGATGTACTGGCTCTATGTAGTGGTTATCAGACCTATGATAACATATGGAGCCATAGTTTGGTGGCCTAAGGTGCTTCGTGGTACCGCGAGGGCCAAACTGGCTCATCTACAGAGACAAGCATGTCTGATGATAACGGGAGCGATAAGCACCGCACCATCAGTCGCTCTGGAGGTCCTCCTCAATATTCCCCCACTTCACATATGGCTGGAGAGGGTGGCGAGGTGGACAACGTACAGACTAATACAAACGGCAGATAACATGCCGAGGGAAGTCAGTCTGAGGGGGTCCGGACTCCTTGATGACAGTGATTGTCACAGGATTCTGGGAATGGTCTCGGACTTGATGCCTACTAAAATCAGCAGAGATCTGTCTTTCAAGACCGTCCTCCCGGAAAGGGAGGACTGGGACCGGAACCAATCGACCCTGTTGAGAGCGGACCTCTGCTGGTACTCGGACGGCTCCAAAACCAATATGGGAGTAGGAGCCGGCGCCTATGGGGGCAGCACCGATGCTAGACTATCAGCTAGTCTCGGCAAGTACGCAACCATACACCAGGCAGAAGTTTATGCCATCGAGATGTGTGCAAGGGAAAGTTTAAAGGACCTATGCACAAACAAATCGATAAAGATATATGCAGATAGCCAAGCTGCAATAAAAGCTCTTGGTTCCTACCGGTGCAATTCAAAGACGGTATGGAGTTGTAAATCTGCCCTTAACGAATTGGGCAGCTGTAATGAGGTGTCGCTGGTCTGGATACCGGGTCACTCGGATCATGATGGCAACGTTGCGGCAGACGCGCTTGCCAGGAGTGGTGCCGAGTGCGGCTTTATCGGACCAGAACCGGTGCTGGGAATAACATCATGCACAGCAAAACGCACCTTAAAAACCTGGACAGATAGAAGGACAATTCAATATTGGCAAAATCTTCCAGGATTAGCTCACTCCAAGGCCTTCATAAATGGCCTGTCTGAGTCAAGGGCTAAGAAACTACTAGAGCTGAACAGACAACAACTGAGAACTCTAGTAGGCCTATATACAGGACACTGCCGCTTGCGGCATCACATGCACCGTATTGGAATCGGTCAGGAGACCGAGTGCCGACTGTGTATGGAGGATGACGAAACAGCAGAGCACGTGCTGTGTTCCTGTCCGGCAGCGGATAGGACTAGACACCTGCTCTTTGGCAAGGTAAAGCTTGCTCCAGAGGATCTGGATCGACTTTCGCCCACAAAGGTTATCGACCTCAGCAGGAGGCTGGATTTGTTGGGCGAAATATAAACATTAGGCGTGAGCCACAATAGACCGTTGGTCGCGGTGGAAGGTCCGATATGGACCACTCACATACAACCTAACCTAACCTATATATATATATATATATATATATATATATATATATATATATATATATATATATATATATATATATATATATATATATATATATATATATATATATATATATATATATATATGTATCACACCGATAACTCAAAAAATAATTGGCCGATTTTGATAAAATTTTTTGTCTTTTAGCTTAGATATCTGAATTTTGGCATGTGGTATACGTTTTACGATAGAAACCTGTGAACTAAATTTGCCATGGCTTTGTTATTTTCGTATACACAAATTTTTCGAAAGAAAACCCAAAATTTCCCCGGACAAACGGGTCCGATTTTCCTGGCTAACCAACTTATTACATTTATAATCGTATACAATGATTCATGTAGCGATTAGTTTAATTTTTTTTCAGTTTCTTCTTTAATTCTCATAACCGATCAGATTATGTAATTATTTAGCGAATTTTCATAGAAAAATATTTAACTTTAGCACAAAAAGGTGAGAAATAATCAATTCTATAGGATTATCTATGTTAACATTTTTATAATATATAGGTAGTTAGTTGATAAATTGTTTTCACAAATGTCAAATGAAACTTGAAAGCGGCAACCTCAATGACTCGCTAATTGCGATAATTCAGATCCACATCAGCCACAGCATACATATTACCAGGCAACCAATCAGAAACCAGATTAGGAATTCAGCGCCAGTAATTGTACCGCCCACTTTTAAATTGACCGTTTATTTGATTTGAATTGTAGCGCGCTTCAGTATAGTTTTATTTTTAATAAAATTACCGCTGTACTTATGAATTTGTATCTTGAATCTAGTTCAGAGTTAAAAACCAACTTGTCATTAGTCACCAAGTGAAGATTGGAGCCTGTGATGAGCACTAACAGGGTGCCCACTCGTCTGGAAAACCGGGAAGTAGAGAGAAAAATTTTGTCAAGGAAATCAGGGAAAAATTGAGAAGAATTGTGAAAATTGACCAAGAGTCAGGCAGTTTGCCCTTGCAAGGGAAACATTATTTGTTTTCGTTTTATGATAAATAATTAAGACATAAAGATAGGTGCATATTTGTATAAGTAGCGTTTTCGCTTATTTGTAAGACATATTTATGTGTATGTTTTATAAATGTAGTTTTAGGCAAGTGTGTTTTCCGCAATGAGGCGAAGACCTAACTGTACTCTGTAGTAGTCTGTTACACATTTTGGGGGTATATTGTAGAATACCAAAGTCAGGGAAATTAATATCCTGTTTTTAGTGGGAACGACTGATAAGTACACTCAATAAGATAAGATAAGAACTCAAATCACCATAACACATATTTTTAAAGATTTTTCATCTTCTGATATGATATTAACTTTCTTGGTGAAACGATCGTCAGGTCTTTAAAAAATGTGTTTTGGTGATTTGGGTTCTCCAAGTGTGCATATGGTCATTTATTTTTTAGTTCTTTAATCTTGTTTGTAAACTAGGATACTCTGAATAAATGAGGCACAGCTATGGAAAATACATTATTATTACATAGTACCCATAGAGATATGTTATGACAAATTCTTCTATAATATATTATGTGAGAGTATTTTTTATGAACAGGGTTTAATAATGGACAAATTGTTAATACATACTAAGAAAATTGGGGATACTCCTTTTTAAAGTCCAGATTCAAAGATAGCAGGAAAGTAGTCTGGAAAACCCGAATATCACCTGCATACGCACCTCTACTACAGACTATTTATGATTTATTCGTTTATCGATTTATTGGCTGAAGAGGAATATCTTTTCAAAAATTCAGTTAGGCATAATTTTACCGAAACTGAAAAAGGGGAGGATTCTGAAATTGCAGGTAGTTTCATTTTCTACATTCGGATGAAACAGTAGAAATGCATATGTAACCTGTCTTTAATGTTCCGAAGCTATTTTTTAATAAAATACGGACCTATTCGGGTAGTATCGGAGACTCCCCGACTACGAATTTTATATCTGTTCCTGATTGGTTATTTTGTAACTCCTATGTTGTGGCTGATGTGGATCTGAATTCTCGCACCTCAATGACCTTCTAATTACTGGCAGCTTGTGACATGAAAATATGAGTATTTTTCCGCTTATATTTTTCTTTACTTTTACTTCCGTTAAAGTTGAAAGACAAGTTTTTAAATTTTTATGTTTTTAATTTTAATTACAGGTTAGGTATATAATTGGAACTTTATGTATTCTTTTAGCAAATATTTGTGTAAAAAATATTTAGCCAGTTTTTTGTGCTTTCGTAGAATCATTTTTTGTAAGATTTTGTGAAATTTTGATAATTAATAATAAATATTTAATAATTTATATAATTTTTTTTTACTGATTGTTGTTCACCTTGGTGAAACTGTTCCATAATAAATATAGACTTGAAGACAACTTCTCTGGCTTCACTATTGGTTTTCTTTTCTGGCTACGTCCTTCATTTGCTGAAAAGAAAACCAATAGTGAAGTCAGTGAAGTAGCCTCCAAGTCTGTAAGGCTAGATGTATTCTCACCACAATTAGAACCGTAGACCGGTTTCGCTCTAACTAGAGCTCGTCAGTGCGGCATACTAGATGCAGCGAAAATACACCTATAAAGTAATACGGCTATGGTAGCCAGCCTCCCAAAACTAAGTGAGATGTAAGACACGCTTTTACACGTGCCTCCATCTCGTTGCGGAACCAAGTAGTATGTTGTCACGGCAGCTCCAAATAACACAAAATGTTAAAAATTAGAGACTGTATACAACCATAACTAACAATTTAGTACATTGTCAGCCCTTGTCCATGCTTACCCAATATAGGGACAAAGTATGTAAGGATAGATGCATTCTCACCACAATTAGAACCGTAGACCGATTTGGCTCTAATTAGAGCTCGTCAGTACGGCATACTAAATGCAGCGAAAATACACCTATAAAGTAATACGGCTATGGTAGCCAGCCTCCCAAAACTAAGTGAGATGTAAGACACGCCATCTCGTTGGGAACCAAGTAGTATGTTGTCACGGTAACTCCAAATAACACAGAATGTTAAAAAAATAGAGACTGTATACAACCAACCATTTGGAGCTGCCGTAACAACATGCTACATGGTTCCGCAACGAGATGGCGGCACGTGTAGAAGCGTTTCTTACATCTCACTTAGTTTTGGGAGGCTGGCTACCATAACGGTATTAGTTTATAGGTGTATTTTCGCTGCAATTAGTATGCCGTACTTACGAGTGTAAGCAAGGTGTTTACCTGATTTCGCATCTATAATTTTATTGCAAGAAGTAAATAGAATTACTGGATTAGGTCTCTAAAAAAATTATGAAAAATCGCCACAACAAATACTTCAAGCGATCATAAATATAATCGAAATATGCATAATTATCTAGGCTGGGCATGTTGAAATTATAAACAATCAACTACTCAAGTTGCGAGTTCAACCGGGTCACTTGAAACATAGTGGATAGAGGATTGCTGGATTTGCAAGTTTAGGGTTACGGCCTACAACAAGGTCAGTTGGTTTCACAGAGACAAAAATGCAAACTAGGAAGTTTGATACGGGTACGGTGGAAAAATACGTGTCTAGAGAGCTAGCGGTCAGGCAGCCGGCCTCCGGCTAGGCAGTGCCGCCGCGGCGATAATTGTCAAGGGTTTCTGTTAAATAAATGGAGAAGGAAGTGAAATTTCAGAGGGTGAAGTAGGAGTGTTTTAAAAAGGGCGATTATCGCGGGCGCGCGTGGTTGAACGGCCGATGGAGGGGCTGGCAAAGTAAGATACAAGGCTGGCTTAGTGCCCCAGGGGTTTGGTAAGTCTGTTACATGTTTAAACTATTGCTTAAATTGTCTTTAATTTGAGAGGCTAGCTGTCTCGGGTACTGAAGTAATTTTTATATAGAATTTGTATAGATATATATTTCAAGCCATGGGCTGAGAGATAGAAATAGTATAGATGAATTGAGCCGTAGGGGGCTAGAATATAATTAGAGTGAATTGGATTCATATCGAAATTGTAGATGGGGTTTTAAGGGCTTTTAGTAGATGGGTAATTGTTGTGAATTACTACAATACGAAGGACAAGATAGGGCTTTGAACCGTAAGGGTTTAGTCGGGAGTTATAAGGGTTTATGTGAATTTGAGAGCTGTAATTAAGTCCTTTTCTAAGATTTGGGAAAACCTCCCACACCATTCTGTTTAGATAACTGTAGAATTTTATTTATTTGGATGGAGAGTTGTACATTTAATTTTAATTAAGGAAACCTATGGAATAATTGATTATTTACAATTTATTGTGCCGTTAAAATGTTTATCCGTTTACATTTTATTTTGTATTAAAGCCATTTTAAAACTAGATGCGGGGTTTTAGTCTTAGCATAAGACTCCCTAAACTAGAATTACTATGATAGTCCTTTTAAAATGATTGTGACGTGTTTGTCACTCGGTATACACTAAGGCTGAATATATAGTAAAATTTTGGGAATGTGATCCCAGATGCTCGGTTTTAGTGTTCCAAATAAATTTAGGCAAGACCTCCCTTAAAGGTCGTAAACTTAAATATTAGTTTCAAGGTAAATTGGGTGGTTTGTTGAATACACGTTCTGCCGCTCGAACGTTGCCGATTTTTAAAAACGTACCTGATTAAATACTTTCTTAAAATTTAAAAACAATAATAATTAGAGTTTACAGTCATTAAAAAACCTTTGTTTTAAAGAAAAGCAAAAGGCACGTAAAACCACCCCATTACACGAGCTCTAATTAGAACGAAACCGTCTACGGTTCTAAATGTGGTGAGAATGCATCTAGCCTTACATACTTTGTCCCTATACTGGGAAAGAAATTGGCCAGGGCTGACAATTTACTAAATTGTTAGTTGGTTGTATACAGTCTCTATTTTTTTACATTCTGTGTTGTTTGGAGCTGCCCTGACAACATACTACTTGGTTCCGCAACGAGATGGCGGCACGTGTAACAGCGTGTCTTACATCTCACTTAGTTCTCCAAGTATGTATTTAGTAAAAAAAATGTATTTAAAAAGAAAAAGAAAATTTAATATGTAATAATAATACAGGCTGATCTGTAAAAGAACAAAATGGATGGCGGTATCCAAGAAACGAAACACCATGTAAAAGACTGCGTAAAAGCAAAGTACTTTTGTATTTAATATCTTCATCTGTCTCTAGCGGTTTTCCAGATAATGGGGTGGGGCATGTCATCTTGAACACTCTTGAATGGTATTATGGCTGATCAAATCAAAAGCCTCCGAGCAATCAAGAATAATCAAAATGTATTGCGTAATCTCTAGAAGGTTAGTACAGGTGGAGTGCCCGGTACAAAGCCATGTTGATCAGGTGAGATGTGGCAAGTAACAGAAGGATAAAATTATATGTATAACGACATCTCGAAAATTTTAGCAAAATTGAACAATGCTCTGGGTGTATCTAGCTGATATGTAATATTTTCAAGAAAGACAATTTACTGCTTATCTTTCGGAGAAAAATAAATTGAAAAGATGTCAGATAATCAAAAGATACGGATAAAACCATCGAAAAATTTAGGAGCTATAAACTTAGTTGTAATTTTTAAAACTAGATTTTAATAACACTTAGCAGCTTAACTCAGATATGTACTTTAAATAAGACATATGTGTCCCCCAACATATTTTTAAATATATAGCCACTGCGTAGCTTGAAAATGTTAATCAAAAGTGTCAAGCAATTACGACAATAAGACGCATATGAAAATATGTATCAGTAAAAAGAAAAATGAAAAATTTGCGATGCATAAAACAAGCCTACAAATAGTTCTCTGTTCACTTCCCAGACAGCACAAACACATTCTGAGAATATACCAGGAGTGTTTCGAAAGAATATTTAAACATACCCAGAACATTCTCACAAGGTACAATAGATATTCATAGAACATTCTATGAACATGACAATAGGACATATTCTGTCATACTAATAAGGTTCCCAGAATGTTATTTATAATTTTCTTAGGAGCTCCCAGTGTGTTCTGAAACTGTCCCACGAACATTCAATGAATCTTCTCAAAATGTTCATACATATACTCATGGGAACATTGCTTTAAAAATATATACAGGGTGTTTCGAACATTCTATGAACATGACAATAGGACAGATTCTGTCATACTAATAAGGTTCCCAGAATGTTATTTATAATTTTCTTAGGAGCTCCCAGTGTGTTCTGAAACTGTCCCACGAACATTCAATGAATATTCTCAAAATGTTCATACATATACTCATGGGAACATTGCTTTAAAAATATATACAGGGTGTTTCGAATAAGATCCGACACAGAGCAGAGGCATGTAGAGGAACCTAAAATATGGTAATTTAGTGCAACCTACCCCCATACTAAGTTGCACCCCTGAGAAGTTATAGACCTTCAAAATGGGTTTTAAATGTCGAAAAAGGTCAATATCTCAGTAATACTTCAACTTATAAAAACCAAATTTGGTACACATTTTGGGTGTTTGGGTTATTTTATGGGGAAGTAAATTCTAAAACTTTTTGCCGCTTGTTATTATTCGAAAAACATTTGTCGTTTTCGAGAAAAACCCGAATAACTAAAGACGTATATTTTACCAATGTTACTTAAAACTTAAAATCTTCAAAAATTCAATAGATGCTTATGAAATTCTCATTTTGAAGAATTTCTATAACTTATCGGTAGAAAATTTATTTGTGTTGCTTGTTTTTTTTAATAAATCATACTTATTCACACTTTTTCCCTGATTGTCAAATTTGACGTATATATAACTTTATTGGCAAATATTGAATTTTCTATGATTTTTAGTAATATCGATAAAATATGTTTCTTTAGTTATTCGTGTTTTTCTTGAAACCAACAAAGTTTCTTGAAAATAACAGGAGAAACAAAAGTTTTAAAGTTAAATTCCTCATAAAATGATATAATAATTTATAAAATCCGACAATATGTTAAAAATTGTGACATTTTATGGCTGCATCACCCCTAATCAACCCTTTAAAATCCCTCAATTGAACACTACTTACCATCGATTAATGCTCTTGGTATACTTAGAATGTGTACCAAATTTGATTTCTCTAAGTTAAAGTATTACGCAGATATTGCTTTTTTCGAAATTGAAAACCCCACTTTGAAGGCCTATAACTTCTTAATGGTGCAACTTAGTATAGGGGTAAGTTGCGTTGAATCACCATATTTTAGGTTTACCTACATGCTCTTGCTGTGTGTCGGTTCTTATGCGAAACACCCTGTGGGCATTTTTTGAATGACACAGAAACTAAGCAAATGCAAAGTTATGAAATATGATTTATCTTCAAAATTTACTAATTTGCCTCCATTTAACTGATCTTGTATATATTTTCGTGTAAACAAGCCAAACTCGCCATATATGTTAGAATTTGAACTTCAATCACTCACCCTTGTGTAGGTTACTATCATTCTAGTGGCTACACCTGTAAACTCACGTTCACTTAATAAGTCAACAATTCGAGTATTGCACATTTATTCAGATTAATTAATATAACAAATGCCAAGAAATGTTTGAGAATAAAGCATTCATAAAACAAATAAAATTTCAATAACATAAAAATAAAATAAATAAAGATACAGTTCTTCGCGTTGCCAGACAATTTAATAGCCAAACACAAAGTTTCCAAGATGAATATTCGAGGTTACCCCACTGAAGTAACTTAAAATTTGGCTAGACTATTGATCATACAGGCTTTCAGTGTGGTATTAAACGAATTGCATTACATAATACTACTTATACCTTTATAGAATACAACTAAGTTGGACAGAATATGCCACATAATCACACTCACTTGCACTTACAAAAAACTACAACTGAAAATCATCGATGAGACTTTTTGACCCTTCCCTTGTATGGTTGCTCTCTGCTCTGCTCCCACGGACTTGATTTTGACTTCTAAAGTTATTTCTATATCCCGATGCCCGATGTTTGTCATCAACAGCTTGGATATTCTGGTTGTGAGACCATACTTTGGCAAAGTGATTGTGTATCTGATAAATTGCAAGTTTTATTGTACACAGCTCATCTACCTACCATATTTGCAGGTCCATATTTTTTGCTCTTCTGATACTTCTTGCAGCATTAATTTCTTCTACATGAGTAAAAAGCCTCAGATTTTGCGCACACAATTCTATAGATTTGCAGTATTCTTGTACTTTTGATAGCGTAATATGAGTTTCTCTAATAATTCTTTGTTGTACTTGCTTGTCGTAGAGACCCAGAATTAATTTATCTTTGATCGTTCAACCGGTGTGTGGATTTTTATAATTATACAGCTACATCCACAACTAGCGGATGTGGTGCGTTAAAATAGAGTAAATGGTCTGGTTTTTTTATGCTTTAAAGCTTGTTTCTTTACTAGGCGCTTTTTAGTTCTTGATAACGTGACACCATGTTTTAGTTGCTTCTGTACTTTGTGTCTATGTTTGTAATTACACACTGTTCTCCATTATTATCTTTATTTAATTATGTTACAATAATATAACCTTATACAACATGGCCTCACATAATTCAAGTTGACATTAATTTACATTTACGTCTATCGGCCATCTTCCTTTCGGTATGGACATGTGCTCTATGCCTAAATATACAATTTTCGAATGTGTTTAACAAATAACAGGTAATAGAATCAAACATGCAAGATAGTTCCTCTTATAATTCTCACCACTATACCGTAATCATCATCTATCTTTTTCATTAAATTTTAAAGTTATATAATATTATAAGGACATCTCGAGCACATTCTGAGCGAATATTCTGAATAATGATCTATTCAAATATTCTCAGTATATTGATGAAGAATTTTCTTAAGATGTGATTGAATGAATGTACTCAGAATATTCAAGATGCAGCTTGAATTTCCATAAATGTTATTAAAACATTCCGAAACAAATATTCTGAAAAAAGAATGTTCTCACATTGTGAGAACATTCTGAGAATATATTGTGCTTGTGCTGTATGGGTTGATACTCTCCTAAAATGACTACTATCTCACAAAATCAGCCGACTCGACAATAGCTATCGATACTACGAAAAAACACCCGGAAGATGGTGACAGATAGTTTTGCACGATGCTAGATATACTTCCATTTCCGGTCTTATTTCTTTTCTTCGATTGTCTGGACACCTAATATAAAAACAATGTATAGTTTTCAGTTTGCTTAGTTTATCAATCCTCTGATTAAATTAACTTTGCTGGCGCAACGATGGTCAGGTCTAAAAAATGTGTTGTGATGAACTGGGTTCTCCAAAGTATACGTATCGGTGTTTGTCACATGATCCAATCTTCAATTATTTATGTACCATTTTAATAGTAAATAAATGGTCTTTGCAGGGTAGGAGAGTTTAAATGTCATAGTGGAGAATGTCTGGCTCAAGATAAAATTTGCGACGGACGTAATGATTGCAAAGATAATACTGATGAATCTGTTTATGCTTGTGAAGATATTATATGCCCGTTTGACAGCTACCGGTGCACTTATGGAGGTTGTGTGCATTTAAATAATACGTGTAATGGCTATAAAGACTGCATTGATGGTTCGGATGAAGCTGATATTATTTGCAAATATAAAAAATGTATCGACTCAGAATGCGATAAAGGTACGTAAAATCATTGTTTCATAGTGTTGTTTCATGTATTCTGAAAAATTTATCATCAAACTGGTATCCCATCTTTTAAGATCGCTTTTTAATTTGGGCGGTCTATTTATTTCACTCAAACACAGATTAACATCTTGTTAAATAATGACAAGATATTCTTGAAAATCAATCTAAAATATGTAAGCAGGATGCTTACCTGTTTAAATATCTACTTTATGAAATTTCTCCATACATAAATGTTCAGAAAAGATGTACATGAATTATTGGGTTAGATCTCAAAAAGTTCATGAAAAATCGCCAGAACAGATATTTTAAGCGATTGTAAATATAGCAATCATAATATAAATAATTATGTAGGCTCTGGGCATGTTGAAATAATAAACGATTAACTGCCAAGTTGCACAGTGCAGCTGCTGATCTAGTAATATAATACCCATAGCCAGCATAACAGTTTCGGTTCAAAACGGTCACTTGAGATCGACATAGTATAGAGGAATGCTAGATTCGCAAGTTTCGAGTTCTGCGGCCTCTATAATCAGGTCACTTGAGTTCAACAGAAAAAAATACCGCAAACTCAAAATTTTTTCACTCGGCGACAGAGGAATGAATTCAGAGTTAGTGGGTCTCGCGCCCGCCTGAAAGTAAGAGGTCTCTCGGATTTGAAGATAAAGGCGAACGTCGCGACGGTAATGTCAAGGGTTTTAAAAAATAAAATCGGAGTAAATTTAGAAGTTTGAGTGGACTTCAAGTCCCGCTCGGGACTAGGAGTATCCTTACCGTTTCGAAAAAATTATTGGTAGAGCGTCACGGCGGTATCATGGGGTTTTGAAGTAAATGTATAATTCAGTTAAATTTGAGTGAGACTCACGGTAGTGAAATTGTGTTCAAGCTAGGGAGCCTAGAAGGGATTTAGGTTTCGCTCTGTCAGAGAACTAATATTACGCTTGATGGTCGTTAGTCGAATGAGGAGCTCACTGGCTCTTTTCTGCTTGCTTGAACACAGTTCTCGCACATGTCTCATAAAATTCTCAGCTTTTATTGGCTGAGAGAACCCACTGTTTATTATGTTACCTTGTTGAAAGTTTCCCAGAATTAGAAGACCAACCAATTTCTCACTTCGCAGAATTTATGAGTAATAACTCGCAGCTGAAAAAAACTACCTTTGTCCGTGCTGAAACTACGTCACTTCCTAATCTTTAGTGATTGAATTATTTTCATATTTATTCCTAAATGAACAGACCCATTGTATTAAAACGCGATGTAAAGGAAACTCAACTGCGTATCGCATTTCATTATTTTTTTGAGAATTTAAAATATTTTTAGGGTATGATTTTCTACCTCAGTCAATGGTTCTTTATGTTCGATATGTTCGCAGTTGAATCTTTTAACGGTCGTTTAATAATATTCATGTTAATAATCTTTACCACAAGACAGACTGTGTGTTACCACACAGCGAATTTTCATAATTCTTTGCGAAGATAGTTTGTTCGATTATTTACTATTAAAAAATATATTAGCCATTGAAAATTCTCAAACAGTTGATAAGGTAATTAAAAATGTAAGACGGCTTAAAAAGGCGATCGTAACAATTGGCCATAATTTTTTACATTCTCATTAATAACTCGATAACGAATGACAATCCGTCATTTGTTTCACTCTTAATTTTCGATTTGTTTTAGCCCCCCAAATAAATTCCCAAAAGCACAGGCGTCGATTTTGACACACCTGTATATAAGCTCTGTAACAGGTGGATGCATGAAAAGTACAGAGCGTGGACCTTATTATAACACTAGGTTAATAGGTTATCTTACATATATGATTATTGTAATTTGAGTTTAATTATTTTGTTTAAGTTTTCGAAAAAATTACATGCCCGGGAATAAATCAATCGAGAATACATGCACGTTGCAAGTTAACAAAGGGCAAAAAGAAAGGAATAATACCTTGTGAGAAGCCGGTTCCTATAGGAACAGTCGCAGAATATCGGTGCAAAGATTACTTCGTACCACAGAACGAGAAACATAAAAACAATACAAAAATGATTTGTCAGCCTGACGGTACATGGAACAGAGAACCTCTTAAATGCGAACCAGGTGAGTGAGAATGTTATACTATGCTTTTATTAATATAAACTGTGAGATGGGCACAAAGGCGGCATCTCTACAAAGTACAGCGAGTTAAGTTCTTTAATTACCTACACGGAGCGCAACACAATGTCCATTCTTTAATTTCTTGGTACATATTTCAACCTTCTGTACTTTAACAGTGTCACACACTTACTTGCCATCGGCGCCTGATCACTCCCATGTCTTTCATATAATCCCGCAATGCATTTCTTTGCAGCATTCTCTCTTGGTTTGTCTTTGCCCCTTTTATCTACTTCCAAAATATTTTCCTTTACTTCCAATTCTTTATTACCTACCGTCGCTAACTACGTTTTTGTACTCACTGCCCAATTTTCTATACTCTACCAGGTATTTATATTTCTCTCTCATATCTTTGGCATTGACAATTCTTCTTTATATGCTTCCCTCTTTTCATCTACAGGTTTTATAATTTTTATTCAACCATGCATTCCTCTTCAAACACCCAATTTCCACTTCCTCGCATACTCATTTCGCACATCAAATTATGAGCTCTTTATAATTGTCCTACCAATTTCCGCGTTACAGTCTTTGAAAGAGGTACCTAACAATCGCATTAAACAATTTACAAGATAATTGTGAATAATTTGTTAAATTAAGGAACTCCCAATAACAAAAGAAACAATAATAAAATATTTGCTGTTTATACCAAATCGTTGTCACCATGCCTCAAAAATGTGCGAGTCTAAATTTTGTCAGACTTAACAGCGTATCAGGTTGGACGAGGTATAACAGCTTCAGGAAGCTGTAAATAGTTTTCCTGTCTTTCAGCTAGATGGCGCCACATTTTATGACTTTATTCACATGGACTTTTACCCCAACCTGAATTATAAATAATATTCAGTTTGCATTTGTTGGTTAAGTAAGGTGAGTATTTTCACTGTGTGGTCGTTATAAGTTTTCATGAATTACGAGTAGGAGCAAAGAAGGCTTTTAAAGCTGTGGGATGAAGAGTAAAAAAAGCAAAATGAAGAAGAACTATTAGGACACAATGAAGAAAAGCTTGATGACAGAAAAGGATGTGCCAGAAGAAAATTATGGCTCGAATGTAGATTTTATTGTGACGGGTGTTTTTTCCTCTAACCGGTAATCTCACCTAGAATTTCTATTGGTTTTCTAATTTCTAGCTGATACTCGAGCGCCAGTACCGGATTATTATTATCAAAGGCTCTCTGCCAGGGAGGTTTA
This sequence comes from Tillus elongatus, assembly GCA_964006375.1. NCBI lineage: Eukaryota > Metazoa > Arthropoda > Insecta > Coleoptera > Cleridae > Tillus > Tillus elongatus. Next base: position 205,455,832 of record OZ023262.1, on the reverse strand, counting down.
CCTACTGGTTACACCTGCTTACTAAGCTGCTGGACGTAGTGCAGCTTAGGCCAAGGTAAAATTCAGTGGAAATATTTGAGTCCAACTAAGCCTAGCGGCAAAATGGGTCTTTACACTCTCTTAGATAGCCCTGTTTTCTGCATTTACACGGGGCGGTAAGGATTAATAATCCGTTGTCTTTTACATTCATTTATTCCCACTTTGTTTGGGGGGAATATTTACAAGGTTAAGTTAAATTAAAATTGATTCTTAAATAAACTGGACTATTAATTGGCTATCGGAGAAATGAATAACAAAGGGGCGTGGACGGTGGTAGGCGAGGCAGGAATTAAATGGGCAGTATAACTACCACTTTAAAGAGGGTCAAGTAAACAATACCAAAAAATATTGTAATTGCAAACGGCAGGTGGACACCGTAAGTAAACAAGCACGGAACTTTGAATAGTGTCACAGGCGATCTCTCGGCACACCACTTCTGTCGTCACCGTTCAGCATCGCATCCCTCGACGGTCATATCCTCCGCTACTTAGCGCATATCCCCTTACGTGGACCATGCGATCAATACTTTCTGACCAGCGCACGGCAGCCTCTGTGTACATATTAAAATTTAAATTCGAAATCTAAGTAAAGGCTACTTAAAATAGTGAATCTTGTCACAATCATCTCCCACTTCGAGAAGAAGATAAAGTTTTTTTCTTCAAAATGCTTCAAACACGAAAAAAACTACTTTCTTTTACTCTAAAACATACACCATAAATATATTAAAATTGCAAATAAAATAGCTTAACCAACTCAAATTTTTGCCCAAAATTACTATTCATTTGTTCTAAAACTAAATTGTGTCCTTTAAAGATGATGTTATATGTTCGATATGTATGTCTGAGACCAGTTTTGAAAAAGAAATTCTAGTAATCAAGCAAATAGCATTTAATAATAATTACTTTACTAGAATAATAGATAAGATGATAGACAGAAACAAATATAAATTAGCACTTAATTTACATTATCCAATAATATTAGAGAAAAAAAGGATAGCCAAAAGGTTTGGTGACTTATTTTGGAAACATTTCAAACATTTTAAACATTGCAAAGATAGCTTTAAATCTTACAACACGACGCGTGATTCGCTATTTAACACGAAAGAAAAATCATGTTTCTTGATAAGAACTTAAATTTATAAATTAGTTTTTACATATTGTAACTCGGTCAAACTTCCAGGAGTTATAATACCAGATACAAAGAACATATTTCTGCACCTCAAAATAACAACGCTGACAAATCTACATTTTTAAAACATAATTACCTATAACGATATACAACATAGGTCAAAAGTAAGTAACCGCATAGAATCACAACATTTTGTAATGAAAAGCGCAAAATTGACTTTCCTGAAGCTTTAGAAATAAAAAGCACATTACGACAACTGCCTCGTTCTAAATGAGCAGACCGATGGATTCATTGGTATTCTTATTAATATGGAATAAACAAAATTGGAGGGTTTGCTTGCTGAGCTTCATAGATGATAGCATAGACAATTAGTTTTCTTTTGATATAAAACATCGTGGTTTAGTAAGGAACTGAAGCACTAGTTGTCGGGCTTTCCTCGAGGCGAAAACAAGTTAGAACAAGATTTTATGGATTCCGTTTTTTTGGAGACTCTTCCTTCTAATTGAATATATCAAACAAAATACGTCTAACTATATTAATTGTGATAATGTAGTAAGTTAATGTAGGAATGTCAACATTTTCTTTTTATTATTAAGTATATAATTGTTGTTATAAGTATTATTATTATAAGTTGATTTATTTTCATCTTAAATATTGATATACCTCACATAGACATTTTAGTTTCATTTTTTTTTGTAACGAATTTTATATCAAAATACCACGAATCAAAATAGCGACTGCGACTGACAGTTGTCATAAATGCGTATAAATAAATTCAATTTTCATCCCTCTGGTGATGTCGTAAAACTGATAACCTGGTTACGGAAAAAAAAAAGTAATAAGCAATTGTGAAGCCACATAAAAAGTCTCTACGTTTGTATTTAAAGTGCGGCGCTTTGGATACTTGAAAAGCTACGGTTTTATTATAGGTTATAGATATGACCACAAGGCGGAATGCATCATGGAAATTCATTTAGTTTGCTAAACGCTGCACTGCAGATTTCAAAACCATTGAAATTTCAAAAGCGGTCAAAAAGGTTAGAAAAAAATAGGATTTTCTAAATCTATGCAAAACAGACGTTATTCCTCAATAATATTATTATCATTATTACAAGTCGTTGCCAACCTCCAAAGATGTAAAAGATCTAGTTCTTGATCCAGCAGTTGAATATTCTTACGCAAAAGAAAACTTTGTATTAGAAAACCTAGTCGACTGAAGTGAAAAAACATCTACGCCACAGCAAAACAAGTGCATAAAAAACAGATTTTGGGTACTATCACTCTAGTTTAAAAAAATTTAATAACTTTTTACTGTGTTCTAAAATTTTGTATTAGAAATTCAGATTCCACTAAAAAAATACGCCTTTTTTTGTACCTAATTTTTCATTTATTGTGAAAGCTTTAAAGCTCAATATCTCAAAAATACAAGAATGTTAGTTATCTGATTTTACGCGACAATATGTTTGATTTATGATATTTTAACTTCTATTTGTAAGTCACATATTTTTTTGCTTATTGCTTATTGTTTTTTGTATTTTTACATTAATATTATTTGTTTAATATTTTGTTACGTTTGTTTTGCTTGTTTTTTTTTAATATAATGATTACACCGTGCATGCATACACAGGTGTTTCCTAATTGCATGCAGAAAATCCAGTGGCGTGTTCTATGAGTATAAAATTAAGCTGATTTTGTTAAATAAACATAGAGTCCAAAGGCCGTCGTTTCCGGAATATAAGATTTCCAAAATAGCTAAAAGAATCAATTTAAAGTTCATAACTTTTGAGTTACAATGTTACACTTACAACAATTGTTGTAAGTCGCCACCTTCACACACACAATACAGGCTTCAGATTTTCTTCCTGTAGATTCTCGAACGCGTGCAAAAATGCCAGGCATGCCTCCCAACCAACTATGATTCGTTGTCGTAGTGACTCTTCATTTCCAATATGATCTTGGTACATGAAGGTTGACATGGGTGTTAGTGCCCCAGCCACTTGTTTGCAAAATGTTTATTTAAAAATCTCGAACTAGAATGGGGCGGGGGGTCATGCAAAAACCACATCCGTCGTCTTATTGCAATAGGAACATCTTCAAGCAGTTCAGGTACCAAAATGTTTTGAAGAGAATGTCGATAAAGGAACCCTAGTAAGGGCCGCTGGCAAAAAAAGTACAGCCTTATCAAAACATCACTAATTATACCCACCGATACGCTGATAGATAGATGATGTCGAAATCAAGGTTCTATTATGGCGTGAGGGTTGTCATCGGACCAAACATGATTGTTGTGGAAATTCATAACAGCATTTCTGGAAAAAGTAGCTTTATCTATAAACAGTATGACAGCGTCAAAGTATACGTTTTGTTCAATTTTCTGCAAAATCCAATTACAAAATCATAAGCGAGCGGGGTAAGTTGAGGCAGTAAAAGCTTGAACCCGCTGTGTGTGGTACAGGTATAATTGGTGGTGGTCGTGGTGGAGGTATTTATGACATTGGAACAGTAATTCCATCAGCCACAGACTTTTGCTATTTTATATACACAAATATATACAAATACCTTAATAATCTAGAAGACAGAATTATGTTACCTATATACAAATATACAATATCTAAACTTATTACAGGTATAATTAACTCTTGATTTTAGCTATTTTTCTGGTGCTTTGTGTGAGGGTTGTCTTAGATTTCATGTAATACAGCTTCTTTCAATTCTTGTGCTCTAACTTCCCGCATTTGAGACCTTTTAAAATGATCCTGACTGAATCTTGTGCGATTGGGAGTGACATGATCTTTCAACATAAATTCGTCTAGCTTCATAACTGTAGCATCAGCAAGGTCATAAACATAAACCATATTAGCCATATCTACATTTGTGTAAGCTGCTATAATAATTAATAAGTGGAACGAAACTTGATTTTAAATTTGAGCAAAAGCTTAAATATTTCACTAAACTAACACCAGCTATAACTCTTGTGAAATAAATAATGAATGTATTATTTGTTTTCACTTGTTACTCACACCATACTAATGTACTTGCTATACCACAAAAAATACCCCTGTTAAGAAAATCTCATTTGTCTCTAAACGGTGAGAGATAACAAATGTGCAGACAAAAATAATGATGTTACCAGTCTTCTGTTTCGCTGCAAATATCTAAACCTAATAGGGAAAAAATAATAGAACGATTTATGAAAACAGTTAAGTTCAAGTGAAATGAGTCTTGAATAAACAGTAGGCAACGTTAATGCTCCGGCAATCTCAGGGCGGTTCGGGTTGAACGTTTTTCTTTCCACTCTAGTTGTATATTTATGGAAGGAGCATTATTTAATAAAACAAATTATAAGGGGTCCAGCAGTCTTAAAGGCCCGCAGTCGACTACAAACTCTAGATGGTCAGTGTTTATTCACGACACGATCAAAAGAAAGGAAAAGAGAAGTAAATGTGCTAGGTAACGCTTCGCTTAAGGAGTAATTGTCACTAGAACGATGAAAAATAAAGAGCCATCACGTCTTAGGTACGTCCCGTATATTTGCCTAATCTTTAAATAATGAACCCAAAAATTATACAACCTGTAGAACACGTAGTAAACACTGACCAAAAGAATTCACTCGCTAAATTAAAGTTTTAGTTTTTTATTAGAAAATAACTATATTGATATATACCTATATAAACATAATACTTGCAAAAATAACCAGGTAAGTGTATAAATATTTAAATTACTGAGTAAAATTAAAATATAGATATTATATGTTACTACGTTAACGATGCATTGACATTTAAATTTAGAATATAATTATTTATATTATAAATATGATTTGAAGATAAGCAGCGAACAGTATTACTTTTCCTGTAATTGGCTGCCAAGAACGTTTGCACAAATTATCACAAAAGAGCTAAAAAAATGTAGAGATTCAATAAATAAAGAATACTCAATACATAATTAAAATTCATGCGGGGGTTTACATTTAACCCGTGACGTATCTCCGAATAGTCGACATTAATTGTGTGAGGTGTATATTTAATTCATTGGAATAATACCTCACAAATGATTTTCATTACTCCAGAGAATCCCATTGGATTCCAGGACAATGTAGTCGAGATAAAATTGGGAAGTACTTATTTTAGGAAGCGATCTTGCGCTAGTTGCGTGCGGTACATGGAAGCAAGGGAAGCATTGCTTCCCTTAAAATAACGACTACATACCTACTTAAAAATAATTTATATTAAACCGCAATATTTAAAATCCCCTTTGTATTTTAAATATTAAATTTCAAATTCTGAAACAAATTTAATTATTACAATTTTTAATTCACAAGCTCACACACATAATTATTTATTATGTCATTATATCATACTGTACTTGTTTGTATATGTGCTCTTAGCAAGGACGTCGTCCTAGTAAATGCGACCGCCAACGACCAGCATGAACCTGATACTACGAGACTACGAGTGGATGCAATGACTTCAGTTAAATACATGTAGTCAGCAGGCCACTTGATGAGAAACCCTCGCTTGACGCGATGTACGTGTTGTACTAGGAAGACCCGGTGCACATACAAAGTTAATGTCTCGGATTATTTCGTAGATATAAGCAGTTGATTAAGTTAAATACATTGGCATTTTATGAGTATTAATATGGCTACAAGTACATCAGCTTTTAACAGCGGCGACGACGGGGGTGGTGATTTACAAACTTTACAAAAAGTGGTAATAATAACTGTGATTGTGTTGTGTGTTTTTTGATAACCAAAGGATTTTCAGCTTTACCGTTTGTTGAAAAACTTGCTATTATTAATAAAGGTAGGCCGAAACCTACTCTAAAAAAGTTAAATACAAGAATTAAAACATATATTCGACATTTCAACGCGGAAAAAACTTATAAACAATATGAATGGTTAACGGGTTGTGAAAACAGGAATAAACTGTTTTGTTGGCCTTGTAGTCTATTTGTGACTGAAAAGAGGTTGTGGAATAAAAGTGGGTTTTCCGACTTGAATAATCTACATAAAGTAGTAAAAAGACATGTTATGTCAAAAGCGCATCTACAGAGCATTTAAAAATTAAGTATCTTTGGAAAAACGCGAATTGAACACGCCGTTGACAAGCAGATAGAAATTATTCATTCCCAACACAATGAACTGGTTGATAAAAACAGAAAAATATTAATAAGACTTATTGATGTTGTGTGTTTTCCTGGTCAGCATGAATTGGGCTTCAGGGGTCATGACGAAACAACTACATCTACAAATAGAGGAAACTTTCAAGACCTAGTTTAGTACGACATTTGTTTTAAAAATCACTTGGAACAGTCTAACGTTTTTCGTGGGACATCACATCGCATTCAGAATGACTTAATCTTGGCCGCTGCACAGAATTAAATCGGAAATTAAACAGACTCGCTTCATTGCTATTGTTCTAGATGAAATAACCGATGTAACTAATTTAAGTCAACTATATGTAGTAATACGCTACGTAAAAATGGATGGGAGTGTACAAGAAAGATTTTTAGGCTTTAAAAATGTGACAGAAGATCGTACCGCAAACGCTCTTTATAAAATTGTGCTTAATATTATGAAATATATTGAGGAGGCTGATAATAAGTTAATTGCCCAAAGCTAGGATGGGGCTGCTGTTATGGCCGGACATTTAGGAGGTCTTCAAGCTAAAGTGCGGGAAACGTTCTCCAGTGCTCTATTTGTACACTGTTGTGCTCATAAATTAAATTTAATTTTATCCCAATCTATAAATCATTAAAGAATGTAAAGTATTTTTTGCTACCCTAAGTGGAATAGCTGCTTTTTTTCCAAATCTACGAAGCCCACACAAGCCTTAGACTCAATTGTTAAAAAAACGTTTACCCAAAGTATATGCAACCCGATGGAACCACAACGGCAGACTTGTGTTAACTATATTTGAACACTGGGAATCGTTAATTGAACTTTTTGAAAACATTATGGAAAATAGCTAAAATTGGGACGCAGAAACAATAAAGAGTTCTAGAGGATTTTTGGATGGTTTGAAAAGAGACTTTAATTTTAATTTTTTTTACTTAATATATTTTCGGAAATATTTCCGTTTTCAGATAATGTATTTAACGTATGGCAATGTAAAACAAATGACATTGGTTTTTGCGTGAAAAAAATTAGTGAATTTAAATCCATTATAATTCAAAAAAGGAATGAATTTGTTAAGTTCTGGGAAAAAATAATTGAATTAGGAGAAGTGGAGCCACGAAGAAAGCGTCTGCGCACTGATATGGGACACCTTCAAACTTCTTACTGCCGCTTTTTCTACGAAATCATAGATCAAATTCAGCACCAAATTAACTGCAGATTTGATCATCTCAGTGACCTGAAATTTCTTGAATTGTGTAATTTTGGAGGATTTAAAGGGATACCTTTCCCAGAAGATTCATTCAAATCATTATTCCACCACTATGGACATTATTTTGACAAAGCCTTATTACGATCAGAACTTACAGTCATTTATGAAACCGATGTTATTGACACAAAAACTAACGCGAGTGAACTTTTAGCTTTCTTAAAATAATCAAAATTGGAAAATGCATATTCTGAAGTGTTCAAATTATGTGAATTAGTATTAACAATTCCTGCTACTAGTGCATCTGTAGAACGAAATTTTTCTACATTGAAACGTATCAACAGTTTTGTTAGGAATTCAACAGGACAGGAAAGACTTTCTCAAATTTCAATTTGGTCAGTTGAAAATAACCTCGTCCAGGAAATGTCCCAGAATCCACAGTTTTATGACGACATTATTGACGAATTTGCCAAAAACGACAGAAGAATTGAGTTACACTACAAATAGGTAAGTTGCTGAGAATTGCTTCCCTTATTTAAAATGTCACCGCACGCCCCTGTCTTGCGTACTGCAGGGGACGCCACGGGATCCAAATATCATCCACTAGCTAGTTGATGGACAGAGAAATCTCTGGGCCAAAGGTCCTCACGCTTATACCAGGGGATGAATGGTTGGGCTGAAATCTCGTAACCTACTGGGCGGTTTTATCTGACGTATCTCGAAATGCAACAGATTTCGGAGCTTTCTATACAAATATAGCCGAGTACCCACTCAGAATAAACATAAAAAAGGGTCACTTCAAGCTAATTCTGTGGAAATGCAATGGCGGTCGTAAGGAATATGCGATAAGAGAAAATTCAAATATTATAACTTACCAACTGCGGAACCTAACAGCCACCCACAACGACTAACAATTACCATAAACTACAATCACCTCCCTCCTTCACCTCACCTCATCAACGGTTATCGTGTAAACCGTTCTCCAAAAAGACACGATAAAATGCAACGGCTCACAATAAAATCTGCAGACAAAAATGGCAAACGTACAGTTCTTGAAAGAAAACTGGAAAAAGCAGCATAGAAGAAAAAAATATTCGAAGTAGGGGTTTCGAAAAGTGGTAGATCAAAATTCCAGATTCAAATATTAAAAAAATCTGCAAATTTACGATGAGCAAAACTATAATCTTGACACGATGGACTGGTCATTTTTGAAAAATATTCAAATGGACCCGTGTAGGTGGCACTGACCACATATTGCCGACATAAAAAGGGTAAAGAACTTATAGTTTAAACATTTGAATCATCTAGTAAATATTCCAGCGGCGAGTATATTATTTTAACATGTTTAACTATATGATTAATTTCAAATATCCCGGTACTTTTACCACAGCATGTTATTGTTAACTGATAATAAGTGATTGTAGCAGTTGACGAACTTAGATTTTCACCTAACTTTATGCGAACTCCATGTGTTTCTGAAATGCAATGTCCATTTATTGCCCGGAGATGCTACTGCAATTGATTCACGCATAAATTTACGTTCGCAGAATTTCTTATCATCAAGATATCAACTATACGATACCAGCAACTGAATATAAACAATAACTCAATAACGCGAAAATGATTTGGTGTGTTATTTCTCAGAGGTTTAAATTTGTGTTAAGCCAAAATGTTCAGTGTGTACATTTCAAATAGATATTTATCTGTGAAAGATTTACGTTGTTAATAACGTGATAATAAGCGGATCATCGATATAATAAAAACTCTGGACGCAGCAAGTGCGTTATGGAAGTGAATTTTCATAAAAATGTTTTTATTGCATATATGTGTGTTTTCTTTTTAAGAAAGCAGGCATCAATTTTGGTTACCAGTATATAGTAAAAACAATGTGCCATGTTTGATAAAAATAACTTTATTGTGTGAAAATGTACAAAAATTTCCAAAAGTAAACTTAAAGTGTTCCCGGAAAAACTCGTTTCTTGGTCAACCTTATAGCAAATTGGGCTATTCAAATATGAAACATTTGATCAAAATTCGCTACCATAACGCACTTCCTGCATCCAGAATTTCTTTTCTTACAAACATGCATTATATTTCGATGGAAAATGCAAAAATGCAATAACATAAGGCATGATTGATTATGGGCCACTCTGTGATTATATAAATATTTGTTAAGATGTAGCTCAAGACGCGCTATAATTAATATATACAATTTTTTTCATATCTTGTATAATAACGGATATATTGAGCTTTATTGATTTTTTACGAAAATTCGACAAAAATTATATACCATTAAACGATAAACTCTATAGATAAGGTTACTGCCAAGCATCAGAGAAAGGGTCTATTTGAAATGAATTTTCTGGAAACATTTTAGTAAAATGAAGGACAATGACGGTTCGAAACTAAGATTTCAGGGTTTGTAAAACATCCTTCTTGAGACATTTGATTTCCATAGCCCGTATTAAGATTCGAGTTATTTGCCTAAATTTTGCCGATTTTGACGTTTTAAATCGCAACTTTGACTTTTTAAGGAAAACCCCAATTTATTTTTCTTTAAATGCCAATAACTTTTTTGTCTTTTGACTTACAGAGCTAAATTTTTGTAGGTAACTTGTCTATAGGGATATAAACCTGTGTACCATGATTGCCTTTACATTGTTAATTCCGGAGATATAATTTTTTTTCGAAAGAAAACACAAAATTTTCCGGGAAAGCCTGGGCAGATTTTCCTGTATAACGAACTTATCCAAGCGATTTGCAAAAGGAATTTATTCACCAAACTGAATCAAAATCGGCCCATTACTTTTTGAGTTATCGGTGTGATACATATACATATATATATATATATATATATATATATATATATATATATATATATATATATATATATATATATATATATATATATATATAAACATATAAAAATTGAAACTGACCCCGGATATGTATTCTGGGGGGCCTAATTAGCGCTCATTTGAAGACATTTTTTCAGAATTCAAAAGTCGGGATCTCCTCATTAGTGAATTTTTTTTAAGAAAATTCACTAATATAACCCGCAAATTCACTTGTCGTCATATCGTCGTTTTATCAATTAATGGGTGAACCAGTCAAGTTGTAGGAAATTTCCTACCATAAATTAATATCCTCAAGATAAGTCATCTATTGCCAATTCCTTTAAACTGTATGAAATCAGCTTATGTTGTTTTGAATTTTGTCAAATTCTGAAAGCAGATCTGAGCCTAATGACCAGAATGTTAAAGACTGTTATTTATACCTGTTTTATTTAAATAAATGTCAGACTACGGAAATTTATATACGAGATGTAATTAATCTAGTTAACCATATGTGTGCACCAATAATAAATTTGAGCTTTATATTTATTCCATATACCAAAAAAATCAAGAAAAAGTGTTGTTGCAATTACAGGCCGTAACAATGAGAATGCAATGGAGCATATGAAAACCAATTTTGTTTGCATGATTATATAGGGTGGCAAACTTTTTCTTGTGGGAAAAATCACGATAATAACCATAATCCCGCCAGTGGTACTTAACGCAAGCTAAAAATTTCATATTTTTATCTACCAATATACTAGAACTCTATGCCAAATTTGACATATATATATATATATATATATATATATATATATATATATATATATATATATATATATATATATATATATATATATATATATTCCGGCAAGTTGAGAGGATCACATAAATATCTTCACAACCGCTCTACCTAGAAATGTCAAATTTGGTATCCATGGATATACCAGTGTTTTACATAACCGAAAATTAGTTTCATGTATACAGAGTGATCAGTTTCCCTGTGCCACACCTAACTTTTTTTTTAATGGGACACCTATATTTTATTTTATTTTTTGATAGAGAATTTCACGGTGAGTAAAATGATTCCCAATAATAGGGGTCTGGGATTAACGGTTTAGCAGTTATTCAATTGTTTGTCCGAAATTTTATTCCGATTCAACACGACAGTGCTGCCATGTGGTCGTAAAACCTTTCAAAATCTGATATTACCATTACTTTTTACTCAATGTAGCATAATAAAATATGGTTATATATCTTGCGGAAGTATCCACTTATACAGGGTATTACATTTTACAAAGCTCAATTTTCCTCGAAAATTTCAAATGGAACACCCTGTATAAGACTACGGCATCAGATAGAGGGTTTAGTAAGCTTTCTCCCAATACCATATTTGCTGGGGTTCAATTGGCTTGATCAACAGAAACTGATGGATCATTTGTAAACGTCTGGGCTTTCTTCTTTCTAAAGGTGAATTATAATTTGTACAGGCTTTTAATGAAAATCATAGACATTGAATTTTTTTTGTAAATTGTTACATCGTTTTTAGATACTTATATGGTAAAATTTATTTTTAACTTAATTTATTAACAACAAAAATTAAATAAAAATTATGGTACCACATTAATTTAATACATAAACAAGATATTTCAAATAATTGAAATGATCAACTAGTTAGCAAAATATGAGTTTTAATAACAAGTCTAATCTTCGTATGATTTGCCTAAGGGTAGCAGCATAGATTTACAAACTCAGAATAATTCCGATTTAAAATATTTATCACTGAAACGCTCAAGTTGTCGCCTAGCAACAAACTACTGAACTTTTATTAAAAGTAATAAAGCTATTTAACTAGTTTAACAACAAAATAGTGAAACTACGTGTACTAGATTATTTTTGTCAATACAGTAATTCATCGATGTCTGCATTTAGTATGGATTATTCAGTTCAGGAGAGAAAGGGTATGTTAGAGACATATTGAATGTCAAAAAGCAGCGGTCCGTGCATCGCGAAGATACAGGTACATTTTTTTGTTCATTTACACTGAGTTTCCATCTAATTCTTACAATATTTATTTGGGGATTGGTACCCAGAGCGACGACACCCGGATGATTGATCATTTCTGTGTATTTACAATACATTTTCACAATTCGGAAGTGTAATAGGAAAGCAGCCAATAACCCACGTAAAGCCAATTACCAATGAGGAATTTTCGTAAAATACTTTACTTCATTTGCAAGAAAACCCAGGTTTATCAGCTACACAACTAGCTTCAGTAACCGATATTTCAAATAGAAGTGTGCGCAGAATAATGAAAATGTATAATTATAAGCCTTACCGGTGTCATTTTGTCCAAGGCCTCAGAGATGGCGACTATGTGAGCCGCTTAGAGTTTTCGTATTGGGCTAATGAAGCTTTAAATATAGATTATAAAACTTTAAGCCATATCCTTTGGACGGATGAATCAAAGTTCACAAATAATGGTGTATGGAATAAGCATAACAGTGTAAGATGGGCAACGGAAAATCTACACTGGTTTTTTTCGAGGAACCACCAAACTGAATATAAAACGTATGGTGTGGGCTATTAGATAATAGATTGATGGGGCCCGTATTTTTTGAAGAAAATTTAGACGGGACGACTTACCTCAATCACCTAAACACCCATCTGGAAGATTGGTTGGATGATGTTCCACTGAATGTCCGATCTAGGATTATTTTTCAGCACGATGGATGTCCAGCTCACAACAGCAGGATAGTTGTGAACTATTTGGACCAAGTTTTTGGCTCTAATTATATAGGTACAAATGCTCAAATACGATGACCTGCAAGGTCCCCAGATTGGACTCCCATGGACTATGTTTTTGGGGCTACATCAAGGACCAAGTCTATTAAGATTTTGGCATAGATCCTGTAGTTAGCGTTCACAATCTACAACAACGGATATTAGATGCATGTCGGAATGTTAATCTGGAGATGATCCATGCTGCAACGCATATACAAATTATGGAAAGATTAGAACTTTGCGTTCAGCAAGGGGGGAACGTGTTCGAGCATCTGATTGAGATTTGTTATTAAAACTGTTATTTTATTACATTCTCGATTATTTCGTTTATGTATTATATAATGTGATACTATTATTTTTATTTAATTTTTGTTGTTTATAAATTAAGTTAACAATAAATTTCACCATACAATTATCTAAAAACGATGTAACAATTTACAAAAAAATGCCTTGTCTCTGATTTTCATTAAAAGCCTGTACAAATTATAATTCACCTTTAGAAAGCCCAGACGTTTACAAATGATCCATTCAGCCAATTGAATCCTAGAAAATATGGTATTGAAAGAAAGCTTACTAAACCCGCTATCTGATGCCGTAGTCATATACAGGGAGTTTGATTTGAAATTTTCGAGAAAAATTGAGCATTGTAAAATGTAGCCCCCTGTATAAGTGGATATTTCCGCAAGCTATATAACCATATTTTATTATGCTACATTGAGTCAAGAGTCTCATGGTAATATCAGATATTGACAGGTTTTGCGACGACACTGTCGTGTTGAATCGGAATAAAGTTTCGGACAAATAATTGAATAATTTCTAAACCATTGATCCCAGGCCCCTATTGTGACACATCATTTAACTCGCCATGAGGTGCTTTACCAAAAAATAAAATAAAATATAGGATGTCCCATTTAAAAAATACAAGTTTGGTGTGGCACAGGGAAACTTATCACTCTATATACATGAAACTAATTTCCGGTTATGCGAAATACCGGTATATCCATGGATACCAAATTTGACATTTCTAGGTAGCGCGGTTTTGAAGATAATTATGTGATCCTCTCAACTTGCCGGACCCTGTATATATATATATATATATATATATATATATATATATATATATATATATATATATATATATATATATCAAAGGATTTGGAAGTTCAGATTTTTAAATTGAATCTTTTATCATTTTTGGAAACACTATACCAGAGAAACGACGGCCGGGACCCAGTGTTTATCTGAAAAAATTGTCTTCATTTTACCAATGGAATACGCTTCTGAATTTTCACAGTCTGTATAATGTTGTCCTGTAAATCGGTGTATATATATATATATATATATATATATATATATATATATATATATATATATATATATATATATATATATATATATTTATATTGGGAAATAAAGCGTTATTATTGTTATTAGATTGTGGAATAGCCGAGCCAGATGTAGCACCTCTCATAATGAAGGGATGGGTGGTAGAACATAGCAAATGGCCTTGGCATGCTACATTATACCTTTTAGAATCAGGCGAGTGGACTTTTATTTGCGGTGGTACATTGATTACTGAGAGGGTTGTTTTGACAGGTTCGTATATTATCAAGTTAAATCATCCAGTTACACATACACACATTGCTTATTTTATAAAAATTGACTTGAGTCAGCTATAACATCTTGTGACATATTTTTAGCTGTTAAACTTATTTAACCCTAACATATAAATTAAAACATCCAAACCTTGCTGTTTATCATTAGTGTCAGAACTCAAGGCCCGGTAGGGGATGACTTCTCGGACAGGCTTCTCACCACCATTATTAAGCAGAATCCTAGCCCAAACTCAAACTAAGAACTTTTTTTTACTACATTTTTGGCCTCGAGCATTCACTCATGCGGTCACCAAACTAAGAACTAAAACATCATAGTAAGTAGAGTTATTAGAGAAGATGTAAAGAAACAAGTTTGGACCCAGCAAGTGCGTCATGGAAGTGAATTGTTATAAAAATGTTTGTAATACAAAATATGTCTCTCTAATGCAAGCAGGCTTCAATCTGATTACCGGTATAGCCTATATAGTAGAAACCATGTAACATATTTTATCATAATAGGGTCAGTTTCAATTTTTATATGTTTATATATATATATATATATATATATATATATATATATATATATATATATATATATATATATATATATATATATATGTATCACACCGATAACTCAAAATAATGGGCCGATTTTGATACAATTTGGCATGTACCTTTCCTTTGTAAATGGCTTGGATAAGTTCGTTAGTCAGGAAAAGCGGACGAGGTTTTCCGGGAAAATTTTGAGTTTTCATTCGAAAATAATTTTTATCTCAAAGAATAATAAGCCGATTTTAATAAAATTTGCTATGTACCTTCCTTTTATAAATGACTTTGACAAGTTTGTTAATCAAAAAAATCGGACAAGGTTTTCCTGGAAAATTTTGAGTTTTCATTTGAAAAAAAATTTTATCTTAAAAAATAAAAAATCTATGATAACCAAATTTGGTAGGTAGGTTTACGATATAAAAAGTAAACTATACACCAAAATTTAGATTTCTATGTTACAAGAAAAAAAAGTTATAATAAAATATTTTGTGCCAGATCATTTCTATGAAAATTCACTACCATAACGCAGTTGCTGCGTCCAGGCTTTTTATTTCAAAATATACAAAAATTTTCCGAAAATAAACTTTAAATGTTTCCGGGAAAACTGGTTTCCTAGCCAGCAAACCTTAGGTTAATAGCAAATTGAGCTATTTAAATTTGAAGCATTTAATGAAAATTCACTACCAAAACACACTTACTGCGTCTCGATTTTTTTTCTTACAAACATGCACCATATTTCAATAAAAAATGCAAAAATGCAATAATAGAAAAAAAATTGTAGGGATCACCAACGACTTATGGGCCGCCCTCTGATTTTCAAAATAATTTTATAATATGCAGCTAAAGACACCCTATAATTAACGTATAATTTTTTTCTCGTATCTTGTATAATAATAATTATATTATATTATATATAACTTTGCCGTAGTAAATGTATATATGTAAACAGATAAAAACTGAATGTAATCCCGGATATGGATTCTAGGGAGCCTAGTTTGCGCTCATTTGAAGAATTTTTTCTACAAAAATTAGCTAAAAATTATAGACCATTAAACGATAAAGTTAACTAAAACTACTGTCAAAGCATCAGAGAAAGGGTCTATTTGAAATGAATTTTCTGTAAATATTTTTTGTAAAATGAAGGACAATGACGGTTGAAGCTGAAACTTAAAGGTTTGCAGAACACTCTTCTTGTGACATTTTCTTTACATAATCCGTATTTGTTTCTGGTTCTTTGCCCAAATGTTGCCAATTTTGACGCTTCAAATGGTGACTTTATCGTTTTGAGGAAAACCCCATTTTTTTTCTTTAAATGCACATAACTTTTTGTCTTTAAACCTACAGACTTATGTTTTGGTACATGGTTCACTCTTTGTCTCGCGTACCAAATTTGGTTACCTTTACTTTGTTATTTCCGGAGATATAATTTTTTTCCGAAAGAAAACACATTTTTCGTAAAAATCTGGGCCGATTTTCCTGACTGACGAACTTATCGAAGCAACTTGCAAAAGTAAAGTACTCCACAAATTTGTTGGCCTCTCGGGAACGTCAGGTCAGGCAGGTAGGAGGGAAATGCAGGTAGTCATCACCTCCAACCGGACAGGCTCCGACCAGGGGAGGCGTCAGCCCGAGCGGCGTCGCGATTAAATTAGCGGAGCTGCTGCGGATGGGCCAGATCAATCTTCAGCATAGCCGGAATGCCACTGGGGAGCTAGCAAAGCTCCTCGCAGGCGGTCAAGGCGGCGTGCTGTTGATTCAAGAGTCTTATGTGTTTAGGAAGCAAGTTAGAGGGCTTGGAGGAATTGGCTTCAACATCCTTGTTGGTGGTGAAGCACAGGAAGAACAACCAGGGACATGCATACTGGCGTCGAGGGATCTGGACGTGATGTTGCTCCCCCCTCGGGTCCAGGGACGCCACAGCAGCTGTCCTAGAGTGTAAGGTGAGTAATATTAGGTTTAAGGTTCTGATGTGCAGCCTTTATGTTCCCTACGATCGGCGGGGTCTGCCTGCTTCGGAGGAATTGGTGCGTATCGTCGATTTCGCGTGGGAGCATGGGCTACAACTGATAATAGGCTGCGATGCCAATTCTCACCACAGATTGTGGAGCAGCACGGATACCAACTCACGCGGTGAGGCCCTACTAAAGTACTTGGCTACAAAGAACCTAGAGGTATTAAATAGAGGTACAGCTCCAACGTTTGTCAATCGTATCCGACGGGAGGTGATCGACATCACGTTAGCGAGCAGAGGAATAACAGAGGATATATCCAACTGGAGGGTGACGGAACACATATCAATGTCTGATCATCGTATAATCAGCTTTGAATTGTATGTGGACCGTGAGAGCACTCCCCTCAGGAGAAATCCGAGGAAGGCCGACTGGGATGCCTATGTAACAGGCCTCGGAGGGTCGCCAAGGAGCCCAGAGGTAGGAAGACTCTCTACAGAGGCATTAGATAGTGAGGTCGAGGCCATAGAAGGTAAAATAATGGCAGCCTACGAGGCCGCGTCACCACTTAGAGGGGAACCGTCCATCAAAGTCAGTTGGTGGAACAGGGATCTCGACGTACTACGCGGGCGAACTCGGAGGGCCTTAAACCGAGCCGTCCGAGAATCGAGTGAAGCGGCCTGGGACGAATTAAGGACTGCCAGAAGGGAGTTTACGAAGGAACTGCGACGGAGTAAACGAGCCAGTTGGAGCGCGTACTGCGGGGAAGTCAATTCCCTGCCTGACGCATCCAGGCTGGTAAGGGTGCTCAAACAGGAGGTAGGCAGTAATGTAGGATCCTTAAGGAAACCAGACGGGAGCTGGACAAGCACCGGTGAGGAGACCTTGCGTCATCTCGCCGAAGTTCACCTCGCGGGCGGTGGAGCAGTCACAGGGGCTGCCGACCTGGGCCGGTGGACGGTCCCAAATGCGGACTGGCAGCTGGCGGAGGAAGTGGTTACGGATAACTCTATAGCCTGGGCGGTGGGCGAGTTCGCTCCTTTCAAGTCCGCAGGCTGTGATGGGATTTTTCCGGCACTACTCCAGAGGGGCCTGGATACACTGCTTTCCAACATAAGCGAGGCATTCCGGGCCAGCCTGGCGTGTGGCTACGTCCTATAGGCCTGGCGCCGGGTTAGGGGGGTCTTCATTGACAAGCCGGCAAGGGAGGATTACAGGCTGGCCAAGGCGTACAGGCTAATCAGCCTCACATCATTCCTGCTTAAGGCATTAGAAAAAATAGTAGATAGGTTTATGTTGGGAGAGATCCTAAAGGATCACCCCTCCCATAAAGGTCAGCACGCGTACCAGCGGGGGATGTCGACGGAAATGGTGCTCTATGCTGTGTCGCGGAAGGTGGAAAGGGCCCTACACTACGGGGAGAGCACATTAGCTGTGTTCTTCGGTGTGGAGGGGGCCTTTGATAAGGCAAGAACGGATACGGTTTGTACCGCCCTACAGGATAGGGGAACGCCGAGGTCTCTAATAAGCTGGGTGGCGAGCATGCTGAAGGACAGGGGAGTTTCGCTGACCTTGGGGGACCGGGGGCTGGACGTCGGGGTGACGGGCGGCTGCCTTTCGCCCCATCTATGGTGTCTGGTAATGGACGGTTTCTTGGAGCGGGTCTCCGAGAACGGCTTCTACGCCCAGGCGTACGCTGATGATGGGCTGGTCTTAGTCACCGGCAAATTCCTCAGCGTCGTCTGTGAGTGCATGCAAGCTGTCTGTAGCATAATCGAAAAGTGGTGTGGTGAGCTGGAACTCTCCGTAAACCCGGCGAAGACGCAGATGATCCTATTTACCAAGAAGAGTCGGGTAGAGGGGTTTGGTGCGCCCGTGAGGTTTGGAAAACCTTTAGATTTAGGGCGGGAGGCCAAATATCTGGGGGTGATGCTGGACTCCAAACTAACATGAGGGTCGCAAATAGAGCGGGTTGTAAGGAAGGGAGTAGCGACCCTCGGGCAGCTGCGTCGAGTGATAGGGAGGACCTGGGGAGTTAATCCTCGGATCCTTCATTGGATCTACACTGCGATCATCAGGCCGAGAATCCTCTATGGAGCGTTGGTCTGGTGGTGCGGTGTGAACCAAACTACCAGCAGGAAGCTGGCCAATCTCCAAAGGCCGGCAATCTTGGGTATCACATGCACTATGAGGACGACAACGTCAGCCGCGCTAGAGGTCCTGTTGATGCTGCCACCGCTTCCCATATGTGTCAGGAGGGAGGCGATGGCGTCGCATCTCAGAATGCGAGACGCAGGAAACTTGTGCGGAGAGAAAGCAGTAATAGGGCATGCAAGAGTCGCCAAGGAGGTGGAAAAGGAAATTACGATTTCCGCCATAAAGGTGCGGGATGCCGAGGATGATATTAGGTTGACTATGCCATACACCCTCAGGATCGATAGTACGGATCAGTGGAGGGAAAATGAGGTTGAATTCCAGCCCGCAAGCCTGGTCTGTTTCACCGACGGATCGCGGTTGGAGGACCAATAATCCTCCGGGGCAGGAATATACATCGAGGGTCTGCGGGTGCGCGAGAGCTATGCTCTTGGCGCATATACCACGGCATTCGAAACAGATGTGTACGCTATCCTGTCTTTGGTCAATAGACAGGATGTGAAGGGGAGTCCCAAGAAATGTGTGTACATCTGTTCGGATAGCCAGGCAGTCCTCCGAACAGTCTGCGCGGCCAGAATCAGGTCTACACTGGTTCAGGAGGGCGCTGGCGCCCTCAAAGGACTAGCCAGGACAAAGGAGGTACAACTAGTGTGGGTTCCGGGACACTGTGGCGTAGCGGGGAATGAGGTGGTGAATAATTTCGCAAGGCTCGGTTCTCGGCGGCCGTTCTGTGGCCCGGAGCCGGCGATAGGTATAAGTAGGAAGACGGTCTCTGTCGCCTTAGACAGGTGGGCCGAGGAAGCAATGAAGAGGCACTGGGGGTCGGTTGGTGACTGCAGG
This sequence comes from Tillus elongatus, assembly GCA_964006375.1. Taxonomy (NCBI): domain Eukaryota; kingdom Metazoa; phylum Arthropoda; class Insecta; order Coleoptera; family Cleridae; genus Tillus; species Tillus elongatus. The sequence continues at coordinate 205,435,637 of OZ023262.1, read as the reverse complement.
CAGGCGAGGGACTTCGTGAAGGGGCCGGACAGAGATAAAGCTGTCTGGCTACTCGGAAAGAGTCCACCTACGCTTCGCCGCATCCTTGGGTGCTAACAGGCCACTACGCCCTTAGAAGAGACCTCAAATTGATAGGCGTAGAGAGGGATCCCATTTGCCAGGAATGCGGCGAGGATGAGGAAACGTCCTACCACTACCTGTGCGAATGCGAGGCTTTTGGGAGTCTTCGAGTAGAATTGTTCGGATCGAGGACTCTGCAGAGGAATCAGGTAAGTACCGCCCAATTGAAGACCGTCACGGCCTTCATCTCGAAGTGGTTTGGCTACGGAACCGAGGAGGAGTAGAGCATGGTTGCTGGGGTTGGCAAAAAGGGGTCATGGTAGCCTACTTGGTTGACGTTGGCCTCCCCACCACTGCTACTACTACAACTACTTTCGCATGGTAATGTACAATCAATTGAGGCGCGTGATATGAGGTGTCATTAACTTTACCATGCGGAGAACAATTGTGGAACACTTCGTCGGTAATCTGACACTTGAAAAATATGGAAGCTCTTGGTGTCAACTCAACGGTGCTCTTGCACATTGTACAGGAAAAGTTACCTGAGAACTTCATAAGACTTTTTGACGATCGTTGGATGAGGCGTCTTTGGCCATGAAATTGGCTTATGAGAGCAGCCGATCTTAATCCATTAGATTTTTACCTGTTGAACATGTCAAAAAAAGTTTATAAATCGTCAGTGAATTTCAGAAAAGGGTAACTACATTGAGTTACTCAAGCATTTAAAGACGTGAACCTAAATTACGTTAGATCTGTAACCACGAATGCAGCAAACACTCACATTTTAAAGCGCTTGGAAGTGCCTGTTTTTAGTGAATTTTCTTAGAAAAAATTCACAAATGGGGAGATCCGGACTTTTTAATTTTGAAAAAGATTCTTTAAATTGGCGTCTACTAGGACCTCTAGAACCCATATATATATATATATATATATATATATATATATATATATATATATATATATATATATATATATATATATATATATATATATATATATATATATAGACGCGGCAATATTTAAATAATGGGTGATTTCCCAGGTCATTTTATGAAAAAAAGTTCCCATAAACATAGGCACTAAACTGCATGGTTTTCAAGATACATGGTGTTAATTTTTTTTGTAAAATAAGGATTTTTTAAAAATAATTCAAATTTGGCAGCGTTGTTTATAGTAATAATAAGCTGATTTTCCCCAAATTAGATATAGATTGTTAAGTCCATTGGCGTTAGTGGGGGCACCTCAACAAAAATTTGTGACAAAAATGTACGCCACTGACTGCAAAATGATTTGTATATTATTTTGAGGTAAAGAAAGTTAAACTACAAGTTTTTTGTCTCTTGATATTTTCCCGTATCCTGAATTGTTTACACGATAAAAAATAAAAACCTGTTTATCAGACGTCCATTTATTATACAAAAGATTACAAAAACTGTTGAAAGTGGCGACCTCCAACTCGGATGCAGGAATCCAATCGTCTCCTCATTGACTGGTGAACTCTCTTAAAAACACCAGGGGCTGATCTAGTTGACTTACCCCCAGCAATAATACGATTTCTTAGGTCCTCCACATTTTCCGGTGGAGTAGTGTGAACCAAGGACTTCAGGTGACCCCAGAGGAAAAAATACAATGGGTTTATTTCCGGCCATCGTGCAGGCCATATGTGAGGTCCACCTCGGCCAATACAACGATTTTCGTATGTTTGTGTTAAAAGCTCACGTGCAACCTGACTAAAATGCGCTGGTGCGCCATCGTGCATAAACCACATTGTATTTCTTATTGATAATGGTACATCATCTATAAATCCAGGGAGCGTGTGTTTCAAAAAGTTGCGGTACACCTCTCCGGTATGTCTTCCTGGTTGAAATACCGGTCCAATTAGGCAGTCACCCAAAATTCCCATCCAAACATTCAACGAGAACTGATGTTGAAAACGATCTTCAAATATTTCATGTGAATTTTCAATACACCTTATATGGTAATTATGAAAATTCCTTATTGCAGTTCGTGAAAAACTCGCTTCATCTGTAAACAGAATATCCATAAGTAGTTGAGGGATTTGAACCTTTTTGCGCAAAAGCCATTGACAGAATGCAATACGTGGAGGGAAATCAGCAGGAAGAAGTGCTTTAACGCGTTGTATATGGTTTGGATACAACAAATTGTCCTTAAGAATGTGCCATATAGTACCATTACTTACATTCAAAGAATTAGCAATTTTGCGAGTAGACATACCTGGATATTTTTCAATCTTGTGCAGCACATCCTCTTCCAGCTCCGCTGTTCTTGTGGTCCTTGGCTTCCTGATCCTCCACTTCGTCGTAATGTGCCAGCCTCATGGAGGCGCCGATGAATGCTTTCGAAAATTATTCTATCCAGAACAATACGCTCAGGAAATAGGAAATCTTTCAAGGTACAACCGCCTAGCTTCTAATACATTGACATCAGCAAGTACATAAATGTAGTACATATCGGTCATCTCGGCATTCGTATAGCGATACATGATAAGGGACTTGATCACTAAATTCGACAGATACACAATGATTAACACATTCAAATAACATCCACGTTATTGCTTTTTAAACTGATGTGCACTTATCTAATGTTCGTTTTTGTGATTTTTTGTATGATAAATGGACATGCGATAAGAAGGTTTTTAGTTTTATCGTGTAAACGATTCAAGATATGGAGAAATTTGAAGAGACAAGAAACTTGTAGTTTTAGTTGCTTTATCTCAAAATAATATACAAAGCATATTGCAGTCAGTGGCGTGCATTTTTATGTCACTAATTTTTGTAGAGGTGACCCCCCCCCCCCTAACGCCAATGGACTTAACAATCTGTAACTAATTAGGGCTAAATCAGCCCATTATTACTACAAACAACGCTGCCAAATTTGAAAACAATCGGTGAGTAGATATTTGAATTTTTTAAATCGTTATTTTACAAAAAAAAATTAACACCTTGTATCTTGTAAACAATGCGTTTTAGTACCTATGCTTATAGAAACTTTTTTTTAATAAAATAACCTGCGAAATCAATTCCTTAAATATTGCCGCGTATTTTTTAATATATATATATATATATATATATATATATATATATATATATATATATATATATATATATATATATATATATATATTTGTGTGTGTGTGTGTGTGTGTATCAACACCGATAACTCAAAAAATAATTAGCCGATTTTAATGAAATTTGGCAGGTACCTTCCTTTTGGTGAGTGGCTTGGATAAGTTCGTTAGGCAGAAAAATCGGAGTAGGTTTTCCAGGAAAATTTTGGGATTTCTTTCAGAAAAAAGTTTTATCTTCTAAAATAACAAAGTCACAGTAACCAAACTTTGTACGTGGGTTCGCGTTATAAAAATAAAACAATATACCTATCTTACAAGAAACAAATTATGAATATTTAATAAGAAAATGTTTGGTGCCAGATTAATTCTATGAAAATTTTATAAAAATTCACTACCATAACGCACTTGCTGTGCCAGACTTTTTATTATACAGTTTTTTTCATGTCGAGTTTATTGTCATTACAAAAGAAATAAATTCATTAGAACTGCATTAGAATAGTATATTCCATCGTTTTCTAAGGTATCTAAGGTATTTATACAGGCTGCAAAAGTACTAGAATATTAAAACGATAACGAGAATGGCATTGGCGTTTATTTCTCTAATAGAGTTATCTTTTTCTCGGAATTTTAACCGAACATTGTTCATAAGTCATAAATTTGTCTAGTTTTGTATACAGTCTGGAACAGCCAAATGAAACGTAGGTTTGCCAAAGTTGGCACGACATTATTTTGGAGAAGTGCTAAATAATTATCCCAATTCAATTTACCATCATTTAAAAAAGGGACCAATGACATGGTTTCCAACTATTCCTGTACAAACATTACCCTTTTCAGCGTATTGCGTATGTTCTTCTCGCGCCCAGTGAGGATTCTCTTAAAACCAGTAGCGGACCAGTAAGATTTACGATTAGCATGGCCGTGAAGTGAAAAACTGCACTCATCAGAAAACGAGACATGTTCTAGTTGGATAATATTGTTACCTTACATTTCCATCATTTGTTCACAAAAAGACGTTCTTCTATATAAATCGCCTTCTATGAACACCTGAGTTTGTATCAATTGATAGGGATGCATTTTATTATTTTTTTAATACTCAAATAATCGATGAGTGGCTAGCATCCCATGTTGTGGCTGCTTGTCGACTCGAGTAGTATGTGGGCTCTTCTCAAACATATTTACGATTAGCATGGCCGTGAAGTGAAAAACTGCACTCATCAGAAAACAAGACATGTTCTAGTTGGATAACATTGTTACCTTACATTTCCATCATTTGTTCACAAAAAGACGTTCTTCTATATAAATCGCCTTCCATGAACTCCTGAGTTTGCATCAATTAATATGGATGCATTTTATTATTATTTTTTTAATATTCAAATAATCGATGAGTGGCCAGCATCCCATGTTGTGGCTGCTTGTCGACTCGAATAGTATGTGGGTTCTCCTCAAACATATTTACGATTAGCATGGCCGTGAAGCGAAAAACTGCACTCACCAGAAAACAAGACATGTTCTAGTTGAATAACATTGTTACCTTACATTTCCATCATTTGTTCACAAAAAGACGTTCTTTTATATAAATCGCATTCCATGAACTCCTGAGTTTGTATCAATTAATAGGGATGCATTTTATTATTTTTTTAATATTCAAATAATCGATGAGTGGCTAGCATCCCATGTTGTGGCTGCTTGTCGACTCAAATAGTATGTTGGTTCTTCTCAACCATTTGACGATCAGCATGGCCGTGAAGTGAAAAACTGCACTCATCAGAAAACAAGACATGTTCTAGTTGGATAACATTGTTACCTTACATTTCCATCATTTGTTCACAAAAAGACGTTGTTCTATATAAATCGCCTTTCATGAACTCCTGAGTTTGTATCAATTAATAGAGATGCTTTTTATATATTTTTTAATTCGCTAATGAGGAGATCTGTGTTATATATATATATATATATATATATATATATATATATATATATATATATATATATATATATATATATATATATATATATATATATATATATCCGGACCGATAACTCAAAAAAGAATGGACCAATCTTGATCAAATTTGGTAAGTACCTTCCTTTTGCAAGTGGCTTGAATAAGTTCGTTATCCAGGAAAATTTGACCAGGTTTTCCCGGAAAATTTTGTGTTTTCTTTCTAAAAAAAATCCTATCTCCAAAAATAACAAAGTAAGGGCAGCCAAATTTTGTACGCGTGTTTGTATTATAAAGAGTGAACTCTGTACCAAAATCTAGGTCTATATCTTTAAAGACAAAGAAGTTATGGGCAGTTAAAGAAACAAATTTTGGAGTTTTCCTCAAAACGTCAAACTCGCAATTTTAAACGTCAAAATTGGCAATTTTTAGGCAAATAACGTTGAACAAATACGGATTTTGAAAAGAAAACGTTGCAATAACAGTATTCTGCAAACCCTGAAGTTTCAGATTCAACCATCATTGCCCTTCATTTTGCTAAAATATTTACAGAAAATTCATTCCAAATAGACGCTTTCTCTGATGCTTTGGCTGTCGGTTTAGTTAAGTTGATGCTTTCGCTGTAGGTTTAGTAAAGTTTATGGTTTAACAGTCTATAATTTATTTTAGCTAATTTTCGTAGAACAAATTCGTTAATGCATTTTTGGATTTTTTTATCGAAATATAATGCGTTTGTAAGAAAAAAATCTGGACGCAGTAAGTGCGTTTTGGTAGCGAATTTTCGGTAAATTTTCAGTTTAGCTCCCGAACGCTTTTCAAAAAACTGTTTTCAGAAACCTTCCTAGCCCCCCCCCTGGATCCACAAACCCCAAGAAAATTTTCTTGTTCACGCCACCCAAGGAAGTTACGGGACCAGAAATGAGTAGGGGTGCTGGGCGGTGTAGGTAGTAAAAAGGAAATATGAGCAGAAATTTCTAATAAAACGGTCTTGAAAGCTGTCTTTTTCACATCTTGAAGCCATAGCCCCCTTAAACGCTGCCTACCCCGCACGGCACCCCTAACCCCCAGGTGCCGTAACTTCCTTGGCGGGTAGGAACAAGACATTTTTCTTGTGGTTTATGCAGAAATGAGTAGGGGTGCTGGGCGGTGTAGGTAGTAAAAAGGAAATATGAGCAGAAATTTCTAATAAAACGGTCTTGAAAGCTGTCTTTTTCACATCTTGAAGCCATAGCCCTCTTAAACGCTGCCTACCCCGCACGGCACCCCTAACCCCCAGGTGCCGTAACTTCCTTGGCGGGTAGGAACAAGACATTCAGCAAGGGTGGTTGTATGCACGCGAGGGGGAAGGAAAATCCCCACGACAAAGCAGCCAACACCAACCCCCACCCCCGCCACAAGTCGAACCCGGGGGGGATCTTCTTCGTCGTAGGCAGTTTCCTTCCACCCCTCGTGTGCATACAACCACCCTCGTTGCATAAACCACAAGAAAAACTTCTTGTTCATACCCCCCAAGGAAGTTACGTGACCTGTGGCAAATAGGGGTGCTGTGCGGGGTAGGCAGGGTTTAATGGGGATATGGCTTAAAATAGACAGCTTTCAAGCAGTTTTCTTCTTATTTTCTGCTCATATTTCCTTTTTACTACCTACCCCGCCCAACACCCCTATTCATTCCCAGTCCCGTAACTTCCTTGGGGGATGTGAACAAGAAAATTTTCTTGTGGATTGTGCATCCAGGTGGGCTCCTAGTAATGTTTCTGAAAATAATTTTTTGAAAAGCGTTCGGGAGCTAATCTGCAAATTTACCGAACATTCATTAAATCCTTAAAGTTTCAATAACTCAATTTGATATTAACGTAAGCTTTGTTGGTTAGAAAATCAACATTTAAGTTTATTTTTGGAAAATTTTTGTATATTTTTAAACCATAAGTAATTTTGTTAAAATATAGTACATTGTTTCTACTACATAGGCTATACCGATGATAAGATTTATGCCTGCTCGCGTTTGCTATTAAACATATTTTTATGGAAATTCACTTCCATAACACGCTTCTTGCCTCCAGACTTTTGAAAAATGTTTATATATTTTCACACAATAAAGTTATTTCGATGAAATATGGTACATTGTCTCTACTATATAGGCAACCAAGTTTGATGCCTGCTTTCATCAAAGAAAGACATTTGCTATTAAAAATATATATATTTTTTAAATTCGCTACCATAACGCACTTGCTGCGTTCAGACTTTTTTTAATATTCAAATAATCGATGAGTGGCTAGCATCCCATGTTGTGGCTGCTTGTCGACTCGAATAGTATGTGGGTTCTCCTCAAACTAAAGCATTACATCCAATTTGGTATCGTTATTCAGTGCATTAGATTTTTTTGTATCTGCCTTATACGTCGAAGCTCGCGAAATTATTTTTTAATGTTACTAATTGTCCTTTGAGATATGGGCGGCAAATCGGGAAACTTTTCTTGAAATAGGGGAGCAACTTCGATCTGTAATCGTGTTTTATCTCCTCAATCAATCATCTGTAGGATTGTTATTTTATGCATTTTTGTTAAATAAACCATGTTTTCGAATTACAGTTAACATTTGACAACCACTATCATGCGGTTATGATCACATAGCAAGTTGCTAGGGCTTTGTAAACAAAAGTAACATTGCCAGCTATGGAGAATGTTGATAACTTTTTATGCCTTCTTTCTAATTAAAACCGTCCAAAACGACACTGAAATGGCCTTTGCTTGCTTTCTTATTATCAAGAATGAAACGCGATTAGTTATTAATTTTTTAGTGTGTGGTATCAAAGTTCGTCAATTACATGAATTTATTTTTGTAACTATCAATTTTTGCAACAAATTTTAAAACCATACCATTTTTTAACAAAGAATGAAGATCTATTTTAAATGAGGTTGAATGTAGGGGTGAAGTTTTCACGTTGCAGGATGTCATTTTTTTATCTAAAATTTACTTATTTCAGATTTTTTTATAAATATGCACGTTAATTGAGAAACTGAATATATTCCATTTGGACGTATGTATGTATGGATGTATGTATGATATTCAAAAACCCAGACAGCACAGACACATTCTGAGAATATACCAGGAATGTTTGGAAAGAATATTCAAACATACCCAGAACATTCTCACAAGGTACAATATATATTCATAGAACATTCTATGAACATGAGAATGGGACAGATTCTGTCATACTAATAAGGTTCTTAGAATGTTATTTATAATATTCTTAGGAGCTCCCAGTATCTTCTGAAAATGTTCCACGAAGATTCAATGAATCTTTTCAATGTTCATACATATACTCTTGGGAACATTGCGTTTTCAAAAAAGATATACAGGGTGTTTCGCATAAAAAGCAACACAGAGCAGGGGCATGTAGGGGAACCTAAAATATGGTGATTTAACGCAACTTACTCCCATACTAAGGTGCATCCCTCAGAAGTTATAGGCCTTCAAAGTGGGTTTTAAATTTCGAAAAAAAAATCTATATCTCAGTAATACTTCAACTTAGAAAAACCTAATTTGATACGCGTTTTGGGTGTACCAAGAGCAGAGTTCAATTGAAGCATTTCAAAGCGTTGAATAGTGGTGATTCTTAACCTATTGGCGGATCTAAAAAATCATTTTGTGGGGAAGTAAATTATAAAACCTTTTTACTCTTATTATTTTTCAAAAACTTTTGTCGTTTTCAAGAAAAACCCGAATAGCTAAAGACACATATATTATTAATGTTACTTAAAATCATCAAAAATTCAATAGATGCCTGTGAAATTATCATGTTGAAGAATTTTTATAACTTATTGATAGCAATTTTTTTATTTGTCGTTTGAGTTGTCTGTTTTCTGATAAATTATACTTATTCACACTTTTTTCCTGATTGTCAAATTTGACCTATACATAAGTTTATTGGCAAATATTTAATTTTCGATGATTTTTAGTAGAACCTCGGTGGTTCAGGGTTAAGAACGTGTGCCTCTGAACCGAAGGGTACTGGGTTCGATCCCAGGGTACTCCTTTCACTTTTTCAGAACAAACTGTAAAACTAACACCAACCGAGGTTCTGGCATTGTATTTGAGCAAGTTGAATGTCTGCACGTGCCGCCCTTCGGAGGGGGCGTAAAGCCGTCGGTCTCGTGTCCATGCGATGTTGAGCACGTTAACGATCCCTACCTTTCTTACAGAAAGGCAGGGGTTCGGCAAAATTTCCAGGATAGTGAGGTGAAACTGCTCTCTGGCGTCGGTGATTGGCCATAGTCGCGGAAATAGGCCGACGTTAAAGAAACAAAACACACACATGATTTTTAGTAAGATTGATAAAATATGTTTCTTTACTTATTCGTGTTTTTCTTGACAACAACAAAGTTTTTTGAAAACAACAGGAGTAACAAAGTTTTAGAGTTAAATTCCTCATAAAATGAAATAATTTCTTAAATCCACCAATCTATTAAATAATTATGACATTTTAAGGGTGCATCACCCCTAATCAACCCTTTCAAATGCCTTAATTGAACTCTACTTGCCATTAATCAATGCTCTTGGTACACTCTTAACGGGACATCTCAAGCACATTATTAACGAATATTCAGTATAATAATCTATTCACATATTCTCAGTATATTGATGAAGAATTTTCTTAGGATGTGATTGAATGAATGTACTCAGAATAGTTCAGATTAAAGTTTGAAATTCCATAAATGTTATTAGAACATTCCGAAACAAATATTCTGAAAAAAGAATGTTCTTACAATGTGAGAACATTCTAAGAATATCTTGTGCTGTATGGGAATGGACAGTAAATTTATGCAGATTTACAAGCTCGTAATAATATAGAGGCTGTTCCACTTGAAAAAATATACCTTTAGTAACTGTTTCAAGTAACCAAATTCCCTCTACTATTTAAAAGCCAGCCTGTGTACTGCAACTAAGATATAACCATATGGTAGAGAGTATCCGAATATTACCAGACTTTACACCGAATTTTAGTCTTAGCATCTTAGAGTTTAAAGATATCAGCATTTTCCGAGGCTAAGTTTTTTGGGTAAAGAAATGGAAATTGATCAATACGAGGGTCGATCAATAACTACCCGTGTTAAGAATGAACAAGCAAGTTTTTCACATTAAAAACTTGCCAACACAATCTACTTTTAGGCCGATACACTTTTCCCAACGTTTCTGTTATTTCTATAACCACTCCAAAAATACGTTTTGTCAAACTCTTCACCATACGCTTCTGTCTCGGCGATAACCTCCTCGCTTGGGCTTAATTTTCTCCTAACCATGTTTTCATGTTGGGGAACAGCAAAAAGTTACAGGGAGCCAGGTCAAGTGGGTACGTGGGTGCGACAGCAATTCGTCTCGGAGTTCATGCAATTTGGCCGCGACAATTCCGGATAAATGTACTGTCGCATTATAGTGGTTAAACAGCACTTTTTCTTAACCAAATGGGTCCGTGTCTCCTTCAATTTGTTATCGAATCGGTTAAATAATTCACTGTAGTACTGTACCCTGATCGTGCATCCTTTCTGCAAAAAAACAATGAGGATTATTTCCTTCGAATCCCCAAAAATCGAAGCCATGACCTTTTCGAGCGATGGGACCGTCTGTGCCATCTTCGGAGCAGATTTACCCGGAGAAATCTATTGTGTTGACTGTCGCTTAGTGTCTGGCCTATAATAATGTATTCAGGTTTCATCGACGGTGACGACTCGACGAAAAAACTCCTGCGAATTTTGCTTAAAGAGGTCCAAACACTGCTTCCACATTTACAGCCGTATACGCTTATTGCCTACCGTGAGCTATCGCGGCACCCCTAGAGCTGACACCTTTCTCATACTTAACTTATCATTGGTGTCGTTTGACAGATTACAGTACACGACTGTAATGCGAACTGCCCTTAGCAATGCCTGTAAAGCAAATTGCATTTCGTTACTTTAACTGCAATTAATAATTCATAATTAAATTCTGCAGATATTTATTTCCCAATAAATTTGCCGTATACCCATTTATAAACACCTGTATATAAACAAAAAGCTGCACAAAACACGGGCCCATCCAAAGCAAATCAGCATTGGAATGTCATCTGTTGATAAATAACACTAAAATTCGCAAATTCACAAAATTTTTAAATTTATTCCATCCATAAGATAAACAAAGACATCAGTAGTCTGGAACCTATGGTGGGAAATTATTTTGCTAATAACATTTTTGATTTTTATATTTCTGATATTATTTCACTTTGAAATTTCATCACTGTTCTTTCGGCTTGTCTGTTTTTAAAACGAAGTTATCCGTTCCCCGATTTTCTAATTCAATCATTTTTACTATACAGGTGGTTGCCCTAGACCCTATCATTCACCCGTGCTAGGTATTTTAAATATTTGCAGAATTCCCGTTTCACTTTAACCCGTGTGCTTGTTTTCAAACCTTACCCAAGTTTAATTCGCAGAAACATATTATATATATATATATATATATATATATATATATATATATATATATATATATATATATATACATGTATATATATATATATATATATATATATATATATATATATATATATATATATATATATATATATATATATATATATATATATATATATATATATTACATCTCATTTCAGCTGAAGCTTCTTGTACCTAATTAAACAAATTTTATTGTAACCGGGTGACTTCAAGCTCCCGAACCTCTCATGCCCACTAGGTGGCAATTCCCAGAGGACTATATTTGGGGCTTGAAGGACTATATATAGCTTACGATATTTCACCTCCCAACTTGTCCCGCTAGGTGAACAGCGAGGGGCGGGATATCGGAAGATATCTTTTTTTTTCTTTTTCTGTAAATAAAATTAACCACACCCCAGTGGGGCACAAAGCTGCTGGAATAAGAGTAATCTCGAGACGCATATTTTCCTGCTTGTGTAAGGGTACAAAACGAGAGGGGTAAACCACATAATTATATTTTATTTCTCAAATTTCCCACTGGCAAGAATAGTCTTTTTTTTTAAATTGTAACCCTGTTGATACATTTTCTTTTATTTGTTAAATTTCGTATTTTAATAAATGTATATATTTTTACATCTTACTTTTACTAGCTAGCGTAAGTTTTCCCTAAACCCAAAATCAGTTCTGACCCATGGAAGACAATCATCTCCACTGAATACTACTCAGGCATCCTGCATCCATTAAGGTGGTCCGTCACTGTAATTCTGCCGTCCTCCTTTAGGGCTTCCACTTTCTCCCTAAACACTGTCCATTTAGAAAGTGGTGGCGCTCGAGACTCGTGGCATTCCTCCGACCGATCACTCCACCCTTCGGAAGGCAGGTCACACGCCACCTGTCTTCAAACACGGGTACTTATTTATCCACGCTTGTATATCAAAAACGGCAGAAGGGAGGTATAGACGCATGTTGAGAAAACTTGTTAGGCATTGAATAAGCGTTCTAGCAATGAGATAATATATAAGGGCGTTCCATTTAAAATGTATATCAAAGTTGCTACTAATTTCTATTAGAAGTGTGCTCTATACCTGTTTATGGAAACCGACCACAATTTCCAGAACGGTCTGTTGACAGGTTTGTCAGAAACGACTAATATACCAACCACCGTGAATTATGCTGTGTGAAAGCAACTTTTTTCATAATTCTATAAACATTTATTGTTTTGAAGATACAAAAAATACCCGAAGAAAATGTCAAGTTTTTGCAGGAAAACAGGTTCGATCAGACTGGCTAAGGAACTTATCTAAGCTATTGACAAAATCTTCCTTTTGTTAATCGCTTTGATGGGTTCTTTAGTCAACCCAATCAAACTAGGTTTTCCGAAGAAATTAGTTTTTTCCCAAAACTCCCAAGCTAATTATTTTGTTATTTTTCGTGATTTGAAATATTTTTATGAGAATTCCCTATCATAAAGCATCTTTTTATACTAATATGCATATTTAGCCTATTTACAGCACTTCGATTAGTCTTAGGTAACATTTATGTTTTAACTATAGTTATCTTGTAAGTATAGTCTCTTGCACATTACCCATCATCATACTTGGTTATAAAATTTCCAATTTACCGATGTTATACCTAAAAAAAATATCCTGGCCATATAATTCGAACTTTATAAGGTGATCTGTAATCATCCATTTCTTTAATATTGTCTGCTTCACTAAGTAAAAGTCGGAACCTATGATGAGTACCGATACGTACAGTTGGATAACCAAATCACCACAACACATTTTTAAAGACCTGATGAACAAAGTTTCTAAATTTTAAACTCTTAAAAGTTGCGCTTATATTAGGTCTCAAGTAAAAGACCGCACAAGATTAATACATATCTGTCTTCCAGGACCGTTTTCGGAAAGGGAGGACTGGCAACGAGACCAAGCTACCCTACTGAGGGCAGATCTCCGCTAGTACACTGACGGCTCCAAAACCAATCGCGGGACAGGAGCCGGCGCATATAGGGCAACACCGATGCAAGAATACCATCTAGCCTCGGAAAGTATGCAACCATACACCAGGCAGAAGTGTATGCAATCGAGATGTGTGCAAGGGAAATTATGCAAAACCATTGAACACACAAATCGATAAAAATATATTCAGATATCCAAACTGCAATAAAGGCACTTGTTTCCTACCGTTGCAATTCAAAAACGGTATGGACCTGTAAATCTGCCCTCAACGAACTAGGCAGCTGCAATGAGATGTCGCAGGTCTGGATACCGGGTCCCTCGGACCTTGATGGCAATATAGCGGCCGACGCGCTTGCCAGGAGGACTTTATCGGACCAGAACCTGTGCTGGGAATATCATCATGCACAGCAAAACGCACCTTGTAGGCTTGGACAGATAGAAGCACAATCCAGCAATGGCAAAATCTGCCAGTATTAGCACACTCTAGGGTTTTCATAAACGGCCTTTCAGAGTCCAGGGTTAAATAACCACTGAGAACTCTAGTCGGCCTGTATACAGGACACTTCCGCTTGCGTCACCACATGTACCGAATTGGTCTCGGGCAAGAGACTGAGTGCCGGCTGTGTATGGAGAGTGACGAAACAGCAGAGCACGTGCTATGTTCCTGTCCGGCTGCGGACAGGACAAGACACCTGCTCTTTGGCAAGACAAAGCTTGCACCAGAGGATCTGGGTCAAGTTTCGCCCAAAAAAATTGTCGACCTCTATAGGAGGCTGGACTTGTTGGGCGAAATATAAGACAATTACGCGTGGGCCACAATAGACCTTAAGGTCACAGTGGAGGGACTGTTATCACAGTTTAACCTAACCTAACCTAACCTAAAAGACCGCACCCTTGCGAGAGGAGTCACAATAAATTTTCTACGTTTATGTCTTAACTGGAAGTCTCCTTAAAAATTATGTTATACTTATTCCCACGCAGTTTCGGCATCTTCTTTTATCAAAGAGAGGGTGCGAACAATGAACTATTAAGTGGCAGCGGTGCTCTGTTTAAACAGATTTTGTTATTTATGATCTTAGGGACAAAAATGCTCGGAGGCGTCTAATTTCACTGGTCGTCTAACATTTTTGATAAGCTTCAGGTTTTCTTTGTGTAAATGGTGATTATTATTCCAAATATGCAGAGCCACGAATGTGTCTATAGTATCGTATCTCAGATGTTCCTTAAATCTTGTTTCAATGGCTCTTTTAGTTTGCCCAACGTAGTTGGGATTACAATCTTTACCACTTATTTCTTAGATACATGACATTTCAGTGGCTTTATCCCTTTATCTTTGTGATAACCTAACACATTTTCAAACTATTTTTTGTCGAAAAAGTTAGCTGTAAATCAATTTTCTTAAAAATGCTATTGCGAACTCGTGTGATTCGTGATTCAAATTGTAAGCAAATAAACCTTTGTCTACTTTCTCTTTTCTGTCATTATAAAGGGAATGGAAAAAATACTGGACGGAAGTAGGTATAGATGGTTCCTTCTGGAGCCACCACCCACCACACACCACCGGGTGGTGGAAGGTGGGGGAGCCACTGACCAGACCCGAGCACCTCCACCACCTGACTTCGTATTTAACCCGAACAAGTAGCGAACTAACCTGAGATGACGTAATCAAATTCAAAAGCCAACTAACCTGTATTAGGCAAACGAGGAACCGCCATTTAAACATGGCGGCTAGCGCATGCGTACAAGCAATTTTTTATTTGTTGGTTAAAGTCCTACGTGTTTGGTGTCATATCACTCGTCTAGGTAAGCAGAATCCAAATTTAACATATGTACATGTGTACAATAAAAAATTTATATTCTTAAGTCTTATTGGAATCGGTTTGATTTAAAGAATCTGTTGAAAGTAGAGCTGGCAACAATACATCTAGTGGTAGCCGCAATATCGCTTCCAACTATGACTATATTTAGCATTTCCCGAAATTAACCTTGTTAGCCAACATATTTTCCTCGCAGCTGTTGAAATAACCTTGTGAGCAATTCATATTTCCTGTTTGTGGTTTTATTTCCGTTGAATGACCTTAAAGTCATATGAAATAGATAAAACTCCAGAATTTTTTTGTATAAAAGGTTGATAATTTTAAATCAAAGGTGGGGATATAATTATAAAAACACCGAGTGACATGCAAGCACATCAGTCTACAATTTGCTCACAGTAGTTATTCTTAGTAGTTATAGTAGTGTACTTGTTCTATTCAACATGTATGGTATCGATGTTGACGATGGACCTGAATCCTTCAGATCTGCTAATAACAGTGTTTGTGAAAATTGTTATTGGGGTCAAGTTGATGCAGCTATGCGCCAGAATATTATTGAGATTAAGCAAGAAAGTAGAATGCTGTTGGAAACAAGGTATACTGTTAACCCCTCTCTAAGTGTTGCAATTGGTATATCAAACGCTGCTGGATTGATTCCAATAATTAAGATTGTAAATAATAGTCCGTATCCGCCAAATCCAAATATAACAATCTCATCTGGCTCCTGGGAGTGGGACTATTTTATTTCAACACTAACAAAAGCAGCTAAAGAATACTTTACCAAAGGTAATACGATTGAACCTGAAAATATCGGAGTATGTACTGTCAAACCTATTAAAATTTTAGACAGTAAAGGTATATCAATCTCAGATGATTCTACTACTTTTTATTTAACCGAAGATGCGGTTCAACAACTACTAGATCTGGTTGAAATCATCAACGAAAAGGTGAAGTTTCTAACTAATTTTAACTTTGATATTCGGCTTAGTGATTTCCTCTATTGTGTCGCTGATGTTCTCAAATGTGTTTATAAGAAGGAGCTACCGTGTGACGATGAAATAGTAAAGCTTATAAATATTATGTTGAAAGATCAGGACCCATCATTCCGAGTTTGCATGTTAGAGTGTTTACACTTTGCAGAGAAACAAATACTTAATCGTTTTAAAGAAATACACACGATATACAATGGGCCATTTTAAAGCAAGTTTTATCATCCTGACAGCACTATGTCAAAATGTATTTTATATCTACAAACCACCAAATGTGAAAGAAGTGCGAATCTGTTTCGACAGCGACGACTGCATGAAATGGTCTGGACTTTCAAGAACACATCTACACAACGATGAGGTGATTGAAGTTTCAACATATAACATGTCCAAAATTAAGAGTGATATGGTGCGCTATAAACTTATGTTCTTGTTTGATAATGGTACCCGTAATGAGACATCTGATTGGAGAACTCTCATATTAACCCATTCTTATCTGTTCACTTCAAATTATATTTCTATGTTTATGTCAACTGGTTTTCTTATATGTCTTGCTATATTTATGCTGATGTACTTTTGTTTTAAATATAACACTATACTTAAAGGTATCTATCGTAAACATTTTTGTTAATAAAGATATATAAGCTGAAGATTTGTGTTTTTATTCATTAGGTAAGCATCTATAGTTAAGATGAGATACTGTGAATCGTGCTCGTTACAAGTGAAAAAGAGTGCTTTCTCTGGGCATTTACGTAGTGAAATTCATAAATCAAAAGTATGTGAACCATGGCAAGTTGAACAAGTACAGATGTTAACTCAAGCTTTTAAAAACAGAATGGCTACCTATCGTATATACGAAAAAGGTATTGATATTAAACAGCTTATGGAAACAATAAGACATAAAGTGTTTCATCTGATGGAAGCTGCTTTAGCTAAGCATAATGAAATTAAAATGAATTTAGAATTGTTTGGTTTGTATGTACTCCAAAGTCGAAATAAAAAAGAAATGAAGTCATTTAATACTAAAAATAAAAATGTTACAGTGTCAACTAATTTTGAAAGTATATATCAAGAATTCGTCGACGAAATTTACACAAAAGCTTTAGAGTTTGCAGAAGCTGAAAGCGGATGGATGTTGGAACAGCTAATGTGGTTGGAAATAAATATTAATAAATACAGCTTCAAACGATAGTGGTATCAACATCTATAAATTGTTCACTACACACTGTTAAACTCATTCAAAATTTAGTTATCGTAGAGGTAAGACGTGCTTCAGTTAACTCTAACGTATCCAAGTGCTCAGTAGTGTGTTTAAAATGGCTACATTAAGTGATGTGTGTTACCAGCAAATCAAAGATAACTTCTGGTATGGTTTATTTGGAGACTTTCAACTAATTATCGATAAGAACACTGGTTATTTTAATGCGACTAAGCTGTGTAAAAATGGTGAGAAAAAACTGTATCATTGGTTGGAAAATAAGAAAACTAAAGAGTTGATTGTCTATTACAACGGTCAGCTAAAGAAACAGTTAGGTAGCCGGAATACCGATACCCTAAATATTTCAACCAAAGGAGCCCACTTAGACTCATCTCCAGGGGCTCGGAATACCGATGCCCTAGAAGTGGCGGAAGCAACATCTCAATTACCACCAACAACCGCTACATACTTGGTGGACTTTGGTGGAAGACAAGCTGAAAACAACTTGATATCTGGTACATATGTCTGTAAAGATTTAATAGTAAATTTGGCTTGTTGGATATCCAATAATTTCTATGAAAAGTGCAACCAAATTATTTTTGATTTTTTCGTAAGTGAATTTAATCAAAAATACAAGGATAACCTCAAAGAAATTGAAGTGAAATTAATGGAGATATATGAGGAAGTGCAGCGTATGCGAGAAACAAATGCTAAAATCACAGAACATTTAGAAGATATATCTCCAAAACCAAGCAACCCTGGAAAACTTTGTGTTTTTGGTTTGCTTTCAAGAAATGAGAAGGATGCTACCTATCCATATCATGCTGTAAGGACTCAGAAGAAAAGTTTTAAAAGAGCTGTCAAGAACTTTAAAAATAAACACCCTGATTTCGAAGTAGTTTTAAACATGTTGTATGATCCAAATTCTGTAAATCTCTTTAACAGAATAAAGACCGAAGTCGAATACCTCAAGGCGAAGAGAAACGATCTACAGATAGCAGATGTACCGCAGGAGAAGTTTATTCAGGATATTATTGATTTACGACATAAATTGTAATTGTTCACTTAGCTTAATTGTATGTAACCAGATGAAAAAATAAAATAACATTATTTTAATAAAGACTTTTATTTTATTCTAAGTACATTAATACATTAAATATATAAGCTTATTTAACATCATCTGAATGTATCCAAGAATTATGAGATTTATCGAAACCCAGCCATTTTACATAGAGCTGCTTGCCTTTCTTCCTCAAGATGCGTTCAACCAGATAGATGTCTGTTTGTTTAGTCGTTTGTAGTTCTTCCTCGTAAAACCCTCCACTGATTGGTTTCCCCTGCATATCTTCAAGAAAGTATGTTACTGCATTTGTGAAATGAATACTAACAATCTTGAATAATTCTGTTGACCAGCGAGGTGTATACCCCTTTTCAAATTGAGCTTTTGCTTTACTTATACGTACAACATCACCCACTTTAAATTTATTTTTGTTAAACACTTTCAGATTTGAGTAAACTTGTTTCAGAATAGCTTTTTCATTTTTCTTGTTAACATCTTGAGGTTTTACACCAGTTGTTCGATGAACAGTAGCGTTGTAAGCAGCAGTCACGTCAGGTAGTGTATTAATCCACTTGTAGGAACCAATCAAGTTGAAATTTTTATAGATCTTCTCTTTCAAGGTACGTATGACTCTTTCCACCATTGCAGCCTTCTTCACACTATAAGTGCTGTAGTGATTGATGTTATATTTTTTCATTAAGGCGTTAAATTTTGAGTTATAGAACTCGCGGCCAAGATCAGACTGGATGTTAGAGGGCGCTGTACTAGTAGATAAAATATCAGCCATAGCTTTAGTCACCTCTTCAGCAGTTTTAGATTTAAGAGGGCGAGTCCACACATACTTTGAAAAACAATTAATAACCACTAAAATATACTTGTAACCAGAGTTTGCTTTGTAGTAGTCTGTAAATTCTGCTAAATCAATCTGCCACAAATCATTTAAACCTTTGATTATTGTACGTCTACGTTTAAAATTGATTCTTGCTGGTTTATATAACTCATCAATAATTTGTTTTTTGGTATTAGATGGTTCAACAGTTTTGCGTCTCATGGTGATGTTGGATTTAAAAGTATCCACTTATCATGTAAATCTTTTAGTTTGCTGTCTATTTCTCCCAGCTTATGCTTTAGCTTCTTATTCTTTAACACATCAATATCTTTTAAAACTTGAGTAGTTATGTTCTTAGCTAAAATTTTCAATTTATTTTCAAATTCGTTTTTTAAATCTTCCAACTCAGGTTTGTGTACAGCTTCAAGTAGTATGGCAATGATTCTTTGTTTTACCTCATCTTTGTTCTTCTGATAGTCGTCTATCCATACATCAACAAATTTTTTATTTACACTATCTGTTGCATCGACTGGATCAGCGATGTTACACAATCTATGGCTTTGCAAATCAAAATCACCACTATCAGTTCTTGGGAAAATCTCTCTTTCAATAATTTTAAACTTAGAACCTTTATTGGATTGGGAACGTCCGAACTTATCGATAGACATTTTTATACTAAGCACTAAGGTAGGTATATCTGTGATATATGTAGGTATATTAGGCGATAACACCAACCTCCTTCAGTTCTTCAATGATTGACTGAATTTCATTGTTATGAGCATTATTACCAGCAGCTTGGGAAGCTACTAAAAGTCTAAGTCTATCAACCAACTCATTTATGTCATCCCAATACACATACTCTATTTGTTTGTTATTTTGCATCATATAGTTGTTAGTGCTGATTTTTCTATCACTGACGTTCTGAGCTCTAGGTTCTTCGTTAAGACGTATGTCGTAACCAAAACCTTGAGGAGTTGAGGATCTTCGCCCTCGTGGGTTTATAACTGGTTTTATTAGAGTAAGATACTTTTCCGAGGAGCAACCCTTGGTTCGTGCGTTGGGATCGTAGTTCATTTTATGAACACTAGTTGCTTCTAGAATATCTCTATAGTGTTGAAGATCGTCATAAGTATACCCCCTAGGTGTTTTCATAAATATCAATTCCAGCAGACCTTGTGTTTGAGGATATCTCCTTTGACCTAGTCGAATGTCAGTATCAGTAAAGTCCAAGTGTTTGTTGCCAAGACTCCAGCTACCAGTATCTTTAGCGTAGCGAGCACCATACGCTTGATCAATGGTAGCAAGTCTCGGTGGTTCAGTAAAATACTTATCTACATAATACCGAACTCGTTCAGGATATTGCTCCAAAAATTCTTGATATGCTGGGTTGTTTGTGACAGTTTGTAGATCTGCCTCAAGCTCTTCAAATGTTGGGATATCCTCATCGGAACTTGTCTCCTCCCCTGGTTCGGCTTCAAAAACTTCATGGTCTTTAAGGAACTCAACTTTGGGTTTCTTTTCTGGTACCGCTTCTTCTTTGATGTGTTCAGCTGGTGACTGCAGTTTAAGCGTTGATGTATTTTTAGATATTTCACTCAGTGGGTCAACAAGTGGTTTATATAAACGCTGCAGGGCTTCATCATTCTCAGCTCTACCAAGCTTAAGCATTAAATGTTTTTTTCGAATGTTTTCAGCAAGCTGTAAAATCTTTTTCTTAATTTTTCTCTCTTGGTTACTCATCACATCCATCTTGCTAAAGTTATTTGTTTCAAACAACCTATCAACCTGATGTAAACCACTTGTTAGTTGATCGTGCTAAGAGATACAAACTGTTTGGTGGTTTAAGGCGTACTAGCTTTGAAGTGGATGCATGTCTACCTATCTAGTGTTAGGTATCTATCACGACAACTGGTAAACAGCTGTTCTGCTAGACAGCTGTCTAACAGCTGTCTAACAGCTGTCTAACAGCTGTCTAACAGCTGTCTAACAGCTGTCTGCTCTCTTAGACAGTTTTAGCCAATTAGATTACTATATAGCTATCGAATCCTTTTCTATATCTACCTTTGTCTACATCATTTTCTTTTACAATCACCAACACACCATACTTATTACCATTCCAGCATTGACAACATATATTTTTAAATTGTTTAAAGTCCATATCAGTGGTCACATGATCGTCATAGATGTGTTTTAAGTTCGTTTCATCTTGTTTAAAGAGAATCAAAACGTTAGCGTTATCACGTATCAGATGTTTGGGTATTCGAGTATATGTTTGACAGAGATAGAATGAATCAATATTCTTATGTCTCCCCATACTAAAGTATGCTCTCATTTTATCTTGTTTGTCACAAGCCACATCATCGAATATAAACACCGAGTTGTCCTGGGCATCTGCTGGATCTAATATTTCATCGTTTTCACTATATGGATAATAACCAACACTTTTTGTAGCATCCAACACCCTTTGTAACATCTTATATTTAGGTTGATACAGAGACTTTGAATACACATACACGTTATCAAACTTTAAGCCGTTCGGTTGAAACAATAAACTTAACATAACATTTGTTTTACCGCACCCACTAGGACCACATATGATACCTCTAACTGTGTTTGGGAAGAGAGGACCATGCCTTAGTTGTTGTTCTGCTGTATCAGCAACATCGTCTATATTTGTAATAGGTAAGACAGAAGCGTGTTTGATGGTGTGCATCTTGACTGGAACTAAACTATATTTTTCGAGTATGTATATAAATATAGACATGTAAGCGGATCACACAGTTAGTTTCAATGTTGGTGTCACAGGGTGAAGGTCTTGTAAACACAGCTATTAACAAGCTACCTGTTGAGCTGCACGTTCCTGGTTATCAATTTTGTGGCCCGGGTACTAAACTTAAAGAACGTCTTGCTAGAGGTGATCAAGGTATCAATCCTTTAGATCGTGCTTGTCGAGACCACGACATCGCTTACTCTCAATCAAAAGAGTTAAGTGATAGGCATCGAGCCGACGAAGTGTTGGAGAATCGAGCTTGGGAGAGAGTCAAGTCAAAGGACGCGAGTTTTGGTGAAAAGTTAGCCGCTTGGAGTGTTACAAACACCATGAAAGGTAAAAGAAAGCTCGGTATGGGTCTTGATGTAATCAACTCAAAACCGAGGAAAAAAGTTCCCTTTAAAAACATTCTTAGTCTGATTGGAGAAGTTCTAAAAGACAGAAGTCTTATTCCATCAGAGAATGCTGTGTTTGATATCGCTCACGCAATTGTTAAACAGATTTGTGGGCGTAAGAATGTGCTGAAACCGCGAGTTATTCCAATACCTAAAAGCGGAGGCTTCCTTCCACTACTACCTTTAATTTTTGGTGGCCTGTCAGCGCTAGGTGCTCTAGGTGGCGGTGCTGCAGGCATTGCTAAAGCAGTTAACGATGCCAAATCAGCCAAACAAAAACTAGAAGAAGAAGAACGTCATAATAAAACGATGGAGGTTATTGCTATGGGTAAGAGAGGTAATGGTTTGAAATTAAAACCAAAGTATAAGAGATTCGGTAAAGGATTATATCTGAAGAAGCAGCGTAGCGGTTATGGGTTGTATTTGCAGAAACCAAAAAACGAGTAGGATGTTTACCAGCAAGACCTCTAACAAATGAAGATCTTATGAAATTTGCTGGTAAAATGAAAATTCCATATTTTAGAGGTGTATACATGCGAGATACTTTGCCATCGAATGGGCCACGCAAGAATGAATCACTTATCATGAATTTGCAAACAAACAAGGAACCTGGCAGTCATTGGGTTGCAGTTAAGAAACGTGGTGACACAGCCGTGTACTTTGACTCATATGGAAACTTGAAGCCGCCAGTTGAGTTGCAGCATTACCTTAAAGACTACTCTAATATACAATCATGATGTGTATCAGAAATATAATACTTATAATTGTGGCCACTTATGTTTAAAATTTTTAAATAAAAGACTTAAACAGTAGTATCTGTGTTTCAGTCATGTCGCAAACCTTCACGTTGAAAGATCGCAGTTGTCATCTGTCAACAGACTACGATCCTCCAATTGAATTGGATCCAGGTGGTAGTTATGCAGTTGCTTTGATAGGTTTTCACACATACAACAACATACCTAACATATATAAAGGTAAAAATAAATTTTATGTAAAAGAAGGAGCTGCTTGGAGAATCATCACGATACCTACTGGTGCATATGAAATAACACATTTGGAAAACTTGCTTCAAAATGAACTTGTTGGTGCTACAGCAACACGTGAACAAAAGCAGCTAGCTTTGATTCTAAGACCTAATCCCAACACCATTAGATGTGAAATAAAGTGTTTCACAAGTATCAGTTTTGAATCTGATGATTCGATTGGGCGAATGCTGGGATTTTCAAAGCAAGTTCTTCAACCAGGTGTCTTCCATGAATCTGATTTACCTGTTGAAATAGTGGATGTTAAACAGATTCGTATAGAAACTAATATTGTGTCTGGTTCTTACTATAATGGAAAACCTTCACATACGTTATATGAGTTTGCACCGATGGTCGATCCTGGTTATGCAATCGATATAGAACCTAAGAATCTAATTTATTTACCAGTAAACAAACGAGAGATTTCAAATATAAGCATCGACATCGTGGATCAAGATTCAGTTCCTGTAAACTTTCAAGGTGAAGAGGTGTCTGTTCGCTTAGAGCTTAAAAAGATTGCCTAGAATGCTAGTCTTTAAAGATATAAAAGCAAGCGAATCTACCAAAACAAATTTAGTACAATCAGCTCCTTTGAAGCATACACTTCGTTCCGATAATATTGAATTCCTTAAAAGTCTTGGTTATCATGTCATCAAAACTAGAAATATTCAAAGACCCCAAGTTTGACGACTCCATTGATCGAGAAGAACTTAGGTCTTACTATTCATCAACTAAATCGTTTGGTAACAGCGATGAAGTTGAAATAAACATCAATCAGCAAGATGCATTCGTATCTCTAGCAGAGTCAGCTCTAATAATCGAAGGTGCTCTGGAACCTCTAGCAGTACAAAATGCTACTGGTGTCTGCCACATGTCAAATAACGGAGGAGTAGCTCTGTTTGAATCAATGATCTATGAATTAAATAACAAGGAAGTGGAGCGAGTACGAGATCCATACACCACAACAAACATCAAAACTCTGCTTTCGTTTAGTAAGAATGAAGCAAAATCTCTTAGCAATGCTGGGTTGAATGTATCATCAGATCACATCACCTTAAACGATAACAAGTTTCACTTGCTCCTACCTCTTTGGTTCCTCTTCAGTTTCTTTCATCACTTTAAAGGAGTTCTCTGTGGCAAACATACTTTCCGATTTACAAGAGCTCGAAATGATTCCAACTGCTATTACAGCACAGGTACAGCAAGATCTAAGATCACTGTAACCAACATGTTTTTAAAAGCAAAACATGTATTTCCAAACGATCAAATGAAGCTGGAACTGATGGATAAACTAGCAAAAGACACATCTATATTTCTCGCATATCGGAAATGGGATATATATGAGCTACCATCACTCAGAGATATAAACAGAGATGTGTGGGCTGTTAAAACTGCAACCAACTTGGAAAGACCTAGATATGTGATTATAGCGTTTCAAACAGATCGGAAAGATAACATAAGCAAAAAAGGTGACTTCTTCGATAACATCGGTATGGTAGATCTACGAGTGTTCCTAAATTCAGAATGCTACCCTTATGAAGCTATGAATATGGATTTCGACAAATCAAAATATGTTGAAGCCTACCAGATGTATACAGATTTTCAAAAAAGTTTTTACTATAAAAACATGTCGGAGCCTCTTTTAAATTATGATGAGTTTAAAGATCGAGCTCTATTTGTAATCGATTGCCAACACCAGAATGAATCAATCAAGTCTTCAACAGTCGACATCAAAGTAGAGTTTATGAGTAAAGACAATTTTGCTCCGAGAACTAGGGCCTACTGTTGAATTATTCATGATTGTGTATTTGAATATAAACCTCTAACTGGTATTGTAAGAGCCATTATGTAATATTTTGTATGTAAATATTATTACTCCTAATAAATTAATTGTATTACAATCGAGTGTTTTATTTCTAACCTTAAACCGTTGTCTAAGAAACAAATTTGGTGGGTTTACGATATAAAAAACATATATTTCAATTTTATAATAAAATAATTTACACCAAATAACTTATATAAAAATTCGCTACCGATTCTCTATTTAAACTAAAGCCGTCATATGATCTGGGAAGCGAAATAAAACGTTATGATTTTATTCCAAACACATTAGTATATCAGCTGATTAACCGTTATCTCAAGTCTTTCCGGTTTAGGTGAATAGCCCGCTATTAACAGTTTAAATCATCAGCCGGGCGCGGTCATGACAATTATGTGTTTAATAAGTTTTGGAATCTTACCTAAAATGCATCAGATGTTTAAGTGTATTACTGTTTGATTACATTTAAATAAAACAGGGTTATTTTTTAATAGCTGGAGAGGCTATATGTCTTACATAACGAATTGTCTTTTTGTAAATACGTTTACAGGTGTTATCAATATGGAACTAGTTATTTTGTGTAAAGTGTGAAAATTGGTGTTGGTGACTTTGTATCAATATGTGTCTAGTTTTTTTGTGAAAAATCAGAACTAAACCGTTTTACGAAAATAATCTATCTCTGAAGGCGATGACTATGTTTGGTGAGTTGGTCTACTAATTTTTTGTAGAAATAAGCTAAACGCAGCAAGTGCGTTATGTTAGCGAATTTTCATATACTTCTCAGGTTTGATAAGTGGTTTATATTTTATTGCTAATAATTAACTTCTTATTACGCATGTTATTTTAAATGGCGGTTCCTCGTTTGCCTAATACAGGTTAGTTGGCTTTTGAATTTGATTACGTCATCTCAGGTTAGTTCGCTACTTGTTCGGGTTAAATACGAAGTCAGGTGGTGGAGGTGCTCGGGTCTGGTCAGTGGCTCCCCCACCTTCCACCACCCGGTGGTGTGTGGTGGGTGGTGGCTCCAGAAGGAACCATCTATACCTACTGACGGACACATTAGGGGCAATATCTTAAACAATAACCCTCTCAATACCCACCAATATGCCTACCAAACTGGCAAATCTACTGAGTTAGCACTCAATAACCTTGTTGACAAAATGACACACTCCCTGGATAACAGCGAGGTGGCGGTGGCTGCGTTTCATGACATTGAAGGAGCATTTAACAATGTACTACTTAACTCCCTCTACGAAGCTTCTATCGCTAGAGGGGTGGAACTTACCATTTGTGGCTGGATCGGTTGCATGCTGCACAATCGGACAATTATTACCTCGTTAGCAGGGGGGAGGTGGACAGCTTCAGGTCTGCGAGTGGGTGCCCGCAGGGAGGAGTATTATCCTGTCTGCTTTCGTCCCTCTTTGTGGACGATTTACTGGCTATCCTGGAACTGTGGGAGGTTGAGGTCCAGGCGTATGCGGATGATCTTGTCATAATGGTTAGAGGTAAATCTGAAGAGACCCTTTCAAATACTCTTCGAGACACACTAAATGTAGTGAATGATTGGTGCCGGAGGGAGCAGATGACTGTGAATCCAGAAAATCCACCATTGTTCCATTTACCAGAAGAAGAAGGTTGGACAAATTAAAACCACCTATTGATATGGGGGAACCAATTCCACTTATGGAACAGGAGAAATAACCGGGGGTTACTCTAGACAAGAAGCTCAACTAGAACGTACAGTTAGAGAATGTAATCCGCAGGGACAAATTGTCCCCGTGGACATGCCGAAGAATCTGTGGAAATAACTGGGGAACAAGCCCACAACAGATGTACTGACTCTATGTACCTAGTGGTGATCAGACCGATGATAACATATGGAGCTATAGTTTGGTGGACTAAGGCACTTCGTGGTATCCCTAGGGCTAAACTGGCTCAGCTCCAGAGACAAGCTTGTCTGATGATAACGGGCGCGATAAGCACCGCTCCATCAGCCGCTCTGGAAGTCCTTCTAAACATTCCACCTCTTCACATTTGGCTTGGACAAGGAGGAAAACGTACAGGTTAAAACAAACGGCTGACGGCATGCCGCAGGCAATCAGTTTGGGAAGGACCGGACTCCTCGATGACATTGAGAGTCATGAGGTTCTGGGAATGCTCTCAGACCTGATGCCTACAAAGATCAGTAGAGATCTGTCTTTCAAGACCGTCCTTCGGGAAGCGGAGCTGGAACTAAACCAAACAACCCTATTGAGAACAGATCTCTGCTGGTACACTGACGGTTTCAAAACCGATCGAGGGGCAGGAGCCGGCACATATGGGAACAATACCGATGCAAGAATATCATCTAGCCTCGGAAAGTATGCAACCATACACCAGGCAGAGGTGTATGCCATCGAGATATGCGCAAGGGAAATTATACAAAACCATTGCACACACAAATCGGTAAAAATATATTCAGATAGCCAAGCCGCAATTAAAGCACTTGGTTCATACCGTTGCAATTCAAAACGGCATGGAGCTGTAAATCTGCTCTTAACAAACTAGGCAGCTGCAATGAGGTGTCGCTGGTCTGGATACCGGGTCACTCGGACCTTAATGGCAATGAAGCGGCCGACGCGCTTGCCAGGGGTGGTGTCCAGGAGGACTTTATCGGACCAGAATCTGTGCTGGATATCATCATGCACAGAAAAACGCACCTTATAGGCCTGGACAGATAGAAGGGCAATCCAACAATAGCAAAATCTGCCGGGCCTTCTAAATGGCCTTTCAGAGTCAAGCTCTAAAAAACTTCTAGAGCCAAACAAACCACTGAGAACTCTGGTCGGTCTGTACATAGGACACTGCCGCTTGCGTCACCACATGCACTGAATTGGTCTAGGTCAAGAGATCGAGTGCCGGCTGTGTATGGAGAGTGGCGAAACAGCAGAATATGTGCTATGGCTGCGGACAGGACAAGACACCTGCTTCTTCGCAAGACACAAAAGGTGTCGACCCCTGTAGGAGGCTGGATTTGTTGAGCGAAATATAAGACAATTAGGCGTGAGCCACAATAGACCTTACAGTCGCAATGGAGGGACCGTTATGGACCACTAACAATTTAACTTAACCTAACCTTCTCTTTTCTGAACGTCGTGGATTCCGCTAGCATTTTCTTTGTTTTGTGTCAATTCATTTCTCCACTAAGCAAACCGAGTATTCGTTGTATTTAGCCACGTTCTTAATGTACTCTAATTATCTGCTATATCTTATTATATGGAAAATTTGACTTAAGAGAAATTGTATGTCAAAGGAGATATAGCAGAATTAGAGTATATTATGGCTGAATACAACGAATACTCGGTTTGGTTAGTAGATAAATTAATTAATAAGACAAAAAACAAAGAAAATGTTAGCGGAATCCCCGACATTCAGAAAAGATTAAGTAGGTATACAAAACGTTTGTCTGCTTACCATTTAAACCGCGCATCACGAGTGATCTCGAGAGCATTTTAAGAAAAATGATTTGCAGCAACTTTTTGTACAAAAATAGTTTTAAAATATTGTTAGGTAATCTAAAGGATGTGGATAAAGATACTAAAATGTCAGGTGTCTATGAAATATGTTGTAAAGATTGTAATCTTGAATACGCTGGGCAAACTAAAAAAAGTGATTGAAACCAGATTTAAGGAACATTTGGCACAGCTGAGATACGAAAGCATAGACAAGTCATGCGTAGCTCTGCATATTTGGGATAATATTCACGACATATCGATAAAGAAAACCATGAGATAATCAAAAATTTTAGACAGCCGGTGAAATTAGACGCCTACGAGAGTATTTTTATCTCTAAGACCATAAACAAGAGCTTCTGTTTGAACAGAGCTACGTCATATCTTAATAGTTGATTATTCGTACCGCCTCTTTGATAAAAAAGATACCGAAACTGGGAACAAAAATAACAGAATTTTTAAAGAGACTTCTGGTTAAAACATGTAAAATGTTTGTTTGTGAGTCCTGTCTCTAGGCTCCGGTCTTTTACCTGACACCTAATATAGACGCACTTTTTAGTAGTTAAGAGTTTATAATTTTTCATCCTCTGATGCAGATTAAAAATTTGTTGTGATGATTTGGGTTCTCCAAGCGAACTTATTGCTAGCTTATAAGATAATTATACTCACATTATAATTTTAGCTGCACACTGCACCTGGGAAATCGATGCAGACTTATTGAGAGTAACCGTTGGCAAATTCTTAAGTAATTACTCTCTCATAGAACACTACACACAAATCTTTAACGTAAGCAAAATAATAAGACAGCCATTATATCAAGACATTGTGGGAAACTTTGGATCTGACATTGCATTGCTGATACTTGAGAAATCGGCTGAATTTACTGAATCTGTCAGAGTTGCATGTATTGATTGGCAACTGAATGATATTACTGAACATTTAACACCAAACAACACTGGCATTGTAAGTAGACTATAATATATTTACTTTTAGAGAGCTCTTGTATGAAACCTAAAACATATGTCTAGTTTTGTATTTATCATCATATCATATCATAACTATGACTAGGAACTATGAAGAGTTCTATCATAATAATTGCACTTTGGTAAAACTTACTTCACTAAAACGATATTTCTTACACCTATTGGTCATTTTGTTAACAAACTCTAAGCTTGTCTGGCAGTTGGGTGAACCCAAAACATGTAAAAACTTTACTTTTCTAGCTTTTTTGTCAGCAAATTCTCTTAGAAGACGAACAAAATATAGATTTTCTGCAACTTGATTTTCCATGGAGAGTGAGGCCAAACTGGTCAATCTGGTTTGAGACATTGTAGACCGCAAGTAGGGTTTTATCAATTTCAGTTTGGAAAAACTGCGTTCACCACTTGCAACAGTCACTGGTATTGTTAACAGAATATGCAACGATATCCAGGTGTTGGGATATAATTTTTGAAGGTTATGCTTCTTGATAAAGTTTAAGGCTCCAATAGGCGTTGCTTGATTGTCTTCAAGATAATGTTGCAGGCCTAAAATTTCATCGCACAATAAATTGCCATCGATATCTGATTTAATGTTGACAGTTAACTGTTCCTGTAATTTAGCACAATAATGTTTTGATAATCATTCTTTATTTTGATTCTTTTTTATGTTAAACAAGAAACTCCAGTTCGTAGAAAAATCTTGCATCTGTTCAAATCTTGTGCCCCTGTGCTCCGGCGCCCGCCTGGGTCGCCCCTCCCTGAAGGCGGCGCTGCCTATATTTCTTATCTTTTCGGCCTATTATATTTTGCAGTTAATGCAAAACTTCATATTCGGACCCCCCTTACTTGAAAGTTATCTGTTTTCTTGTTGGCTTCACCAATAACAGCTGTATTGCATTGCATATATGCCATTGTGCCCAGATGCTCTCGACTAATTTCCAGCGACTTTTTAAGCCGCCATTAAAATCAAGGTGTTATCGGTGTACATTATATTTTTGTCGAGTATCTATTTTCTTATTAGGTTCATGCAGCTTTGGTAGCTTTCCGTTGAGTTGACTACGTTCTCATTCAGGACGGAAGTCTACTATTTTGTTGAGACAACAACTCAAGTTTAACTCTTCAAACTATCAGATTTCGATCGCCAGGCTGGCGTCAAATAAACGCTAGTAAACCATTTCTAGTCTTACTAATAAAACCTTGTTACACTTTGTTTCAACCCCTAAAGGGCAATTAAATCTATACTGCTACCCATAAAACGTACGTATATTTTAACGTCATAATTTATAGTCTTATAGCCATGTATTGACAACAAAATTAAATAACATTTAAAAACTTGACCACTTTGTCATTCAGAACGAAAGTTTACTGTTCACTCAGACAACACCTCAAGTTAAACACCTATTCAGACTATCAGGTTTCCATCTCCGAGCTAACGTCATTTACACTATCTCAAACGCTAGAAGCCATTGCTAATCTCGCCGAGCTAACGTCATTTACACTATCTCAAACGCTAGAAGCCATTTCTAATCTGGTTTAATAAAACTTTGCTAGGTATATTTATTTGCAACCTCTAAAGGACAATTAAGTCTATACTGCTGGTCATAAAACATGTGTATATTAGGGTGGATTGCTCAGAGAATGAACAGCAAACAGTAAAGGAACAAATCCGCAGTTATTAGCTTATAATGAGAATCTAGCCAATTGCAGATTACTCTAGAACGTTTCAATTATTTACCGAGATTGCGCAGTAGGCTGTTCATTCATAGGTAAAACTTTAGCCCAAACCCAAATCAGTGGGTCTCAGTCTACCGTGATGTTAAGTGTTGGTATGTAACAAGAACAGTAACAGCCATTTTGTTTAAGGTAAGGTGACGACATTCCTTCTTAAAATTAAGATATATATATATATATATATATATATATATATATATATATATATATATATATATATATATATATATATATATATATATATATATATATATATATATATATATATATATATCCCTTAAAACAAATATAATTTCGGAAACTATTAAGAGGTCAAGATATTGGGTATAATGATTTTCAACATCAATATCGTTTATATTAAATATTTAACAGTATTTTCACGTGTTTAGTTACTGGGTATGAAAGTAATGCTAAACATAGTAAATGAACAAGGTATTCATTCACTGGGTTTTACGAATTTATTTCAAAATCGAGCAAAAATGAACCCTAAGGTATACTGATTGTTGTGTCACTTAAACTCGTATTATTTTGTAGACTAGGTTAGTCGTAGCCAGTGAATGAACACGATTTTTTTTGGTGTTCAACAAATGGATTATGGTGTTCATTTACTGGAAAATGAATTAATATCGCTTAGATTGAAGTATCTATTTTCATTTAGGTAGGTGATTATGTAATACCTAATTGGGTATCATGACTCACGTAATAGATAAAGATCTAATACAGGTATATTCTTACAGGGGTAAATTAATATTTTTGAAAATGAGTGATCAAAAAGTTTCCGATAAGCTACAGTACAGCAGGTTTAGATATTCGGAAGATATTCTAGTTCAAGCTCTACAGGACATAACAAATGGAATCGAAACTATGAATGGAACTTCGAAAAAGTACAATATCCCCAAATCTACTCTGCATAATAAAATTAATGGGAAGGTACCTAATGTTAGAAGAATGGGCCCACAGCCTGTTCTGAATGAAGCTGAAGAAATCCGCTTAGAGCATTGGATCATCGCTAAAGTCAAACTAGGATTCCCTATGCACCCAACAGAAGTAAAAGACGCAGTACAAAAGGTTTTGACTCAATCTGGCCGACCAAATCCCTTCAAAGACAACAGACCAGGTTGGTTGGATGAAATTATTTTTGCAGAGGCACCCCACTATCACAAAAAGAAATACAGAAATAATTTCCAAGGCCCGGGCTGCAGTGACTGAAGAGGCAACTAGAGACTTGTTTTTGGACCTAAAAAATTATTTAAATGAAGAAAAGCTATTGAGCAGCATGATGTAAGATCCGTCCAGGATATACAACGCCGACGAAACGGGCGTAAGAACATGCGTTAAATCTGGAGTAGTTTTGGGACCAGTGAACAAGCATTTCAAAAATCTTTATGAAATTTCATCTGGCAAGGAAAAACAGTCAATTACCGTTCTATGTAACTACAGTGCAAACGGTGTTGCTGTAGCGCCAATGGTGGTGTTCCCTTATCAGAGGATCCCGAAAGAGTTGGCACTATCAGTTCCGAAAGGCTGGGGAATCGGACGATCTGATACCGGCTGGATGACAGGAGCTAGATTCTATGAATATGTGGCGAATATATTCCATCCATGGCTGATTAAGAAACAAATCGAGTTTCCAATTATTCTATTTATCGACGGCCAAAAATCTCATTATAGCATTGAATTATATGAATTTTGCGTGAAGGAACAAATTATACTGTATTGTCTCTACCCTATCTCTACACATATTATTCGACCGTGCGATGTGACTATATTGGCTATAATGACCAAAGCGTCCCTAACAGATCTGGTATAATAATCTCATATAATAAAAACAATTTGTGAACCAAAATTTTCTTCTCGTGGCGATTTTAATGTTAAAATGTAAATACCTATACCTAAGCCTTTCAAGATCTGTTGTTTCTTTAACTAGATGTACCTAGTACATCTAGTAGGTAGTAGGTATATTTTTGTAACTAATGTTTAATTAAATAAATGACTGGTTGTTTTCTATTTCATTTACTAGATTTTTCTGTTCATTCACTAGATTTTATGTCATTTTAATAAGTATTTATTTCCACACAGAAATAATAAAACAATAAAGTTTAGGTTATTCCTAAAACTTTATTATATACGCCACCTTTGACAATTAATTTATTGGCATATATTGTGTCACGAAGTGACTTAATCGTCATTAGATAATCTAATTAATTAACAGGGGAATAGATCCATACCATCTGCATTTAATTTAATTTAATTTTGTTGTTAAAACATTTGCAAATATTTGATAAAATATAGTTTCAAGAGCGCGTCGCGAGATCGGTAGAAAGACAAGCATAGTGGTGGGTTATGATTGCCCAAGCGGGTCCTTCGGTATGCGAAGCGATGAAAGCGGGGACGGATGGGCTGGTCCGCTGCACCAACCTACGCGCACCTCGCAGCGCAGGAATTGAAAAATCGTCAGGCCTGCAACGAGAGCTGAGGATCACCGTGACGCGCTCAACAATTTAGTTCATTTTCAGCGAGCGCAGAGCCAGTCACGGAGAGGAAGCAGCGACCGTCCGCGTCTCGATTCTTGGTGTTTGGTTTTATTGTGTATTTCAGTAGCGAATTCAGCAGGCCGGCCGTGGGAGAGGAGTAAGCAGCGATTCGTTAGGTGCACCAGCTTAGTAGAGTTAGCAGCTGTGGCAAGTGGAGAACGCCGTCTTCAGCAGGCCGCTCATTTCCCCTTCGTTTAGGTAGGTAGCTGTCTCTATAGCTGTACGGTGCAGGGCCTGTATGAAAGGGGTTTTCCACGGATCGGCGTCTCTCTCTCTGTCGGCGGGCACCTTGGCGTGCTTGGTGGCCTTCGCCAGAGGTAATGTTAAAAGTCCAGGTGCGGAAAAGGTCTTGAATGTTGTGTTCGTCAGTGGTTTTATTTCAGAGAGACGACCGCAACGGAGTTTCGCATAAATAAGTCCATCGTTCAATTCTGTACGGTTTCGGTGACCGGCTGCAGTAAGGGTACTTCGGGCTGTCATATATTCCCAACAGTGTTGGTAATCGAAACAGCCCGGCGAGACTCGACCTCTTGGACGTTCGGGGGTGTGGTGAACACTGCGTGGGGGAGCGGGGCGCTTAGCGAGGTTCTGAGTAACTGGGGTTGCGTTCCTGAGCTGGAGTCTTCCCGAGAGCGCGAGGGCACTAGCAAAGCGGCTGACTGCAAGTTGATTTGAACCCGGTGGCGGTCTAGTCACGATCAAGTCACCCAAAGTGGTCTCCCGTGGCGCAGCCCTCGTGGTCCTGGATCTGGACGACAGCTAGGATATTTCGGGCTGCAGTAGGTCTCCATCATTACTGGCGATCGAAACAGTCTGGCGATACCCGGTGTCCCGACCGTCCTAGCGGCATCATTGGGGAAGCATTGCCGTTTTCAGTCTTCGTGGGAAAGTCTTCTTTGTTTCCTTCGGGAGGCGCAAAGGGTTGCGTTCCTGAGCTGGAGTCTTCCCGAGAGCGCGAGGGCACTAGCAAAGCGGCTGACTGCAAGTTAATTTGAACCCGGTGGCGGTCTAGTCACGATCAAGTCACCCAAAGTGGTCTCCCGTGGCGCAGCCTTCGTGGTCCTGGATCTGGATGACAGCTGTGATATTTCGGGCTGCAGTGGGTCTCCACCCTTACTGGCGATCGAAACAGTCTGGCGATACCCGGTGACCCGACCGTCTTAGCGGCATTGTTGGGAAGTATTGCAGTGTTCAATCTTTGTAGGAGGGCTCTTCTTTGTTTCTGTCGGGAGGCCCTCGTGGTCCTGGATCTGGACGACAGCTGAGATATTTCGGGCTGCAGTAGGTCTCCACCCTTACTGGCGATCGAAACAGTCTGGCGATACCCGGTGTCCCGACCGTTTTGAAGGCACTGTTTGGAGGCTTTGTTTTTTTTTAACTTGATAGGGAGGACTTTATTTATTTTGTCGAGGGGAAATTTCCACCTCCCTTGGGAGACACTTCCTCAGGTCGTAGAGGGTCTGTATGACTGCATCGCATGCTTGAGGGTCCGTAATTAATTAGTGATAGTAAAAATTAGAACAAGCCGTTAGCTGATCTTGATATTGCACCTAGTGTTGGCTTTTAATTCGCATATTGCATGCCCGCTTAAAACGACCACCCCGGTGCCTTGCTTTGGTGATCCCGGGGCGCTTCTGTCCGCTTACAGGCTTAGAAGTTACAACCCTTCTTCGTGATACCGCCTGTATGATTCGCGAGTATTTCGGTTTCTGCCTCTGGTCTCTAATAAATTAATTTGTTATCCAATAAGTTAGTTTAAATGTGTGGTATTTCGGGAGAATAGCTTGTGTAAATATTTCTTTGTACATATTTATGTAAATATTTCCCCACCAATACTTTTGTAAATAGATTATTTGTTTTATACGGTGTTTCATTCAAGGCTTCCCAACCAATCCACCCCAACATAATACGCAACATTATGATCTCTAATACACAGGCCATAATTAAGGAGTCCTGAGGGACTTCGCCTGAGGACTTAGGTGAACCCTGTCTCCACTGAAGTTTACCCCGGGTCCGTGTAGCTGTAAATAGCAACCGAGGACAGATATATAATTCTGAGGGAGCGCAGCGTCTTCCTTCAAACCCTCGCTGCTGGCGCCTGAGCAAATCCCGTAATAAAGCCGTATTGATAAGGTTATCCCGTGGAAACCTCCCCATATCAGGGAAAGATAACCTTATCCCGATTTGACCCTTCACAATTGAAAACCTATAGCGCAATAGCGGCCTAAAGTCAGTACATTACTTTTTTGTTCATTTACTGGCTGATCCACCATACCGTTATAATTTATTGTCTTAGCCGTTAATGACAATAAAATTATAGAATATTAAAAAAGTTGTCGACTTTGTCATTCTGGACGGAAACCTACTGTTTCGTTCAAACAACATCTCAAGTTGAACACCTATTCAGACTCTCAGCTTTCGATCGCCGGGCTGGCGTCATTTACACTATGTGAAACGCTAGTAAGCCATTTCTAATCTCACTAAAAAACTGTATTATATTTTGTATCAACCCCTAAAGAACAATTAAGTACTACTGGCCATAAAACCTTTCTATATTCACGTTATAATTTATAGTCTTAGTCAGCAATGACAACAAAATTAAATAACATTAAAAAAGTTGATACTTTTGTCATTCAGGACTGAAGCCCCCTGTTTCGTTCTGACATCTCAAGTTAAACACCTATTCCGACTATCAGGTTTTACTCGCCGAGCTGGCGTCATTTACACTATGTGAAACGCTAGTTTGTCATTTCTAATCTAGTTTAATAAAACTTTGTTACATTTTGTTGCAATCCTTAAGACAATTAAATCTATACTGCTGGCCATAAAACCTTCCTCTATATTAACGTTATAATTTATAGTCTTAGCCATTAATGACAATAAAATTAAATGATATTAAAAAAGTTGACGCTTTTGTCATTCAGGACTGAAGCCTACTGTTTCTTTCAGACATCTCAAGTTAAACACATATTCAGACTCTCAGGTTTCGATCGCTGGGCTGGAGTCATCTACACTATTGAAATGCTAGTAAGCGATTTATAATGTCGCTTAAAAAAACTTTGTTACATTTTGTTTCAAACCCTAAATGATAATTAAATCTATACTGCTGGCCATAAAACATATGTGTATATTAACGTTATAATTTATACTCTTAGCCATTAATGACAACAAAATTGAATAAAATTAAAAAAGTTGACCGCTTTGTCATTCAGGACGGAAGTGTACTGTTTCGTTCAGGCAAAATCTCAAGTTAAACACCTATTCAAACTATCAGGGTTCGATCACCGGGCTGGAGTCATTTACACTATGTGGAATGCTAGTAAGCCATTTGGTGCCGCTGGAGTCAGGAACACTGTACAGGGTGGGCCAAAGTAGACGCTTTTTTATAGAAACACATGTGTCTGTTATAGATAGAAAAAAATTGACCCCCGTTTCCCGGGCTCAAATTTTATGAGAAACTCACTGGTGTAGACAAAATTTTGCTATATCATATCGTTTTGCAGGGTGATTGAACCATTTGCTATACCAAAAAAACCTTTTGGTGAATGGGACACCCGGTATATTTTTACATTTTCTTGTAGTGCTCAAAATCAAAAATATATATTACTATACATGTAAATCTAGAACTTTATGGCATTGGCTTGGAAATAAACAAAAAAATCCAAGTAGCCACTAGGCTATAGTGCCGTATGATAATTGTTTTATAGTGGATTTGACAATAGCTTGCTACTTTGCTTGAATTAGAGTATATAGTTCTAAACTTAACAATATTTTATTGTAACAGTTATTAACTCTCGCCCAGATCCGCAAAAATTAAGTGAATAAAACTAAATATAGGTGTTTATGAATTATAAAAACAAGATTAAACATTTAGGAAATAGTAACATTGTGTGTGTGTGTGTTTTTTTTTTGTTTCTTTAACGTCGGTCTATTTCCACGACTATGGCCAATCCGCGACGGCAGGGAGTAGTTTCACCTGAATATCCTGGAAATTTGGCCGAACCCCTGCCTTTCTGTATTTATCATCAGCAATTCGCAACGGAAATTGCTTCACTGACTTTTGTTATGTGCTCATTGAAGGTTGAAGGGTCGTTTAGAATTTATGAAGCCAATTTAATGTCTTAGATTGTATTGGTTTGAAACTGTAACATATATTTCATATCTGGCAATAGCCAGGCAAACTTCAACAACCAGGAAAATTGGCCTAACCACTGCCTTTCCGCAAGGAGGGTAGTGATCTTTAACATGCCCAACATCGCATGGATACGGAACCGACGGCTTTACGCTCACTTCGAAGCGAGGAACGTGCAGACATTCAACTTCCTCAGATACAATGCCACAACCTCGGTTCATGTTAATGTTGCAGTTTGTACTGAAAAAGTGAAAGGCGAACCCTGGGACCGAACCCGGTACCCTTCGGTTCAGAGGCACACGTACTTACCATTGAACCACCGAGGTGCTGAGATTTTAACATCAACATTCACAATTAACAAAATTAGAAAAACATGTTACCTAATAATATGCATTTATAACGTATGTTGAAATTGGGCACCGTTATCATTCATACACAAGCGGCAACGTTTTATGGCAGCATTTGCCGCATTTCTTAATTATCAATATTGGTTATTATGGCAAATGCATTTTGTACTGCTACCTCTAGCCTTTTTCTTGAGGTAATACGTTGTTTATATACCGAATCCTTAATCTTTCCCCAAAAATAATAATCAAGTGTTGGACAAGCTATTGGCACTAGGTTTTCTATCCATTCCTGACCAAACAGCTCATTTAAGTACTGACTTATAACTATTGAATTATGGGGAGGCGCACCATCTTGTTGAAAAAATATGGGCCCCTGTCGTTGGGGTAATGGTAAGTTGCCTAAGAAGTGTTCAACATGTGTTTGAAAGATATGTAAATATGGCTCCGAATTCAGTGTGCTATCATAAATATAGGGACCAATAATTCTTCCACGAAAATGCCTGTCCATACATTAAAACTGAAACGGCCTTGATTTCTTACGGTTACTGTTGCATGAGAATTAGAACGGGCCCTTGTATAACAATTATACCCGCGAAAGCATATAGAATACAACCAGGAGGAAGAGGTAGATAATTTTCAAGAGTCAGTGGGTGACTTAACCTTAAGTGATGAGTATAGTAAAAGTGTTTCAAAACTGGAAGAATGAATTGAAGTATGAAAGAATCAAATGTAAATATGTGGGTAAAGTCAACATATCTCTAGAAAAGCGAATAAAAGATCAAGAACTTATAATAAGTTTGCTGCAACAAGATACAGATAAGAGGAATGTAAAATGCAAACAAAACCTTCGGCGCGTCACACAGCGACGTTGCCGCTACATACAATAATTCCCGAGATATGGACGTTAAAAATGGAACGAGCGAGATCAGCAGTAAGAAACGCAATAACCGCAAAACCAAGAAAGAGAGCGTGGAAACTAAACCAATAGAAAGTAGAAGTAGAAATAGGAATAAAAAGATACAGGGGAGCAAGGGAGCAATTCAGAAATAACATCTTTCTCAACTGCAACTAAGTAAGCATGGCTTCATGTATCCAGATTAAAAATAGGTACGGAGTCTTTACAAATACGGGGACATCTGAGGGGGAAATTCCCAGAAAGGGATTTTGATGACAGAAGTACCGAGAAGGGAAAATGCACAAAGTGCGTCTTTCAAAATGTCTCCGATACTGATAAGTTTTACGGTTTATGTGTGTTAAATATTGCATTCAATTAACAAGGTTACAGACCTAGGCTGTAATTGTTACTTTCCCTCATTTGATTAAAATGTGTGCTACAATCCATTTAAACTAGAAATAACTTACTATAATTTTTCTATAAACAAATCAAATTGTAAAAAGTTCACATACCTACCAAAATTACATACATCTTGCATACTCCATAGCCCAGTGAGAAAGGCGAATATCTATTAGGAAACAATCTTCTAAAACGGCTTCAAATCCTAGTGATGACCGAATTCTTTTTTTAATGTTTTCAACCTTACATTCAATTTTAACGTTACTAATAAACCTTTGCATCAAACAAAATGTTTTTCAATTCAACAATAAATTTTTTCAACAAACCCACGGCACGGCAATGGGCAATACCCTATCGCCATTTATTGCAGACCTTTTCATAAGGAGATTTGAAACAGATCTTGAAAGTGGTTATTTTCCTAGAGTGTGGTGTCGTTACGTGGATGATATTTTCGCGGTGTTTAACACAAACATTTGCAGAATAGATTTTATTGCCAAATTAAACAATAAATTTGATTCTATAAAATTTACCCATGAATTAGAAATTAATAATAAATTACCCTTTCTAGATGTACTAGTTATCAAGAATAAAGACACTTTAGAATTCGATGTCTATAGAAAGGAAACCACTACTCTAAGCTACATCGCGAACGACTCACATCATACGTACGCACAAAAAATGGCCAGTCTGAATTTTTTAGTAAATCGGTTAATTATTTTTCATTTAAACAAAATTAGATATACCAAAGAATTAAATTATATTTAGAACGTGGTCGAATATAACGGATACACTGCTTGCCTAGTGGAAAAATTAATCAACAAACAGAAAAAAAAAGAAAAGTTGACGGAATCAACGACGTTCAGAAGAGAAAAATCTGAAAAAAACTTTGTTTGCTTACCATTTGAACCTAGAATCACGAGGGGTCTAGACAGCATTTTTTAAAAAGTCAACTTACAGCTAACATTTTCAACAACAAATACGTTAAAAAACTTGCTAGGTAACCCAAAAGACAAGGATAGCACGGACAAAATGTCGGGAATTTATGAAATAAGCTGTAAAGATTGTAATCTTAAATACGTCGGACAAACAAAAAGATCGATTGGAATTAGATTCAAAGAACACTTATCCCAATTACGTTAGGGTACTGTAGATAAGTCTTCAATCGCCCGACACATAATCATCACGTTGATAAAGATAATCTGAAATTAATAAAAAAATGTTAGAAAACCAGGACAGCTAAACGCGTTCGAAAGCGTATATATTGCGAAATATAGTTACAACAAAAAATGTATGAACGCTTCACCAACGCCAATTACTATTACATATGGTCACTTTTTAGATAAAGTAGTAGGGACAATGCAAAGACCTTGTCCGGCGAAAAAAATACAATACACTGTAGAATTTGCCTGCGACTAGTGTCACATCTCAGTTCGATCTCTTTACCTAAGATCCAGTATATAAGTTGATATTAGTTTTTTCAGTATTTAGAATGTTTCATGCTCTGATGACGCTAACTTGGTTAGTGAAACGATCGTCAGGTCTTTTTAAAATGTGTTGTGGTGATTTGGGTTCTCCAAGTGTACTTATCAGTGCCCATCACAGGTTTCAATATTCACTTAGTTAACGTTACTAGCGGGCGAACTTTTATAGAAACAATAATTCTCCAATGAGAAGATGTCTTTTAATTCAAAGTTGTTTGTTGTTGCCCTGACCTGGTGAAACCGTTCCATACATACATACAGCCGTAAGATTTTTTCTGTGACTTTACAAGTGCCTGTTTCTCTCTGCAACCTATGTCCGTTTTTACGGCCTCGTCAGGCAAAAGAATTTTCTTTGTGAAGCCACAGAAAAAGTCTCTTCGTCTGTATTTAGATTAGATTATATAATTTTTAAATATTTTTTCAGCGAATTTTCTTACAAAAAGTGTTAGCCAATTTTCGTGGAAGAAAAAATTGTTTCAAATGTTTTTGAAATAAAAATTTGTTTGTGTGAAAGAATATTCAGCAAAGTTTTGATGAAATATTTCTTTTCACGAGATTCGTGGAAATAATGTTTTAAATAATTTTCGTGCAAAAAAAAAGTTTAGGACATATTCGTGACATATTCTATAGAATTATTTGGGTAAAATGCTTTAAACTAATGTTTATAGGAATAATAATCTTTAGCAATATTTTGTGAGAAGAATTTTGTTAATAGATTTCTGTAAACATTTTTTTAGCAAAATTTTTTGCGAATTTTCGCAGAAAAGATTCGCTAATAAGGAGATCGCGACTTCTGAATTTTGAAAATATTTCTTCAAATGAGCGCGAACTAGAACTCATTTTGAGGTAAGTAGCTTCCTTTTGTAAAGGGCTTGGATAAGTTTTTTAGCCAGGTAAATCAGACCAGTTTTTCCAGGTAAAGTTTGGGTTTACTTTCGGAAAATTATTGTATTGTCTCACGCTATGC
Source organism: Tillus elongatus (assembly GCA_964006375.1). Lineage (NCBI taxonomy): Eukaryota > Metazoa > Arthropoda > Insecta > Coleoptera > Cleridae > Tillus > Tillus elongatus. Next base: position 205,393,270 of record OZ023262.1, on the reverse strand, counting down.
CATCAAATTTAGTATGCAGGTTTCAGTAGCAGATCGTGCCTTAATGCATTGGGGGTGCGCAAGAAAAAAAGTTCGGGACGCAGCAAGTCCGTTATGGTAGTAAATTTTTATTAAATGCTTCAAATTTGAATAACTCAAGTTTCTACGAACTTAGAAAGTTGAATTTTGGTGTAAGGGTCTTACCCAGGGCAACATATCCACCGAACTTCATTAAAATAACTTTGTAATTTTCGGAGAAAAAGATTTTTTTTTAAACAAAACTCAAAATTTTCCCGGAAAACGTTATCCGATTTTCCTGACTAACGAACTCATCCAATATATATATATATATATATATATATATATATATATATATATATATATATATATATATATATATATATATATATATATATATATATATATATATATATATATATAACATATAAAAATTGAAACTGACCCCGGATATGGGTTCTAGGGATCCTAGTTCGCGTTCATTTGAAAAATTTTTTGCAAAGTCTCTTCATCGATACCTCTTTATTAGTGAATTTTTTAAATAAAAATTCACTAAAAATGAAGGGCTCGCCTATTTTCCCCCGAAAATGTGTTATAAAGAAACCTACTTAAAAAACTTAATGATTATTAACTACTTACCAAGTTTTCCTCTAGTTAGTTATACGTTATAGTAGTTAAAAAGTCCCTTAAAAAGTTAACCTTTAAATTTAAAATATCCACTGAATTAATCACAGTATCACAATTATTTTGTCCACTTATTAAGCAACCCGAAGTAGTAACCATAATAATAATTGTCTTGTTAGAACATGTAAACAACGAAATTATCTAATTAAAAATCAATCCAACGTGAAGACGAAAATTACTAGGTAGTAGGTACACACGCTCTACCAAAAGTCCACTACACACTGGAAGTGTGTAATTTTATAGCGCTCAACAGATTGCTTATTCGGTCGTTTTCGACGAATATCATCAAGATTCGGCGATCATTTCGCACTGAAGTATCGCATTTCCTGAGAGCGCCGAAAAATACACACCGCCGCCCGACTGCTTTATATGGATATGGATGTATATAACATCTGCAACGATTAACACTACATTTATTCTGATTCTGTATTTTGTATTAATGGCTGCCGACTCTCTGCGATCCTCGATATACTAATTTTGTTTGTTGAATGCAGGAGGTATTAGTTTTTCCACGGAAGGCGGCAGTGCGCGCGCACGGGCGCACTTATTGAGGAGCCGCCCCTGCCAGGTTTGTAATATAAAACGTATATTATAATTATATACATGATATAACTCAGATCTTTAAGTTAAAAGAAACATAAGTTATAACCATTTAATGAAAAAACTATTCCCGCAGGGTTCCCACTAAAAACAGCATATCAATTTCCCTGATTTTGATCTTCTACAATTTACCTCCAACATATGTAACACACTACTACAGAATACAGTAGGTCTTCGCGTCATGGTGGAAAACACACTTTCCCATTTCAAATACAAAGCGACCAATGAACGCAAAATTTAATTTGTTGTTTAATTGTTTGTTTGTTGTTGTTTTGTGAAGAAAGAAATCATTAGAATGGTTCAGAATTGCACAGAAAGCAAAAACATCGTTTCAGTTATTTATCATAAAAAGGAAACAATTAATTTTTCCCTGACTGGGATAAAAATCCCCCGACTCTTAGTTTTAGCATTTTTTTCTTGATTTCCCTGACAAAATTTTTTGATCTACAAATTTCCTAACTTTTCCAGACGAGTGGCACCCTGTTCCGGGACTTGAAATATTTTTATGAAAATTCACTAACATTACCATTTAAGAAGATTCTAGAAATTTGATATTTTTAGAAAAATATATAAAAGAGTCATCCTTGTCGCGCGTAGCTCTCCAGCCGCCTTCTTAATGGTTGAGATAAATATAGCAACATTGTGGATTTTCAACAAGTTGCAAGTTCGATTTTAAATCTTAGATACACTAAATACAAATGTAGATATTTCTTCTCTGGCTTCACAAGTGAATAAGTCTCTACATCTGTATTTAGTATGGAACATAGTTTCACCAAATAAGGACAACAACAATTAATTAACTTAGATATACTATTTCTCTTGTTAGAAGTGCAAACCAACACATTCACTTGAGTTTATCTATGGTGCAGTTCAAAAAATATAGATTGGCGCAGCCTCATTATTTTTTAAACGAACTATGTGTGTGTTTTAATCTCTAGAAACTAATAAGTAGCATTTTCATCAGCTACATGCATTGATCATGTGTTGGTTAATGATCTGTTTGACACTTTGCGTGTGGAAAACTTCGATCCTGGTTTATCCGATCACAATTGTCAGATTATACAGTTCCTGGTTGATAGGGAAGCAGTCCCCAAGAGACTTTCTTATTTTAGAAATTTCTCTCCGTGCAACATTGACTCTTTTCGTTTATGCTTGGAAAAAGAAACCTGGAGGGAGGTGTACGAGTCTAGGTGTCCAGACAAAGCTTTTGAATGCTTTTTCCACACCTTTTATTACTATTTTGACCTGAGTTTTCCATTGCGGAGATACTTACGGGATTATTTTCGGGGCAGGACCAGAAGAGGGGACAATTGAAGATGTTATTGCTCTTAGAGACAAATTAACCTTGGTACATGATCTGTGTAAACAGCATCCTGAGTTTGCTGATTTAAAAAAACTCCTAAATGGGCAGTATAATGAGCTTTTGAAATCTAAAAGGCAACACTTTCATGATCAGAAAGTCGCAAATTCCACTAACAAGGCAAAGACAATGTGGGGTATTGTTGGAAGGTTTCGTAATAGGGTGAGAGATTCAAATGATTTGGGAATAAAAGTGGATGGAGTACAGCTTGCCCATCAGAATTTGGCTGACTTTTTAAATCACCAGTATACTACTATGCATCTTGATGATGATACCTTTGTGGATTGGAATTTTTGGAGTCCTGTGTGCCTTTTGTTGACGCATCTTTTTTCCTTTCCCCAGTAATTGATGTTGATATTGTGGATATTATTGGGGGTCTTAACTGTTCCAGTTCATCGGGTTGTGATGATATTTCTAATAATTTGCTTAAACAAGTAAGTGATCTTATCTGTGGCCCAATTGCTTTTGTTGTCAACTTGAGTTTCGAGATGGGTAGGTTTCCTAGCAAACTTAAAGAGGCTTTAGTTTTCTTATTATTCAAAAAAGGAGACCCTGAAAGTTTCTTGAATTATCGACAAATCAGCCTGTTAACCTCTTTTTCAAAAATCTTTGAAGGTGTTACTAATAATCAGTTGCGTAAGTTCTTCTCTGCAAATTCAGTTTTTTCATTGTGGCAGCATGGCTTTACTGATGGTAGAAGTACCAACACAGCCTTATATGAGTTCATATTTCAAATTGTAAAGTCAATAGATAAAAAGGAACCTTGCTTGGGACTGTTTTTGGATTTTTCAAGTGCCTTTGATCGAGTTGATCATGACATTCTATTGAGCAAATTATTTAGATGTGGTATTAGGGGAGGGCCTCATCAGTTATTATCTTCATATCTTCAGGGCAGGAGTCAGAGGGTAAGGCTTTCAGATGGCACTGTAAGCGAACCACTGCCAATTAAATTGGGTGTGCCTCAGGGCTCAATTTTGGGGCCATTATTTTATCTGATCTATGTCAATGATCTTCTTCTTTACATTCATCACATTTTAGGCATAACAGTTGTGTGTTATGCAGATGACACAAATATTCTTGTCAGGGCAGATAGTTTCCATGAACTGACCCAGAAATGTAGCTTGGTGTACGAAAGGGTGAATGTATGGGCTGGCAAGAATAAATTAGTCTTAAATCACGAAAAAACTGTGAAAATTTGCTTTCGATCAGGTGGTATGAGATGTGTTGATGATATGGTTTACGGTTTTTCCAGTCATGTTAAGATGTTGGGAGTATTTATTGACAGTCATATGCGCTGGCTACCTCATGTCGATTTTCTGTGCACTAGATTGAGGCGTTGTGTATATGCAGTGAAATGTTTAAAGAATGTCTGCGGTGAAAGCACCCTGTTGAGTGTATACCACGCCTGCTTCGACTCACTTATGCGCTATGGAATCATTTTTTGGGGTGCTGTGTCTGACTCTAATCGTGTCTTTTTAATACAGAAATTGATTGTTAGAATGGTGGCTGGTGCGGAGTTTCGTGAATCATGTAAACCTTTGTTTAAGAAGTATTCCATTCTCACCTTTTACGACGCTTACATATATGAAATTTGTTGCTTTGTTCATAAGAATTATCATTACTTCACAGGAAATCAAATTTATCATGGTTATGCTACCAGAAATAGAGACATTTTGAGGCCTGGTGCACATTGTACTGCCCTATACCAGAATAATGTTTATTATAATGGATGTAAATTTTATAACCAACTGCCATCTGCTGTGAAAGCCTCTAATACTTTTTATACTTTTAAGCACACCCTAAAAAATTTTCTGTTGAAAAAGACCTGTTACTCTCTCGAGGACTTCTTTGTTTAGATTAAGTGATGTGCTTCATGTTTGTACCGTGCTATATTTTAAATTTTAATTTTAGTTTTACTGATGTATCGCTTATACTGACATTATCACGAACAGATTTTATGCTGTATCTGTGAAATAAATATCTATCTTATCTATCTATCTTATAATTTGGAATTCATCCCAATACAGTTTTTAGACCTGACGATCGTTTCGCTAACAAAATGAGTGTCATCAGAGGGCTGAATAGGTAAACTGAGTTTATTCATCCCTCTGACGACGCTTACTTTGTTAGTGAAACGATCGTCATGTCTAAAAACTGTATTATGATTAATTTGATATGAGTACTCGTTACAGGTTCTAAGCTTCACTCACTCTAGAAACTAACAATTATTTAAGGATTATGTGAAATAACACTATCTAGAAATGTGCAAATATTACAAAGTGAAATAGTAAGTAAAAATTTTATTCAAATTTAATACAGAACATCTACAAAATTAATACACAAGATGGCTGGATTATGTCTATTTCAAATACTACTGAACGAGGAACAATTTAAATATATGTACAAGACAGACCACTTAAGAGGGGGTTTAAAAAACTCTTAAAGTAGACCATATTTGCAGCTTACTCATAGGCTTAATAAAACCGTTAGACTGGAATTGTGCTGGTATTAAAAGAAAAGCCGATGGCAAATAAAGAATTAATAGTTCTAACCGTCAATCCATCGGGGGTAGACAATACTTTGCAAATCTTGAAAAAAAGACTTCTCTCCCAGACATAATTATATACGTTTTGATATCGTTTACAGATAATCTTTTCAGTGAATTAATATTTAGATTGGAGAAAAGTATCCTAGGCAATACAATTGCATTACATCAACGTATAAAGAGGTTAGTAAAAAGTATGGAACCACACCTCTACAACTGTTCACTGATTTTTGATACAATTTGGTATCCACTCGTAAAAAGATCCAAGAATCCTAAAAATAATGTCGCATTTGCCCGGGTACTTTCACTTGTACCGCAAGTAGACATCAACTTTTTTATTTTGAATTGAACCTATTTTTGCATATTTGATTTTTTTGTCAAATTTTGAAAACAACAGACCATCATGTTGATCCTTATTGGCCAGAAACGTATAACTTCCTCTTCTATTTAGTCACATAGTAGGCCAAGAATAAATTGTAACATTCTATATTTCCAAGAAATAAACTCTTTGAATTCATCATTTTAACAATTTAGTTTTAACTGAAGAACATCAGTAATTACAGACTATAGTAAATGTTCGCAATTTTGCCCTTCTGTAAATTGACAATATTTCACAACAGTCTTCAAATTCTCATAAAGAATTTTGCACGAATTCGTCTGGCAGCAATACGTTCCTTACCTGTCTTCAACTCATTTAAATTTGCAGGTGCGCTGTTTTAAGCCTTGTTTTAGAGATAACCCCGGAGGCATCAGGTTTTGACAATGGGCTGACCATTCAAAAGCACCACCTCGCCCTATTCATGACACAGGAAAAATTTGTTGTTAAGATTGTCATACAATTCTGGAATAATGCGCAGGCAAACGGTCTTGCTGAAACTATATGACCGCGGCAAAATAAAGCCTGACAATAGGTAGGTATATTATTTCTCAATAAATTCAAAGACTTAGGTCCAGTGATATTACCTCCAATGAAGAAAGGTTGACTAACATTATTACACCCATGTTGTAGCACAATAAATCAAGTTCATGATGTCTTAGAGACACGTAGGTTTTGCATTTGACGAACTATTTAAAAAAAAAGATCGTCCCGGCACAGTCATTTATTTTCTCCGGATACTTGTCACATCCAACGGGGATTGTAGCTTATTTAATAAGTCGTGTAGGTCTTTAACATGCCTGATTTTTTAATAGTTGCCCAAAATGTTCAGACTTTTCATATAGTCTACTATTTATTGAGAGCTGTTTTATACCTATTTCCTGAGGTGGTAAAGTCACTCCTCCAAAATATTTGAGCCTTTTACAGAACTGAGCCATGCGGTCAAATAGCAACTGTTCCCTTGTTTCTTGCTACTTCAGTGCAGGATCTGTAGCTTTCACTGTCTGCCTTACCCATCTTGATAAGGTGACACCTTACTGGGGAGTATCCTGTGAACAGTCATGTGATTATTCTCAAGTCGTTCCTGTTCAGTTCAACAAACACTTCTGACTTCTCTGTTAATATGGTGATGAACCGTTTTGCCTGCTTAAGCCTGGCGTTTTCCTCCGGTGTGACACCATTTGGTTCCTCTCCCAAGTATCATGTTCATTTCTTACATGGCTTTTTGTTAGTCCACAATAGGGCTCTAGACCATAAAATGGTGTTTTTGCTGTCCATTTTGCAAGGCCATTTGCTTCCTCATTTCCTTCAATGCCCTGGTAGCGACATCAAAGTTACTTTGTTGTTAGTAGCCAATTGCTTCAAAGATTGTTTGCAGTGCCAGGTGAGTTTAGGCTCGGTTTTGAAAGTTTTCAGTCTTTACTACTGCCTGACTGTTTGAGAGGATGTATATCTCTCTATTTCTGAGTTCTTCTTTGTATGCACACTTGTGCACAAAGATTTATAGCAAGGATTTCTGCTTGAAAGATGGTGGAAGTTTTTCCTGGGGACTTAGCGAGTCTAAAGTTAGATCCTCTTATTCACAGTCCTGCTGCCTCCAGTGGTTTAGAGCTGTCTCTATACCATACAGGTGCCTTGTTTATCAGCGTTTCACTGCCTCTGTCCCATGCTTGGCAGTTACTTATGAGCACGTCAAATGGAACTATAAAGTCCAGTTTAACTGGCATTTGATCTGTTGCTTTAGCGAGTGAATCAAATTGAATAATTTCCAGGGGTGTCCAAACAAGTCTCCTGGTTTGAATTTTTCTGCTTGAAATAGTCTTCACGCACTTAGTGCTCCTTCACTTCTCACGCATATCTGCAGTGTATTAAAGCTGTAGGGCATGATGCCATTATTTATTTTTGAAAGGGCTATCAGACAATGGGTAGGAACCTTAGGTGATCAATGTTATTCATATGATACTATTAAAAACTGGGTTCTGGAATTTACAAGAGGGCGATCAAATGTCCATATAATGATAGAACGATGAAATAGGTTGAAACGTATGACAGAAACATTGCATATTTCCCATAAACATGTGTTTATTCGGAATTATAAAGCTTTCAGTAAAATGAATTCTTGAACACTTATCAGAAGTGCCCTCATTTGACAATTTCAAAGGAAATATGCCACTGTTTTGACGAAGATTCCTCAAACTTCTTGTGTGGCCGTGTCACTATGGACGAAAAATGGGCCCATCACTATGATCCAAGACTAAAATCTAAAGAGTGGAAGCATGGCAAGGTGTTTGCTTTAATTTTCTGGGACAAGACAGATCAGTCTCTGCAATTTTTGCAATTTGCTTTGTGTCGAGGCTTGTTCTGTTTTTGGCAACCCTACTAGATTATTACACCTGTGTTGCGGCACAACGATGAAATCCATGGTGCCTTAGAAACACATAGGCTTTGCATTTCATGAACTATTTTATAAAAAAGATCATCCATGCCCAGACATTTATTTTCTCTGAATAGCATCCATTCATCGCCCAGGAAAAAATTGTTGTCAATATTGTCATACAAATTTTGGAATAATGCGCAGGCGAACCGTCTTGGTGAAACTATTGGCCGCAGTGGAAATCAGTGAATTGTCTGGATGAGGATTAAGCCTGACAATAGTGGGTACAATATTACTTCTCAATACATTAAAATACCTAGCTCCAGTGAGATTACCTTCAATGAAGAAAGGTTTAATTACAGACTTTGATAATGAATGAAATTTCATCGTTGTCAATTTTTTATAGTGCCTTCTTAAAACAACAACAGTATGTATATGGTACCTTAATATTTGGTTCAATAAAATGCGAGGATATATTGATATCTAGTTGGCCTGAAAACTTTCCAGTAAGCAAAATTCAATTTAGTTTCTATGGTAACAACTATGATGTTTTATAAATAAACTGTCTAACTTTGATATCCAAAAGTTGAATAGTGCCAAAAACTGTGAATTTTTGAAAGCAGTATGTTAATAATGAAATATATTCTCTGAAAGTTCTTTGCAGATGTGCAGACTGTGCTTGCTTTGTCAAACTTTTCGCTTTAGATTTTTAAAGACCGACATTGGATAATGTGGTTGGAAACTTAAACAAAAAACGAAATCATCCCAAAAACCACAAAATAATAACAGAGTTATGCGCTAGAAACGTATTTCAACACCGAAGTTGTCCTCTTGAGTAGCTGTCGCTAAATCAACTGTGGTCAAAGTTATATACATAAACTACCTACACTACAAATGATCTAATACCGGTGATGCAATACCGCATGTTGCAACACCGGTGATGCAATACTCAATTGTGAAATACCGGATGATGTATCACCGCATGATGCAATATCGGATGACGTAATCTAAGCTCTATTGTTGTGTCACTGGATACACATAACCGGTTGTTGTGGCGATGTTGAAAGGAACCATGGATTATTTCATGCTATTTAAAAAAGTGTTGAAATGACTGGACCCTTGAATTCATCAAATTTTGTGGATTCACCTTGCGGATCTTTAAACTTTCCAAAGCACTTAACTTGCGATAATCTGTGGTTACTTTGAATAACTTAAGATTACTACTGCCTACCCTATGTCCCGAGCAATCATATGTTGTGGAAGCTAGATTGTTTTGTTCTATTGAATCTGAAATTAGCTATATGCTCTTTGAATCTTGTTGTTATTGATCTCCGCGTTTGCCTTTTGGGTGGACCAAAGGATACTATTGACATCCGACAAAAATCGGGCATTTATCAAATATCTTGTAATAATTGCGAGAAAACTATTTTGGGCAAACGCGGAGAACAATAACAAGATCAAAGAGCACATAGCTCATTTCAGATTCAATTGAGCAGAAAAATCTAGCGTTGCCCATCATATATATGACTGACTCGGGACATAAGGTAGGCAATAGTAATCTTAAGTTATTGAAAGTAACCCCATATTATCGCAAGTCAGATGGTTTGTTGTTTAGAACCCGCAAAGTAAGTCCACAAAATTTAATAAATTCAGACATGGATCCAGTCAATTCAACACTGTTTGAAATAGCATGAAATAATCCATGGTTGCTTTCAACATAGACACAACAATATAGTCATTGGCTTACATCATCCGCTACTGAGGCATCCGATATTGCATCATGCGGTGTTGCATCTTCCGGTATGGTATCATCCGGTATTTCATCACCGGTATTATATCATTTGTATTGCAGATAGTTTAGGTATATAAACAGGATAATTTTGCCCATCGTTGGTTTAGGGACAGCTATTGACGCAGACAATTTTGTTTTCGAAATATGTATCTAGCGGATAACTCTGCGTTATTATTTTGTGCTCTTTTAGGGTGATTCTGCTTTTTGTCTTAGACTTTAATAAAAATAAAAATAAAAGCAGTTTGTCTTAGATCTTAATTATAGAAAACCAGTGCACACACAAATCGATAAAGATATATACAGATAGCCAAGCTGCAATAAATGCTCTTGGTTCCTACCGTTGCAACTCAAAAACGGTATGGAGTTGTAAATCTGCCATCAACGAACTGGGCAGCTGTAATGAGGTGTCACTGGTCACTCGGACCATGATGGCAATGTTGCGGCCGACACGCTTGCCAGGAGTGGTGCCCAGAGGGACTTTATCGAACCAGAACCGGTGCTGGGGATAACGTCATGTACAGCAAAACACACCTTAAAGACCTGGACAGAAAGAATGACAAGCCAGCAATTGCAAAATCTGCCAGGATTAGCACACTCTAAGGCCTTCATAAATGGCCTGTCTGAGTCAAGGGCTAAAAAACTTCTAGAGTTAAACAGACAACAACTGAGTACTCTAGTCAGCCTGTATACAAGACACTGCCGCTTGCGTCACCACATGCACCGTATTGGGATCGGTCAGGAGACTGACTGCCGGCTGTGTATGGAGAGTGACGAGACAGCAGAGCACGTACTGTGCTCCTGTCCGGCGGCGGACAGGACTAGATACGTGCTCTTTGTGCAAGACAAAGCTTGCTCCGGAAGATGTGGATCAACTTTCGCCCACAAAGATTATCGACCTCTGCAGGACGCTGACTTTGTTGGGCGAAATAGAGCATTAAGCGTGAGCCACAATAGACCTTATGGTCGCGGTGGAGGGACCGGTATGGCCCACTCACGTTCAAACCTTACCTAACCTAACCTAGATTTTAATTCACGTTATGTATTCTGTTCGACAGTTCAATATTTTACTTGCCTTTTAGAATTGTAGTTTTGCAGTGTTTCATCTTACCTTGATAACATTTAATTCACTGTACTTTTGAAGCTTTAAATTATTTAGTGTTGTCAGTGCCGAGAATTTAGTTTTAACCTTAGTATGTATGTTGAATGCTGCCTACCAAGACATTGTTTCTGAGTACTGCCTTTCAATATTCTAGATAATTCCCCTGAAGATGACTCGTGAACAAGGTTCTAATGCTTAAGGATTAAAATACAATTCTGTCTGTGTTAAAAGCCCTTTTTTTCAAGATTTTCAAGAGCAGTACGATTCCGATGAGAAATTCGCTTGTATAAGTTTTTTTTTCAAACCCATCTTTTGCCTCAAGTTTCTTGAATATCAGGATTCTTGAATTTAAAATAAAAGCATAAACTAGACTGAAATATAATATTTGACATTCCTAATCCAAATTATCGCATGTCAGTACATTTGTCACATAAAACAAAGGGCAGCCATGTAGATGGCGATACTAAGAAGCCAATTCTGCAAAAGCTTCTGGCTTGTGTGTTAAATGACATTATAGATATTTTATAGGTTTCATATTACGTAGATGAAATAGTAAATATTAACAAACCCCCTGCTTGTAATTGTGATGTGTACACCATCTGATCAACAACAGCATTAATTAAAATATTCTGCACAATGCTAATATCTTAAAATATTCAAGTACTGATACACTAACACAGAAATGTCTACTACTTCTACTTTTGAGTCCCCCTCTTAACGCTGAAAAAAAAAACATGCTTGCAATTAAATAACCTTTTTCACACATTTTTAAGACAAGACTATACAACAACACACATATTAAATCTCCTAGAACACTGCATAATGCACTGTATAGGTGTATTACTACATATTACAAGCTACCTAGTACAATAAAGTTCAAGAATTTTAACAAATTTAAAAAACTTCAAGAAATTACTATTCAACAATATATACCTAAATAGTAAATTATTGCATTAGAGCATAAGTTAATTACTTACTAATGAATTACCTATTCTGGCAGATTAAATGCACAGTTATAGACAGAAGGTTTTCGCAGTACCAAGTTTCGTTGCTGATATGGAATCATTATTAGTAAAATGTAATAGCGTTTTGTGTCTTTTAAAATAGGAAGCTGATCGTTCTTCAACAGCGGCCAGTAGTATATGTACTAGGATGGTTCGGGATACTTGTAGTCTAGCAAAGAAGACTCTCATGTTTTTAGCCGAAACATCACTTATATTTTTTAAATCTGCTTATATCAACATATTTCAGCAGTAATTCAACAACAGTTATCACGCTGCTTCAACATGGTTTTACAAGAAAGCGTTCGGCAGTAACAAAGTTAACACGATTCACTCAGATCGTATCCAAAACACTGGATCCGGCAGGTCAAATAAACATTATAATAATAGCCTTATATTATTAACTTCCATATGATGTCACAACTTACTACATAAAAAGTAGGAGAGGTATGGTTTCAGTAATCAGTTAATACGGACTTACCTGGGGAATCGAGTCTAGTGTGTTGACAGGCTGTGTTGTAAGTGACTATGAAAAGATAAAGTGTGGGATTCCCCACCGAACTGCCTTGGGTCCGTTACTATTTATCATTTATATAAATCACTTGTTTTTATTACCAACAAAGGTAAATATTATCAGCTCCATAATGCATGATACGGCAATAGTATATACTGAGGACTCGTGGGAGAGACATGAAAATCTGGTTGAACAAGATTTTTTAGTGATCAAAAGACATTTTCAAAGCAATCAGTTGACACTCAATATAAAAGAGACTGCATGTCTGGGTTTCTCTATTCAGCAGTCTCAGAGAACTCTGTCACTGTGTTTCTCTGGCCAAAACAGGGAATTGTTGTGTGCACGTCCCGGACTGTCAGATAATTGGGTGTGAATCTGTATACCGATTTAAGATGGAAAAGCCATATAAACCATATAAATTATTTGGTTAAGAGGCTAAGAGGTCTGTTACCTAAAATCCGGGTTTTCGCAATGATCTATAAATGAAAAAACTTAGAGCTTTATTTAGCCCCCATTCAGCCATTTGTCATATGCCATCGTGGGCTGGTGGTCTGATAAGCACATTTGATACATCTAGAAATCATTCAGAAATGGATTCCTAAGATTATGTTGGGCAAGAGATGAACCTACCTGATAGAGCTATTGTATAAAAATGCACGCGTATTTGATGTATGGCAAATATACTGTTATGCAATATTAGTTATGCAATATGCAAATAAGGGAAATATCCATCTATTTGCTCGGCTCCTGGGAGAGGTAGAATAGTGGGCGTGGTCGCTTTGTGTCCGTGGGTTCACGCCATTGGCCATTGTCAATTATCAACTTGGCTCGGTCCGGAGATGAGTACCTCACTTTCATTGTCAAGCACTTTAATTAAAAACAGCAAATATGAAGTAACGGCAAAGCGTGACTGCCGTATTCGACGTGATGTTGGTCATCATGGTGTCGTTCCAAAAGAGAAAAGAATTAGTCGGTGGGCTTCAAACTTCCGCTAAACAGGTTCTGTGCTCAACAGAAAATCTCCTGCCTAACCGAAGACCATAAGAATGCAGGGAAACGTGAATGCAGTCAGAGCGTCAGTGCCGTGATCTAGGCGTTCGGTACGCAATCATGCGGCCGCGTTATGAATGTCTGATCGAAATGCTCAGAAAATTGTATATAAAATCACTTCAAATACATTCTTGCAAAATTATACTGGAACAAGAGTTAAGTGAGAGATTTTGAAACACGTTCAACTTTGTGCTAAGATATTCTTCAGAGTATGCCTCCAACAGATGTTTGGTTTGTAGCGACAGAGATATATCTGATCTGAGAGGTAGCCATACGAAGGATACGCAATGCCAGAATGCACGAATTATTGCAAACACACCAGATGTAGACCAAGGCTATATGGAGGCTGATCAGGGAAGAATCCAGTAAGCACATAAAGTGCAGAATGGTGACTCTCACTGCAAATGAATTTAACACCTATTTCAAAGGTATTGTAGAGGACATTCCGAATCATGTAGGTGCATGCGATGACGAGGTTCGAGGAAAGTTGAGAATTGGAAAGAGGATAACAAATAACTCAATGTTCATGTGTATACCCACTTAAGAAGAATTTAGGGAAATTTAAAAGTAAATAATCTTCAGATATCTATGAGCTTAATATTAGACTCATAAATGAAAAATTTCTGGTGATTTCCAAAGTACGGACGACTGTGTTCAATATTTGGAACAGGGCATTTATCTGCAGACGCTAAAGAGATCTAAAGGGGTTCCAGTGCACAAGAAAAATGATGTTAACACCTGTGATAATTATCGACCACTGACTATTCCTCCCTTCATATCAAAAATTCTCGAAGAGGTTCTGAAGAGAAGTTTGCTTGGTTTATTGGACAACAGCTCGGTTTTGCATGGGAATCAGCATGGCTTCAGATCGAGTGGATCAACAACAACAGCTTTGATTGAGTCATTAGAGGGAATAGCAGGAGATTTTGATCAATGTGAGGAAGTTGAACTCGTATCATGTGATCTGAGCAAGGCTTTCGAACCTGTTTTCGAGACCTATACTTCTCCAGAAGATGGAATTCTATGGTGTGTGGGATAGTGCATTGTCAATCTTCAGATTATACCGGCTCGGACACAGAGTGTTGTTTGGGGCAACGTTTTTTCTGAAGAATTGGTCATTGAGCACGGTATGCCTCACGGTTCAATTCTTGGGCCTTTACTGTTTATAATATATATATATATATATATATATATATATATATATATATATATATATATATATATATATATATATATATAGAAATGACCTGCCTGCCAATATACCTTGTCACACATGGAGCCTATATGCAGATGATGTGAACTTCATCAACAAGAATCATCTAGTGCAGAATAAGAACATCTCACCAATGAATCGCGTATGAGAGCAGAAGACAGGTTTGCAGCAAATGGTCTTAAGCTGAATAGAGCTAAAACTCAGCGACTGGCTTTAAGGACAGTGACTTCTGACCATGAGACAGTGAGAATTCTTGGAATCACACTTGAGACTACACTCACTTGGGCAGCCTACATAACAGCATTAGACAGGAAATTATCAGCAGCTCTCTCTCTCTCTCTCTCTATATATATATATATATATATATATATATATATATATATATATATATATATATATATATATATATATATATATATATATATATATATATATATATATATATATATATATATATATAGACCATCAAACGCATGAAGGAAATTTCAAGACTAGCATATTTTTATATATATATAGGATATTCTTGTGGGGTTACAGTCCTGGGATAGAACATATTCTGTTAAAACAAAAAGCTATAAAAGTCATATGTGGTGTCTCAAGACTCACTAGCTGTGGAGACTTGTTCAAAGAGCAATGTATCCTAACCATCATATCAGTTTTTTTATTAGCATGTGTCAAATATCTCTGATCGAATGGTAGAAGGTTTTTCACAGGTGAAGAGTGTCATCCATATGACAAGAAGAGTTAAATAGCCACAAATTACATGTGTGTCAAATTATACGAGTTGCCCGCAGGAATTAAGCGTCTTCCCGATAAGAGTTTTGTACAGGGTGTCAGGAGGCTGCTTCTGCGGTACTCATTTTATAGTGTTTTTGAATATCTGGACTATGATTTCGAGGGTTTGTGACATATTGATTTTCTTTAGAGTTGTGTTTTTTTAAATGTGATTGTGTTTTGCATTGTATATTTATGATCTACCATGTAAGAATTGATGGTAAATAAATACTTGTATGCTTGGGAAGTTTGTGACATATTGATTTTTTCTTAGATTTGTTTTTTTTTTAATTCATGTGATTGTATTTTGCATTTTATATTTATGATCTACCATGTAAGAATTGATGGTAAATAAATATTATTATTATTATTATTATTATTATTATTATTATTATTATTATTATTATTACTTATACTATACTATACTATTACCGATCTTCGTTGGCCTGGACTATTTATTTAATTTTTTAGCGTTGGTATTATTTAACTCAAACCGAATCATCTCTGTTGGCGTTAAACCGCCAAAATTAAATTACTTTATTTTAGCAGTGATCGCATCGGCGACAAAAATGTCAAAATTTGTTTATTGCTTAGACGTCGTAAAAAGTGTCAAAACATATCGAAAACAGGATTTGGTCACCAATTTTTTTTTTGTCGGTCGATTTGTATCTGTCTGTAGCCACGACAACTTTAGAACGAATTGATATATCGTCTTCGAATTTAGTATACTGGTATACAGTTAGCACCCGATAAACAAACGGTTCGGATTTTTGGGTAAAATCGGTCCAGAGGGTAGGGCATGAATGAGGGGTGATTTGGTGAAAATTGACTTCATCAAACATCTGGTATTCTGCGCTGAAATTAAATTAAGGCTTAAATGTGTGGGGGTGGAATATGAGTGACAGAAATTTCTAAATTTGTTTTTTTTTTGTTGCTAAAACGGAGTCAGTCTAAAAACATTAAAAAACTTCATTCTGGAACGAAAATTTTTTTGTCTGTCGGTCGGTCGGTCTGTACGTGTGTCAGTAGTGCAATAACTCTCGAACAAATTGAGATATCATCATTTTCTGTTAAAACTCGAGAAATATAACATTTCAGAAGTTTATGGGTACAGGAATACGAATATTTTCTGTGTGGTCAAGTCATAGACCCTAAAGTCATTTAATGTAGAAGTTATGATTCAATGTATTTTTGCAGAATGACATTTGCTACTGTATTTCATAAAACACACATTTGCTCTGTATTTTTGTATTTGGTGTATGAGAAGACACTTCTGATATATAGTTATGCAGATTCATTCGAGCGAGTGTGGTTTCGCCTGTAGTGCATCTGAGAGGTCTGTACAGGTTGATGTGGTTTATATGAAGATCTCGAAGGCATTTGACAAAGTGCCTCATGATGGCGAGGAAGTTATGTATTTTGCGTATTGGTAGGATTATGCTGGATTGGATTCATAGTTATTTGTGTAGTAGGAAACAATTAATTTGTATGGGTGATTACATATCGGATGCTTTTGTAGTTGGTTCTGATGTTCCACAGGGGTCTCACTGTGGTTCACTTTTGTTCTCTTTGTTCATTAACGATATTGTGTCAGGGACCTTGCATTCTAGCTTTCTGATGTTTGCTAACGATTTAAAGTTGTTCTCAACTGTTTCGAGCATGAGTGATGCTCTGCTGTTGCAGGATGATTTATGTGGTATTGTGCAGTGGTGTGTCAAAATTCAGAATGCTTATATCTAAATCTCGATAAGTGCTTTTCTATGTTGTTTAACAGATCCCCAAGTCAAATTGTTTTTGACTATCATATGAATAGTGCTTTATTTAGTCGTAAACTACATATATGACCTGTGGCTGTCCCTTGACAGTAAATTGTATTTTGTACATGTTAACGAGGTTGTCTCAAGGGCCTACAAAGTGAGTTTTGTGGTTAGGTCATCACCTCATTTCTCTGTCTACACTCATAGAATTTTATATTGTTCTTTAGATGAAACCTGGAATACACCAGTATTGTCTGGAGTCCTCATTATGGTAAATGCACTGATCAGGTTGAAGGTGTTCAGACATTTTTTAAAGGGATTTGTGCTTACAGGTTGGGTTTTACAGGAGATGATTGTATTTACAGTAACATAGCCGAACCTGTCCGTAGTCTTAAAGAATGCAGTTCCTCTTTGCTATTTCATTACAAACTTATTAGTGGCTTGGTAGACTGCCCAGACTTGCTGCCATCATTTGGCCTTCACGTTCCTTCTAGAAATTTGAGACAGACAAAATTGTTTACCTTGCCTTATCATTTCATTAACTATGGCTACTTTTCACCACTGTCTCATACACTAAGATTGGGTAACGATTATTGTGAGTAATTTGAGTTTTTGGTCGATACGCTTAATCAGTTTGAGCATTAGCTGCATGGTTAATTATTTTGTTGCACTCTCTCACTTATAGGTAGCCATATTAGTTTGAAATATATTTCAATAAGTTCAATTTCTGTATATCTGTTTTGTTTTTCGGTTAATTATTTTGTTGCACTAATGGACTTATAAGTACCTTTGTTGTCTTTGATTGTATTTCAATAAGTTTATTTTCTGTATATGTATTTTGTTTTTGTAATGAAGATTATGCCGTCAGTGACAAATGAATAAATAACTCAAAAGGAACAGTTCACACAGCACAAAACTACGCTCTTATTGTCTGTTAACATTTAACTTAACCCTCATAAGCAATTTGGCTTACTACGCATGTGATTTACCAACAAAAGAAATTATTTCCAAAACAAATGTACATTTGGATCACAACACACTTTATTTTACAACACAAAAATTGATTGTTTAAGTAAATAGCTGCAAGTGCTGTAAAAGCAGCTTACAGTGGAAGTACTTCAGGTCAGAGGTGTGTTAATGTCAGACACATGATAGGGTTGTAATAATGGTATGTACAATTGCATGCACCGGATAATAACAGATTTAGAAAAGAAAGAAAATTAAAATTAAATTAGAAATTTTAAAATGAAGTAAAGGATTTTCCAATAGAGATGTAATGTTTTTAAAACATCATGGCAGCCAAATTTAAATGTCATTAGCTGTCATTTGTGTTTAGTATAGTTTGACAATTCATCATGATAAAAAACACGCTTCAACAACATTGGTTATCATCCAAAAATGTTATAACAATAGACGTTCTTTTGTTTAGCCTCAACGTGATCTTCGTGAAGATGTTGGTCCACATAATTGTCCTGTGCTTGCTATTTTTCGAGTCGTTGATAAATTCTAAACCAATTTCACTTTACACAATACCAGAAATCCAATAGGACAATGAAACACGAGAAACTAAAAGAATACTGGTGCTGTAAGTGCCAGTGTTACAGAAGATGCAAATCAGTCAATTGATCGGTGTTCTCAAGAACTTGGCCTTTCAAAAATGACAAGTTGGCATATTTTGAGAAAAGATTCAAGTTTAAGTCCATATAAGATGGTGTTCACTCAAGAACTGAAGCCACTTGACCATCATTAGTGTTGTGTTTGCTGTTTCGGCTCTAGAACAACTTGAAATTGATCCTGACTTGTTGAGATGAAGCTCATTTCCGGATAAACAGGTTGGCAAACATACAAAATTGTCGTTTTTTGGTGTGGTTTACAGCATGGTGGCATCATCGGACCTTATTTTTATGAAAATGGAAATGGAGAATCAGTGAATGGTGAGTGTTATCGATGAATGTTAACAGATTTTTCATGGCTGGATTTGGATGAAATTGATTGGGAAAACACGTTTCTTCAACAAGATAGCGCAGCTCCACATTTTGCCAATGTGACTATGAAGTTATTGAAAGAAAAGTTTGGTGAGTTTGTAATCTCAAGAAATGAAAGTGTTAATTGGCCTCCATGAGGTTGTGATTTAACACCTTTGAATATCTTTTTGTGCGGGTATCTGAAGTTGTTCGTCTAAGCCAACAAACCTAGAACTAGACAATGAAATTGAAGATCAAACGTTGCATTAATGAAATTACACCTGATTTATTGCAAAAAGTCACAGAGAATTGTGTTCATCGAATTCGATCCTGCAAACGAAGCCAAGGTGGACATTTGAATGATGTGTTATTCAAAACATAATTGTCATAAGTTGTACTTTGAAATAAAAAAAAGTTTAACTTTTATCTCAAATATTTTGTATTTTATTTAATTTTTAAAAACATATCGTCCTTATTGGGAAACCCTTATGTAGGAAGCTGTGCTTCTCTATCTTCCATGAAGTACGCACCACTGGTCAATAATTAAGCTTAATTATCAATATTCTTAAATTAAGCTTTAAGATCTGATTGTCTAGTTATAAGGAGTCTGGTTAATTGCAAATAAATATTTTATTTCACAATAACAAAAAACTTACAAAATGCCATAATTTTTCAGGTTTTAGGAATGGGAATAACTGAAAATGATACTTACAGTGATACACTCAAAGCAGTTACCTTATCGGTGGTTTCAGAAGAACAATGTATTGCCTCCCAACCAAAGGATTTTAAAAAGTATATAACCTATACCTCTTTTTGTGCTGGATGGAGAAACGGTAACTACAATTTTCCTCCTGAATTCTAACTAATTTAGCATGCTTATGTTTTAAATAGTGGTAAGAATCTACCAAACACAAACTATAAGGAGATATTTTCTAATGCTGAACACTCACCAATCTATAAGTTGAAAATTAGATGTATTTTTGAATGATAAAACACAAGCTAGTAATCCTGCTGTTTGAATCCCAGTAAAATATACATGAGTTAAATTAATGGATTTTTATACAAGAGGGGATGCATCATTGTCAATGTTGTCTTTTAATACTTTAGTAGGCACTGAGAAATATAATTCTCGCCAATCAAATTCACTTTCGTGAACATTGGGAATGACTTGTGGTTTTTGCTGTGGTGGCATCTACTGGATAGTAGCAGAAACACAGTTAGATATACAAATTACAAATAATGCTTCCTAAACCTGGTATCTTAGAGACCATTCAGTCAGAATTGTGTTTATTCGTCTGAAAATTGACATGCAACGGCATTAATATCTGCTGCTTTCTTGATATTGCTTCTCTACACAACCGTGCCGTTTGCTAAAACCTCCACCGTGAATCGTAATCCCACTTTACTAATAACCCCGCACACCCATCGCATGCTTTGCCGACTTTATTAGTTAAAATTGCCTCTGCCTCTTGTTTTGTAGAGATTTTTACTTTTTCTGTGAATAATATAGTTTCGTTTTGAAATAAGTTGTGTTAATACTTTGTTAATTTTCGTGTACATAGTAACTTCCTTTCCGGTTTTGTAAATACTCTGTACATTTTTTTTGCAATTACCTTTGTAAATATATTGTAAATAATAGCCGGCATTTTATTTGGCCCTTCCACTGTACCCACCGAAAACAACTCCATCTCTAACAAAGGCAATAACAAAAAGTCAAGTGTGAATTTGCCTTAAGACTTATGGGGAACCTCATCTTAACTGTAGCTCACCCTGAGTCTAAGTAGCTGTTAACAGCAACTTTGTTAGGAGACTTGGTCAAGCAACAGGCCACCTGGGAGAGTACTGACTCACAGAGCAAATTCAATCAGTACTGGCGCCTGAGCATAGCGCTATTTGGGACCAATAGGTCAGGAGTGTAATTAGGAAACCCCGTACGAAAATCGAAGTAGCAGTTTCCCCAGAAATTCTTCATGTATGGGAAAAGGGAAATGGTATGAATCATAGCCGGAGCGAAGAGTACCCGTGGAAAATGGCTCACAAGCAAAGGATTCCCATTACAATCTATAATCTTGTAAACTTTTGGGTTGATATCTTGCCTCCGGTCATCTCCATAGGACTGTTTTAACAAATAGTCTATTGTGGATTTGTCACATTTGGCTTTGTTTGGAATGTTGAACAGTTTCGGCTTGAACTGTTCAAATCTTCTGTTACATTTGAGAGTTATTTTCACTTCGCATAAATCAGAATTAGTCAACCTCCTATCTGTACCTTATTTCCTGATTGTACAATAGTTTTTGATTTAAGTCTTTACATTCTTCTTTGCTTATAATTACATTAATGTTTCTAATCTTTCCAATTAAGCTAAATATTCGATCTAGGGAAAGGAAGATGTGATATCCTGTTAGGAATAGGATTGTCTTGTATGTATACTGTCTAGGGTTTGGATGGGTGTGCTTTAATTTATAAGCAATCCAGCTGAATATTGTACTGCAACTCTTTCAGTAGCCTTTTTTGATTCCGCTTTCATCAACTAATGCTTATCAGAAGAGAAGGAATTTTCAATGCTTACTGTGTTTGAACATTTCATCTGGTTTCTACTTTGAATGGTTTACACTCGCTTTGACCATTATATATCCACCAGTATCACATGTGAACATATTTCTAAACGCCATAATTTTTCCAAGATAATTATATGAATGCGATAAATTACATACAATAGTGTATGTATGATAATTTAACACCATGACATCCACACAATTAAGAAAAGAAATGTTCTAGTGTGCTTTGGTTAGCCTTGTGACATGACAATGATTTATTATATTTATTCAACTAAATACCACTGTAATCCTATTTGCCCAAGATGAAAATAAAATACCATACAGATACCCCCTCCCCCCCCACACACACACATATATAGAATTCTGAAAAACTTCACAGCAGATTTAAAAATTCTGCTCAACTGTAGGCGAATTGAAATTGCACCCATAAGCGTAAAAAGTTAACGATCATATCTTGCAAAATATCTGGGCTGTGTAATTTTAGATGTCATTTTTGAAATCTAAACATGTTAGACCCATTGTTGGATACCTCAGTTCATAAAAAAGTAGTAGCGGACAAAACATCATATTTTCAGTTTTTTTATTATTTCAAGAATGTCTGTGAATATTCAATTTACGAAAAAAAGACACTGGAAAATCTCAAAAAAGCACAACTTTTATGTAATATAACCAAAAATGTATCTCTTCTAATTTGGAACATCCCCATAGTATTCGAGGTTAAGTGGGATAAATGTATACTATAAAGAACTGTTATTGTATACTTGACATTTTGACAAAGTGAAGTCATTTTGTGAGGCATCCGATAATGCTGAATTACTAGACAATAAACCTAGATTTTCTTGTCTTATGTTAAATTCATTAGGAATTTATTCTTCAGTGACGATTAAGATAACTCTGTTACCTGCCATTTTACCTGGATTTACACAAATTTCAGCAATAAAAAGTGATATTTACACAGAACTAAACATTCAAAATACACCCCACTTCTATAAGTTTCACAACAATACAGTCAATTTTCAATTACCTAATGGGACTACTGTTGCAACTGTTTAAATGAGAGCCTTAAACAGCAGGATTACGATAAGCTACTTAATTAAGTAATTTTGAACATTGCCATTTTTATGTAAATCTTTCAGGTAGTGGAGTATGCAACGGAGACAGTGGTGGAGGATTAATGTTTCCAAAACCAGATGACCCAAACAGATGGGTCTTACAAGGAATAGTAAGTGTAAGTCCAAGGCGCCTAGGAACTTCATTATGTGATCCTCAGTACTACACAGTATTTACTAAAGTGGGGATGTACATTGACTGGATTCAGCATATTTTAACAACTATACATGACCATAATCCGAGAGTGAAAAACTTTGTGGTTTAAGTAAAAAAAATATGTATTTATAACCATAAATTATAAAAGCATAACAAAACTTAAAAATGAATTATAAAATATAAATAAAAGCACATACAAAAGTTACATCTATTTAATAACTTAAAAGCTTGTGACTTGGTTTAAATCCAAGGTTCCCAGCCATGATACATCCTACCTAATAAGTTATAATCAGTAGCTTGATCAATTAGACAATCTACCTGTTCTTGAACAGACAAATTATTAATACCTTTTCTAGCTCTCAAGTTATATTCAGGATTGCCTTCAATTAATTTTATGTATGACTTTCCATATTTTTTTATATTGTCTGCTCTATTTTCGAACCCAGTTTCCAAATCTTCTATAGTGAAAACCTTTGGGTTATAACCTTGTAGTTTTCGTTTTGCCTGGTCAATTTTCTGTTTGGGATACCATTCTAAATTGGAAGGGTATAAGCTTCCCTCAATTCGAGAGGCAAACACTAACCAATCAAGTGACGGCTCTTCTATAAATACATTCATCGTTGCCAATAAAGAATGACTATTGTTACATAAGCTATTAAGACAGTGTATCATGCACTCCCTTAAACGTCCATGTTCTTTTAATGGCTCCATTAAATTAACAATATGTGGTGTTAAACGGAAAGGAACTAATTCTGGTATTGCTAAGATTTGGGTAGCAACTCCAAAAGCATAACCAAAATCAATTCCTAAGGCTTTGCCACTTTTTCTGCAAATTAAAGTATTACCAAGATGTCTATCTCCAACTCCAAGAATCCAGTGACATAAACATATTACAGCATAACTTTTCACGAAATTGTCCTTAAGTGCTATAAAACTTTCTGTGTTGACACTCAAGTTCCAGAAGGCAATTCTGCAATAAAAAAAAAACTCTTAAAATACAACAAATAACCATAATTTTTATGGAAAAAGGAACTATCTTTTGATATAAGGCTATTACATGCTCTTTTTTAATTTAATATTATTGGCTGCGGCATCTCAGGCCATTAGCACATTCATTTCCCATCATTCAATATTTTTACAAATTTTCCAGACAAAGTCAACTTGGCTCGCCCAGGAATCGAACCCGGGACCTCTCGCTTGGCAGGCTGGCACCTAGCAACCTGCGCCACGAGGGTGTCTACATGCTCTTTAAAAGTATACAGACTGATTATATTGAGGGCTAAAATTAACCAAAATTGTAATTTTCTGATTACTGCCCATGAGTCCTACTTATGGTGACACTAAAGCAAAGCTTCAGAATCTAGCAGTAAAAAAAGGTGTGAGGGACACAGTATTAATGTGAACATTGGGAATATCTATTATTTAAAAATGGCAACACTGCTATGACAATTCTGACAGGTGTCTGGGTTGTCATTCTGTATTAAGTTATTGTCTATGTCAGTCGTTTTGCCGGTTATTGTGACTAAGTTACACGTGTTTTTGTGGTTTTGGGAGAAATAGCACGTTTTAGTTAGTTTTTCATGTTTAGTTTTTCGTGTTTGTGGCATCTTGGACATTACGCCAAGGAAAAGAGAAAGGATAATTACACTTAGTGAGCACACATCCATGACACAAAGAGACATTGCTAGTGAGTGTTCTGTAAGCTTGGAAGCTGTAAATAGATAATTAAACAAAAAATGGAGACTGAATCAGTTGAAGTTCAGCAGAAGGGAAAATGTGGGAGAAAAAGGAAAACAACTTCCTGAGATGAGTCGTTTCTTTTGAGAAACAGGAAGCTGAACTCCAGAAAAATAAGCAATGACCTTCAGAAAGACAGAAAAGGCTGGAGTGAAAATTCACAACCCTACAATTTGCAGACGCCTTGCTACGCTAATTTCAAAAAAAAATTTAAATTTTTTTTTTTTTTTTTGAAAATAAGGGAACTGATTTTTATTATCGGTATCCGTTTAAAATAGATATCTACACGAAAGGAAAGTAAAACTGTCAGAGATGCCACTATAATTTAATTTAATTTGGAAAAACTATAGAAAAACCTACTAAAAATTTAAGTTGATAATTTATTTATTTTAAACCACTACTAATACTAAGGTGTGAACCCTTGCTCCAATTTATATGTTGTCTAACTGAAAATCCTTTAACAAAAACAAGCTTTATAAAAGTGTAAGATTAACAATAATAATTAGGCGACAGGCTGTTTGCAAACGTATGTCGTTACATTATAAATACAAAGATACGTTATTATTATACTAAGAAATTGAACATCCAAAAGTATTTTATTTAATTTTCACAAGAACAAAAAAAATGAATCGTAAATAAGTTCACTTATTTTGGCGAGTCCTTTAACCACAAATTTGTAGGTAATTCTTCGAAGATCGCTCTCTCTCTCTCTCTCTCTGTATCTTCTGGTATGTATAATGATAATATCAGAAAAGTTTTACCTTAGGTTATTGGTTTTTAACCTCTGGGTCAAACTTTGACTGCTATATTGTTTCGTAACACCAAACCAAATAAGTCTTCACTCCGACAAAGCTTAGTTTACCAAATAAATTCAGAAAATTGACGTATGCCGGAAAAGGCCTAATTACGCAATTAGACCTTGATTTATAACTTTAGGTAGGATAACTAAAAAGGCAATTCAATTCAGAGAACGATATAAATTTCCATCACTTTACCAGCGCCGCAGGTTCTGCCCGATACTCACCGTCTCAGCGTTATCAATTTCCTACCTCGTTCCGATAAATATCGAAATATCGGCCTGAAGTAGATATCAGGGAAAGAGAGATATATTGATACCATTGACAGCGGCGTCGATTGGGGGAATTGAGTATTTTAATTAAAATGACGATCTTCACCCGGAATATGAAACCAACTATGGAGATGATCAATTGAAACGGGGATTTATAAAAATACCACGTTGCACACCACTCTCTCCCGGTAAAAGAAGAAGAAAAGGTAAGCTTTACTTCTTCTTATATAAAAACTAAACAGAAATTAACCGATGGTAACAAGTCTAAACAGGTTAAACTAAAATATTACATATACACCCACACATATGTACACTTCCCTTTGTTGTAAAAAAATAAATGGATAAGCAAATCATATTTCGCTATAATCCGAAAAGAGGACAGAAATTTTTAAATAACTGCAAATAACCAGAGGAGTGAGGAATAACCAGCCAATCCGCTCAGGTTTCAGATTTATTTGGCCCTCAGTGACTGAAAGGAAGTTCATGTCAGGGTAAAAATTTGTTACTATAACGGTAAAGGCATGTAGGTAAGAGTAGGTAAAGGTACGGCAAGGCAAGGTAACAGCAATCGGGACACCAATAACTGACAAAGGTAAATACAACGACAGTCACGCTAAATGTGAAGGCAAGGATGACTATAAAGATATCGAGGTAACGATATATCAAATAGAAATTTTAAAGAAGCTACCGCAAGGAAAATATATCTGAGGTAAACATACGGTAGGGATAGATACGATATTGAAAGTGGGACGAAAATAAGATAAAAAGGCAGAAAAAAACATATAAAGGTTTAAGAATCGACAAGGGAAGGACCATTATAAGGCTTAAGATCCTTGGAATGCCATCGGCCCAAGTTTTTCCCAGACATGTCAGCGAGGGTATAGACTAAAGGAGAATGTATCTGAATGATACGACAAAGAACAAACTTTGGAGCTAATTTAGCCTTAAAATGGTTGGTCGCATCGGACAGAACATAATTCTTCTTCCATACCAGTTCGCCAACTTTGAAAGATAGGGAACGACGACGCAAATCGTACCTAGCCTTGCTAGAATCATATGCCCTTCGAAGTCGTCTTCTAACATCCTCATACACAGAAGGAATGCTCTGAATGTCCTCTTGCCAATGAGATTTGTCAATCACTTCAGGAATGGACTCAGGATTGTCGGAAACCTTACCATAAAAATCACCTGTGACAGGAATGTTGCGTCCAAACACTAGAAAGGAAGGGGAGTAGCCGGTAACATCATGTTTGGCCGTACGGATAGCTTGGGCCACTTTATGGATGTTCTCATCCCAGGTCTTGTGGGAACCCTTGATGTACGAGGCAATGGCAGTGACAAGCACCTTGTTAACGTGTTCCGTATGATTTATCTGTGGATGATATTTGGCGTTATACCAAGTTGCTTGCACTTCGTAAGACGTGAGGAACGATTTGAATTCTTTTGAAACAAACTGAACACCGTTATCGCAAAGAAGGATTTGAGGGACACCATAAATAAGGAACACTTGCTGTTCAAGGAACTGAGTAATACTTTTCGTGGTTGCCTTGGCAACTGGGTGAACGAGCACAAATTTAGTAAACCAATCTGTAGCAACCAAAAGATACTGTTTGCCCCTTGTTGAGCGAGGGAAGGGACCCATGATGTCGACTGACAACAACTGGAAAGGGAAATGGATGTTTTTGTAATTACCCATAAGTCCAATAGGACGCTGGGTAGTGGATTTATGCGCACCACAGACAAGACATTTTCGGACATAAAGGTATATGGATTTGCGCATCATCGGCCAATAATAATATTCGGAGATACGGGCAAGGGTCTTGGCAAATCCAAAATGTCCCCCCGACGTGAGTTCATCGTGATAGTGCTGTAGTAGGGCATCACGGTTAGGGGTTGGAACCACAATTTTCCATTCGGAGAGGTTAGACTGAATGTCATGAGGATGTTGCACATGTTTGTATAATACATTATTAAGGACAGAAAAATCAGGATATTTGGAGGGGTCTTTTTTAATCTTTTTCAACATGTCTAGGTACCAGGCATCAGGAGACAGATCTGTAGAAGATAGCAAAGAGATATGACGAGAAAGGAAATCGGCAACGACATTCTGAGAACCTTTTCGATGTTTGATGGTAAAGGAAAATTGACTAAGCCTCATGCACCATCTAGCAAGTCGGCCAGTGGGTTCTTTCATTTTTGTGAGCCAAAAAAGAGAGGCGTGATCAGTAAAGACTATTAGATCAGTAGTACCTTCGACATAACCGCGGAAATACTCAACGCTGAACAAAGCGGCTAAACATTCACGCTCAGTGACACTATAATTTTGCTCCTGTTTGGTCAAGGTGCGAGATGCATAAGCGATAGGGTGGTCAAATCCTTCGGAATCCTGTTGAGTCAACGTAGCTCCGATACCAACCGATGAAGCATCAGTATGTATAGAAAAAGGTTTAGAATAGTCGGGACTCGTGAGAATGGGGGCATTAACAAGACGATTTTTAAGTGTTTTAAATGCCTGGTCAGCCTCTAGAGTCCATTTAATCGGTTGACCTTTTTTGCGGCCGTGAAGTAGGGCAGTAATAGGAGCACTGATGGTAGAAAAATCCTGAATAAACCTTCGGTACCACTGCATGACACCCAGGACGCGTCGAACTTCGGTACTATTAGTAGGGATAGGACTATCCAGGATGCATTGGATTTTTGCTGGATCCGTTCTGAGGCCTTTCTCATCAACGACATAACCCAGAAAAGATAAAGAGGAACGACAAAATTCACATTTATCATAATTGATTGACAAACCGTCATGTTTCAAACGTTTATAAACTTCGTTCAGTATTTCTAGATGTCTTTCGAACGTGTCGGTAGCAACAATTATATCATCTAGATAGACGAAAACGTAAGGCTCGAGAGAAGGTCCAAGGACGGAGTCCATTAGGCGCTGCATCGTGGAGGGACTATTGGTTAATCCAAAAGGCATAGAAGTATACTGAAACAAGCCACGTCCTGGGATTTGGAAAGCAGTTTTGCATTTAGAAGATTCTGTCAAGGGTATTTGCCAAAATGCCTTTTTCAAATCAATAGAAGAAAGGTAGAGGGAATCACGAAGTTTATTCAAAATACTGTCAATACGAGGTAAGGGATAGGAGTCTTTGCGGGTGACCTCGTTCAATTTTCGGCCATCAAAACACATACGATAACTATCATCTCGCTTACGTACAAGAAGCACTGGGTTTGACCAGGGTGAGTTGGATGGTTCTATTGCCCCCAGAGAAAGCATTTCGTCAATTTCTTTATTTATGTGTTTCATCATGGCCGGAGATAGCGGAAGCTGACGGATTTTGAAAGGAGTTGTGTCACCGGTATCAATATCATGAAAGATAAGGTTGGTTTTACCAAGAGTGGGAGAAATAAGTTCTTTGAAATTAGAAATAACCCTATTTAGTTGCAACAGTTGAGAGGAAGATAACAAATCACGGTTAATGACTGCTTTGCTTCTTGGAGTCGGTAAGGAAGCACATGTAGTAGGAACAAAAGGGATTGCGTTAGGGTTAAATTTAGAATCTGAAACTTTAGAAGGAATATGTATAGTGATAGCAGGACAAGGATTTTTCTGTACTTTTTCAACAGCAACCGGTGGAGAGGTAGGGACAGAAGTGATAGTGGCAGCTTGATAGGTATCAGATTGAAAGTCTAATGACAGATTAAAAGTGTGACAAAAATTGACTCCAAGAATCATGATGATGGGTAGGTCAGGAACAACTAGAAATTTGACCCTTCGGGTTCTATCGCCAATGGTCACTGGAAGATAGACATGCCCTTTCACAGAAAGAGGAGTGGCATTAGCAGTTTTAATGACCGAAATATCGTGAGAAATTAAAACAGGAGTGTTAATGCGGTCAAGGTAAGGTTGGAAATCTTGGCCAACTACCGAAACATTAGCACCCGTGTCAACTAAAACCGTAAAAGAAAATTCCTTGATTCGAATAGCCATGTGAGGACGGGAGTCACCAACAACAGGAGTTAAGACAGGGTTAAGGGAGGTAGTGACGGTAGAGGAAGTTCCAGAAGGAGAAAATTCCTTATTTATTCTCCGCAACCACTTAGCCCACTCAGGAGCAGAAGTACGACAAGGAATATCTACAGTGGAGGTAATCAAGAGAGAAGGGGTAAGATTGTTTTGTGTTGGAAAGGTAGGCGAAAACTTTTTGGGCGAGACCAAGATACCACGGGAGGATTGCCCAGTTTCCTTCCGGGAAACTAGTTTTTTGAATTTTTCGGGACATGATTCTGAACGGTCGTACTAGTAGAGGTATGGTGTATGGGTGAGGTATGTGGACTAGTAATTTTAGGTACAGGGGATGATGACAAGGGAGAACCTATTTGACTGAAGTAGGTATGGGGGCACTTTGGCCAGACAGTGACGTCACATTTCACATCTCGCCTTGTTATGTAACCTGTAAACATTCCAAAGGTCAATGACCTTCCAAGGTGATTGACCTGTTATTTCTAGGAAACTTTGGCCAGACAGTGACGTCACATTTCACATCTCGCCTTGTTATGTAACCTGTAAACATTCCAAGGTCAATGACCTGTCTAGGAAACTTTGGCCAGACAGTGACGTCACACGACTTGGGCCAGACAGTCACATTCCAAAGTGTAAGGGAAATTATTATTTTTGAAAAAAAGCCACATGGAGCAGGTGAGTTTCGAACCCCGGGCACTCAGACGGGAGGCAACGATGCTAACCACTGAGCTAAGCAGACGCTTATTAATTTACTGTTTTAGGCTGGTATATATATACGACTTTTAATTACAAACAAACCATACATGTAACAATTAAAGTTTTTGTTATTATTAGACAATTAAGTGATTTACAAAATAAGAATTAATATGTGTTTATGTTATATAAATATTAACCATAAAGCAAATGACTCTGGACGTAATAATTAGATTTGTGTTTCGAGCCGCGCTTCTTGTTTTACGTCACTCCAACCTTTAGAGCCGACAAATGAGAGTGAGGTTGATAAGCGAGAATAATGGTATTGGTCGAGGACTCCATGATTTAAAGTTACGCCCCCCATTAAAACAAACCATTCATAAAGCTTTTGTTATTAGACATAAGACATAATAATTAATATGTTTAATATTAGACAGACTATTAGATTTCGCATAGAAATTAGCCGAACGCCACAATTGTTATATGGGTAGGTTCTAAAAATAACACACAGAGGTCGTTGGCAAACAAAAGAAGGAAGTTCAGAAACAAAATAGACAACAGGTTCAAATAGGAAACCAAACTTAAATATCGTAGAGACAATAGAGGTCGCTGGCAAAACAAAGAAGGAAGCTCAGAAACAAAATGGACAACAGGTTCAACTCTTAAAAATAGGAACTTTTTTAGCCTTATGTGTGGGCGCGGCAAGTAGTTGATTTTATTTTGAAAGAGATACAGATTCGATTCCTGATATATGCTCCTTGATATGGTAGCGTCAAACAAATACAAAGAGGTACTGAATAACTAAACAGTAAGCTTAGAAACAATGGTTGGTTACAGGTTCAATTCCTTTCTTAAGCTAACCCCCACGTGTTTAGTGTCATGTTACTCGTCTAAGTAAGCAGAATTAAAAAATGGCGACTAAAATAAGATAAAAAACTTAAAACCCTTATCGCGGAAGATCCGTGAGATGTACGAGAGAACCAACACATGCACGGTGTTAAGGAGGCCAAATCAAAGTGGAATATACAATAAAATGGCCACTTTCCGGTCTAAACTTTAAATCCTTATATCTTTTGAACGGAAAGTGATAGAAGGGAACTGACTTTAAAAATATATCGTTTCATAACAAGCTCTACAAGAAAATGAGATAAAAAACTTTAAACCCTTATCGCGGAAGATCGGTGAGATGTACGATAGAACCAATACATGCACGGTGTTAAGGAGGCCAAACCAAATTGGAATATACAATAAAATGGCCACTTCCGGTCTAAACGTTAAATCGTTATATCTTTTGAACGACAAGTGATAGAAAGGAACCGACTTTAAAAATGTATGTTTCGTAACAAGCTCTACAAGAAACTGAGATAAAAAACTTCAAATCCTTATCGCGGAAGATCGGTGAGATGTACGAGAGAACCAATACATGCACGGTGTTAAGGAGGCCAAATCAAATTGGAATATACAATAAAATGGCCACTTCCGGTCTAAACTTTAAATCGTTATATCTTTTGAATGGAAAGTGATAGAAAGGAACCGACTTCAAAAATGTATGTTTCGTAACAAGGTCTACAAGAAACTGAGATAAAAAACTTCAAACCCTTATCGCGGAAGATCGGTGAGACGTACGATAGAACCAATACATGCACGGTGTTAAGGAGGTCAAACCAAATTGGAATATACAATAAAATGACCACTTCCGGTCTAAAATTTAAATCGTTATATCTTTTGAACGGAAAGTGATAGAAAGGAACCGACTTCATAAATGTATGTTTCGTAACAAGGTCTACAAGAAACTGAGATAAAAAACTTCAAACCCTTATCGCGGAAGATCGGTGAGATGCACGATAGAACCAATACATGCACGGTGTTAAGGAGGTCAAACCAAATTGGAATATACAATAAAATGGCCACTTCCGGTCTAAAATTTAAATCGTTATATCTTTTGAACGGAAAGTGATAGAAAGGAACCGACTTCATAAATGTATGTTTCGTAACAAGGTCTACAAGAAACTGAGATAAAAACTTCAAACCCTTATCGCGGAAGATCGGCGAGATGTACGATAGAACCAATACATACACGCTGTTCAGCAAAGCAAACTCTATAAGCATATTCAATAAAAAATGTTACTTCTGGTAGACACTTCCGGTATAGCTATTCTTAGAGCTAGATACATGTGTGACACCTCAAAATAATCGTCTTGTTGAACAGAAGAAATATAATATTTAAGTAAGTCAGAACAAGCTGTGTTAACACCTAAAAACAACACACTCTCTCTTAGACTTAATGAAGTTACTTTCAGAGAAAATTTCAACCATACCATAAAGAACAGTATTAAATAGCGTATTTAAATGTTGACTACATCAAGTGATGCGTACTACAGACAAATTTTAGTACACCCTCTTAGACTTATTGAAGTTGACGGCACAGGCAGCTGTCAAGCGTACCTAACAAACCAAAGTAAATATGTCTTGAAGAACAGTCTTCAATTACCCTAAACCAACACATCTCTATCATTTCAGAGTAATCTTAGCCATGTGACCAGTTAAACTAAGTATCTTAAAGTGTAGCTTTTATGTTTATGAGATATAAAATAAGAAAACCAAAGAGTTAATTGTCTATTACAACAACAAGCAGAAGGGGGTTGACTTGGTACCTACAGCTGCTACATACTTGGTAAAAATGGGTGCCACTAGCATTTCAGAGTAATTTTAATCACACAACACTAACTAACTGTATTGAGACGTGGCTTTATGTGTTAATGGGTGGAAATAACAAAACTAAAGAGTTGATTGTCTATTACAACTGTCAGCTAAAGAAGCATTTAGGTAGCCGGAATACCGATATCCTAAATATTTCAAGAGTAATCTTAGTCATACAACACTCTTAACTAACTGTCTTGAGATGTGGCCTTATGTGTCATTGGTTGGAAAATAAGAAAACTAAAGAGTTGATTGCCTATTACAACAGTCAGCTGAAGGAACATTTGGGTTATCGGAATACCGATATGCCAAATGTTCCAACCGAAGGAGCCCACTTAGAGACATCTCCAGGGGCTCGGAATACCGATGCCCTAGAAGTGTCGGAAGCAACATTTCAATTAACACCAACAACCGCTAAACACTTGTTGGACTTTAATATGTTTGATATTAAATTCGGTTTGCTACATAACCATTCATTTTTATGAAAAACTCAACAATTTTTATTTCTGCGTAAGCGAATTTAATCAGAAATATAGAACCAATCTTCAAGGAACCGAAGTAAAAGGATAAGAACATTAAGAACAAACATTCCGATACCGAAGTGATCCTAAACACACTATATGATGCAAATTCTGTAAATCTCTTTAACAGAAGAAAAACAGAAGTGAAACACCGTAAGACAAATAGAACCGACGTATATAACAGATGTGTCTGAGGAGAAACGTATTCAGAACCTTATTGAGTTTACTAAGTTTTAAGTATACGAACATATCAGTCTATGTACCAACCAATACCGATACCCTTAATATTTCAACCAAAGGAGCCCACTTAGACTCATCTCCAGGGAGCCGGAATACTGGCCCCCTAGAAGTGTCGGAAGCAACATCTCAACTAACACCTACAACCGCTACATACTTGGTAAAAAATGGGTGGAGCTCAGATTGTAAACGACTTGATAGGTGGTACATATGTTTGCAAAGATTTCATTCTAAATTTAGCCTGTTGGATATCCAATCTTTTCTATGAAAAGTGCAACCAACCAACTAACCAACCACCCAACCAACCAACCAACGTTGAGGGGCGTAGAGATAGCAAGCTATCTACAAGTGGACCCCTCTGAACCTATGATGTTAATAATGGATTAAGAGATTGAATTGGTACCGGTTTATATTGAAGGCTTGCAAGCTACGTACAAGTGTCTGAATATATGATGGTAATGATGGGTTAAGATATTTAATTGACATGTATTAAAGGCTTAGCGGTTTTCATTTGAGTCATCGTCATTCGAAAACTATTAGAACGAAAACCAGGTCCTTTACTCTGGTATATCTTACTCAGTAGGAACCAAATGTCTTCGAAAACAACATTCTTTGCTTTTCTGAAAGGCAAGTGAGCAGCCCCCCTGTCGAACCCCTCCGAGCTAAAGGTAAACCCCACTCTGTCTTCGGGATCGACATCATGGACTATATGACTCACAATATCTTTAATACGATCTTTGACCCACTTCTCTGGATCGTTGACATCGTCAGGTATATCTTGTAGTCTAAAGCATACGCTTCGTCTATCAAGTTTAAACTTCTTATTGGAGGTCACTGTATCTTCAAGTATTTGGAATGCCATTGTTTCGTGCTACACAACTGACTGTGTTGGTTAAAGGACCGAAGTTTAGCCTCGTGTTTATTAAAGAACAAAGTTTAGCAGGTACTATTTGTTTTCACCTTCACTGTTGGCTACCGACTGAACCTTAGCGGACGCTCCTCGTCTTAATATTCGACAAACAACACAGACAACACAACTTATTGTTTTCACCTTCACTGTTGGTTAACGACTGAACCTTAGTGGACGCTTCACGTCTTAATATTCAACAGACAACAACGACAGTTGTCATACAGCTGTCTGACATGACAGACAGACAGCTGTCATACAGCTGTCATACAGCTGTCTAACACAGCTGTCTAACACAGCTGTCTAACACAGCTGTCTAACACAGCTGTCTAACACAGCTGTTTAACACAGCTGTCTAACACAGCTGTCTAATAGGGCAGACATATGTCTAACACATGTCTAGCAGATGTGTAACAGTCACTCTTTTGCGGAACATAAGCTGAATGTTTTTGAGTCAAACAAGAAGAAAACAATTTAAAACACATCTACGACGACCATGATGCAGCCGACATGGACTTTGAACAATTTTTAAAAATAGATGCGGCCAGGTTAGTTGATCAACCATCCAGGTCAGTCACAGCTGACGCTATAAATAAAAACGATGCTGGAAGCGAGTGACGTCACAAGAAACGGTGGTGCATGTGCCCAGGTTAGACCTCTAAGCTTTTCCAGGTTAATACCGGGTTAGCTCCATGACAAGGTGGTGGACCAGTCGGGTCAGCTAAGAGTCGGGGGTGGTGGAATGGTCGGGTCAGCTAGGGCTCCTCGTTCTTTAATAAACACGAGGCTAAACTTCGGTCCTTTAACCAACACAGTCAGTTGTGTAGCACGAAACAATGGCATTCCAAATACTTGAAGATACAGTGACCTCCAATAAGAAGTTTAAACTTGATAGACGAAGCGTATGCTTTAGACTACAAGATATACCTGACGATGTCAACGATCCAGAGAAGTGGGTCAAAGATCGTATTAAAGATATTGTGAGTCATATAGTCCATGATGTCGATCCCGAAGACAGAGTGGGGTTTACCTTTAGCTCGGAGGGGTTCGACAAGAGGGCTGCTCACTTGCCTTTCAGAAAAGCAAAGAATGTTGTTTTCGAAGACATTTGGTTCCTACTGAGTAAGATATACCAGAGTAAAGGACCTGGTTTTCGTTCTAATAGTTTTCGAATGACGATGACTCAAATGAAAACCGCTAAGCCTTTAATACATGTCAATTAAATATCTTAACCCATCATTACCATCATATATTCAGACACTTGTACGTAGCTTGCAAGCCTTCAATATAAACACGTACCAATTCAATCTCTTAATCCATTATTAACATCATAGGTTCAGAGGGGTCCACTTGTAGATAGCTTGCTATCTCTACGCCCCTCAACGTTGGTTGGTTGGTTGGGTGGTTGGTTAGTTGGTTGGTTGCACTTTTCATAGAAAAGATTGGATATCCAACAGGCTAAATTTAGAATGAAATCTTTGCAAACATATGTACCACCTATCAAGTCGTTTACAATCTGAGCTCCACCCATTTTTTACCAAGTATGTAGCGGTTGTAGGTGTTAGTTGAGATGTTGCTTCCGACACTTCTAGGGGGCCAGTATTCCGGCTCCCTGGAGATGAGTCTAAGTGGGCTCCTTTGGTTGAAATATTAAGGGTATCGGTATTGGTTGGTACATAGACTGATATGTTCGTATACTTAAAACTTAGTAAACTCAATAAGGTTCTGAATACGTTTCTCCTCAGACACATCTGTTATGTACGTCGGTTCTATTTGTCTTACGGTGTTTCACTTCTGTTTTTCTTCTGTTAAAGAGATTTACAGAATTTGCATCATATAGTGTGTTTAGGATCACTTCGGTATCGGAATGTTTGTTCTTAATGTTCTTATCCTTTTACTTCGGTTCCTTGAAGATTGGTTCTATATTTCTGATTAAATTCGCTTACGCAGAAATAAAAATTGTTGAGTTTTTCATAAAAATGAATGGTTATGTAGCAAACCGAATTTAATATCAAACATATTAAAGTCCAACAAGTGTTTAGCGGTTGTTGGTGTTAATTGAAATGTTGCTTCCGACACTTCTAGGGCATCGGTATTCCGAGCCCCTGGAGATGTCTCTAAGTGGGCTCCTTCGGTTGGAACATTTGGCATATCGGTATTCCGATAACCCAAATGTTCCTTCAGCTGACTGTTGTAATAGGCAATCAACTCTTTAGTTTTCTTATTTTCCAACCAATGACACATAAGGCCACATCTCAAGACAGTTAGTTAAGAGTGTTGTATGACTAAGATTACTCTTGAAATATTTAGGATATCGGTATTCCGGCTACCTAAATGCTTCTTTAGCTGACAGTTGTAATAGACAATCAACTCTTTAGTTTTGTTATTTCCACCCATTAACACATAAAGCCACGTCTCAATACAGTTAGTTAGTGTTGTGTGATTAAAATTACTCTGAAATGCTAGTGGCACCCATTTTTACCATGTAGCAGCTGTAGGTACCAAGTCAACCCCCTTCTGCTTGTTGTTGTAATAGACAATTAACTCTTTGGTTTTCTTATTTTATATCTCATAAACATAAAAGCTACACTTTAAGATACTTAGTTTAACTGGTCACATGGCTAAGATTACTCTGAAATGATAGAGATGTGTTGGTTTAGGGTAATTGAAGACTGTTCTTCAAGACATATTTACTTTGGTTTGTTAGGTACGCTTGACAGCTGCCTGTGCCGTCAACTTCAATAAGTCTAAGAGGGTGTACTAAAATTTGTCTGTAGTACGCATCACTTGATGTAGTCAACATTTAAATACGCTATTTAATACTGTTCTTTATGGTATGGTTGAAATTTTCTCTGAAAGTAACTTCATTAAGTCTAAGAGAGAGTGTGTTGTTTTTAGGTGTTAACACAGCTTGTTCTGACTTACTTAAATATTATATTTCTTCTGTTCAACAAGACGATTATTTTGAGGTGTCACACATGTATCTAGCTCTAAGAATAGCTATACCGGAAGTGTCTACCAGAAGTAACATTTTTTATTGAATATGCTTATAGAGTTTGCTTTGCTGAACAGCGTGTATGTATTGGTTCTATCGTACATCTCGCCGATCTTCCGCGATAAGGGTTTGAAGTTTTTATCTCAGTTTCTTGTAGACCTTGTTACGAAACATACATTTATGAAGTCGGTTCCTTTCTATCACTTTCCGTTCAAAAGATATAACGATTTAAATTTTAGACCGGAAGTGGCCATTTTATTGTATATTCCAATTTGGTTTGACCTCCTTAACACCGTGCATGTATTGGTTCTATCGTGCATCTCACCGATCTTCCGCGATAAGGGTTTGAAGTTTTTTATCTCAGTTTCTTGTAGACCTTGTTACGAAACATACATTTATGAAGTCGGTTCCTTTCTATCACTTTCCGTTCAAAAGATATAACGATTTAAATTTTAGACCGGAAGTGGCCATTTTATTGTATATTCCAATTTGGTTTGACCTCCTTAACACCGTGCATGTATTGGTTCTATCGTACGTCTCACCGATCTTCCGCGATAAGGGTTTGAAGTTTTTTATCTCAGTTTCTTGTAGACCTTGTTACGAAACATACATTTATGAAGTCGGTTCCTTTCTATCACTTTCCGTTCAAAAGATATAACGATTTAAATTTTAGACCGGAAGTGGCCATTTTATTGTATATTCCAATTTGGTTTGACCTCCTTAACACCGTGCATGTATTGGTTCTATCATGCATCTCACCGATCTTCCGCGATAAGGGTTTGAAGTTTTTTATCTCAGTTTCTTGTAGACCTTGTTACGAAACATACATTTATGAAGTCGGTTCCTTTCTATCACTTTCCGTTCAAAAGATATAACGATTTAAATTTTAGACCGGAAGTGGCCATTTTATTGTATATTCCAATTTGGTTTGACCTCCTTAACACCGTGCATGTATTGGTTCTATCGTACGTCTCACCGATCTTCCGCGATAAGGGTTTGAAGTTTTTTATCTCAGTTTCTTGTAGACCTTGTTACGAAACATACATTTTTGAAGTCGGTTCCTTTCTATCACTTTCCATTCAAAAGATATAACGATTTAAAGTTTAGACCGGAAGTGGCCTTTTTATTGTATATTCCAATTTGATTTGGCCTCCTTAACACCGTGCATGTATTGGTTCTCTCGTACATCTCACCGATCTTCCGCGATAAGGATTTGAAGTTTTTTATCTCAGTTTCTTGTAGAGCTTGTTACGAAACATACATTTTTAAAGTCGGTTCCTTTCTATCACTTGTCGTTCAAAAGATATAACGATTTAACGTTTAGACCGGAAGTGGCCATTTTATTGTATATTCCAATTTGGTTTGGCCTCCTTAACACCGTGCATGTATTGGTTCTATCGTACATCTCACCGATCTTCCGCGATAAGGGTTTAAAGTTTTTTATCTCATTTTCTTGTAGAGCTTGTTATGAAACGATATATTTTTAAAGTCAGTTCCTTTCTATCACTTTCCGTTCAAAAGATATAAGGATTTAAAGTTTAGACCGGAAAGTGGCCATTTTATTGTATATTCCACTTTGATTTGGCCTCCTTAACACTGTGCATGTGTTGGTTCTCTCGTACATCTCACGGATCTTCCGCGATAAGGGTTTTAAGTTTTTTATCTTATTTTAGTCGCCATTTTTTAATTCTGCTTACTTAGACGAGTAACATGACACTAAACACGTGGGGGTTAGCTTAAGAAAGGAATTGAACCTGTAACCAACCATTGTTTCTAAGCTTACTGTTTAGTTATTCAGTACCTCTTTGTATTTGTTTGACGCTACCATATCAAGGAGCATATATCAGGAATCGAACCTGTATCTCTTTCAAAATAAAATCAACTACTTGCCGCGCCCACACATAAGGCTAAAAAAGTTCCTATTTTTAAGAGTTGAACCTGTTGTCCATTTTGTTTCTGAGCTTCCTTCTTTGTTTTGCCAGCGACCTCTATTGTCTCTACGATATTTAAGTTTGGTTTCCTATTTGAACCTGTTGTCTATTTTGTTTCTGAACTTCCTTCTTTTGTTTGCCAACGACCTCTGTGTGTTATTTTTAGAACCTACCCATATAACAATTGTGGCGTTCGGCTAATTTCTATGCGAAATCTAATAGTCTGTCTAATATTAAACATATTAATTATTATGTCTTATGTCTAATAACAAAAGCTTTATGAATGGTTTGTTTTAATGGGGGGCGTAACTTTAAATCATGGAGTCCTCGACCAATACCATTATTCTCGCTTATCAACCTCACTCTCATTTGTCGGCTCTAAAGGTTGGAGTGACGTAAAACAAGAAGCGCGGCTCGAAACACAAATCTAATTATTACGTCCAGAGTCATTTGCTTTATGGTTAATATTTATATAACATAAACACATATTAATTCTTATTTTGTAAATCACTTAATTGTCTAATAATAACAAAAACTTTAATTGTTACATGTATGGTTTGTTTGTAATTAAAAGTCGTATATATATACCAGCCTAAAACAGTAAATTAATAAGCGTCTGCTTAGCTCAGTGGTTAGCATCGTTGCCTCCCGTCTGAGTGCCCGGGGTTCGAAACTCACCTGCTCCATGTGGGTTTTTTTCAAAAATAAAAATTTCCCTTACACTTTGGAATGTGACTGTCTGGCCCAAGTCGTGTGACGTCACTGTCTGGCCAAAGTTTCCTAGACAGGTCATTGACCTTGGAATGTTTACAGGTTACATAACAAGGCGAGATGTGAAATGTGACGTCACTGTCTGGCCAAAGTTTCCTAGAAATAACAGGTCAATCACCTTGGAAGGTCATTGACCTTTGGAATGTTTACAGGTTACATAACAAGGCGAGATGTGAAATGTGACGTCACTGTCTGGCCAAAGTGCCCCCATACCTACTGACTGACATGCTTCGACGGTGAAGGTAAGGGAGAGCGAGACCCTGAGGGAGTGTTATTGGAAATGGAAGGTAGTGAGCATCTTGGACACTTGGATTTGTATGTGTTTCTTCGACCACACCCAAAACAAAATACAGAACGTGTCATTGGACAGGAGTTATAGAGGTGACCTCTCTGTTGACAATTCCAACAGGTACTGGAGGACACTGCAACAGCTATTTGATTTTCTAGCTGTTCAGCATAGGCAAGAGAAGGTTCAAGAAGATGTAGAGCGTTTTTAGATGGGGGTGGCTTGAAATCAGTAACATCTTTCTGTGCCTCCTCAAGGCGTTTACAGAGTTTAGCCAAATGAGAAATGGAAGAGATATCTTGAAGGGCAAGTTGTGAAATATGGCAAGGTAATAAGTTTCTCCGAATAATAGATATTTGATCAACCTCCGAGGGAGGAGAAGAAAGCTTAGAAAACAAACCCTGCATATATGCCAAATATAATGCTACGCTTTCTTTTTGACCTTGAGTGCGGCGCTTAATCTCAGCTAAGAGATCCTCATCATACGATGAAGGTAAAAAGGTATCCTTCAATAAGGCAACTAGTTCATCCCAGCTATTGACAGTTGGTCTGACACTACGGAAATATTGAAGGGCGGGTCCAGAAAATAGGTCGGTAGCGGATGAAAATAGCTCCTTGGAATCCACGTCGCGGGAGAGCTGGAGTTCTCTAATTCTCTCCAAAAATGTGGTCAAGCTATCAACAATCACCAGAAAACGTAATGTTCCATTTTCATACAGGAACATAGCGACTCCTTGAGGATGAGATAACCGGAGTAGGTAGGGCAGCGTTAACTACCGAAGAGGTAATTGTAGAGGCGGGTACGGATGTGGAATCAGTACCTGGGGAATGCAAAGACAGACGCGAAAGGTTGTAAGCGTCCTCTTTTTCCAAGAAGTCACCTTCCAGAGAGATTATTTTTTCGTCAAGGGCCTCAAGCAACTTTTCATGCTCTGGCTTCTGTGTCGAAATACGGTGAAATCGAGAAGTTAGATGGAGAAGACGAGATCGAATTCGTTTAACATCGGATTCGTAAGAATCGTTATTCAAGTCGTTAACTAGAGGTTGCAGAGAAGCAATGATAGCTTCACAACCTTGGAGATCTTCACCAAATTCCAACGGGGAATCAATGTCCGGGAGAAGAGAAACACCCTGTCTTCTTAGTAAAACCCTGAATTGTCTCCGGCGATCATCTTGATTATCCCTGGGCTTACCACCCCGAAGCTTGATTTCATAGATAAGTTCTTCAGATAAGAGGTAATTGACAAACTCCATTAAAAAAATCTGAAAAGGAAATTTTAAAGAAAAGAAGGAAAAGGCAATGTGCCAAAAAAAAATATATATATTTTCGCTGATATGTGAAATGTAACTAGGCAATGAATTACCGAAGAAAAAATGTTTTTCTTTCTTTTTTTTTATTTATTTATTATGTTATACCAGCTGAATAGCAAAGCTCTTCGCGTAAACTTACACTCCCGAAGTGAATTTAAAAATGGTATAATTTATTTTCCAAGCATGTTCTAAATTATTAAACTGTTAGTTCTATAAAACCCCTGAGAACTAACGATCAATCTAAATTTTAAGTTATAATTGAAAGAGAAGAAATATATACAGATTATCAATTAGATAAAAATTTTATGCGAGCACAACCCAAAGGTTAATGCTAGAGAGAGTGACGCATGTAACGAGAGAAAAAAAAAAGTAAAAAAATAAAATAAAAGAGAGATAGCCCTGTAATATTTAAATTTCTAAATCCAAAAGTAAATAATTAGTATACAAATCGATCCCCACCAGGTTAGATGCCAATTTTGTGCTACGCTAATTTCAAAAAAAAATTTAAATTTTTTAAATTTTTTTTTTTTTGAAAATAAGGGAACTGATTTTTATTATCGGTATCCGTTTAAAATAGATATCTACACGAAAGGAAAGTAAAACTGTCAGAGATGCCACTATAATTTAATTTAATTTGGAAAAACTATAGAAAAACCTACTAAAAATTTAAGTTGATAATTTATTTATTTTAAACCACTACTAATACTAAGGTGTGAACCCTTGCTCCAATTTATATGTTGTCTAACTGAAAATCCTTTAACAAAAACAAGCTTTATAAAAGTGTAAGATTAACAATAATAATTAGGCGACAGGCTGTTTGCAAACGTATGTCGTTACATTATAAATACAAAGATACGTTATTATTATACTAAGAAATTGAACATCCAAAAGTATTTTATTTAATTTTCACAAGAACAAAAAAAATGAATCGTAAATAAATTCACTTATTTTGGCGAGTCCTTTAACCACAAATTTGTAGGTAATTCTTCGAAGATCGCTCTCTCTCTCTCTCTCTCTCTCTCTCTCTCTCTCTCTCTCTCTCTATCTTCTGGTATGTATAATGATAATATCAGAAAAGTTTTACCTTAGGTTATTGGTTTTTAACCTCTGGGTCAAACTTTGACTGCTATATTGTTTCGTAACACCAAACCAAATAAGTCTTCACTCCGACAAAGCTTAGTTTACCAAATAAATTCAGAAAATTGACGTATGCCGGAAAAGGCCTAATTACGCAATTAGACCTTGATTTATAACTTTAGGTAGGATAACTAAAAAGGCAATTCAATTCAGAGAACGATATAAATTTCCATCACTTTACCAGCGCCGCAGGTTCTGCCCGATACTCACCGTCTCAGCGTTATCAATTTCCTACCTCGTTCCGATAAATATCGAAATATCGGCCTGAAGTAGATATCAGGGAAAGAGAGATAGATTGATACCATTGACAGCGGCGTCGATTGGGGGAATTGAGTATTTTAATTAAAATGACGATCTTCACCCGGAATATGAAACCAACTATGGAGATGATCAATTGAAACGGGGATTTATAAAAATACCACGTTGCAGCCTTTTGGAAGGAGGAAGAAAAGCTGTGAGACCTCATAAGAAACAGCTTCTGACGGAGGCTATGATGAAAAAATACTGATTTTGGTAAATAAATATGCTCATTGGACAGAAGAACACTGGAAAAATGTCTTGTTCTCAGATGAGACACAATTTTTGGTACAGGTGTCAAAATTCGTGTGAAAAGTTAACTGCAGATGACTTGGTCTAGACAGTGAAACAACCAGTAAAGAAGATGTTTTGGGGCTGTTCATATATGGGGACAGGGAAACATACCTATCAAATGATGAACAGTGAAAAATATAAAGAGATGTCAGAAACGTGTTTGTCCAGAGAACTGGAAAAAGTTCAAGCAGTTGGAGAACCAATCTTCCAGCAAGATTCAGCTCTGTGTCATGTTTCCAAGGTGGTCAAATATTAGGACAAAAAGATTACCCTTCAAGACTGGCCTGGAAACTCACCAGACATTAATCTTATTGAGAACTTGTGGTCTATATGC
The DNA here is from genome assembly GCA_964006375.1 of Tillus elongatus. NCBI lineage: Eukaryota > Metazoa > Arthropoda > Insecta > Coleoptera > Cleridae > Tillus > Tillus elongatus. Next base: position 205,349,105 of record OZ023262.1, on the reverse strand, counting down.
AAGGTCAGATTACTAAAAACTGATTGCACAACAAAAAATAAGATGATTGAGGCTGTCATTCAGGTGTGGTTTAGAGGTGACAAAATCAAGGAGGGTTGCAAAAGATTGATTGATTTTATGCCACAAGGTTTTAAAGCTGTAATAAAAGCCAAAGGGGGGCATATACCCTATTGAATGATACTAAAAGATTTATAAACTAGTACCGTTTGTATTCTTTTCCTTCAATAAACGATATTTTACGTAAATCTGCATGTGTTCAGATTAATTTATGTATGTATTTTAATACAAAAGAACATGAGGAAACATGATTAGATTAATGTATGAAAAAGCCCAACTAGCACCATTGGCCGCTGGAACATGGCAGCAACTATCGTGATAACTTCTAAGTGTTTTGTCACCAGTCGAGGATTCGTTATAGGATTGCTTCGATAATGGGGCAACCACTAAAATGGGAAACGTTTTTGCAGTGGCTGCAATGTTCCAGCCTGGCCTCTGGAACTTATCTGACTACGTTTCAAAGCCATATAGCCTTCACATAACGACTATATGGCGAAACAGTAATAGCCACCACCACAGGACTTGATCACTCCTTTTCATGGTTGTTTTCTTTGTCTTGAAAATTATTCCACAGAATAATATCTCTCTCCAATTCTTATGTTCTAAAGCCATGTTTGTGTTTCATTCCAAATCTAGTGATTCTATAGATACTATTGAGACTACAAGTCAACATCAAGAGTCCTCACCCACGCATTTGTGTAGTTGGTCTGTCAGAAACCTTTAATGAGGAGGAACTACTGAGACTCATCAAAGTTCAAAACACCTGTGTGGGACAGGATTGACAATTTTGAGAGCTAATTTTAGTGCAAGATAAGTGTCGCAAAATGGAATAAAAAATGCTTCACACATTTCATACTATTTCAAATTAATTTTATATCAATTTTCATTTGTATAATCAATGTTTTAAATTTTTATGTATATGCGAGAGGGTAACGTAAAATAATTTCATTCACTTTTAATATTACCTTAGAATTTCTTATTGTATTCTGTTAAAGTCATTTTAAATATTCAATTATTATTTGTATTTGCCTTTTATGTTATTACATGTACAATTTTTATGATTTTAAATAAACAGCATGAAATGATATACTTGTGTTGGTTCCTTGATAGAGTAATTTGTGCACGAAAGTCGACTCATTACCCGAGGTCTTATGCACACCAATTACTGGTAGGAGAAAGCAAGAATGTTCATTTTAACCAGTGAACAAGCTAACGTTTCACTGCCATCTTTGAACACGGGTTGAAGTTGCAGATGAAAGTCTGAATTTTACGACTTTGCTAAGCCATTTTACTGACTGGAAAGTTTCCATTCTAAATAGATATCAATATACCCCCGCAACACTGAAAATAACCAAAAATACAGGAGCTTTCTACACTTTGTTAGCATTCACAACAACAAAAACTCTAGACGCAGCAAGTACATTATGGTAGTGAATTTTCATAAGAATTGTACACTATTAGTAAGATATATTATTAAAACTAATTCTTTAAATTTAAATGGACCCTGGAGATTGGTTTTAGAGTCTCAGTTAGCGATTATTTGAAAAAATTTATATTTTATATGGAGCTACTAAATTAAAATTTGGTCTTAAGATACAATATCTAAGTACTGCAAGTGCCTTTAAAAAAATTGTGTTACAAATTTCATTAAAGTTACAAACGTTTTTCAGAAAAAATAAATGATTTACAAAGGGAACAAACCTGTCCAATTATAAAAATATATAAGTACTGCAAGTGTCTTAAAAAAAATTGTGTTACAAATTTCATTTAAGTTACAAACATTTTTCAGGAAAAAATAATTATTTACAAAGGGAATGTACCTGTCGAATTATAAATATGACAGGTATTTTTCCATATTAATTGCTTGGATGGTTTTGTTTTAGTCAACCCATCAGTTTTTGCAAACAATAAACAACAAAAAAGGTTTTTTATGTTATGGTAGAAAATTTTCGTAAAAATATTTCAAATCCGATAGCTCAATAAATTTCCCATTAAGCCAGAATCTTCAATCTTGAACCTTAGTAACACCTATGTAAACGCATGCGGGTAATAAATTAAAGAAAAATAACATATTAAGCTTAGTTTTGTTTTAAAAAACCTTTTTTGTTGTTTGTTTGCAAAACTGGATGGGTTGACTAAAACAAAACCATCCAAACAATTAATAAGGAAAATACCTGTCATATTTATAATTTGACAGGTACATTCCCTTTGTAAATAATTATTTTCTGAAAAACTTTAATGAAATTTGTAACACAATTTTTTTAAAGACACATGCAGTATTTACATATTATATCTAAGACCAAATTTGAATTTAGTAGCTCCATATAAAACTTTTTTTTTTCAAGTAATCGCTAACTAGGACTCTAAAACTGATCACAAAGGTCCATTTAAATTTAAAGAATTAGTTTTAATAGTATATCTTACTAACAGTGTACAATTCTTATGAAAATTCACTACTATAACGCACTTGCTGCATCCCGAAATTTTTGTAATACTGGAACCAATAAGTATAAGTTAGTATTTGTTTCACTTGCCAGGTTATTAGAAATATTGAAGAACACAAATAACGATAAGCATGTGCTACTTACATTTGATCAACAATTATTGTGTCAGAAACTTTATGACCAAATCAAAAGAACACTATTTAATAACAACTCTAACATAATATGTAGAGATATAATATAAAGAGCTTTATAACAACAAACGTGGCTAGTCACTAACACTCCATGTAAGGATGCTTTGCAAAATAAAACCATAAACAATAATAACGAATCTTCGAATGTTTTGAGGTTAGATTGATATTTAAATGTGAATAGATTTCTGGATTATAATGCTACTGGCGCTGAAGCGTCGGAAATTAGTACTGAAATTATAGTTTTAAACCATTTCATTGAAGTGAAACTTCTATTTGGTATATTCTGTAATATAACAAAACATTTCAGTTTTAATAAATGTAAATAACACGTTGAGTGTCTCGCGTTTCGGCGTCCGCAGTCGGCGGCTCAAGTTTCGCGATGACAGTTGGCCTACCATGCAGCGATGTCAGATTGAGTAAATTAGAATTTATGATAAATCGAATGAGAAATTATTGGTAACTCAACATTTATTAATATTAAGCCACATTTATTGGATGGATTAATTTTTTGACAAACTTTTATTTTTCATGAATAAGTACCAATATGTGTTATTACCATATGTTTTACATTTTAAGATTTAGATGAAATTTTATTAAATCTGACAACCCGGCTCCTTTATATTTAATTGTTGGGTGACTGTTTCGATTTGAATTATCTACTTACTTACAATGACGCATTCACAGTCTAATCATCCTTATCAACATTGAACGTGGGAAATGCTGTATGAAATTTGAACTGATATCTTAAGACTGTTTATTCATTTATAATTTTGGTTTTTTTAATAACTCCTGTCCTCATATGCCATTTAATTTGAAATTTGGTTAACAGCTATATTGTAATGTCTGCTATATATGTGCAAATTTTTATTCGAAACATTTCAATATTTCAAAAAATATTGCGTTTTCAAAATTTTCTTTACATTTTTTTCTAAGAAAAATTAGACGCACGGCGCCCATCTACGAACTCATCCAAGCCATTAACCAAATCAACGTAATTCCCCAATTTGGTCGAAATCAGTCAAGTCTTTTTTGAGTTAGCGGTTAAATAAAAATTGAAACTGACCCCGGATATGGGTTCTAGAGGCCCTAATTCGCGTTCACTTGAAATTTTTTTCCAAAAGTCTTACCATCGATACCTCTCTATTAGTAAATTTTCTTAATGAAAATTCACTAATATTGAAATAAAAAGAGCAATGATAATATTGCTAAATATTTAAATAATAAAAAGTAAACAACTCAACGAGTTGTTGTAAACAACAACAACTCAACGAGAACAACTTTCAATACATAAGAGATTGAGATTACTCACCTTAGCACATCCCAAGGTACTTCATTAACAACTTCACAGAATTTGGCTTGCACTTGATTCCTATCATACTTTTCGGCTGCTTTACCATAACCATGTACAGCTTGTTGATCTTTCTTAGTAATCCAATCTCCATATTTATCTCTAATCGAGTCAAAATTAACTTTTTTAGGTGAATTATTTCTAACAAATGTTTGAAACTTTATTGTATTATCAACCCACTGTATCATACCTAGACTTGTAGTCAATGGTATAACCTAAAAAGTGTAAATTCTATTAGTAGTAGTAAGCATGTAACAAACACAATTAATTACATCTGAGAGAGCAACTTGCATTTAGGGCACAAAGGTCAACTTAGACTTAGACAACTTGGTCGACTTGGAAAGCTTTGTTCACGAATCATTTGACAACAATTAAAAATGCATTGCTATAGATTTTGATAAGTCAAAGAGCCTTTGGCACCGCTTGGAGGTATAATATTCTAAAGACAACGAGAGTTGTTTTATCATGCAGTAAATATACTGGTATATGAAGTATGTTGGAGGGAATGGTGTGGCCTACTGTGAAGAGGGAGGTGGCATATGATACGGTGCTGTTTATTTAAAAGATGTTGAATATTCTTGCACCAAGATATTTATTTAATTGATGAGTGCAAAATAGTACAGGCTGTGCATACATATGAGATGAGAAACTGTCAAAATTTCTGTACACCTGTGGTAATAAATACATTTGCTTGAGTTTGTTTCATAACAGATTGAAGTTATATAATAAACTGCCGAGGGATATAAAAAATAGTGAGTGTCTGAAGATATTCAAGATTATGATTAAGGAATACATAAAAAGGACAATATATACCTAAATCTGGTTGTTAATAACGCTGTTTAATTTCTAAATAGCATTTGCTAATAAATATTATTATTATTACTAAAGTACAAAGAAAAGGTCATCGTGTGCAGAGACCTTGAGATTCAAGTGAAAAGACAGTGGAGGGCAGTTAGTGTCAGAGTGTTAACCATAGTCATGTCGTCAATTGGTATGGTTCCTAAAAATCTTTTAAAGAACATTACGAGACTGTGCCTTGGAGTGCACCTTTATATTATAAGGCTATGCAGAAAGCGGTAATCTTAACGACTGCCCATGTTGTATGGAGATTCTATGAAACTAGGAACTCTCGTGTCTTCGTTCAGGGCCTGAGAACTTGTAAAGCGCCCTATCTTATTTATAATAAGATTAATATTTTGAAATATTTACCTGATAAGTTACAATGGATAAATGATTTTGTGAACATGCAGGATCATTCTGAAAAAAGCTGTTCATTAAGGAAAATATTTGTTCTATTCTTTGGTCTTGTCTTATATCTTCACCAAACTTTATCAAAAATCCATATTCTTTGGTATCATTTCCCAAGATAGTTAACTTTATTGGCTTTCTTATTGATTCTTGAATGGACACCTAAAACAGAAAAAAAATATGATAAGAGAATCTTAAACTAGTCATTAATTGTTGTTTTATATAGGGAAATAGTTTGTAATATTGTAAATCAATATTAAAGATATTAGTACAGCAGTTGATTTGTTCACAATATCCTTACATGCATAGTTATTTTGCTTTTCTACAATTGTTATCATCTTCTTAATTTGTTTATATTTACTGTATACTTCTTTGTACCTGACCTTTCTTCATATCTTATGTTTACATTTAAAAACTATGTACAAAATTACAAAATATTAATGTATGTTCATAAACTTTCATACAGGTGTTTCATGTTATTTGACATAAATTGACGTTGTCAGACAGAGAAGCAATAAAAGTATGATGCAAGTTAATCAACCTGGTGACAACTAGAGGCTAGTTCAATAATAAAGTGGTAGTGTACTGAATTCTAATCAAAATTTTTTTTGTGACAAAATTCCACATGTTAAGGTGGTAATTGTTATTTAAAACTATGTAAAGAATGCATGTCACAGATAATATACATTGGAAGAAATGTTAACGGTACTGGCATATTATAAAATGCAACTGTCAACGATATTACACAAATTAAGTATTAAAAAGTTAAGAACATGAAAGTACCCAACTAGCAATTATATATATTATTATAGTTGTGAAGATGTTTTCGACAAACAGTTTAAAATATTCTCACTCCCTGAATTGTTTACAATACGTTTATAAAACAGCTATAAACCCAACATTGGCACGATTTTATAAAATACTTCAGTCTCCGTAAATATATATAAAGCCTTTTGTAAACATTATAAAACAATTTTATAAACATTACTGCGAATCTAAAAAATGTCAACACTGACATGATAGTTTTATTACAGTTCTCAGACTTTCCTATAAAATATACTTGACTATTTGTTATCCTATTTTTATAAATCAACTATACAGCAGTTTTGTAAAAGCTTCTTAGTAGTTTCTGATAAACATTATAAAGTGAAAATGCAACATGAAATAACAGCAATAAAATTAAAAGGTTTCTTTAAGTCAGTTTAAAAGTTGCAGGAAGCAATTTTATATATAAAGACAATGGTATATAAGTAAATTGAATTAAATCGACCTATTTGGACCTCCAGTTTTCTAAGATCAATTCGGCTACACATTTTCGAAATAGTCTGTATACTGCTGGTATCACTAAAGTGTATAATTTTTTAGTTTTGTGTCAAAAAATATTAATATCTGACTTACTGAAGGAGCAAAACCTGAAATCTTTATATGATGTTGTACTAGAGGCATTTTCTGACCATCATACTGTCCAGGAATCTCAAACTCAAAACCTATTTTGCTGGCTGAAAACTTTGATAACCATGGACAAAACTGGCTGAGTTGAACTGTTTTATCCCTAGACTTGTCTAACATCTTCCCAAGCTTTTGCATTATAGGAATAAGTTTTGCACTCAATTCTTTCAGCTTTTCATCTGAAAGAAGCACATGATAAACAACTGATAATTTGTAAACGAAGAATTACTTACAGTTTATTTTTTCAAAGTCTCTTTTAAATGGCTGTATGTCTCTAAATTTTGATCCTACCATGCCTTCATGTTGATGAGGTAGTTCAGAATAAGCATGATCCAGAATAATTTTTTGGAATTTCCTTACATCATCTTTTGATCCAACATCTGCTGCTGTTTTCATTTTCGCAACATAGTATTTTAAAATATGAGCTGGCAAACTTACATTTGACAGAGCCTTCAGAAATTTATCAACTAATGGGTTAGAAAGAAGTAATCCGTCCAACCTGCAATCATAAATTACAACATATCACAGATTGCTATTTATAATATAGGTTAAACTAGAGTGACACTAGCTTTTAATAATAATACTGGCTGAATATAAAATCTTTGTATTCAATTATAGTAATAAATAAATAAGATCACATAAATGGCATTCTCCCATTTAGAAGCTCTGAGCAGCATGTACATGGTTACATAGAAAAGGCAACACGGACAGAGACAGCATTAGGAATTGAACCTGGGGAGACTCTTCTTAGCAGCTGTACACGCTTTTCACCACACCATGTAGGTGTACCAATATCATGTAGGTACTCTGGATGAAGTTAAATTTTTAGAGATCTTAGACCAAAAACTGAATTGGACTCGACTTGCCATAGACTTGTAGGAAATACATGGGGGTTGAAATACCAAACTGTGGTTAAACCCACGGTCACATATGCATCTATAGTATCGTGGCCAGAAACGGAACAAGCTGATCTGTCTTGTAATAACAGGAGCATATCATCATGCTCTAAACAGCTGCAATAGAGGCAATGCTGAAGCGGTCTCCACTGCAGATATATGTAAAGAACGAAGCAGCACTAAGTGCCTCGAGACTATTTCAAGCAGACAAATTCAAACGAGGAGATTTGGTTGGCCACTGAAAGATACTGGAAATGATTCCATTGGAGTCACTTGCCAAACCAACAGATCAAATGCCAGCATAACTGGACTTCACACTTCCATTTGGCGTCGTCATAAATGACCTCCAAGCATGGGACAGACATAGTGAAGGGCTGACAAAACAACTTATCCGTATGGTATACACACAGGTCTAAACAAATGAAGGGTGCAGGACTGGGAATAAGAGGACCTAACTACAGACATGCTAAGTTCATAGGAAAAACTTCCACCACCTTCCAAGCAGAAATGCTTGCTATAAATCTCTATGTACATAAGTGCATACAAAGAAGACTAAAAAATACAGAGATTTATATACTTTCAACTGGCCAGGCAGTACTAAAGACCCTGAAATCATTTAAAACAGAGTCTAAACTGACTGGGGACTGCAAAAAATCCTTGAGGTAACTGGCTGCAAAGAACAAAGTAACTTTGATATGGGTGGGCATCAAGGCATTGAAGGAAATGACAAAGCAGACAGCCTTTCTAAAAGCTTCATTTGAGCTACACTTAATTTGTCCATCGAGAAACTTCAACATACTATCGTGTTTTGGACAAGTGTAAAGCACACAGCCCTACAATTCATACCTTTAAAGTTTTGACAATAATATATCATCAGGCATTCAGTCAAATGCATGACTTAAATCGCTAAAGAGACTTACAAAACACCAGACATTTTCATATCCTCCTTAGATGTTCTCGATAAACTAGTGCAGTGTAGTGAATGTTAAATGGCCACACTAAAACCACGTTGGATTTCAGTTGTAATGAGGTGCATAAAAGTACACCTCTATATAATTGAATTAAGCCCACATACGGACACGTATCATTTACGTGAAGATAAGTCTTATCATCATTTATCCACATTTTTATCACTGACAGCTTAATACAAAAGGAAGATGGGTATTCTACGAGTATCCTTCAAGCACGCCTTGTGCAGTCAGCTTGTGGTAGCAGTTGCTCCACCAGTCCACCGTCCACCTGCCGGCACGCCCATCTCCAGTCATAGGTGAGTTGTTCTCCTATACAGCAGTGGTAAATAATCTGCCGGCTATTACAAATGGCTGTTGAATGCTGGATGTAATAGCATGCTATGATCTAGCTAGTCTGACTCGCCTGCACCAGCTGTTGATTCCTGTGTGTAAGCGTCGAAGGCTGAGCCGCACCGCTGCCTTCTTTTCTCCATTTTTTTTGCCCGACCAAGGCGTATATAAGCGGCACTGATTCCCACTTATAAGCAACTGGTCTAGCCAAGATGTCAAAGTTGTTTAGTACCAGATGCTGAGTCCCGCGTGCTAAACAAGGAAAGCTCATTTCATATGACCCCGCTTGTTCCCCCACAAAAAGGCAAGCGAAAGTGCACCGTCGGCCGGCTAGGCTGTAACCAAAGAACTATTCATTATGGTGTAAGTTTAAGAAGTCTGGAAATGTGGAGTTTCTGGATATATTTAGGGAGCTGAGACAAAAACTTAAGAGAGACATTTATCTTTCTCAAGTAAACTATTTTCAGAGGGTTGAAAGAGAGATTAGGGCTAATCCTAAAAAATTCTGGAACTGCTCTTCTCGGCGCGTCAAAACTTTTCTATTGGGAATTCATCTAACTGGCAACAGGAAGTTGACAGTTTTGCTTCTTATTTTGCAGGATGTTCTGGTTCCACCCCCACCACATCACCTACAGCCGCCAGCCTGGCTTCGGGTAACATCACAATGTTTTTCGTTGATGACTTTAGAGATGATGAAATTATTACAGCTGCTAAGAGAATTAGGGCTAACATGTCCTGTGGACCTGATCTAGTTCCTGGCTTCTTGGTGTGCGGCTGCTTAATATGTTTTCCTGACTCCACTTAAGAAAATTTTTAGACTGATTCTTAGATCTGGAAGATTCCCCGCGATTTGGAAGCTGTCACGGGTTTTCCCTGTCTTCAAGGTGGGGGATAGTGGTGATCCATCAAACTATCGACCAATAGCCATACTATGTGTCTTCTGTAAGATTTTCGAGGCCTGCCTTTTTCGGCGTATACTGTTTCACATCAAAAACAGACTCTCTATTTCTCAGCATGGTTTCATTCCAGGGAGATTGACTGTAACGAATTTAGTTGACGTTAGGTTAGGTTGTATGTGAGTGGTCCATACCGGACCTTCCACCGCGACCAACGGTCTATTGTGGCTCACGCCTAATGTTTATATTTCGCCCAACAAATCCAGCCTCCTGCAGAGGTCGATAACCTTTGTGGGCGAAAGTCGATCCAGATCCTCTGGAGCAAGCTTTACCTTGCCAAAGAGCAGGTGTCTAGTCCTATCCGCTGCCGGACAGGAACACAGCACGTGCTCTGCTGTTTCGTCATCCTCCATACACAGTCGGCACTCGGTCTCCTGACCGATTCCAATACGGTGCATGTGATGCCGCAAGCGGCAGTGTCCTGTATATAGGCCTACTAGAGTTCTCAGTTGTTGTCTGTTCAGCTCTAGTAGTTTCTTAGCCCTTGACTCAGACAGGCCATTTATGAAGGCCTTGGAGTGAGCTAATCCTGGAAGATTTTGCCAATATTGAATTGTCCTTCTATCTGTCCAGGTTTTTAAGGTGCGTTTTGCTGTGCATGATGTTATTCCCAGCACCGGTTCTGGTCCGATAAAGCCGCACTCGGCACCACTCCTGGCAAGCGCGTCTGCCGCAACGTTGCCATCATGATCCGAGTGACCCGGTATCCAGACCAGCGACACCTCATTACAGCTGCCCAATTCGTTAAGGGCAGATTTACAACTCCATACCGTCTTTGAATTGCACCGGTAGGAACCAAGAGCTTTTATTGCAGCTTGGCTATCTGCATATATCTTTATCGATTTGTTTGTGCATAGGTCCTTTAAACTTTCCCTTGCACACATCTCGATGGCATAAACTTCTGCCTGGTGTATGGTTGCGTACTTGCCGAGACTAGCTGATAGTCTAGCATCGGTGCTGCCCCCATAGGCGCCGGCTCCTACTCCCATATTGGTTTTGGAGCCGTCCGAGTACCAGCAGAGGTCCGCTCTCAACAGGGTCGATTGGTTCCGGTCCCAGTCCTCCCTTTCCGGGAGGACGGTCTTGAAAGACAGATCTCTGCTGATTTTAGTAGGCATCAAGTCCGAGACCATTCCCAGAATCCTGTGACAATCACTGTCATCAAGGAGTCCGGACCCCCTCAGACTGACTTCCCTCGGCATGTTATCTGCCGTTTGTATTAATCTGTACGTTGTCCACCTCGCCACCCTCTCCAGCCATATGTGAAGTGGGGGAATATTGAGGAGGACCTCCAGAGCGACTGATGGTGCGGTGCTTATCGCTCCCGTTATCATCAGACATGCTTGTCTCTGTAGATGAGCCAGTTTGGCCCTCGCGGTACCACGAAGCACCTTAGGCCACCAAACTATGGCTCCATATGTTATCATAGGTCTGATAACCACTACATAGAGCCAGTACATCTGTTGGGGGTTTGTTCCCCAGTTGTTCCCACAGATTCTCCGGCAGGTCCACAGGGACATCTTAGCCCTGCGGATAACATTTTCTAACTGTCTGTCCCAGTTGAGCTTCTTATCTAGGATAACTCCCAGATATTTTGCTTGGTCCGAAAATGGAATGTTTTCCCCCATAAGATTAGGTGGTTTTAATTTGTCCAACCTTCTTCTTCTGGTGAACGGGACAATGATTGTTTTGCGAGGGTTCACAGACATCTGTTCCCTACGGCACCAATCATTGACTACATTTAGTGCTTCTTGAAGAGTACTAGATAGTTCCTCCTCAGATTTGCCTCTAACCATTATGACAAGATCATCCGCATACGCCTGGACCTCAACCTCCCAGAGTCCGAGGATAGCCAGCAGGTCGTCCACAAAGAGGGACCACAACAGGGGGGATAGAACGCCCCCCTGAGAACACCCTCTCGCAGCCCTAACGCTGACCACCTCTCCCCGTAATGAGGTAATAATGGTCCGATTGTGCAGCATGTTTCCAATCCAGCCACAGATGGTAGGTTCCACCCCCCTAGCGATAGTGGCCTCGTAGAGGGAGATTGGTAATGCATTATTAAATGCTCCTTCTATGTCGAGAAATGCCGCCACCGCAACCTCTCCATTTTCCAGAGAGTGTGTGATCTTCTCGACGAGGTTATTGAGCGCTAACTCAGTTGATTTGCCAGTTTGATGGGCATACTGGTGGGTATTTAGGGGGTTCTTGGGTAAGATGTTCCCCCTAATGTGTCCGTCCAGTATTTTTTCCAATCCCTTCAGGAGGAATGATGTAATACTGAGAGGTCTCAGTGAAGTAGGTAGGAGGTCATTACGTCCCAATTTGGGAATGTAAACCCCCCTAACCACCGTCCAGCTGGAAGGAATATAGTTCCAGGCCAGACTGGCTCTGAACAGCCTGATAAGGAAGGGTAGGAGAATCTCCAGTCCCTTTTGTAGTAGGACCGGTACCACCCCATCCTCCCCTGGCGACTTGAATGGCTGGAAATGATTCACAGCACACTCCACTGCCGAGGCTGTAACTATTCTCCGAGCAACTAGCCAGTCATCCCTTTGGGGGCGTTTAAATCGTCCCTCAGCTGGTAGGACCTCTCCGTTGCTCAGGATCAGACAATCTGGGAAGTGTGTGTGTGCTAAGAGCTCTAACGTTTCTTTCCGAGATTCAGTAAAGAAACCATCTGGTCGTTTTATCGATCCCAGTTCCTGTACACGGTCGCGTGAGAGAATCCTGTGGATTCTGGCGCTGCTGGGCAAATTATTAATGTCCCCGCAGAACCTCCTCCAGGACTCCCTCTTAGCGTTCCTGATCTCTTTATTATAATGTGTTAGAGCAGTTTTATATTGCTCCCAGTTGCCTGTAATCTTAGCACGATTGAAGAGACGTCTAACTTCTCTTCGTAGTTTATCGAGGTTATTATTCCACCAAGTAGACCCCCGACTGTCTCTCTTTGACCTCAGTGGACAGTTTTCGTGATAGGCAGAGACCACAGCTTCCCTAACCTGTTCGGCCGCAATCTCGATCTCATCACGATCCCTTACTGTGGGGATTGCGGACCCAAGTCTGCCGGCGAGGGACTGTTTGTATCCCTCCCAATCTGTCCTCCTCGGGTCCCGATACTCTAACACAGGTGTAGGGCCTGTTTCAATTTCAAATAGGATATGGGCATGGTCAGAGCATGAGGGTTCAGACGACACCCTCCATTTGAGAATTTTTGAGCTCAAAAGCCTTGAGCTGATCGTAAGATCTAAAACCTCTCTCCGGTTAGCTGTAAGAAAGGTGGGTTCCGAGCCTATGTTGTTGACAACCAGCTCCTCCCCTAAAATGTATTCAAATAATGATTCACCTCGTCTGTTAGTGTCCGTGCTCCCCCAAACCAAGTGATGGGAGTTCGCATCACACCCCATTACGAGGTGATAATTGTTCCTCTTGCAGTAGGCGATCAATTTCCGCACCTCTGCTGGAGGTGGTTGTTCTGCATCTCTGTCTCCAGGGAAATAGGCCGAACAGGCCACTAATTCCAGCCTGGTCCCCCCGGATGTGATCACGAGATGGATGGATGCCATGTCCTTGGTGCAGTACTCTGAAAGTGTAAAATACTGCAAGTTGTTTCTGATCCAGATACAGGCTCTGGGGTTAGTACCAGAGCCCACCTCTACTATCTTACCAGAAGTGTTACCCAGCCCTTTTGTTCGTTCCGAATTAGCGGTCCAGGGCTCTTGGAGAAGAGCAATATCTATTTGCTCTTCCTTTAATTTCATGCTAAGGAGGTATGTCGCAGCCTTAGCATGATGCAGATTAGCTTGAATTCACCTTAAGTTGGTGGGCATTGGGGTAGGAATATAGGAGTGTATAGAGGATAAAGGAGTAGGTTAAGGAGCTTAAAGGAAAAGGGAATTATGGTGCAGGTTCCTCCTCCTTTTTAGGAGCTCGATAACCAAGCTTCCTATAGGAGGGTCTACCTTTGGTAGTCGTCCTAGGGGTGGACTTTCCTTTCCCCTGTTTTTTCCCTCTGGAGGTTCCAGTGGAAGGTTGAATCCTGCCACCTCCTCTATTGGGTCTGTGTAAGTCGTGTCCATGTTTGGTCCCACGAGCAGCAAGGGAAAATAGACCTCCATGGAAGAGCCCCGCATCCCATGAATAGGCATTTACACAGGGAGGTCGCCCGGTTTCCCTGGGGAGGGTTAACGTTAGCGACAGAATTACCATCCTGCCAATGCTCGGCCATATCGGCCAGAAGCATCATCGCCTCGGCACCAACCCGCCAACGACCTTGCAATGTGGTTTTTTTTATAGAGGACTCTCCTCGCAATGCCGGCCAATTAAGGCAAGCATTCCCGGCCCTCCTAAGACATGACTAGGAAGGTTACGGTTTGGTTAGTTCATTTAGTTCACGTCTACTAGTAGACGCTATCCAGGGTGCACCACGAGGAGGCGAACTAACTTTACACTTTGACGTTACACAGTTCATTGTGTCTGCTCTTGACCGCTCTTCACAGGTTGATGTTGTGTATACTGATCTATCTAAGGCCTTCGATTGTCTAAATCACTCTGTTTTGATTGACAGGTTGAGGGCTATCGGATTCTCCGAGGGCTTGCTTAGCTTATTCAGATCTTACCTGAATGGAAGGAGGCAATTTGTTGAGGTTGGGGGCTTCAAATCTTACACCGATCACGTAACTTCTAGAGTGCTGCAGGGTTCCATACTCGGTCCATTACTGTTTAATATATTTATTGACCCAATTAAACATGTTTAACATGTTCGTCTTTTAATGTATGCAGATTATATTAAGATTTTCGCAAATATTTCGAGTGTTGATGACTGTTTGCAGCTCCAGAACTGTCTTCAGATCCTTGATGAATGGTGTTGTCGGAGTGGTCTTTCTATGAATGTTTCCAAGTGTTGTGTGATGTCCTTTACTCGAAATAAGCACACAGTTACTTTCAGGTACAATATAAGAGGGCTTCCACTTGATCGCCCCGGGACAGTTAAGGACCTTGGAATTGTTTTTGATGGTATTCTATCTTTTAAACCACACTATGAGCAGACTGTCAGTTCCGCTTACAAAACTCTTGGGTTTCTGATAAGAAACAGCAAAAATTTCTCACAGACTGACACCCTCCTCCTGCTCTTTAGTTGTTTGGTTAGGTCCCGACTTGAATATGGCTCAATTGTGTGGGCTCCTACTTATGAGATATATGTGGCAAGTCTAGAATCAGTGCAAAGGAAATTTCTAAAATTTCTTAGCTTTCGTGAGGATGGTCGATATCCATCTATTGGTTTTCCTCAGGAAAGTTTACTTCTTCGCTTTAGTCTGCAGAGTCTGTCGATGCGCAGGCAGTGCAGTTTCATTATTTTTTTATACAAACTGGTTAATTCTGTGTTCGACTGCACTAGTCTGCTTCAGCAACTTAATTTCAATGTGCCTCGTATTGCAGCACATTTTCTCGGCACATTCTATCTCCCGACTGCTCGTACGCGATTGCTGCGAACGTCTCCAATTTACCCAATGTGTAATGATTACTCTGTACTGCAAGACCGCCTAGATATCTTCTCATGTAATATATCAGAGATAAAAATGTTTTTCAAAACGATCTAATTTGTGACTCTCTTTTGTATAGTTTGTTTGATTATTGTTTGTTATTATGTTTTGTGTATTGGCCCATCCTTAATTTGGCTTTTAGGCTGTTGGATGGTGTATGAATAAATAAATAAATATAAACTCCTAAAAAACAAAAAAAGAATCCCGCCTGGAAAAAATATACAGAGTTCCGTTCTGCAGTAGGAAGAACAGAACAGGCATTATATTTCAAATTATACCAAGTATATATAGTGTAAATAATTTTATATTTTTTAGAAAGTTGTATACAAATAGATATAATAGAAACATTTCTTCACTGAGTATCCTGGCACACAAAGAAACAATCTTACACACTAAAGATATTCTTCGACGATAAATGACTTCAGCTGATTAAGCCAACGACTCCAAGATCTTAGACAACATTGATGACAATGATAACATGCTGTAATTTGACAGGTAATGAGGATCTTTTTTTTAACAATGGATGCATTTACTAGGCTAAAGGGTTCCTAGTTGTGACTACCAAAATATGACTTTTTAGCAATAAAGAACCTAACAATATACTTACTTTTTAATTAGTTCAGTTGCTGTTGGTACTGAATCACTGTTCTGAAGTTTATAGTTTTCCTTGCTCAATCTATAACTGTACATGATAGCTTGGGGATATGTTCTGGCTATCCTTGAAATTATCTTGGAGGTAGCAAGCACATTTGTATTATCTATAGTAATTAGCAACTGGGGTAACCAGCCCAAAAACATCCAAGTGGCGATCCTTTCTGTCTAAAAGTTTAATTTTGTATAAATAAAAAGTTTGGAAGCAGCAAGTGCGTTATGGTAGCGAATTTTCGTAAAAAAAATTAATGTCAAATATGTATTGTTTTTAAAAGGATATTTGGTTGGCAGTATAACCTATATAGTAGTAACAATGTACTACATTTTACTAAAATAGCTTTGTTTCAAAAAGTACAAACATTTTATGAAAAGAAACTTAAAGAATTACATAAAAAACTGGTCCGATTTTCCTGGCCAATGAACCTCTTCAAGCTTTTTACACACCTGCCAAGATATCCTTATTGACAAACAGCTTTATGACCCAAGCCGAAAATTTTTTTTTAATGATTTTTTGTAAAAATTTCTTTTACAAAAATTCACCATTTTTTTGGGTGAAATTGACTTCAGTAATGTTACACTATATTATATTTTTCACAAAAATTCGACAACTTTTATTTACAATAACTTACTAAACATTTATTATTAATTACCAACATTTCACAAAAATGTTACAAAAAATGATTTCTACGGAAACACAAAAAACATTTCTGCAAAAACTTCAAATTCAGCCACTATTTGAGAGTGCCTGTATACAGCAGCTCGATTTTTTCGACGAGTCATACAAACAGAAAGCTCTCTGAATGCGTCATTTCCATACGGCTCAGGTATCTATTGGTACAAACGCCTTTTTACAATTTGTAATGTGTTTGTGCAATGTGCCAAAAATGTGAAAAGTTGCAAAACAATTGCAATAACTCAAAAACGATGAACAATATCAATTTTTTTCCTTACAAACATGCATTATAATTCAATGGAAAATGCAAACATGCAATAACATAAGGGGTGTTTTATTTAAAAAAAAAGAAACCGTGTATCACCAACAAGTTATGGGCCAGCCTGTGATTATCAAAATAATTTTATAAGATGCAGCTCAAAACACCCTGTTATTAACATATACAATTTTTACTCGTATATAAACAAAAATATTGAGTTTTACCGTAGAAATGCGTCACCCGGTATATGTGTAAGCAGACAAAAACTGAAACTTACCGTGTATATAGGTTTTAGGGATTCTAGTTCGCGCTCATTTGAAGAATTGTTCTCAAAATTCATAAGTTTACGAAAATTTGCTAAAATATAGAATATTAAACCATAAACTCTATAGCTCAAACTACTGCCAAAGCATCAGAAAGAGGGTCTATTTGAAATGGATTTTCCGATAATATTTTAGTAAAATGAAGAACAATGATGGTTGAAGCTGAAACTTAAGGCTTTGTAAAAAGGCACCTATTATGACATTTCTTTTGCACAATCCGTTTTTGTTTCAGATAATTTGTCCGAAAATTTGAAATTTGCACGTTTCGAATCGCGACTTTGACGTTTTAAGAAGAAAAAATATATAAAATTTTCAAAATATTTTTTCTGCCACTTCTTGACCCTTTTGCATCACGAAAACTCAACCGTTGTATGTAATATTCGATTGGTTTCGTTAACCACACTAAATATGTTGTTCTTGTGATTTCCTTTGACCACCAGTGGCACTCAAATTTGTTTTTAAATGCCTATAATTTTTTTTTCTTTTAACGTAGAGATCTGAATTTTTGCATGTAGGGTAAGTTGGATAGTAGAAACGTATATGCCAAATCTGGTTGTCATAATCATAACCAAAAATTTTCCCGGAAAAACTGGCTATTCCAAATACTAATAATCTAGAGATAAAGTACAACGAGAAGATCATTAAGTACAGAGACGTCGAGATACAAGTAAAGAGACAGTGGAGGGCAGATAGTGCCCGAGTGATTCCAATAGTCATGTCGTCAACTTGTGTGGTTCCTAAGAATCTTCGAGGCTGGGCCTTGGAGAGCATCTTTATAAGATTATGCAGAAGACAGTAATACTTGCAACTGCCCACACCGTGCGGAGATTCCTGGGAAATAAGGATGTGTCTCGTTGTCTGTCAGGGCCTGATAACTTTTTTATTATTTTTTATTTCAACAACACACCACGAGGGCTCACAGCCTAAATACTATCATACTGTGGGTGTCGACAAGGAGGAAATAAGCAATTTGTTAATTCTGGACTTGAAGGTTTGGGGGTTCGGAGAAGAAAAAACATGTGCCGACAAGGAATTCCACAACTTGGAAGTCCTCGGGACAAAAGAGTGGGCATAACAAGATGTTCTATGTCTGGTGACCTGGACAGCAAAAGGGCGCATTCGCTCTGTTCCCCTGGTAGATCTGTTGGTGGCAGCAGGTGGAGGAACTATGGAAGAAAGCTCCTCTGAGCAGTGCCCCCTCATCTATAAAAGAGAGAGAGATAGAGAGGTCACCAACGGCACGTCGGTGGGCAAGGGATGGCAGCCTTTAGGTGAGGGTAGGGTCACCGATAAGACGTATAGCTCTCTTCTGAATGGAGTCCAGGATAGCGATTGTAGAAGCAGCAGTGGCACCCCAGATGTGGGAGCAGTATTCGAGGTTTGGCCTTATTTGCGAAGTATATAAGGTATAGAGATTAGCTGGTGAAAAGTATTTGCGAGCCCGGAAGAGGAAACCTAATTTCTTAGCAGCCGCTTCTACAATTGATGTGACATGTTGGTGCCAATTGAGATTTCGATCCACAGAAATGCCAACAAGTGAAAAGGACTCATTACTTTGAATAACTTGGTTGTTCATTGTGATGGATCTAGGGGCAATTTGCTGTCCAGATACAGAGTTTTGGTGGTAGGCCATAGGCCGGAAGTTTATTAAGCAGCGCTGCATGCCAGACCTGGTCGAATGCTTTGGATATGTCTAGAGCGACAATCTGGGATTCACCGTGTAGTTCCACAGACTTGTTCCAAGAATGGGTGACAAAGGAAAGAAGGTCGGCAGTTGATCTGCGCTTACGGAATCCATACTGCCTGTCGTGGATTAGACTGTGTTTGGAAATGGCCTCATCTGAGCTCAGTCCCTTTGGTATCTGAGACACCTAGGATAAGTGAATGTTCCCCTTTGAGAGAGTGTTAAACCCTTCAGGCTAAAGTCGATAATAGTAATAATAATAATAATAATAATAATAATAATAATAATAATAATAATAATAATAATAATAATATATATATTCAACGTGACTTGCTAAGTCCATTGTGGCTCTGCCCCGCACTAAGCTCACTGTTTTAACTCCACCAGTTTTTTTAATAGACTCTATTTATGAGTTCGAAGCAGTGCTTTGTACTGGTAACAAGTTCTACAACTAATTACAATACATGAAGTTGTCTTGAGGTTTGTGATAATTACAATAATATACTAACACTAACTAGTCTGGGGCAGTAGTTTACACACTGATAACATAAACAAATAATCTCCCCCTATTTAATTTTTTAACTATGTGCCATTTTGTACACTTAGCGAATGTCCTTTAATAGTTCTTGCGAATTTTTCTGGTTGTTGTATGGTCTTTAGTTCTTCAGAAATAGTCTTATATGATTTTATACTTCTAGCCATTAGTGTTGAGCTTTATGTTTGTTATTGATGCTATTAAATATGAATGAATTGAGTATAAATGCACATCACTACTGTAAGCAGGATACCTGCATAAGTATTTTAGGTAGTGTCCAAAGGACAGCTACATTTACGGGACAGTCTATATAGTACATAGATATCGCTAAATTATGTTGTCACTTAATTGGGATTTATAATTGCAGGACAGCCAATAGAGTATATAGCAAGCCCCGACAATAATAAAGTCATTTCATTAGACTTTATTGTTTGTATTATTAAAACGATCGCCCTGACAATATTTAATACAATATAAATTAAATATATTGTTGCAACAATTAAAGCTCACTACAAGGTTACAGTAAGAACACACCTGCAGAAACAGTGCGTCAGCGAATTCTTCAACAGCAACGTTCATACATTTTATGGACTTTGTGGAAGTCTTGTGAAACTCAAACGTGCATGGTTAATAAAAATTATGCCATGTAGGCGTCAGACGGTAAGTAACCTGACGCGAGTTTGCAAAATAACTTGAGTAAGTTATTAGTCACCTCCATGCTGACAACGGAGTTTGACTTCACCAAGTCAGGACAAAATTCTTAACACCTACTACCGCGATGGCGACGGGTAAGAGCGTTGTGGTTGGATTGAAATTTTAGAAGACTTAGCAGAAACAATAAGAAACAAGGCTAGAATTTGTTTAGGAGAAACATTAAAAGTATGGTCGAATATAGAGTCGTAGACAAATTATCAATTTCCTACAGATTGCAGTTTTTAATTGGTCGAGTCTAGTGAAGAGATGATCAGGACGGAGAATGCAGTTTCTTGGCAGAAACAGCAAGGGAAGCCAGGTAGTCAGCAGTAACATATTTCTTCCGGCCAAGGTTAGTCATAATGAATTCTATAACCTCTGGAGCTGCTATCTGTGCAGTGCTATTTTTTTGAAATCCGAACTGATCTCTATCAAATTAAAAGGTCTTCGATATAAAATCAACAAGTCTGGCTTTCTGCACTTTTTCCAATATTATAGAATAAATCATTATTATCGAAATGGGTCCTTTATTCCCAGGATCGTGGTAATCTCCTGCTTTATGTATCTGTGTTACTATTGTGTACCATGGCTTTAGTAAAAGCAATGACACCTAGCAAATAAGGCTAAATCATCTACTGTATATGGATGATCTTAAGCTGATGGCCTCCACAAAGAACTATTTGGAACAACTGTGTTAAAATCGTGGAAGAGTTTTCCAGAAATATTTACATGCAATTTGTGCTTGACAAATGTATAATTGAAGGCAAGATACAACCAGGAGTATATGCTATGCATAATGGTCAGCAAACTGCTTCAATGGATGTAGAATAATCTTATAAACACGTGGAGATACAGCAGGAACCTGACAAAAGCTCTTAAGACATATGCATGTTCTGCACTCAGTTTTTTATTTGGAATTGTGACTCGAGTAAAAACGACATCAAAAGTCTACAAAGGAAAATGTGAACACTGTTAACAACAACCAAAAAAGCAGTGCCATTGATCGAGTAAGCCTACCTAGAGACACCAAGGTGAAAGAGGATTGTTGGATATTGGTAAACAATTGGACCAACAGATATTAAACCTGCGTACACGTTTCCATTGGCAGGCACTTACCTCCAAACTACACTGTGCTATATGCGAGGCAGATGATTTAACACCGTTACAATTAAGAGAAAGCAAAATGCAAAGTCACTATGCGACTGATCAAGAGAAACTGCAATCCTGGACGTGGAAGCCTCTTAATGGGTGACATCTGAATGAGACCTCCAAGGTGCCCGGTGACAAATCGGTGTCTACCTACTGATTGTTGTTGGGATAAATATTTTTTGAAAGAAACCGGATTGAGAGATGAATTTTGTATCAAGATACCATAACCTAGCAACAGTTTTTTTACAGCTGTCTTGAAAATGTGGGCTAGTAATGTTTGTAGATTAAAAAAGAGGTATTTAACACATTCAATTATAGTATTCTATCCAACAAACTGTACAATATGGGGATATGTGGAATTGCACATAAACTTATATCTAGTTATCTATTTGACAGGAGGCAAACAACTACATAAGACCTTACATTTAAAAAACCCGAGAGCTTCTACAGTAAATAAAGAATATTGAAAAACCTGGACCTTCCTTTGAAAGTCATGCTTGCAAAGGATGTACCATAACTGGAGAATGCTATAGAGATGATAGCAGCCCTTTTATGGTCTCGACTTGCAAACAAGTATTTCCAAACATGAGTTGCTACGAGTTACAAAAACGTGAAAACATTGCTTTGCACTGCAAGTTCAATGATCGAATGATTTTACAAAATGGTGATGTGAATCAGCCTCCAAGATCGTGTAATCTGACAGCATGTCATTTTTTTTTTCTTATTTGAGGCTATTTAAAAAGCAAAGAGTATACCAATAATCATTACAATATTTGCAACGAGATACATGCAACTGAGTTAAGACACTTATAAAAAAGTCAGTGAAATTTCGATTCTATGATTATGTCTGTAAAACTAGCCGTGGTAATTAATTAAACAATATCGTCTTTCACATATAATTGTAAAAGATCATACTGTCATTTAATTATAAGAAATTACAACTCTTTAAAACTGTATTTTATCAAAAAGAGAACAAAAAGCATCCTAAAACACCCATTATAATACATATTAAAAGTCAAAATATTGTACATACCTCATCCATAAATAATTTCTTGTGTTCTGTTCCCAAGCTATTTTCCATCAGAATGCATGGAAACAGTTGTCTTCCTTCAGCCGACCCAAGTTTCATGGCTCTCAATACAAACATTATAAAATCTGCAGAGTGGTCTCCAATACTATGCAAAAAGTAAGCTAATTTATTATAGGCGACTGCGATTAACTCACATTCTTTATCAGATGACATGTCATCAGCTTCGAAATGTTCTTCATACTTGCTCATTGCCATTTTCAACTTTGATACTGAATATAATTTCACTTCATCTATGTCATCAAATTTTAACTTGTTGTCTTTTATAAAACTAGGTAACTGCGTTTTGTAATTTTCAAAGAGCATCTTGTCACTAGTAAAAATTTTGTATAGTTTTTCCAGAACTTCAAACTGTTTTAAATATGCAGTGAGCAAAATGTCACAAACTCTGTTTGGAAGTTTATTTATTACATCACCTGAAAAGAATGTAAATATACTCTTCAATAAAGGAAACAACAACAACAAAAATATGCCCTTGTTTGTTTTTTAATTTTTGCCGAATTTTCAGGGACTATTTATTATTAATAACCTTGATATATAAACACTAACTCACAACTGTTTTATTACTTGACACTTTTGATATTTTTAGGTTCTAGATTACTATTAAACTGAGTCTTTGCTCAACACTTTGTATAATAATGTTCTCAACTTTATAACATCCTTCAAACAATTACAATTCTATTTGCCTGAAATTGTTTTGTTTACATTATTACTTGTCAAATTTCTGACATTCAGTCTAACTTCAAATCGAAAGTTATACATCAACTGTCAAAACTGGGAGGGTTTGCGGGTATGTTCTACTTCGTAATCTTGTTATAGTGGCTTTATAGCAACTGTAGGGCTGCGTTTGGGAAATCCATGTGTGAAAATCGCACAGGTCGTTCAGAAGTTAGTGGGGAG
Organism: Tillus elongatus; assembly: GCA_964006375.1. Lineage (NCBI taxonomy): Eukaryota > Metazoa > Arthropoda > Insecta > Coleoptera > Cleridae > Tillus > Tillus elongatus. Next base: position 205,325,718 of record OZ023262.1, on the reverse strand, counting down.
AACGCTAGAGTGGGGTCGTTCGAAAACTCAAAATCATTCACTCTGTGTCGTTCTATTCACCCTATTCTGGAGTGTGGCGATTATCACTTGAGATTTGTTAACTTCAGTAACTATCAAATTTAAATTAAAGCGGTTAAGTCTTGGCAAAAATTACTTCTTGTATTTATGGTTACAAACCTTTTTTAGAAATATGGAAGATGTCATAAATTTAGAGAAACCAGTCACATATTACTTCAAAATGAAGACGAAACTGTAGTCAAAGATGCAGAAGGAAACTGGCTTCTTATGGATACTATCAGTAATTAAAAACATATAGGGGGAATACTTTGTTCATAACAGCTTAAACGAGGTGGAGTACCTCTTTCTTTGAGACACAAATTCATACTCATCAAAAACGTTAATGAGGTCTTTGAATCTTCATCCGAAAAGCATCGCTGTGATTATCCATCATATTATATTCAAAAATTTCACAATGGTTTCAATTCCCAACAGCCAGAACATTTTTAGTTTCAATCTCCATAATAATCAGATGTACTGCAAAATGTTGAATAAACCAAAGGTATACACACTTTTTTTATGGTAAACATTAATGGTTTACAGTACTTAACAGAATGTTAGGCTGTTTGCAGTACGTTCTGAATATTTTTATTTATGTCAAAATATTAAACTATCACATGTCTTGCACTCTTTTCATAGATTGTCAAAATTTAAAATTAGCTGAGATGCCGTTCGGAAACAAGTTGATCAGAGCATCACACCAATCCTCCCACTCCTTAATTTCAGCTGTAGTGAATATCACAATCAAAGGTTATAATAAATACAATAAATTACAATAAAGAATCAAAGCTTGCATACTTCAGATATCTAAGTCATTGTGTTACATTATAAACAACTCTTTGTCATACGGGATCTTCCCGGATCAGCTCGGGACGGGGCTACTACTCATGTTTTATAAAAATGGTGATTGTCTTCAAATTTGGTACACAGTTAGCACCCGTCAAACAAACAGTTCAGATTGTTTTTTGGTAAAATCGCCCAGGGGGTAGGGGATGAATGGGGGATTATTTGGTGAAAATTGACATTTTTTCGTTAAAACTCGAGTAATATAACGTTTTAGGGTTTATGTATTAAAAAACTTTTAATTTCATCAAACATCTGGTATGCTGTGCTGAAATTAAATTTTAAGAGTTGAATGTGAGGGGGTGGAATATCGGTGACAGAAATTTAATTTTTTTTGCTAAAACGACGTAAAAAGTCTCAAAACAAAAAAACTTGATTCTGGAAGAAAAATTTGATCTGTCGGCTGTACGTCTGTCTGTTAGTAGGCGTAATAACTTTGGAATAAATTGAGATGCCATCTTCAAATTTGGTATCCAGTTAGTACTCGACAAAGCAACGCTTCGAACTGTTTTTGTGTAAGATTGATTTATGGGGTAGGGGATAAACGAGTGGTGATTCGGTGAGAATTGACATGTTTTCGTTAAAACTCGAGTAATATGACATTTCAGAAGATTGTGTGTAGTCATGGACCCTAAAGTCATTTCATGAGAATGTCTTTTTGAGAAGAGTAGATTATCACAGCTATGTGGAAGTTATGATTCAATTTGCAGCTCTATTTTTTAAGAAATTTTGACATTCTAGCACTTTCATTTTAAAATAACTAGTTTTTATAGTTATATAGAATAGTTCTTTATCAAAGCTGTGCTAGCTGATCCGTATTAAATTCTAAAGAAACTAGTATGCCTTGTTTTTCATTATATCTATTGTTTAAACCATAAAATTTAATTTCCTGTTGAGATATGAGTGAAATTTAGTATATTAGTGAATTTTCATTCAGAAAATTCATTAATAGAGAGGTATCGATGGTAAGACTTTTGGAAAATTTCTTCAAATGAGCGCGAATTTGGCCCATATCCAAGGTCGGTTTGGATTTTTATATGTTTATATATATATATATATATATATATATATATATATATATATATATATATATATATATATATATATATATATATATACATATATATATATATATATATATATATATATATATATATATATATGTATCCATCTGATAACTCAAAAAATACTTGACCGATTTGGACCAAATTTGGGAATTACCTTGATTGTGTTAATGGCTTGAATGAGTTCGTAGATGGGCACCGTACGTCTAATTTTTCTTTGAAAAAAATGTAAAGAAAATTTTGAAAACACAATATTTTTATGAAATATTGGAGTGATTCGAATGAAAATTTGCACATATATAGGAGACGTGATAATATACCCGTTAACCAACATTCAAATTAAATGGCCCACAAGAAAAGGAGTTATTTGAAAATAAACATGTTAAAGAAATAAACAGTCTAAGATATTACTTCGAATTACATGAGGCACTTCACACAGTCATGTTTTCAAGCATAGTTAGAATGTGAATGTGCTATTCTAAGTAGATAATTCAAAATCGACCAAGTCACCTGACAATTAAATATAAATGTAAAACATATGGTCATAACACATATTTGTACTACTTATTGATGACAAATAAAAGTTCACAATTAATTAATCCATCCATTAAATGTCGTTTAATATTTACAAATGTTGAGTGACCAATCCCTCGTCTTATTTACAAAAAATAATTACAATCTAATTTGTACAATATGACATCATTGCATGCGATGACAGCACAGTGCAAGCTGCGTCGAGACACTCGAGACTTCGAGACCTAACGTTAACGTTAATAATCACCAACATGGACATCTTATTTATATTCTTATTAAAATAGAAATCTTATTTTACATTTTTATTATTATTTAAATAGATAATGTGGGACACTAAAATAATTATATGTTATAAATGGTAAGTAGAATATTACTTAAATAACTTTCGTGTATATAGTATATAGCAAATACTGTTAACTAATAACTACCCAAGGTATTTGTTTTTGTTATTTGCTTATAGGTTATGTTATAAACTTAAAGTTGAAACTGTATATTGTATAGTGATAATCTTCTTATCTTTAAGTTAGTGCTGGTTTGGAAAAACGCAATGCACCCGTTTTATAAAAGCGATATAAGATACAAAGTAGAAAGATGCTTGCTCAAACAATAAATTCAAGTTCCTAAACATTATTTTATTATTATTATAAAGAGGGCAGAAGAGATAAACCCATGTTTTGGTAAGTACATGTACTATTGCATTGTCATTGTTAACAATAAAACAGAAAATTGCATCTATTTACTACATATTTATGCCTAAACGCATAACCAAAGTCTTTTCATATTGTTCAATTTTAATCCTTGAAACTTATCTCAAAAACACTCAGCTATATTAGATACCTATGTAAAAGCTATCTACAGTTAAATGCAAATAACCTCTGGATAACACAATTCCGTAGATTAATATACATAAAAAACACCCCCAGTGTCTCATTTATGTATTAAATGTGTTACTACAGAAACAACAAACAACAAAGTGTTAACCTTACTCTTTTTTTTATTGTTTTCAAACCTATGATTAAAGATACCTAATTCCTTGTAAATTATTTTGCAGATTATTAACAAGACTAGAAACACACACATAGAAGATCCCATTCTCATAGTAAAAGGTACCAGTTAACGAATGAAGTAAATTGGCAAATATTGGGGTTACATAAAATGGTTATGTTGAGCATTTTCCTACTTTGGATTGATCCCTTTAGAAATAATTTTAAAAAAATGGTGTGGTAAGTAGTTGCAATATAATTAACATGAGCTATGAGATTAATATACATATAATATGACATTCTATTTTGGTAAAATCAATACTTTTAACATACTGCTTCTGGAAAATAACACTTATTGAAGAAAATTTCGAGTAAAAATGTCACTTTGTTTTCTACTGTTTGCCAAAATTTAGCGTTCACTTAGAAATTTTTATCTTTATATGGTGTGTCAGGCCATAGAACATCATATCCTCCAGGCAACCGCATTATGTTGTAAGCCACAAATGATTATTTTACAGTAGGCCAATAAAACTCCATAAATTTAGTTTTATTGTTAGTACATTCTTGCTATTTTGGTATTTTGAATATAATAGCATCCTCTTTTCTTTTATTAAGTAAAATAAATTAAGTTACATATTAAGAAAAAAAATTCGGGACACAGCAAGTGCGTTATAGTAGTGAATTTTCAAAAGAATTGTACCCTGTTAGTAAAATATACTATTAAAACTAATTCTTTAAATTTAAATGGACCCTTGAGATCAGTTTTAGAGGTCTAGTTAGCGATTATTTGAAAAAAATTATGTTTTTTATGGAGTTACTAAATTCAAATTAGGTCTTAGATATAATATGTAAATACTGCAAGTGTCTTTAAAAAAGTTGTGTTAAAAATTTCATTAAAGTTACAAAAGTTTTTCAGAAAACAATTAATTATTTATAAAGGGAACGTACCTGTCAAATTATAAATATGACAGGTATTTTTCCTTATTAATTGTTTGGATGGTTTTGTTTTAGTCAACCCATCCAGTTTTTGCAAACAATAAACAACAAAAAAGGTTTTTTAAAACAAAACGAAGCTCAATATGTTATTTTTCTTTAATTTATTACCCACGGGCGTTTACATAGGTGTTACTAAGGTTCAAAATTGAAGATTCTGGCTTAATGGGAAATTTATTGAGCTATCGGATTTGAAATATTTTTACGAAAATTTTCTACTATGACATAATATATATATATATATATATATATATATATATATATATATATATATATATATATATATATATATATATATATATTGCTATAGATAGCAAATATGTGAGAAAATAGAAACATTATTGTGGAGTAAAACGGGGCCAATGTACATAAAATTAATACATCCTAAAATTTAAATGCCCTGTATAATTGTGACTGTAAAATATTTTAGGTCAAATAAGAAATAGCATTAGGTATCTGAATACAGAACAATGATTTTCTTTTCTTACATGTAGTCGTTAAAATACAATAAAAAAATAGGCTTCTTTTTATTCATAGGATTTTACTAGAATATCACGATTTTATTTTATTCTTAGGTAGTAGGCATATGTACCATATTATACATTTATAATATTAAGGAAAAATAAGTTTTTTGTAAATGCCAATTTAAGCAATAACGCAGTGTTAGTTGATAAGGATAGTTTTTTTGTGTGCGTGTTTCAAAAGAGTAGTGCAACGGACAAAAAGTTGAACAATGGGATAACGAAAGGCCTATGAACTTTGTTACTGAGACACAGCGCGAAAAGGTTTTTTTTTGTAACACAGGGATAGTTTATTTAAGGAGTCGACGGCAGGTCGATGGGACAATCGGTAACTGAACTGCCAGAAGAGAAACTGGGAATTAGTAACTGAGCTGCCAGAAGTGAAACTAGAAATGAGTGGTGCTGCGACGACTAAAAAATATGGAAGTTGATAAATAAAACATACAAGGCAAGTGCCTGATAATACCATTATGAAAATTTGTATAAAGTAAATAAAAAGATTAAATACCTGGTACACGGTTTGTGAAGACAGTTTTAAATAAAAATGGAAATCAATTAATAATCACTGACAAGCTGCTAAATCCAAATAGAAGGACAAATAGAAACTAATAATTACACATCAAATGGAAAGTAATAATTATACATCAAATGGGAAGTAATAATTACACATCAAATGAAAAGTAATAATTATACATCAAATGGGAAGTAATAAATACACATAAAATGGAAGGAGCAATCAAGACAACATTCAGTAAGTCGTTTTAGGAACTTTATCGAAATCAATATGCTGACTCTTTTTCTATAGTGTGAATAGCTTTTAAGGATATTTTTGTCCCATTTAGGATTTCAATGTAAATTTTAGTTCACTAAGGGGGATGTTATATAAAGGCCGAATCATTAATCATAGTTAGATAATTCATTGTGTTAACTAAATTTGATTTGATAAATTTGATATAACCTTTTTAATAGAAATTTATTAGTTTGATCGATCTGTTTAATTTTGACCTCAAATCAAGCAAATAATAATATGAAAAAGTAAGGCTATTTTTCACAGTTAAATAAAAAGTAAAATCAAAAGACCCAACCATACATAATTTTTTTTTGAAATTTCCACGCAGGAATACTACAATTCATAAAAACGATATATTAAACAAAAATGCTAGCCCAAACACAGAACCCTACCCATGAGATGAGAGAAAAATTTTAAATCACAGCAGTAAGTAAACAATTTTTGGCATAATTTCAGGATCTGCAATATTAGCGTTTTTTTTTTAAATAAAGACACAATTGAATTCTCATGCTCTACAATTAAAAGAACTATTAAGGTATAAAATAAATTAAATAAAAGAAACCACACTAAATACCATAGCAATATATATATATATATATATATATATATATATATATATATATATATATATATATATATATATATATATATATATAAACTTTTTAACTGACTTTGGATTTGGGTTCTAGGGGCCCTCATTCGCGGTCGTTTGAGAAAATTTTCCAAAAATCTCACCATTGATACCTCTCTACTAGTGAATTTTGATAATGAAAATTCACTAAAAAGTTTTAAATATTTTTTGTTTTTGTATTTTTGATTTAACGTTGACCCATCTGCACAACTATCATCAACATGCAAATTTTATGTAACGCTTCCTTTTTGTAAAAATAATGGGAATATTTTACATATCAAATATTGTATGTTACAATATTCCTAAATTTTGTATTTAAGAAAATGATATATGAACACAGAAGAATGTTTGGAAGTTCGCTGTTTGATTTTGAATTTCTAAGAAGTTCAAAGTTCGAACCTTAGGCATATTATTTCTGAGGTCGAGGAAACATATTTGCTTGGGTTCATTCATGGTTTGGTTCGAACAAAACATATGTTCACACACCTCTAAAAATACCAGATACCTAGGTTTTTCATGAAATTTGGAAGGACCAGCTTGCCCCAGAGGTGGTGTTTTTGTCATATATTATACAATTTTAGTAAGCATTATTTCTATCACAATCTGTTTCTACCTACTTTGTCTAGACTATACTATGTGTTAACCTTTCTAAATTCATGGAAAATTTGGTTATAAACATAGAGCTTTGTTTGTTTCCTCAAAGTGATCAGAAAAGGACAGTATGCTAAAATCTTTTGTTAAATAAATAAAATTTTATAAAATTTATGAACCAAAAGAGTACCTAGTTTAGGACTAAAAACATTAAAAATAAGTTTTCTGGTAAGAGAAAGACAATAAAAGGTACTTACTTAAAGTTGATGATGCCTCTTTAAGGATTTTTATCTTGTCGTTTGAATTAGCATACATTTCTGACTTCAGCAAAACAATTTGGCTGAGAACCACTAACATCTTTGGACTGTTGAAGTCAGTGCATCCTTTGTAATACTTTCTTGCCATGTAATAATTTTCCTGATCCAATGAAGACTTTATCATAGAATAATTTAATTCAAATACCATATCTTTCAATTCCTTAATTACCAGTTCCAGCTCCTCTTCCATATTGAACGAAGATATTTTATCAATAAGGAGGTTAATAAACTGTTTACGATATAACACTCTAGTCTCTTTCAACAGAATTGACGGTAAACTTTCATTCAAGGAGAACCGCCAATAATTCTTTAATTTCTGTACATCACTTTCACAATCAAAAGGATCTAATTTATCATAAACAGAAATGAATCGGTTTATATCTATCAAATTGCGAAGTTTCAGTATCTTGTTGGTACGAAGAGTGGAAAACATAGGATCCACCACTTGCCAAGTATCCAAGAAAGCATCAATCTGGCTTCTGAGGTTAATAATGGCTTTGTTTGTGTCCCTTTTGAAAATCCACATCATGCATAATTCTTCTGCAAAGTTATACCTCAGATAATCACCCTTTTCTGAGTCTAGCAAACACCGATTTATATTGGCAACATAACTATCTGGTAAACTTTGAGTAAAAATCATATTTTTCACATAAGAACTTACATACCAAGGTAACAACTTTTGCTGATTCCAACCTTGGTCCCACAAATTATCCCAAGCTTGACTGTCTGAATCTGAGACAAAATCTTCTATTATTCTAGGTAACTTGTCCCATTCTCCTAGGCAAGCAAAACACTTGAAATACGATTCATAATAAAAATCTCTTCTTTCAAGTGACACATCAATTTCAATCAGATCTCTGTATAATTCTTGAGCGTCTCGCCAGTGTTTTAAAGATTCAGCTGTGATTGCATTTTGGATTGTCTCATCATTAGTCATCTTCTGCAAAAATATAGCTCTTACAATGTCCCATTCATCCATTTGTCTGTACAACCTACAAAAATAATTACAATTATGTTACACTTATAAAATGTTTGGGATGTGCATTAAAATACAATATATTTGTGGTTCTAATAAGAAGACAGGTATTTACAAGCTTTATTATAAAATAACAATACCACACTTCTTTCTTAAGATTTGTTGACAGTCAATGCCTGGAAAAACACTAAGACAAAATATTATAAAACCCTCCTTTCGAAACTTAGATACAAATAAAGTAACAAGTTCAGATAAAAAATTGGCTAGTTATTAATAATTAAAGTCTGGACGCAGCAAGTGTGTTATGGTAGTGAATTTTCATAGAAATGATCTGGCACCAAATATTTTTTACAACTTTTTTTTCTTGTAACATAGAAATCTAAATTTTGATGTATATTTTTATATCATAAACCTACCTACCAAATTTGGTTACCACAGCCTTTTTATTTTTTGAGATATTTTTTTAACTCAAAATTTTCCTGGAAAACCTGCTCCGATTTTCCTGGCTAACGAACTTATCCAAGCCACTTACAAAAGGAAGATACATGTCAAATTTGATCAAAATCGGCCCATTATTTTTTGAGTTATCGGTGTGATACATATATACAGTGCTTTCGAAAAGTAACGAATAAATTCGTTATTTCTGAAATTGAGAGTTTTTCTCAAAGATCCTCTGATTTTGTTTTAAACAAAGACACTTTTTGACATACGACCTATATTTGTGAAGTCATCGTTGTTCGAGATATGACGTCACCGACAATTTTTTTAAATGGCAACCCGCAATTTCGACCATGATTACATTAGCGTGAGTATGTAGATTAGACAAAAAATTTAAGAAAAACGATTTTAAATTACAAAAACTAAATTTAATGATAATAATTATGTAAAAAATCAACCAAAATAAATGTTCAAATTGTGCACCATTGGCTACTTGACAGTACCCAAGACGATTAATAAATTCTTTTTGAACTGTGGATGCTGCCATATTGAAATCAGAAGCCAATTGATTAAGTGTTGAGTGATGATTTTTCTATATTGCCAACAAAACGTTAAGTTGATCCTCTTCTGATTTTGAAGGTCAACCAGATTTAGAAAGATCACGAACATGCCCAAAGGTACGGTATTTAGACTCAATATTGCTTACCATGCGTTGACTAATGGGATGCCGATCAGGATGAGTTTCATTGAACAATTCAACTATTTCTTTTTGGGTGCGCATCCTGTCTCCAAATTCCATCATTGCAAAGAATCTCAATTCATTCTCGTTCAGTTAATTTAACCATTCTTTTATAAAATGACAAAAGTCACTACTCAATTAACACTTCAAACACATTGCTTTTGCCAAACAAAAAATAAGAACTAAAGAGATTTCAAGTTTTTATCTGACAGCAATAAAAACACCTCCCTGGTTTTCTAGGCTACTATCGGGCAGCCATAATTTTTGACGATGTGTACGTAGAAGGACACGCTCTTTCAAATGGCGTGGTTGAAATTGAGGGTTGCCATTTAAAAAAATTGGTGGTGACGTCATATCTCAAACAACGATAACGTCACAAATATGGGTCATATGTCAAAAAGTGTCTCTGTTTAAAACAAAATCAACGTGTCAGAGGATTTTTTCAAAACACACTCAATTCCAGAAATAATGAATTTATTCGTTACTTTTCGAAAGCACTGTTTATATATATATATATATATATATATATATATATATATATATATATATATATATATATATATATATATATATATATATATATATATATATATATGTTCAGAAAGATTTCCGCGGTCTTTAATGTGAGACATGCTTGGTTCTCGGGTTAAACCGGGTCCAGAATTTATGGAAACTCGACGTTTCGGCTCCTGTTTTGGAGCTATTTTCAAGAGGTAAAGGAAATATGTAAGGACACTCTAAGGCCTCAATCTGCCTACTCCTTAGAGTGATGGACAAAGGTGGGTAAAGGAAATATGTAAGGACACTCTAAGGCCTCAATCTGCCTACTCCTTAGAGTGGTGGACAAATGTGGGTAAAGGAAATATGTAAGGAAACTCTAAGGCCTCAATCTGCCTACTCCTTAGAGTGATGGACAAAGGTGGGTAAAGGAAATATGTAAGGACACTCTAACGCCTCAATCTGCCTACTCCTTAGAGTGGTGGACAAAGGTAGGTAAAGGAAATATGTAAGGACACTAATGCCTCAATCTGCCTACTCCTTAGAGTGGTGGATAAAGGTAGGTTGGGTTGTTGTAGCTCGATTACGGGGCCTCAATCTGCCTACTCCCCAAATCTCGCTGGAGATCGTCTGTGAGGTCTCAGTGTGTTCAACCCTAGGCCTCAGAGAGATCTGGCAGTTCGTTGCAAGTCTTGTCTTATATAGGTCGTTTCGTCTACCTGTTGCGTCATCAGTGAAAGTAGTGGGGTCACCGTCAATTAAGTGGGGGGATAATGATGCAACAAAATTGTCTGTGGAATTCATTTCCCTTTTGTGTGTTTGCAAAGAAGATATAATAGGTTTCCAAGTAGTCGGAAGGTGAAGACCATCATCTCTCTTATTTAAACAATCGGGACGTTTTTCAATCTCGATTGCTTCGCGGATAATTCTCGTTTTGAAATTGTAAACCGGTGCTATTGTTTGGCATTATCGAAGTCTATTTTGTGCCCTGTATGAATATGATGCATGGCCAGCGCCGATGAGGGGTCGGATTTTCTAGCTGCGAGGGTGTGTTCGTATATTCTATTGTGGATGCGTCTGTTTGTTTGTCTCCTTTGTGACCTCACCTTTCTAAAAGCCTGCCGTGATCATCACGTGGTCCCAAAATCTTTTCAACTTAAACATCACACCAAATCACATAACGTCTCCAACATTTTAAAACGAACAGGCTTTGCTCTCCTTAGAAATTCCATTCACGAGACAAGACGACACCTTAACACTACCAACACACTGCTTTACGACACGTACATAAAAATACACACATACAAAATACACCCTACACTTTGGGAGACTCTAGACAGACTTTCACATAGTAAATCAGAACATGTTACACAACAAAAGACGGACGTACAAAAAAGAAAATTACAGCAGCTTCTAGACAACGAAAATCTCACACAACACACACATAATGCCAATCCTCCTATAGTAGTTCACAACCTTTCAAATTCCACCATAAGTGACGTCGCCATCAAAGTCCTATCCAAAGGTTTTAATTTTGCACCAACCCCTAAATTCATCCCAATAGAAAAGATAATTTCTCAATCAGAAGATGCAATAACACACTTACCGACTGACGAAGCTGAAATTACGAGACAAGACATTGCAAGAATATTACGTTCTGCCAAACTTCCACCTTCCAACCTTTCTCCTCACGAACGACAGTCAATCAGAGACCTAAACCGAAACACAGAAATTATAATCCTACCAGCAGACAAAGGCAACGCTACAGTCATACTTGACAAAACAGACTATATACAAAAGATGGACAATATACTAAACAACACAGACTACAAACAAATCCCTAACGACCCTACAACTTATCTGGAAAAGAAAACCAAAACTATCATCAACAACTCCCAACTCAATCCTGACCTCAAAAAAGAACTAATCCCCCGCGAAAAATCATCTCGCATCCCTAGAAAATATGGTCTCCCAAAAATCCATAAGCCTGATATTCCCCTTCGCCCTATCGTAAGTGCCCACCGTTCACCCACACAAAAACTCGCAAAACATCTAGCCAAAACTCTCCAACCATTAGTAGAAAACGCTACATCCTATGTCAAAAACTCCACCCATTTCATCGACCTTCTTCAAAACAACACCATTTCTCAAAACGACATCCTAGTTAGCTTTGATATAGTTTCCTTATTCACCAATATACCTCTATCTGAAACCCTTGACATTCTCAAAAATAAACACAAAATTTCCCACGATACCTTAGCTCTTGTGGAACACTGCACATCTAACACTTATTTCCTTTTTCAAAACAAATTTTACAAACAAGTTCGAGGTGCTCCAATGGGTTCACCCCTCTCTCCTGCATTGGCCAACATTTTCATGGAAAACTTCGAGACACAAGCCCTCAATTCATCCCAACTTAAACCAACGTGTTGGTTAAGATACGTTGATGACATTTTCGCTGTCTGGCCACACGGCAAAGAATCTCTAGACGAATTCCTTTCTTACCTAAATAACATCAACCCCCAAATCCAGTTCACCATGGAAATGGAAAATAATTTTTCTTTGCCTTTCTTAGATGTACGCATCACTAAAAACCCAGTCAGAGGATTTTCTTACACTGTCTACCGAAAACCAACCCACACTAATCGGTATCTTAACGCCCAATCTCACCATCACCCATCGCAACTAAATTCCGTGGTTCGAACATTAGTAACACGATCCCTTAGACTAACGGACAAAAACAACAAACAGACAGAATTAAACTTTTTAAGACAGACATTGCTAGAAAACGGATACGACAACAATCACATACTACGAAACATTAGAAACGCACAACAACAAACCACTACACCACAACAAGAACAAACAGCGTCCACACAACAACACACAGCGTTTTTACCATACATTAAAGGTGTCACCGACAAAATCAGCCGAATTTTCAGAACCCATAATATCAAAACCGTATTCACAACAGACCAAAAACTATCAAATCTTATAAAAACTCCCAATGATACGATTCCAAACGAATCCCACGGAGTTTACGAAATTCCTTGTTCCGACTGTTCCCGAACTTACGTAGGACAAACAAACAGACGCATCCACAATAGAATATACGAACACACCCTCGCAGTTAGAAAATCCGACCCCTCATCGGCGCTGGCCATGCATCATATTCATACAGGGCACAAAATAGACTTCGATAATGCCAAAACAATAGCACCGGTTTACAATTTCAAAACGAGAATTATCCGCGAAGCAATCGAGATTGAAAAACGTCCCGATTGTTTAGAAACCTATTATATCTTCTTTGCAAACACACAAAAGGGAAATGAATTCCACAGACAATTTTGTTGCATCATTATCCCCCCCACTTAATTGACGGTGACCCCACTACTTTCACTGATGACGCAACAGGTAGACGAAACGACCTATATAAGACAAGACTTGCAACGAACTGCCAGATCTCTCTGAGGCCTAGGGTTGAACACACTGAGACCTCACAGACGATCTCCAGCGAGATTTGGGGAGTAGGCAGATTGAGGCCCCGTAATCGAGCTACAACAACCCAACCTACCTTTATCCACCACTCTAAGGAGTAGGCAGATTGAGGCCTTAGAGTGTCCTTACATATTTCCTTTACCTACCTTTGTCCACCACTCTAAGGAGTAGGCAGATTGAGGCCTTAGAGTGTCCTTACATATTTCCTTTACCCACCTTTGTCCATCACTCTAAGGAGTAGGCAGATTGAGGCCTTAGAGTGTCCTTACATATTTCCTTTACCCACATTTGTCCACCACTCTAAGGAGTAGGCAGATTGAGGCCTTAGAGTGTCCTTACATATTTCCTTTACCCACCTTTGTCCATCACTCTAAGGAGTAGGCAGATTGAGGCCTTAGAGTGTCCTTACATATTTCCTTTACCTCTTGAAAATGGCTCCAAAACAGGAGCCGAAACGTCGAGTTTCCATAAATTCTGGACGCGGTTTAACCCGAGAACCAAGCATGTCTCATATATATATATATATATATATATATATATATATATATATATATATATATATATATATATATATATATATATATATATATATAAACACACACACAAACATATAAAAATTGAAACTACAAATTTTGCAAGAGATGAATGCATAAAAGGTTGACATATTGTGCATGAGTGAGACAAAACGAATGGGCCACAATGAGAAACTAGTGGGTGAGTACCTATGCATATGGTCGCGTGTTGTACAAAATGCTCATGGCAGTCAGGGATGTATGGCATGTGCAAGAAATTATGAATGTGGGTAAGGATGAAAACAGGTATAGTTAAAGTGTTTTTGGTTGTGTGCTATGCACCCACAGACGGCGACAGTGAGCGAGAGAATGAAAACTTTTGGAAAGGCATGAATGAAGTACTAGGCATGTGTCTACCAGGTGAAGGAATAACTACTGTCAGTTATATGAATGGGTGGGTAGGAGTAAAGAGAAACGAAACCGATATAGTAGTGGGAGCGTACAGAGATGCAAGAGTAATTCAGAATAGAAAAAGGCCTGTTGATATCGAATACGTGGTTTAAACACAAAATTATTCACAAGTATGCATGGCAAAGTGGTGATGTACAAAGTATAATATTACATTGGTAAAAGATACTAGAATTATGTGAGGTGCTGAATGTGGATCTGACCATTTTCTTGTGGTGTCTCAAAAAACTGGGACAAGGATGGTTAAAGCGATTGAGGAAACAATAAAAACAAATCAGAATCAAAGTTTAGATACTATTAACGCCTGAGAAAAGGGAGCTGTATCCCTATCTATTGAAAATAAAAAAAAGACGCAGCAAGTGCGTTATGGTAGTCAATTTTCATAAAAATGATCTGGCACAAAATATTTTATTATAACTTTTTTTTCTTGTAACATAGAAATCTAAATTTTGGTGTATAGTTTACTTTTTATATCGTAAACCTACCTACCAAATTTGGTTATCATAGAGTTTTTATTTTTTAAGATAAAAATTTTTTTCAAATGAAAACTCAAAATTTTTCCGGAAAACCTCGTCCGATTTTTCTGATTAACGAACTTATCAAAGATATTTACAAAAGGAAGGTACATGCCAAATTTTATCAAAATAGGCCCATTATTATTTGAGATAAAAATTTTTTTTGAATGAAAATCAAAATTTTCCCGGAAAACCTCGTCCCATTTTCCTGGCTAACAAACTTGTCAAGGCCATTTACAAAAGGAAGGTACATGCCAAATTTTATTAAAATCGGCTTATTACTTTTTGAGATAATAATTTTTTTCGAATGAAAACTCAAAATTTTCCCGGAAAACCTCGTCCGATTTTCCTGACTAACGAACTTATCCAAGCTATTTACAAAAGAAACGTACATGCCAAATTTTATCAAAATCGGCCCATTATTTTTTTGAGTTATCGGTGTGATACATATATATATATATATATAATATATATATAATATATATATATATATATATATATATATATATATATATATATATATATATATATATATATATATATATATATATATATATATATATATATATAATATATATATATATATATATATATATATAAACATATAAAAATTGAAACTAACCCCGGATATGGGTTCTAGGGGTCCTAGTTCGCGCTCATTTGCAAAAATTTTTTCAAAATTCAAAAGTCGGGATCTCCCCATTAGTGAATTTTTTCTACGAAAATTCACTAAAAGCATGACTGAGTTGCACATATTATAGAATGAATACATCAAAGAATGCAATCTAGAAAGTTCATGGACGACCCTGAAAGATATGATAATTAGATGAGCAAAAAAAGCATCTGGTGAAGCGAGAATTGAATTTTTAAGAGGGGTGCATTATGGAAAGAAAAAGTAAAGAAAGCAGTGGATGACAAAAAGGAAGCATATAAAATAATGGTAAATGCCAAAGATGTGTGAGAGAAAGAAAATTGCCTGGTTGAGTACAGAAAATTGAGAAGTCAGTGCAAATGAACCGTTAGTGACAGTAACGGAGAACTGGAAATGAAACAGGATGAGAAAATGCAAAACGAAGGGAACAAGAAATTGTTTTGGAAGTGGATAAAAACGGCAAAATAAACTGGAAGAAACAATATGATTGGGGTGAAAACACAGAATGGGGACATGGTATGGAAAGAGGAAGGTGTGACAGAATGCCGGAAAAAATATTTTGAGAAACTATATGGAAGTAAGAAGAACAATCAGAAACATTTGCCGATTGCAAGTCAGACAGAATGTGACACTGTTAAAGTGCATGAAGTTGAAATAGTGAGCAAGAAACTAAAAAAGGAAAAAGCAGCAGGTGTTAATAAAATCCATGGAGAAATATTAAAGTATGGATGCTCGAATTTGACTGTGTCAAATGCCAAGGGAGTGGAAGGACGCTATAATAGTGGCTTTGGATAAAGGTAGAGGAAGCAAGACCGAATGCAAAAATTATCGAGGGATGAGTTTGTCAGTGTTGTGTGGAAGCTATTTGGGAGAATATTGATAGAACGAGTGACAGGTGACTGTTATATAGAGTATGAACTAATTTACAGTAGACTCTTTGTAATTTGAGATGTCACTTTGTGATCATAGACATAAGGCTTAACAGAACCTATCATAATTTGTACTTGTTAATTGTTTAAGTGCTAATAAACCTTTTACATAAATATATTATTTTATTATTAACCTGTACAAATAAAAGTTAAAGCAGTGACTGAGGGAATAATTTGGGATGTTGAGTGCGGGTTCATGACAGGAAGATGCTGTAGTGACTAACTATTCTCACAGCGCGTAGTTGTGAAATGCTTAAATGTGGGAAAGAAAGTATAGTGCACGTTTGTAGACTTGGAGAAAGCTGGAGTAAATTATACTGTAGACAGGCAAAAGCTGTGGAGCATTTTGAAAGAATATAGGGTGGATTATTGGCTAATTCGATGTATTAAATCGCTATATGATGGCAGCAGAGCATATATATGAGAAATAATGGAATGCTCAGTGATTATTTCAGAATTAAACAGGGTGTCAAACAAAGATGTGTGATGTCTCCATGGATATTTAACATATTCATGGACCAATATATAAGAGAAGTTTGCCCGGAGACAGAAGGCATAAAAATGAATGCTTCTGAGGTGAAAGTGTTACTGTATGTTGATGATGCAGTACTACTTAGCGAATCTGAAGGAGAAATGCAGCGGGTGTTACAGACTGATGACAGTAACAAATAAAAATAATCTACGTGTGAACCCAGAGGAGACTAAAGTTATGGTGTTTAATAAAGAGGGTGGAATGAGTAAGTGTAGTCTCTTCATAAATGTTAATCTAGTAAAGAAAGTAAAGCCATTTAGATATTTAGAAAGACAGTTTTCAAATGACGGAAGAATATATGATGAAATACAAAGTAGGGAAAATGCAGGTAGAAATGTGCTGGGAGCTATGACCACTGTAACGAGGAGTGAATGTATATCTAATGAGGCCGAAGTGGCACTATATAACAGCATACTGGTACCGAATGTTCTATACAGGTCTGAAAGTTGGGTGTGTCAGGCAAAGCATGTAAGAAAATTGAATGCTGTTGGAACGGATACCTGGGGACGAGCGACGGGTAAATCAAGGAAAGACAGAGCTATAAATAAATGGGTTCTTAGCGAATGTAATTTGGAAAAATCTATTGAAAGCGAGTAAGAGTGTGGCATGCTTAGATGGTTTGAACACATAGAACGAATAGATGATAGAATAACCAGTAGAATTCACAGAGAGCATGTAGCTGATTAGAGAGACCATGCAAGACACAGGAAAACTTGGTCGGATGTTGTGGGCGATATATTAAAGAAGAAAGAGGTCAGAAGTTTACGTTATAGGAGAGTGTGTATGCGGAGAAGAATTGTTAATAAATAGCATAGGCTTCGTGGTGTGCCTATCTCTTTATGGGAATGGCATGACTGGTAGTAGCAGTAGCAGTAGTGTTATAAATTTCTCAATAACTTTTTTGTTAGTCATATATACTTTCTAACTACTATAAAATTTAACTCATTAAAAAAGTGAAAACATGTTGAGCATGGAAATGACCAAACTGCGACAGATAAGGTATAATATCATCGTGTGACTAATCATCATTTTAGCAATTTGCGGTCATTCAGTAATGTTTAAGTAACAATTAGTTTGACATTTGCTTTAAATTTTATACTTACTCAGATAATTTCACCCAGTAGTTGGCTTCTTTTGAGTTACTAAATCCTTTTGACTTTTTGGTGCATGCCTGAATTTCATCAAACGAAATCAAATATTCCTCTAACAGTAGCGTACCAGTAGATAATAAACCACTTGTTTGGCATACATTTGATATTAGATCAGGTTCAATGAACATTTTAGTTTTGTTGTTTATCAAAATATTTAAGAATGTGCGAAAAACATTGGTGTTGAATTGTACGGAATTTTCAAAAATATTTACAATTCCATTTGTAACATCTTTTAGAAATTCATCTGGCTCCTTGAAACTTAATGTCATTTGTTTAAACAGCATTTCAAAGAATGTTTTTGATACCTCGCTGTCATTCTGGAAGAGACAAATTTTATCAGTAATATAATTAAGCACAAGTATCTGTAGAAAATATATTAAAGGCAAAGAGCGTGCACCAGGTACGATCCAACGTCAGCGTCGACGCACACAGGATCAAGGACGATAAGTACTGCAGCGCCGCTAGAACCGCCTTCAGTAGTAGCAGGCAAGTCGAGCCGGCAGTGAGTAATGGTATGCAAATGCAGGGTAGCTAAAGAACTTTCAATACTAACGTCACGCGACCGCGATTTCTTTATATGTTATTTTTTGTATTAACCCTTTATATTAAAGAATGCGGTATTTATTTCTACTGTACATTTTAATCGATAATAAAGTCTTAAGTTTAGCTCACTTCTTTTAACGCCCCAATAACGAAATAGTAATCTTTACATGGTGCCGAGATTATTTACATGGTGTCAAAAACCGGGAAAGGGGCTCGGGATGCGAAAGTATAGTCGTAAAAAGTGTGGTGAACGTAGAAGTGAATAAACAAAGTTTATAATGTTTGTGCAGTAAGAAAATAAAATGAAACGTGTTGCAAGAACGAGTTGCCGGTCGCAACTAACGAAGCTACTCAACAACGGTAAAGAAAAAATAGCTAACATCGATGAACCCATCGAAGAACTCGTAGTGATTCGAGAACGAATTAACGCCGCAAATGACAATTTAAATCGTGCTAATCAAACAGTGCTAACGTTGTTATCAGAAGAAGAGTATAAACACGAGTTTGACAAGATTGCTGAGTATCAAGATCAAGTGGCATATCTGATATCAAGTCTGCAGATAAGAATAAGTAAACAACCCAGTGAAAGATTCGTTCATAATCACACCTACATTAACGAAAGCAACGATACCGAAAGAAGAGTAAACAAAGGTCACGTCAAGCTTCATAAATTAGAACTTCGCAAATTTAACGGCGAGTTATCGGATTGGACCTTGTTCTGGGAACAGTTCAGGACAGCATTTCATGAAAATGAAAGTTTAGACGCTGTGGTCAAGTTTAGTTATCTGGAACAGGCCTTACTAGGGAAAGCTGCAACAACGATCAGTGGTCTAACGCCATCTGAAAAATCATATGATGACGCTATCGCTCTATTAAAACACGAATTTGGTAACACAACGAATGATAGACAGCTATATTCAAAGACTTTTATCAATAACGTCTGTTAAAAGTAGAATCGATTGTGCTGGTTTGCGTGGGTTATATAATACAATGTCATCGATAAGCCGCAGTTTAGGATCCTTGGGAGTGACCACAAACTAATATGGAATGATGGTGAAGTCCGTTATTCTCAACTCAATGTCGTATGCAATGAAAATCGAATATCACAAGAAACATCCCAATAAAGATTCTGAAGAACCACCCAGTGTCAATAAGCAAATTGAGCTTCTATTAGAATATTTAAAATTGGAAGTGGAGTCATTAGAAATATCGCAATCAACTTCAACGTCAAACACATCAGCAATTTCTAAAAACGAAGAACACGGGAATTATAAATTCCGAATATCCGCTGGTAAGCAAACGTCACCTTCACATAAGGTATTTACTGCCGCTGGATTATTAGTCACAGTGAACAAGTGTGTTTTTTGCCAGTCTGAAGAACACAATTCTGTGAAGTGTAATAATACAGTCGCCGATGTGAACGAGAGGAAAGACATTTTAAAGAAGAACCGTCGCTGCTATCGCTGCACTAAACCCAACCATAATTCAAAAGAGTGTAGAAGTAGAATTATTTATGAGATATGTAAAAACAGGCACGCAACTTCAATGTGTGACCCGACCTACTTAAGGAGAGATAAAAAAAGAAGGTAACGCAACAATAACAACAGCAAGTTTGTTTGCAGAAAACGCCGAAAACAATGAACAAGTGTTTTTACAAACTGCCAAGGCGTATTTGTCTCCCAGTGAAAACGTAAATAAAAACGCATTTATATGTTTTATTATTGACGGGGGTTCACAGCTCACATACGTTAGAGAAAATGTGTCTCGTAAACTGAGACTTAAAATTCTAGGAACCCGTCGATTATCTGTTATACCGTTTGGTTGTGAAGAACGAAATATACGGAAACTTTACAATAAGGTTGAATTAAAGCTAATATCGCAATACAGCGATGAACACGTTTCAATTGTGGCCATAGAAGTACCCGAGATTTGTTTAGAAACATTTCAAACGCCAAATATAAACCATCCCATTATTAATAATTTAGATAGAGCGGAGATTTCTATTGGAAATATACCGCACGTAAAGGGTATAAGTTTATTAATTGGAGCGGATAATTATTGGAGAATAGCAACAGGTGAATTTATTCGTTTATCAGAAGATTTAACGGCAATAAATACAAAATTTGGATGGACCTTTCAAGGGCCAAATATAAAGGCAAGAGAAGTAAACATAACGATTGTGTCTACATTACACGTTATATTGGATCGCTGGTGATGCCGCGAAATGGAAAACGTACATGTATAATCGAGTGTTCGAAATACAGACATTAACAGAAGACTCTGTTTGGCGACATTGTGTTGGAATTGTGAACCCTGCTGATTTATTAACGCCAGGTGTCCGCGCTAATGAACTTTTAAAATCTGAAAGTTGGCTTCACGAACCTGAATTTCTAACGCGAGCTTACTATAACTCATATAGTGATAATGATGACACTGATATGTTTTTAAGTGAACTCGAACCTTTTACTTCCAATTTAACTGTAACGCATTGTGAAAATGTAGCGCTGCAACCAGTATTTGCAATAGACAATTATGAAAGACTAGAAAAATGCATACGTGTTAGCGTGTACGTGAAATGTGTTTTTCGGAAAAATAAATGGCGAGAACGCCAACAAGTACTATCAAAAATTTGGAAGAAAAGGTCAATCGACTATTTACAACAGTTAAGAAACGCTAATGTAAACATGAACAGCTGTTTATCAACGTACGAACGATTCAAGGTGAATGACATCGCTTTGTTGAACGATCAATACACACCCCAGTTAACGTGGAAGATGGTGCGAACTAGCCAAGTTTACCCTTGCATAGATGGAAGAACCCGAGCCTGCGAGATCCAACATCCCAATGGAACATTACTTCGAAGGCCTATACAGCTGTCATATCTATTGGAACTTCCTATCGCCCCCCCCCACCCCCCCCCCCCAGGATGTAGAAAATATATTAAAGGCAAAGAGCGTGCACCAGGTACGGTCCAACGTCAGCGTCGATGCACACAAGATCAAGGACGACAAGTACTGCAGCGCCGCTAGAACCGCCAACCGCCCTTCAGTAGTAGCAGGCAAGTCGAGTCGGCAGTGAGTAACGGTATGCAAATGCAGGGTAGCTAAAGAACTTTCAATACTAACGTCACGCGACCGCGATTTCTTTATATGTTATTATTCGTATTAACCCTTTATTATATTAAAGAATGCAACATTTATTTCTACTGTACATTTTAATCGATAATAAAGTCTTAAGTTTAGCTCACTTCTTTTAACGCCCCAACAACGAAATAGTAATCTGTACATGGTGCCGAGATTATTTACAGTGTCATAACAAAACTAATATTAATAAACATGTAAATAAATAAATAAATAAATAAATAAATAAAAACACTGTAATAGCTAGTGTAATTAAAAACAATAAAAAATTGTTATTACTTTATAAAGAAAATTTGATGTTGATGCTGGCCAAGAAAGTGATAAGTACCAAAGAAATTAAGTAGGCTATAAACACATAAATTTCACTCCATTCAAATTCCCGGGAATGGATTTAATATTACGTACATTTGTGAAGCCAGAGAAATAGTCTCCACATCTGTATTCAATGTGTAAAACCTTCAGAGCTTGTTAAGCCTGGCGATAGATACATCAATTGTGGCATATGGTGAACGTTATTTACCTACAGAAAATAGTTATGCATATATCCTCCTTCCTAGTTAAAACACTATAAAGAATCTTGGTGAGATTCATGAGTGACGAAATACTACACGAAATCCTCTTAATGGAAGTCAATATGTATACCAATCAGAAATCAACAGATCTAGTGGTCGATGATTTACACAAACTATTGTCGAAATAGCTAGAAGATATAAAAAAGCTCTAGACGCAGCAAGTGCGATATGGTAGCGAATTTTCTTTAAAATATTTTTAATAGCAAATGTCTTTCTTTGATTAAAGCAGGCATCAAACTTGGTTGCCTATATAGTAGAAACAATGTACCATATTTCATCGAAATAAATTTATTGTTTGAAAATATATAAACATTTTTCAAAAGTCTAGATGCAGCAAATGTGTTATGGAAGTGAATTTCCATAAAAATGTTTTTAAAAGCAAATGCGAGCAGGCATCAATCTGATTACCAGTATAGCCTATGTGGTAGAAACAATGTACTATATTTTATCAAAATTACTTATGGTTTGAAAATATACAAAAATTTCCGAAAATAAACCTAAATGTTGCTTGTGGGGTATAAACAAGAAATTTTTCTTGTGGTTTATGCAACGAGGGTGGTTGTATGCACACGAGGGGGGGAAAGGAAAATGCCTACGACGAAGCAGAACCCTCCCCATTCGACTTGCGGCAGGTGCGGGGGGTTGGGGGTGGCTGCTTTGTCGTGGGGATTTTCCTTCCCCCTCACGTGCATACAACCACCCTCGCTGCATAAACCACAAGAAAAATGTCTTGTTCCTATCCGACAAGGAAGTTACTGCACCTGGGGGGATAGGGGTGCTGTGCGGGGTAGGCAGCGTTTAAGGGGGATATGGCTTCAAGATGTGAAAAAGACAGCTTTCAAGCCCGTTTTATTCGCATTTTCTGCTCATATTTCCTTTTTACAACCTACCCCGCACAGCACCCCTACTCACTCCTGGTCCCGTAAATTCCTTGGGGGGTGTTAACAAGAAATGTTTCTTGGGGTTTGTGGATCCAGGGGGGCCCTAGACAGGTATCTGAAAACAGTTTTTTTGAAAAGCGTTCGGGAGCTAAACTGCAAATTTACCGAAAATTCGCTACCAAAAGCACTTACTGCGTCTAGATTTTTTTCTTACAAATGCATCATATTTTGATAAAAAATGCAAAAATGCATTAATGAATTTGTTCTATGAAAATTAGCTAAAAATTATAGACCGTTAAACCATAAACTTCACTAAACCTACAGTGAAAGCATCAACTTAACTAAACCGACAGCCAAAGCATCAGAGAAAGGGTCTATTTGAAATTAATATTCTGTAAATATTTTAGTAAAATGAAGGGCAATGACGGTTGAATCTGAAACTTAAGGGTTTGCGGAACAGTCCTCTTGCAACATTTTCTTTTCACAATCGGTATTTGTTTCACGTTCTTTGCCTAAACATTGCCAATTTTGACGTTTAAAATTGCAAGTTTGATGTTTTGAGGAAAACTTCAAAATTTGTTTCTTTAACTGCCCATAACTTATTTGTCTTGAAAGCTAGAGACCTAAATTTTGGTACACTCTTTATAATACAAACACGCGTACCCAATTTGGTTATTTACGGAGATATGAATTTCTTTAGAAAGAAAACACAATTTTCCGGGAAAACCTGGTCACCAAATTTGAAGATCGGTCCATTATTTTTTGAGATATCGGTCGGATATATTATATATATATATATATATATATATATATATATATATATATATATATATATATATATATATATATATATATATATATATATATATACATATATATATATATATATATATATATATATATATATATATATATATATATATATATATATATATATATATATATATATATATATATACTAACACAGATCTCCTCATTAGCGAATTTAAAATTTAAAAAAATTCGCTAAAACAACAGATTTTCTAGCATTTAACTGTATAACAATAATAAGTATAGAAAGTAACCACAAACCACACACAATACCTACAAACAGGTAATAAAACCACAAGAGAAACAAATTTAATTATTGAAAATTTACACAAACTAGTACAGTCAGTCGATTTTTGAATGACTTCCCGCCAACACATTTTCGTTTTTTAATTTTAGCGTTTTGAGTGGAAGAACTCATAAATATTTTCTCCTGTGTTGTGTACAATAAAATGTATTACCCATTATGTCATGTCTCAATCAAGAAACATATATGTCTGACTGGTCATATTGTTAGGTAGAGAGGCAAAGTAATTCACAGAAAGACGAAGCCCTCTTGTTTACTTTTGCACATCTGTGTATCCCAATAAAAATGTGAACGGGTCAGCGCAAAAATTACCTCGCTAAAACCGAAACCACCTAAAAAGCGGTCTCATTAAATCAGAAACCTTTTAGCATTGTCTCTTACACAAAATTTGCTTGTTAAATGAGAAGTTCGTTAAATCTGCTACTCGTAAAACCCGGACCCTACTGTATATTGTTTCTACTATATATAGGTTATACCGGTAACCAAATTGATACCTGCTTACATTAAAGGCATATTTGCTATAAAAAGCATTTTTTTTTAAGATTCACTCCCTTAATGCTCTAGACTTTTTGAGATAAAATATTTTAGAAAAAAATTTACAGTAACATGTGGATTAAGAATATTCAAACGCAAAATCTTAATTTGAACCCATACAGAATCGAGACAGAGCATGGAGAATAGTAGTAATAATAGCAGTGGTGGGGAGGCCAACGCCAAGGAAGTAGGCACTAATGTGCCCTTTTTGCCAACCCCAGCAACCATGCTCTACTCTTCCTCGGTTCCGTCGCCAAACCACCTCGAACTCGAGATGAAGGCTGTGACGGTCTTTAATTGGACGGTACTTACCTGATTCCTCTGCAGAGTCCTCGATCCGAACAATTCTGTTCCGACTCCTTCAGAGTAGCCAGACAGCTTTATCTCTGTCCGGCCCCTCCACGAAGTCCCTCGCCTGCCTGCAGCCACCAACCGACCCCCAGTGCCTCTCCATTGCTTCCTCGGTCCACCTATCTAAGGCGGCAGAAACTGTCTTCCTACTTATGCCTATCGCAGGCTCCGGACCACAGAACGGCCGCCGGGAACCGAGTCTTGCGAGATTATTCGCCACCTCATTCCCTGCTACCCCACAGTGTCCCGGAACCCACACCAGTTGCACCTCCTTCGTCCTGGCTAGTTCTCTGAGGGTGTCAGCGCACTCTTGAACCAGTGTTGACCTGATTCTGGCCGCGCAGACTGCCCGGAGGACTGCCTGGCTATCCGAGCAGATGTACACACATTTCTCGGGACTCCTCTTCACATCCTGTCTATTGGCCACAGACAGGATAGCATACACCTCTGTTTAGAATGCCGTGGTATATGGAGAACATGAGGGGATAGGGCAGAATGGAAAGATACCACTAAAGATGCTAAATCTTAAAAAACGATATAACGCCAAAAGGCAGAGAAAGCTTACCTGACATAATGCTTGCAAAGGATCTACTATGGATGCTAAAGTAATTTCAATATCAGGCAAATCACCTTTGCGATACTTTCTGAAGATTGTCACCTTCTTTTCTCTTTCTCTGGCTAAATCATATCGTTTTGCTTCCCTCTTCACAGATTTCTTCACCTCTTCCTGAGCGAAATGCCTACTAACTTTTGATTTATCTTTGTAAAAACGTACTTTCTTAATTCTGTATTTCTGAGATAATAAAATATTATTTGGGTTTATAAAAGTTTCGCCATCTTCTCCCATCTCTGGCTGTACCAGTAGACTGCTTTCTGATTTTGTAAACTGTTTAAATTCATTCGTTCTTGCAGACATTGTCGGTACAAAAGTGAATGCAGTCTGAGTTTTGCGTAATTCATTCCAATTCGATTTGCTCATCTCAAGATCTTCTGAATATGTTTTAAGTGTTTCAGCAAACATTGGAATAGATGACGGATGCTGTTTGCGCCAATTCAAATAAATATTGTACTCTTCGAAATCACAGTCCTCTAATGGGGATTCAAATAAAGTAGCAGTATAGTCTGGATGATTTTTTATGGGACTTATCAGAAGATAGGTACCATAACCAAGAAAATTATCTTCAGTTGATGGTTTGTATAACTCGGATAATATGTACGAAAATCTTTCAGACAGACAAACAGGAAAACTATCAGTTTCCAACAAAAACTGATATATTTTAGTTTTATTTTCCATATCCGCATCTATAAGACCTTGAATAATGACGTCTTTACAAATGTCTCTTACATCAACAAACCTTTTTTTCTCTGCAAAACTGATCTTACACACTGCAATGGCAATATCATACATTAAGCCTCGACAGTGATAGTTTGGATTAAATACATTTTTCATAGCACTCTGAATTATAATTTTGAATCTGTCTATACCCTCTAGAATTTCTATTGTCTGAGAAATAAGATACAAGGTGTTTATTTGCACATCTAAGTTGTCACATTCAATGTGTTTATCCCAGTCTATTATTTTGAAATCACTAATCTCAGCTAATATATCGATTCTTTTTTGTATTATTTTTAAGAATATTAACTTCAAACTATTTGAACTGCTATTTATTCTTCCTAAAAGTTTTGAGAAATGGAAAATATCATCAGCTATCTCTGGAAAATGCAACATAATCCCTTCTAAACTATATGCATATTTGTCAATATCTGCTCCAGAGGTCAAAGATTTTAACAGTGACTGAATGCTGTTTAAAAAGCCCACTTGATCACCATTTTGGTATAACAACTTCAACGACATTCCAATTGTTTCAGCACATGGTTTAAATATTGTCCTATCATTAGATTGCATTATATTTTTAAGAACATTTAGAAAACTTTCTTTGTTCCCTTCATTCCAAGGTGAGACATTATTAGCTAATAAAATAGCTGACACATGAATGCCTATCTGTACTCTCTTATCCCCTGGTGATATTTTTGCAAAAAGTAAATCATACGGCACATCTATATAAGTCTTCCAAGCTTCGACTACTAATTTCACCAGCTCCAAATGGTATTTGAATTTATCAGTACGGCTATTATCAGTTTTCTCTATAAGATATTCTAATAGTTTAGATGCCAGTCTCTTTTCACTGTCACTCTCTGGCTGCGACTTAGTAGACCAGGATGCTATTAAGGCAATCTGAAAAATAAAATAATAATAATAATAAGTTTATTTATTCTTTATCCTACTTATACGACTGTAATACATTTGTGAAGTATCCCAACTAACACAATTGATTGCTGGAACACAGCAACGACTATTGTGATTAACTGGTAAGTTTTTGCCGCCAGTCAGTGATCTGTTATAGGATCGTTCCTATCACGAAGCAACAACCAAAATGGAGAATGATTGCAATGTTACAGCATCGTATCAGGAACTTATCCAGCTAGGTTCCAACACTGTAGCCTTTACATAGCAACGACTTGGCGAAACAGTAACAGCCACTATCGTAGGACGTAAAACTACCTACTCTGTTGACGTGCTTTCTTTGTCTTGAAAACTATATCACAGAATATCAGCTCTCTTCAACTCTTATGTTCTCAAACCCTCTTTGTCTTTTACTCCAATTCTATAGATACTAGCGAGACTGCAAGTCAAGATTAATCATTTACTTTCTGATGCTTTATATTTGGATGTATTGAGCGCTTAAATCTAAACAGATGCAAGCTTACTGTTAAAATATAATGATTTGTGGAGAAAAAATAAAAAAGCTATGATAACCAAATTTGGTAGGTAGGTTTACGATATAAAAAGTAAGCTGTACACCAAAATTTAGATTTCTATGTTACAAGAAAAAAAGGTATAATAAAATATTTTGTTCCAGATCATTTATATTTTCCTTACAACTCGCATCGTTTTTAGTCTATTGTTATTATTAAAAGTCAATAGTTTCTTCCTAAAATTTGCTCTTACCGAACACACGTGGCTTCCATTGACTTCTGCTTCTGCTGCTGTTACAGTCTTTACTCTTAACATGACGCTTTGCTTACTCTTACTGCTATACTATTTTACATATGTATCACCCTACAAAAACCTACTTGTATTCCACCGCATAAGAAGTTCATGTAGCTTCACTTTCGGTTTATTTTCCTTGGCGAAACAGTAACAGCCACTATCGTAGGACGTACGACTACCTACTCTGTTGGTGTGCTTTCTTTGTCTTGAAAACTATATCACATAATATCATCTCTCTTCAACTCTTATGTTCTCAAACCCTCTTTGTCTTTTACTCCAATTCTATAGATACTAGCGAGACTGCAAGTCAAGATTAATAATTTACTTTCTGATGCTTTATATTTGGATGTATTGAGCGCTTAAATCTAAACGGATGCAAGCTTACTGTTAAAATATAATGATTTGTGCATCCAGAAATGACACGCCTTTGAAATTGGCAGTTTTTAATAAAAATTATATATCACATAATATACGACATTCAACATCATTACCTTAAAGTGCTGCAATTTGTATTCTAATAATTTCGTCAAACTTTGGTATGATAAGTGCGAAAATAGCAATACATCGATTTTTAGATATTTATCCTAACAGCAGAGGTAATAATGGCGTCGTAAATCTTCATCTACAAAAATGGCGGATTTCAAAACAAACACTTTGAAGCAGCATTCACTAAAATACAGAACTTGAAAGTAGTTACAACTTATGTTTGGTGGCGAATGAAAAGCCGTTACTTTTACTAAAAGCTACCAAGTGGGACTATGACTTATATTGTATAATTACTTTGCAATAACGGGTACACTGTAATTTTTGAAGTGGGTGTTTATAGTTCTCCATGCCACTGTATAGCGCTTTGAAAACACAGGATACTTTCGAAATTCTGTGCTTTGCTTGTCATTTTATCCTAACAAAGTTTTGGAATATGGTTGTTTTTGTTTACATAGGTCTTGTTGTGTACTTTGTAGAACAACTCTCCGCAGTTGTCGAAAATGTTTACTGACGTTTGGTAAAGAGGTAAAAACCGGCTCAGCACTTATATGCTTGTTTTGCACCAATAATAATAGTGTTTTGACAAGAGCATAATAACTGTTTTAAACTGTATTTCTTGCCTGTTTCACATTTCACCTTCCTGTAAGATGTCTATAGATTTGTTTGTTGGTCAAGTGACTTGTTTTTATTGATGTATGACATTATTATTGGATCACACACATTACCAATCTTGCACAGCATCGCATCTCATGCTGTTGTGCTGGGACAATAATCATTTGTGAATAAGTGGGACTGTATAGTGAACAATACTGTATAGTGAATTTAAAAGTTTACTTCAACTTTATAGTACAAATATTTACTCCTTCAGGTAGCGGAAATGTGACTGCCACCAGAGTATATCACCAAGAAGTTTCACAACTATAAAGTGTATATATGAAGAGGCTGTCAACTATTGTTACTTGAAAGTGACTGAAACTTTGATGTAGGATTTCAGTAACATAAATAGTTTCGGCTACTGTCGTTTGCCACCTTCAAGTTCCCCAAACTTTTAAGTCGTGCTATAAGTAACGAGGACGTTCCTAATACCTTGAAAACAGCTTAGAGTTGCGTAACTCCAAAGTAGGTATAAGTAGTGAATATTATGTAATTGTCACTGTTAATGTGTAACATAAAGTTCTTTTTACCACAGAGTCGTAGAATTAGTGGTGATTACATAATAAGTATTCATTTCAAGTTCCGATATCAGTTGCCATCACTCTGGTGCTAGTTGGGATGTATACATTGTAAATAAATAATAAGAAAAATTAAAGGCTATATATTACTTACCGTTTCTGTTACAAAGTAATTTAAGTCATTCCCAGCACATTTATCGTTAATAAACTTCAATAAGGGCTCTAAAAACCATTTTGCATAGTGTACGAATATAGTTGAAGTGTTGTCGATAACTTTAACTAAAAATATTTTAACATTCTTATGTGTGTTTTCATCCATTAATACAGTCCTGATAGCTGGAAAAGCAAGCAAATAATAATAATAATAATACTTTATTTGTCAAAGATGTGTACATAATATGTACTCACATATGACACGTCAACAATTAAATATTAAAACACAAACATCCAGTCAATATAGTTTTTAAAATTGGGCCATAAAATCTAGGACCAAAGAAATAAAATATATACACCTATTCCGTCACAATGTAGTAAGGTCTCACCTTTAACATTTTTTACAAAGCTTTTAGTGTTTTTTATTGCCTTAATATTTTTAAAGATCTTGTTGTAACGTTAACTGTATAATAATTTATACCTGCCTGTGTTCGCTTTATGCGGTGATATGGTATTTCCAGTCTATTTCCATGACGGGTGTTGTAATCATGGTTATTGTTTAATGACTGGATTGTGTTCTTGTTTTTATATGCATATTCCACACAGTCAAGTATAAATACATCAACAACTGTCAATATATTTTGCTTTTTGAATAGCTCTCTACAGCAGTCTTTTACCGATGCCCCACTTAAAATCCTTATTACTATTTTCCGATGCAGGAGTATTGAATTTATCTCCGATGAGCAGCCCCACATCAGTATAGAGTAGGAGATAACCGAATGAAAATTAGAAAAATGTACACTTCTTGTAACCCGATAAATGGAACACATTTTCATTCAATGCACAGAGAATACCACAGATGACAATTTTTTTCTTATTAGTTCAACATGCGAATTCCACGTAAGTATAGAGTTCATGAAACTTGACACATCTCAAATCCTCCCTGCTGCCATTAACAATGAATTCCATAGCCTGAGTTTTGTTTTTATTTAAACTTAAACAATTTGAAGTGAACCAATATTCTGCCTGGTTTAAAGTCTCTCTGGTCTTCATTTGAATAGAACCATATACATACAAAACAGTTCAAAATCTTCATCCAGGAAATGCACAATGGCATTTAGAGTTTTGCAATTGGTATCCAGTACATTTAAATATGGACAGAAATTTTTATAAAAAAAGTTATTTGGTCGGATGAAGCGTATGTAAGCAGTGCTGAAATTTATTTATTTATTTATCAGTTTATTGCCCAACAGGCTTACACCCAATTTAAGGACAAAGAAATTTACATATGTTATGCACTAGTACAGTCACCAATAAGCAGTTAATTTAAAAACTTAAAGGACTGCAAACAAAAATTAGTACGAGCAACTCTAATGACCTCATTTATACTTGAAAAATTAATGTCACATATGTTACTTATGGAGTTATACCTAATTTCTAACAGTGGTATGAATAAGCAATCTTATAAGTATGTTTCTTCTACTACTTGGAAGGTAGAAAGTATCACAGCTTCTAGCATTTATTCTAGGTACAAGAAATTTAATCGGTCCAAGCAGTTCTGAGCAATCTAGCAAATTATTTAAAAGCGTATAAAGGAACCCATGTAGAAGCAACTTTTCTTAGAGACTCAACACTATCAACGCTGCATACCTGAAGCTGTATCAAATGATCAAATCCACAAGGTGGATATTCCTCTACAACTTTAAATCTCAAAAATTTCAGAAACCTCTTCTGAACTGACTCAAGGCAACAAGTTTGAGAAGTATAATATGAAGAAAAACTTAGTGCTCCATATTCAAGCCTGGCATGTACAAGTGAAAAATAAAAAGTTTTCAGCGCCATTTTGTTAGGGACTTACTACAGTTACTAATTATGAAGCCAGGCATACAAAGGGTTGAACTTACCACTTCCTCTATGTGTAAGTTGAAAGATAATTTGTTGTCATAGGTAATGCCTAGATTTTTTGTGCTGCTACATCTAGGGATTAATGAGGCATTGATGTAATGATATTTGGTGCAAGATATTCTCTTTGAATATGATACCACCCTACACTTGAACAACTTCAGGTACACTCTATTATCAGCACAGCACTCAACAACTATATCTATTGCATATTAAAGCTCTACACAATCATCAACTCCAGTTATAGAAGGTTACATTTTAAGATCGTCAGCAAAAAGAAGGTGATTGGCTCACAAAACAAAGTTCAGGTCTCTGATGAAAAGTAAGAAGAGTAAAGGTCCACGGTTAGATCCCTGAGGGACACCTGAAGTTGTGTAATAACAAATGATATCAAAACCACCATAGGAGACAAAATTAAACCTGCTATTCAAATATGATCTGAGAAAGAGGCATAGAGACCGAGAAGCCCGCAGAATTAAGTTCATCAAGTAACACCATATGATAAATGAGATCAAATGCCTTGACCAAGTCCATATAAATTACGTCAACCTGACCACCAAGACTATCAAGAGGATTAGCAATAAATTGCGTGATACAACATAGATTGGAGACAGTAGACCTCTTTTCCATTAAGCCATGCTGACATGGTGAAATCATGGTTTTGACAGAAGGGTAAATGCGATTATAAATGTTAAGCAATTGCTCTGTAGTTGGAAATCAAGGACTTATCGCCTTTCTTCAAGATGGGAATAACCTTCGCTGTCTTGCCAAAGATCGGGAAAGGTCTCAGTCTTGAGCGCTAAGTTAAATATGAAATTTAGAGGTCTTGCTAGCGCACTAGCACAATCTCTAACGAAGAAGGATGGAATTAGGTGAGTGCCAGTTGTAAGTTTTTTTAATTTTTTATTTGAGGCATGACTTGTCGACTTCATCAGCAGAAAAATCAGACAAAAATCTGTATTTTTGGCCAGATACGCAAGAGCTGGCAGCACTATTAGAAGGTGAAAGGTATACACTCTGGAAATAACCTGCAAGTGCATTAACTATAGATTCTGGTGTATCAAAAATGCCACCATTATCACCTTTTATCAAAGGTCTTGAATATCGCCTTTTATTTTGGATACATAACTAGAATGATTTAACGTCATCACTTATGGATGCCTCGACCTGGTGAAGGCAGGCATTGTAAGGTGCCGAGACCTGACACTTGATTACTAACCTTAAGTGTCTAAATTATTAAAGTTGATTTTCAGATCCACTATTTTTGAGTTGTGCAAAATGGCGATCCTTTCGTTTGATGTTCCTAATAATGGAAGCATCATACCACATTGGGTACTTACGGCTCCTGGGTTTGAATAAGGGAACATGTTTGTCAAAACAAGTGTAGAGTTGATAATAAAATATGGTGCATGCCTGATTTGCGTCAATGCATCTTTCAAGAGTCCCAACAAATGCCCAAAAAACGAGCTATAGAATTCTTCAAAGTCAGTCTTTCTGAAGTTATGTTTTACGGGGTCTGTCAGGAGTAAACGGTGATTGTCCAGAAGTCTTATTCAAAAATCTAGGATGAATAACGAGCGAAGGATGATGCCTATCCACAGGAACAAGGGGCAGGTCATCCTATTGTACAGAACACTCGCAGCCAGAGAAAACTAGGTCAAGAAGTTGCTGGATCCTATTGAGTACATCATTGTACTGCAGAAAATCTAGAAAATTCCAAACTGTTGGATTGACTCACTCTTAGCATCAGCAACATCATCACTTTCAAAATGAGGTGTATTAAAGTCGCCTAACAGTACAACATTTCCCTCATACAGAAAGGAAGGTGTTCAAGGCTATCAAAAAATATCGCCATTTGATGAGCACTAGTCTGAGGAGGAATGTAGGTTAACAATATATAAAAAGTTCGGGACGCAGCAAGTGCATTATGGTAGTGAATTTTCATTAAAATGTTTTTACTAGGAAATATGTGTGTTCTTTTTTAAGAAAGCAGGCATCAAATTTGGTTACCAGTATAACCTATATAGTAGAAACAATGTGCCATGTTTCATCAAAATAACTTTATTGTTTGAAAATGTACACACATTTCGGAAAGTAAACTTAAAGTTTTCCCGAAAAAACTGATTTCTTGGTCAACCTTATAGGTTAATAGCAAATTAAGCTATTTAAATTTGAGACATTTAATGAAAATTGGCTATCATAACACACTTAGTGCGTCCCGAATTTATTTTCTTACAAACATGCATTATATTTCGATGGAAAATGCATTAACATAAGGCGTGTTCGATAAAAAAAAATAATGTATTACCAACGACTTATGGGCCACCTGTGATTGTAGAAATAATTTTTTTAAGATTTATCTCAAGACACCCTATAATTAATTTATACAATTTGTTTTCG
Source organism: Tillus elongatus (assembly GCA_964006375.1). Taxonomy (NCBI): domain Eukaryota; kingdom Metazoa; phylum Arthropoda; class Insecta; order Coleoptera; family Cleridae; genus Tillus; species Tillus elongatus. Next base: position 205,291,186 of record OZ023262.1, on the reverse strand, counting down.
TATCTTGTATAATAAGTGATATATTGAGCTTTATTGATTTTTTACGAAAATTCGACAAAAATTATATACCATTAAACGATAAACTCTATAGCTAAGACTACTGCCAAAACATGAGAGAAGGGGTCTATTTAAAATGAATTTTCTGGAAACATTTTAGTAAAATGAAGGACAATGACGGTTGAAACTAAGACTTCAGGGTTTGCAAAACATTTTTCTTGAGACAATTTCTTTCGATAGCCCGTATTAGTTTCGAGTTCTTTGCCTAAATGTTGCCAATTTTGACGTTTTAAATCGCGACTTTGACGTTTTGAGGAAAACCTCAAATTATTTTTCTTTAAATGCCTCTAACTTTTTTGTCTTTTAACTTAGAGAGCTAAATTTTGGTATGTAATTTACCCATAATGATATAAATTTGTTAGCCCTTACTTTGTTATTTCCGGAGATATAATTTTTTCCGAAAGAAAACACAAAATTTTCCGGGAAAACCTGAGCCGATTTTCCTAAAGAACTTATCCAAGCCACTTGCAAAAGGAAGGTATTCACCAAATTTAATCAAAATCGGCCTATTATTTTTTGAGATATCGGTGTGGTTAATAACACTTATAGGTAAATTAGCAGATTAGGGTATTGTTCGTTTTTTGAAGAAAAAAACCTCATAAACATGCTTAGAGGAACCCCTTTATGCATTAACCATCGGACAAATGCTGTGATCACAACTCCACAATACAGTTAAGAGATCTAAAGCAAATTTGAGGTTCTGTGCAGGGTAAACAAGCTACAACGGAGCTAGAAATGTGTGTTTTGGTTTACTGGCTGTGGCTTTGATCAACCATAAGCACATTATGCCCCTCCTCTGCTACCCCTTCATAAAGTCGTTAGATCACCTTTACACTTTTCTTTTTGTATATGAATATACATACATAAATTTATTCTATGCTACTTCTAAATACAAGTATTCATCCTTGATTATAAACTGTTGCAATCTTTTATTTCTCTTAGGACTTTTTTTATTTCTCTTTTTTTTTCTCTTAGGAGACTTTTTTCTCTTAGGAGACTTTTTTTTAATAAATAAAAGGATTGTGAGGATATGGTTGACTACAAGGATACGTATACGCTACTGGGGCTCTTAAGAGCATTCAACATCACAGACTGAGCCACTATAAGAAAGGTTTCAAACACTAGGAAAGACAATAGGAACTTATTAACTATCTAGAGGTAATATTCACTATTAACTAATTACAATTCCACTTTACAGGCGTTACTTAAAATAAGTATGTCTATTATTATTTGTATTAAATTTAAGAACGGAATTAAAAGTTGCTAAGTACTGGGACAAAGAAAATACACATTCATGGTAAATGTGATCAAATTATAGCAAGAACATGCAGAAGGTTCAATAAAATGTTTTCTGATTTACAACCAATGAACGAGAGAAAATTTGTAAGATTACAAAATAATTTCATCAGTTATGGATGAAAGCTGAAAGCGAAACGAAATTTCTTAAGCTAAAAAAAAACAATTTTCATTACGTGTATTACATGTGTGTGTGTGTGTTTGTATATATATATATATATATATATATATATATATATATATATATATATATATATATATATATATATATATATATATATTTAATTAAAAGTTGAGTTATGTAACTGTGTGTTGTAGTTGATTACTATGTATATTGTATTTGTAACCATACCTTATCGCAATATAAAAATATAAATGGTTATATAGTGTGGTAACATTTATTTTTATTAAACTAAATGAATATTTCATAACTTCATAATTCATCATTCAACTTCTATCTTATATTCAATAGGTATATAGCATATTCTATCTTAATATCTAATAGGTATGCAGTTAAAAAGTTGAGTGCTGTTTTTTTTTTTTCAGTTTGTATAATATTTTTCACGTAAGATAGGTACTATGACAGTTCTAAGTGTCAAAGGAAATTAATCTTTAATTCAATGGTATTAAGGCATAAAACCATAGTTAATTATAGAAACAGGTAATGCCTCTTATTGCCATTGAATAAAGTATAATTCCCTTTGACACTTAGAACTGTCACAGTACCCATCTTATATAAAAAACACTACAGGGCTTTCATTAATTCCCGAACCCCATGTGATCGGATTCTATCTCTCTCTTAGTGGAATATGATTTTATGAGTTGGCAGTCAAAAAGTAACCAAAAAAAACCCACTAGACTAGGGACCCTAAAGTTACTAAATCAATTGACAATTGACAGTTCAGTCCATTGGCGCTCATTTCCCTTTTGACCGGTTATTTTGTATGTATATTGTGCATTTTCCAAGTTCGACCAGTGTTTACCTTCTTCAAATAATTTTCTATCTGTTGGACAATAAAAATAAACAGTTTTTATCAAAACTTAGCATTTTCATTGCGTTTTTACGTAAGTTAAAAGTGTGGGTATGTTAAGGTTATGTTGTTGACGATATTCGACATCGCATGAAACGAAGCCCTACCAAATCTGTTCGTCGGTTATCTGCCCAAACAGGTACATATTTGTTACATGTTACACAATACACATTCCTAAAACCGTAAATTAGAAGTTTAAATAATCGGACCTCAATTTGTTTACGTACTTTACAAAATTTCAAGTTTAATAAAAATGTATGTAAAATTTTATAATCTAATTCGTTTTAGCTTCTGTACTTAACTACGTTTCACAAAAGTATTCCATCAATTACGGGTGTTATTAAGTTATTTTATGCTATAATTGTTTTTCTAATTATTGTAATTTTTGTTATAGGTCTGTCGATTGGCTCTTGTCACAAAGCACTAACCAAGGTCTTGCATATGCATCCTTATAAAGTTTCCAAATGAATTCGAAAATGTTTTTGTTGGTTTTATTTTGATATCTATACAAAATAGAAGTAATATTTTATGTTTTTAATTTATTTTTTTAACAATCAATAACAGTAAACCATACATGAACAGACTTGCTGTTAAAAATACTAAATAATAAATACATTTAAGACATTTACTGTTTCACCTTATTAGAATTTTTATATTTTCTATAAAACCCCAAAGGAAATATGAGACAACACTGGCATCTTAGGGATTTCATTAATTCAGGTTGTACAATCGTGTATGCCGGGTTGCCTAACTTAAGTGGTCACGTGGAGTTCGGGAATTAATGAAAGCCCTGTATAATCCAAGTTACAATCGTGATTAGTAATAATCGATTATTCAGTAATATTAAATAGATGATGCTTTAAAAAAGTAGGTAATATATTTTTAATGAATTGTTATATTTATATTGTGTATATTTTTAGAAGTGTCGCCTGGCAACACAACACCTTAACACCTCTCGAATTTCCCGGTCTTGTGTGTGCGCCAACATGTTTTGAAGAAGTGAGTTAACACATCCGGCACAGTGAACTGAGTTGGCAAAATTGTGTGGCCCAGAGCAGTGTTACACATGTCTATTTTTCTGTTTATGACAAAAGTATAAATTTAAAAAAAATCTACACCACTGAATTCTACATAAAAGGTGCTGTAGAAACGTAGAAAATAAAAAAAAATTCAATAGGAAAGTTATAGCCACTTTCCAAAAATACACAGATTCGAAAAACACCCTGTATCTCTGAAATGGTAATAGATATCGATATGTGGTTATCATCATTGACTTCGTCATCAAAATTGAGCCACAGGCACTGACATTAATTTTTGCCTATCTCGATTAGAAATAATAATTTTCTTTTAAAAGTGAGCAATTTGGGCACCTGTAAACTTCTTTAAAAAAGTGTCTTACCTGACATCCATGGTGGTAAATCTATTTCTTCATCTTCATCAGGCAAGTCAGTAATTCCAGAACTTACAAGGAATGAAATCACACCACAAACGGTTGCCATACACTCATGGTCATTCACCTTTGTACCATCCAAGTAGATGGCATTTAATGATGTGTCTGTGTAGTGCTGTGAACTTTTTTCTCCAGATAACTGCATTGCAGCGCTTGTAAAATCATATCTCGTTATATCTTCACTAAGAGAACTGTTAAATAACCTCTGTGACTCTATATACTTCATAGATTTATCATTGTTAAACAATAATTTTCTCTGATTTTTCAATTCATTTCTTACATTAATTAATACCTTTCTTTGTGTGGGTAATGAGACAAAATCAGTCTCAAATTTCATCTCTATTCTTCTATTTATCAGACCTTGCCATAAAACATCTGAGCCATTTTCTTGCCGAATGAACAATTTGGGGAAGAATGTGTCTTTCTTTAGAGAATTGCACATAAGTGAACATAAGGCATTATAACTGTGGCACTTGTATGACCTAAATAGGTCATTAAGATGAATCGAATCAGAAGGTTCCTCTTTTAAAACATTAAGAAATAATTTAAGAAACATCTGCATCAGTCTAACACTGTCACCAGTATTTAAACACTTTTCAGTTATCGGACAATTCTGTCTTTCGCTAGATCCTATTGGTAATCTGAGAAATAAAATCTCTATTAAAACGCAATGTAAAATTTTTAAATTCAAATTTGAGTCACAGGTTCCTTCGTTAAAGTTTTCTAATATCCTTCCTGTATTTTCTACAAAAAACTGCTCAAAAGCAGTTGTATTGACATTTTGAAATAATGGTACAATTATCCTTTTAGTAATAACATATTTTTGTTCATATAAGAAGCTACTAATCTGAACAAAATCATACATCAACCTTAATGATTCATATTGAGCTTCCAACTCTACCATAATTATGTACTTTTTCATACAATCCTCAACAATGCTATCCATATCTGTCTTTGTACAAGCTATGTATGTTTCTATGATTTTATAAAATAATGCTGAATCTTTGACTGTTGGAACTACTGAAATCAACTTTGTCATATGAGTACTATTTGTTTTTTCCGAAGTTTCCAAAGTTCTTTTGAAGTACTGCAAACTATTACTGAAAAAAAAATATTCATCTTTAAACATGGTTGTAAGCAGTCTTCATAAACAGTATTTTACCATAAGTGAAATGATGATGATATTAATGCTACTAGTCTTGAATACAAAATTGCAAAGGGTAGGAGAGAGCATCCCAAACTAGTTCTTTCTTGTGTACAATGATTTAATTTTTAAATGTATAAAATCCACTAAGTGAAGATTGGAGCCTGTGATGAGCACTGATAAGTTCACTTAGAAAACCCGAATCACCACAACACATTTAAAAAACCTTACGATCATTTAACTGACCAAGTTCGTGTCACCAGAGGATGAATATTCTAAATATCGTACATTGTGATGTTGGACAAAAACGATGATAAAGATAGAGTTTATTACGCAATAAAGACAGAACCGTATACGAAATAAAAACCCTCTACCAAAAATGATTTCGGATGTTAAAAGGAATTGTCACAACCAAATAACAAAAGACTTAGGAAGAACGTTACAAGTTGCAAATCCAAAAGTCCCCAAAACGTATTGTCTCAAATCAATGTGACCTATTGTTTCAGCTATAAATTCCCCGACATATAATTTTGCAATGAGTTTAAAGGCTTCGCCGCCCAAGTTACAAGTTTTTCACTAACAAATTAACTTGAATTTATTAATAAAATTTAAAATGTTAAGTTGGTTGAAGGCGAGGTTTTGATTTCATTTGATGTAACCTCATTGTTTCCTAGCTTTCCCATGAAGCAAACATTAACACATTTAGAGGAGTTGTTAAAAATGAATAACATAAATTAAAAGGTCTGCAAACAGATCTTAAAAGTGAAAGTGAGTATTTTTCTAGAGTATGTTTTGTTATGTGGATGATACTTTCGCAGTGTTCAACACAAACATTTGCAAACTAGACAATGTTATTGCCAAATTGAACAATAAATTTGATTCTATAAAATTTACACACGAATTAGAATTTAATAATAAATTACTCTTTCTACATGTACTAGTTATCAAAAATAAAGACACTTTATAATTCAGTGCCCATAGGAAGGAAACCACCACTCTGTTACATTCCGAACGACTCACATACGCACAAAAAATCGCCGGTCTGATTTCTTTAGTAAACAGGTTAATTAATTTTCCTTTAAATAAAAATAGATATATCAAAGAATTAGGGTATATTCAGAATGTGGACGAATATAACGAATACACTGTTTGCCTAGTGGAGAAATTAATTAACAAACAAAACAAAGAAAATGTTAGCGGTATCAACGACCTTAAGAAGAGAGAAAGCCGAAAAAAACTTTGTATGCTTACCATTTGAACTACGAATCACAAGGGGTCTAAATAGCAATTTTTAAAAAGGCAATTTGCAACTCACATTTTCGACAAAAAATACTTTTAAAAACTTGCTAGGTAACCCAAAAGACAAGGCTAGTACAGTTAAATGTCAGGAACTTATGTGTGTGTGTGTTTTGTTTCTTTAGCGTCGGCCTATTTCCGCGACTATAGCCAATCACCGACGCCAGGGAGCAGTTTCACCTCACTATCCTGGAAATTTTGCCGAACCCCTGTCTGTCTGTAAGGAGGGTAGGGATCTTTAACGTGCCCAACATCGCATGGACACGGAACCGACGGCTTTACGCCCCCTCCGAAGGGCGGAACGTGCAGACATTCAACTTGCTCAAATACAATGCCAGAACTTCGGTTGATGTTAATTTTACAGTTTGCACTGAAAAAGTGAAAGGAGTACCCCGGGATCGAACCCAGTACCCTTCGGTTCAGAGGCACACGTTCTTACCCCTGAACCACCGAGGTTCTGGGAACTTATGAAATAAGTTGTAAAGAGTGTGATCTTAAATACATCGGACAAACAAAAAATTTATTGAAATTAGATTTAATGAATATTTAGCACAATTAAGATACAGTACTAGAGAACTCTTCCGTTGCCCAGAATAATCATAATCACCACGTAGATAAGGATAATCTAAAATTGATTAAAAATGTAAGAAAACCAGGACAGCTAAGCGCTTTCAACAGTATATATATATATATATATATATATATATATATATATATATATATATATATATATATATATATATATATATATATATATATATATATAAATATGTATATATATATATATATATATATATATATATATATATATATATATATATATATATTGCTAAATATAGTAATAATAAAAAGTGTATGAACTATGGTAAGCCGGTTGATAGATCACTTCACAAAAAAGACTGGCAGAAGCACGTCCGATAGATATTAAAATAATTTAGGTATTTCCGCCAAACAAAATATTAATCTGAAGCCACTGGTGCTTTGGTATCCTCGTTTAAATAAATTATATGTTTGATATAGTGAAAGTACAGGATATAGTTGTGCCTTTTTTGGGTTCATAGCCCAATCAAAAAGGGGCCGCTTTTCAACAGGTTTTTACAATTTGTGTAGTTTAGTGTCTACTCATGATTGTGTTAATAATTATCCTGTGAGCTCTAACATAAACTTTACTATTTGAGTTTTTAATTAACATCATCTGTATTCGAATTTATCAAGACTGATAATGTGTAGTTAAAAAGTGAAAGGGGGGTAATTTACTGTTTGTAAGATAGCATATTTGTTTATTGAAAATAAATAGGTGTAAGCTGTTCAATAATCTGTGTAAACTTGGGACTGTTATGTTTTGGTCAAAGTAGTTCTTGAAATATATGTGTTTAGTTCCTCCAACAACAGAAATGGACTGCAATCAATGTAAAAAAAAACCAAGTCTCCAACCCAGCCCCTTTTGAGGTGACAGGTGTGCTTCAGAATTGTGACAAAACTGTGCCAAGGTTTTCACTTCAGCTCCAAGAGCGATAGTTCTTCAAAATCCTAGTATTATCTACCTTTGCCCAGAATGCAGTCCCAACATGAATCTTGGAGTGGGCACTATCTGCTAGATTGATATCCAAAGTTCTAAAGGATGGAAGGTGCAGGTGACCATGCAATTGGTGATTGATTGTTCTTTGAGTCTTCGTAAATATATTAAGTGTTCTAAAATGAGGGTGACAACAGGGAGTGATGTTGATGCATGTCATGCTGTATGGGATCATGATAAATGCACAGATTATAAACGTAGGGTAGAAAAACACAGAAAAGACATATCCCCGCCATCGTATGCTGAGGCTGAACATTCTGATTCTGTAGAGTGCCCTCTATATGCTACCAAAACGTGAGGAGACGTAACACCAAAACTCCAAAAATTATAATACTTCTATAGTAACAATACAATATAATATAATTGCTTTGACTGAGACCTGGCTTATCAGTTATGTCTTAGATTCTGAATTGTTCTCTAGATTTTCTTGTTTTTCGTGCTGATCGATATTTCCAATCTTCCAAACTTTTGAGCAGTGATAGTGATTTTCTTGCAATTCAATCCACATTTGAAGCAGAAGTTCACATATTTTCTATTTGTAAACGTATCAACTTTTTACGATCTGCAGATATTCTTGTAAAAACGATTTGATGATTTCAGGCAATCTTTATTGTAGTGCTCTACATTCCCCTCTCTTCTCCTCTTGAAATCTTTGAAAAGTTGTTTGAACTGTTGTCACTTTTTTATTACAACTGCATGTGGAAGTTACGGATTCTTTGCGATTTCAATATACCATCATATGTTAGACATGTTCACTCTGGACTTGACTGCAGGGTTAATGAATATTTGATAAACTTTTTGGAAGTGGTGAACTTGGAGAAGTTTAACTTTGTTTACAATTGCAATGAAAGACTTCTTCATTTGGTACTGTCTAACGTGAATTACACTGTTTCCATTGCTGATAGACCTGTTTTGCCTGTGGGCTTCCACCATCCATGTCTCCACATTATCTTCAGTATTCCTTGTTAAAGACCAAACATCTATGAGCTGAATTCTGCACCTAGATATAGTTTTAAAAAGGCAAATTATCATCGATTGTATACTACTATTACATCTTGTATGAAGATGGACTCTGCAAGCGAGCATTTTTATATTATCTATTCTCTGTTCCACAGATTTATTCCCCTGAAAATGCCTTGCTCAACAAGATATCCTCCATACTTCAACAGGAAAATCATATCTGATTAAAAAAAGCTCGAATATAAGGCATTTCGTGTATACAAGCTGTATACAAAACATTTCGTGTATACAAGACATTTCGTGTATACATAATGTTGAGGCACATGACAGATTTTTTAACTTCAGGACAAAAATTAAGAACGACATCAAGCAGGAAATATAAAACTATTTCAGGGATATATCCAACAATATTGAACAGGATCCTAAGACCTGCTAGTTATATATACATTTTAAACAGGGAAATACAGCAGTTCCACACTGCATGTATGTTGATTCAGTCCAACAGACTGATCCCTAGCATATCGTTGATGGTTTTTCTGACTAATTCTCTAGAAGTTATCAATCAAAGTTATATGCTATCGGAACGCTACCAGAGGTCGTTGCGGAATACAAACAGAACCATCTGCAGATTGGATGCTGTCAGAGATCTATAGTAGATGAGGCTGCTTCGTTCAACCACTAATAACGTTCACGTTATTATTTCAAGTCTGTTGACCTACAAGGTGATTAATTTTATTGTTTAAGGTCAATAGGAACATTACTCCACGAAGAGGCTTCACCTGAGTGGGTATTTAAGTAATTTAGAACAGCCAGTGAATCTTTGTTATTTTCTCTTGAGAGGGTGCTTCACGGGCCACACAATTTTACAGTTGGAGTGTTAGGTTACTTGTTATCTATGTAACACCACCATCGTTGTTCAGGCTCTTCAAGCAAATCAGTTTAACCATATTTAACTTGTTATTGTGCCGTAATGTACACTTTTTGGTGAGCTCACATAAAAGTTATCAACAGCCGATGTTATTTAAGCACTATTGATGTACCTATGTATTATTCAGGACTAATTGTACTTATATAATATATTCCAAGATATTACCACAGCGTATTGTTTTACTAAAGCATAATACTTGTGCTGATGCTGTTTAATTGATCTGTGAATATATGGGTCAATATTATATCTGGTATTATTAGTTGTTGATCGTACCATTGAACTATCAAGTTGTAGAATCACTAGAGAAGTAAACGACTTTCAGTTTATAACTTGTTGATTATAGGAGCAGTTTAGTACCGGCGACCTTTCAGGTTGTGCAGTATTGTGTTGATAAGTTGATTAATCAACTGGCACCTGGCACATTTGTTGTGACAGTCATCATAATTACCCTATCTAGTACTAATGTCATCCAGAACCCTGCAACAGGCTGCGGAATAGTTGCTGACGCCTGTTATAACAAATCCTTCGGGCTGAATAGACTTCAGAGTGTTACCGAATACCCGACCCTCTCTGAGATAATTCTATGCTCAAGCTTTGCTTAGGCCTACCCCGCTTATTACGGGAATTGTGGTGATTTACACCTTTCATGTAGTTAGAAGCAGGGAAACCGTAGCAATAAATAGGTCATTATTAATACCTTGAAAATAAAAGATAAAACAGTGTACATAATGTTCTTAAAAAAAAATAGATGCATAAAAGATATGACTATTAACATAAACAAAGCAAATAAAATCCGTCAATAGCTGTAAATACTTTGGATTAACAATCGACAAGCAGGTAAATTTTGGGGAATAATTAAATAATGTAAGGAAAAAATCTAATCTTACTGGAGCCGTTAGAAGGTGTGAATATTATTTAACAGAGAGGTTGAAGAGATCAATATATAATTCATTAATAGAATCAAACATGATATACATAATGGGTATTTGGGTTTTCTTGACAGAACTTGTGACCAGCACAAATGTGGTGTTTTGAATTCATAAATAAAGAATATTGAAAAAAAAAAGTGTAATAAACTTGCACCTGGTACTAGCAGAATCGATATAAGTTGTTATTGTTTTACACACAAAAGACATTTCACAAACCACATTAAATAATAGTAAATACATACCTTGCAGCTGCCCGTGACTCTTCACTGTTATCAAAACAGAGCACTAAAGCTTCAATCATTTCAAGTTTGTAGTCAATTAATGCTACTTCAGAATTAACTTGTGGTAATGCCTTTTCTAATAATCCACATAACCACAAACTGGGATCTTTATGTTTGGCATCAGTTGGTGAAAGTGATGAAAGAAGTTTTATAAGCTCGATGCCAGTACTTATACGCTGGATATCTTCATTTAAATGTTCCTCCATATCACTCCACTTACTCAATATGGACTTGGAAATATGTGACACCAAATGTTTGAAATGCTTTTGGTTAGCTGAAATATATTTTAATAATAGTAGCAAATAGCCTATTGTATAGTCTACTGGATATTCTAGATCAAAAATCTTATTTATGAACAAATCAAATTTATTTATTATGGTCTTCATAAGTGGTTCCTCAAACTTCTTTAGTAAATAGTTGCCAAATCTCATATCTTTGTATGTTTCTAAGCAATGTATTGAATGATCTGCATAAATATAGTTCACCAGTACACCAAATTCTTCATCACTGAACATTGCATATTGCAAAATGAGGGAACAAAATTCAAACATGTTATCCTTAAGTTCTGGAATAAAGACAATGTTTTCCCCTTCGCTCAAAAACATTTTCATCAACTTCTCGATTAAGCCAGACATATAAGCTTCAAAATTTATCTCTTTAACAAGACCAGTCGACTGAAGAAAAATAAGTCCTTTGAAAAATTTTCTCTCCTTAATTGAAAAATTTCTATTTAATTCTTGATTGAAATCAATGTTTGAGGCAATATAATTTTCAATAATCCTCAACAACTCGAATTTATAAGTATTTTGTAGTTTGCTACAAAGATTTTGTAATAAATGATTCACTGAATTATAATGATCTTGGTATGGTGATAATTTACGAAATCCTAACAGGTGAGGTGTAAAAATACAATTTAAAATAAACTCCCACATGTCTTTGTTCCATATCAAATCGCAATTATAAGAAGCAGTGATATTTATTACTGTGTTGGCAAAACATATTATTTTCATTGTAACGTTACATTTTAACTTTCTGTAAAGATTTTTCTCAGTTGAAGGATAAGACCAAGATTCATGCGATATAAGTTGAAGAGTTTCATTTAATTCCTTCAACCTCATTTCTTTTAAATAATATCTCAGAGCTTTCAATGTAGGTGATGATTCATTTAAAACATTTTCTGGCATGACATTCTCTATCATAAGAAACATATATCCATCTAAACCAGTTAGAAAATCCTGAACCCAGTGGTACAGGACTTGAGAGCTATCAAATTCTTGAATATCTGGTAGTGTTGGATACTTCGATATACCTGTTTCATAAGTATCGTTTATCCAATCAACGGGATCCTTGGTGATCTGGAATATAAACCCTTTTATATCATTCTGACATTCTTTTACATGTGGTGCTATAGCTCTGTAGAGAGACATAGCCTTTTCTCTGCATGAGGCACTTCTTGAACCAGTCAGTTTCAAAAGCCAAGCAAGTACATCTTTAAGCAAAAGTTCCCTGCCAATTTCCTTAGGTCCTCTTCGCTCCTCGTCATATTTATTAAATAAATCACTCTTTTCAGTAAATCCACGTTTTAAATGGTTGAGGGAGTGGTTAATTTGCAAAATCGTTTCTTCGGTTTCAGAAGTTTCCTGGTCCATTAAAGATAGACATGTCATGAAAATGTAAAGGATTTCCACCCAAAACATACTTAACAAGTCTTTTTCTTCGCGAAGTTCTCTATAAATATGATTGAATATTATGCTGGCACCTAATTTCTTTGAATTATCAGGATGTGTGCTAAAGAAGTTCATTTTTTGAACAAGTATTTTAATATTAATCGGATCCCTAATGAGTTGTCTTTCTTCAGTCTGTTTTATAGTCCACTGAATGAATTCATTGATACATCTTCCACAAAAATCACGAAGGGATGAATTAGTTGGATGAGTAACTCCATCCTAAAATAAAAAAGAAATGTATAGGTATAAAGTTAAATGATATGCAGATTTTTCCACACCACTTACAAAAAAAAGTAATAAATTATAAAAATTCAATGGTTAAGGTTTATAAGCAACTGACTCTACCAACATTTTAAGCTTCAAATACAATCTACAGAGTGTTTCCTCTATAAACCGACATAGAACTGGTACAGTAAAATATAACAACTTATCCCTACACCAAGTTGCACCCCTAACCAAATATAGAGGCTCAGAACTGACCCAAAGTTTTAGATAAAAATTAATATATTGGTAATCATTTGACATACAGAAACCAAACTTGGTGCATGAGTTACTCTTATTACAACCCTTAATCATTAGTAACTTGAAATAAATCATGTTCCTGTAAGGGTTAATAGGGGGGTTAAGGAGTCGGGCGCCAAAGGACCCCAGGGGGCAAGCTGAGGAAATGGAAACAACAACATAAACTGTTGATAAAGCTTTCCCCAAGACCGTCATGCGCGGTGGAAAGCTGTATCCTGCACGAGGTGACCCTGCTAATAACTAAACATGACGGATCTAGACAAGGAGGTCGAACTAAACTCCCCCAATCTACGGTGTCACGTAACCCCTGCCTAGGGATGGATGGCACCAGAGTAACCCGCCTTGCACCACAAAGGGGGTTCTAATGGTGTGGACAGTATATCCCCCATTCTCGTGGGAACAACATGAAGATAATAAATACATATAAAACCAAAACCAATGAGGCTCGAGGAGTGGCTCCAGCTACAAAGTTGTGCCTTGAGTCTATTCCGGAAACGGAGACGGGCCAGGGGGCGGCAGCGGACTCTGGAGGTCTCACGACCGACGCAGATACGGGGGATCAGGGGGAATCACCCAAGCTGGAAGCTGGGTCCCACCGGAGGGCGGCGAGCTCCGCGGATTCCGAGGGCCCCTCCACCAGTGAGGACCCTACTGTAAGGGTAGAGGGACTGCCCCGGCAGTCCAAGCGTCTTTCCGGGGCGCAAAGAAAGAAGTTCCGGAGGGCGCAGAAAATGGCGACTGGGATGTGGACGGTCGAGTAACCTGTAAAGGCGCAAGAGGGGAGTGCGAGTCAGAAGAGGACGCGCTCGGACTCTAGCACGCCTACTACAGACAGACGTCCCAAAAGGGCCACGGCACCTGTAAAGGCGCAATAGGAGAGTGCGAATCAGAAGACGCCGCGCTCTGGCTCTAGCACGCCTACTACAGACAGACGTCCCAAAAGGACCAAGGCCGGAACACCGGCGCAGACTGACTCGTATAGGGAGGCTGCGGAGGGCCTCCGGATGGCGGTGATTGACAGACGCCATCCTGAGGTCACGCTAGACCAGGGGAAGGTGGACCTGATCCAGGCTGCGGTGGTAGCTGCGGTGGACTCTCTTCAGGAAGGGAGGAGCCCGCCTCAGTTCCACCGGGCGCGCCTGGTGGGGGGCATCCTCTGGATAACCTGTGCCGGCCCGCAGTCGCGGGACTTGCTGCGGAAAACGATCGGGGGCCTTGGTCAGATTTGGGAGGGGGCGGACTTGACAGCTGTCGAGCCCAAGGAACTCCCAAAGAGACGCAAGGTACTCGTACGGATCCCTGACACCGTCCCGCAGTGATCAGTAGACTGAACTGGGGACACAAGACTGGTCGGTTCTAAGCAGGAAGACAGAGGAGAAAGGACAGACTATCGCCTTCTCGATCGACCAGGCGTCTTACAGAGCCCCTGAAGGAACCTCCTTCAAGGCATTCTGGGACCTGGGAATGGTTAGCTTCCGCCCATTGGGGAAGCAACTACGGGTTAATGGGACTTAGGATCCTTGAGGTCAACCTCCAACACAGTAGGGCAGCCACGGCCGGACTACTGATGGCTCTGAGGAACCTGGATGTGGCCCTCATCCAGGAACCGTACTCCTATAAAGGAGAGATCAAGGGACTCGGTGGAGCTTCTGAAAAGCTCATTTACGGCAGATCCAGCGAGAACCCGAGGGTCTGCATTTTTGTCAGGGAAGGGACAGAGTTTCTGCCTTTAATGAACTTCTGTTCCAGGAACCTGGCAACGATCAAAATCCGATGTGGAGAAGCGGATGGGCCAAGGGACATTGCTGTCGCGTCAGTCTATCTGCCAGGGGACAGCACGGACCCTCCTCCACCCAAAGAATTGGAGCAGCTGATGGTGGGTAGCAGAGCAGGTGGATGGCAGACCATCATCAGCATGGATGCGAACGCACACCATGAGTTGTGGGGTAGCTCAGACACAAACTCAAGGGGTAAGGCACTTTTACAATTCTTTATGAAATTTAATTTAGACATATTGAATAGAGGTAATAAACCGATCTTAGTCACAACACGGCGTGAGGAAGTTTTAGATCTAACGGTTTCCACCCAGTTTCTGGGTGACTTTGTTAAGAGCTGGGCTGTGCCTGGGGAAGTGAGTAGCAAGGCGGACTGGGAAGCCTACAGGGCAGACCTAGCAGTGGAACTGCGGGGGCTTAAGAGTACCATAGACAATTCAATAGACCTAGAGATTGCAGCAGCCCAATTGTGAGATGCAATCACCTTGGCCTATAACGCCAACTGCCCCCTGAAAATGAGGGTGTCCACCAAGAATGTCCCGTGGTGGAACGAGAACCTCAAGCAAAGGAGGACGGAGGTTCGTAAGCTGTTTAACGTGGCCAAAAGGTCGGGAGCATGGGATGAATATAGACAGGCCCTAACGACCTATAACAAAAGACTCAGGGACGCCAAGAAGGAGTCATGGAGGAGGCACTGAGAGGAAGTGTAAAACACGTCCAAGAGTGCTCGACTACACAATATCCTGTCCAAGGGCACTCAGACCAACATACGCTCCCTTAGAACATCCACGGGAGGCTTTACAAGCTCGGGGGAGGAACCTATGGAAATTTTACTCCAGACGCACTTCCCCAGCTGTAACATAATAAACCAATCACCTCTGGACTGGGAACACTCAGAAATAGAGGCACCTTATAGGCAGGCATCTAGAGTAGACTGGACAGTCGCTAAAGAGGTGGTTACCTGGAGCAAAATCAGACGGGCCATTAACAGCTTTAAGCCATACAAATCGCCGGGATTTGATGGAATAATGCCCATCATGCTCCAACAGGGGATAGATATACTGGCGCCGGTGCTTACCCTCATTATGAGGGCCAGCCTAGCTCTGGGGTACAGGAGGGGCTACACCAACAAGCGGATCCTCATAGCCACAGACAGCCAGGCAGCCCTTAAGACACTAAGTAGCCCACGGGTAAATTCCTGGCTGGTGAATGATTGCCAAGACGAGACGAGCGACCTGGCTGGGCGGAATGAGGTGACCCTCTTCTGGGTGCCGGGTCACTCGGGAGTCAAAGGCAATGAAGAAGCTAACAGTCTCGCGAAGAGAGGGTCAGCAGAACCATTTATGGGACCAGAACCGGCTCTGGGCGTGACAAAGAGCACTGCCAGGGAAGCCATTAAGTCCTGGGTCAGAAACCAACAGACTGTCCAGGGCTCAGACATGGGAAGTCAATAATTGACGAACCCCGTTCAAAGAGAGCTGTGGAGCTGCTAAATCTTAGCAGAGGACAGCTCAGAAACACAACAGGTCTCTTGATGGGACACATGGCTGTCAAGAAACACCTGTATAAAATGGGACAATTCGAAGGGGACCTCCCATGCAGACTCTGCGGCGAGGGGGAGGAATCAGCCCAGCACACCTTGTGTGAGTGTATAGCTCTGGACCGCAGAAGACAACTGATCGACGGTCAGTCTAGACCGGAGACAGAGCAATATAAAACTTCACCCTACCAATCGCTGTGCAGGCTAGTTCAAGGCACAGTGATTTTGGAATGGGTGGAGTAAGACTAAGGGTATGCACAATTGCAGTGCTATCGGGGCGGCAAGGCCGCGGACGAGCCCTCAGGGGAAAAAAGGGTTAATAGGAGATGATGCACCCCTCCAAATTTAATACAATTGTTGTGTCATTAGCTAATTTTAAAAAGGGCAATCCCTGAAATATTATGCACAATCTCATTTCAAAACTTTTTTACTGTTGCTGATTTTTGAGAATTCTTAGTTTTTGAAAAAAATCCAAAACTGAAGCAAGACCAGAATTGTCCATACATTTATATAGATTTTGATTGAAACGTGTTTAGTAGAACATAGTTAGCATAATTTGTACTTTTATTTATCCAGGATCATATTTTTTATGATATAGTTCATGAAAGGCAAAAAGCCTTTGTGTCTCGATGATTAACTCGATTATTGTGCCACAAGATGGGTGTTTGTTTTAAGTTTTGTTCACTCCTTTTAACGCCCCATTGACGAAATATATTAAGTATTTATAAATACGTTTTATTAAGAGTAAAAAGTGTGTTTAAATTAGCTTGTTCATAAAACAACATTTATTTTTTTCAGAACTAGCAGGAAAATATATTTTGATCGTGGGTAGAACTTGGTAAATTTATTGGTTGAGCTCCTAGTGTATCAGTTCTCATAATTAACACATGTATATAAAACATTATTACTTGGATAATATAAAACTTCACTGATCAGTATGGATCATTGAACTTTTATAGTTTAACTCTAATATCCACAATACAAAAATTTTGTTATATGGCCTAGGTCTCCATACAATGTTACCTTTCTCAAATGCTTGTTGTAAATATGCTACACCCAAGTATTAATATAAATGAAAAAGTAATAAATATTAATTCATTTGTATCAAGTACATGCTCGTCACTTTGAGTGTTGATAGTTCTGCTCTCAGAATATTTTTAAATTTACCTTATTCCTAGTGAAAATACCAGCACTCTATAATTTGAAATTTTGTAAATTGCAATTCATCCTCGTTAATAAGTCGTGGAGTAAAGAAGAATTTAATGGAAACAAAATAAACTATAACAAACAAAACAATGTGTATGAACTTCATAGATAGTTATCATAAAGCAGCACTAGCAAAGTAAAAAAAAAACAGCAGAAAAAAGGTAATACACGGAGGAAATTGAATGTACATGGATGATCCACAGGAGATTTTATCTCCCTTTACTTTTTTATTTTTTTAGTTTACAAAAAACCGAGCATCGAATTTTTAAGATACAAATAGAACAGTCTGTATATTATTAGTTATTTGTAATTTGCTATATTTTCTAACTGCCTGAACATATACATATAAAATATTTGCTTCAGTTGTTTGCAAATTATATAACAGAATCGAGCAATCTAAGAAGTCAGTATGTGCTAACAAACATTATCACTCTTGGTACATACCAGCTTCCCATATTGTTCGACTCCGAATAACGAAACAAACCGGCTAATGCAGGGTACCTTCCATGGTTAAACTTTAACATCGATAAAATAATTGAAAATTGTCAACTAAGATGGTTTTTTTTTTTTAATTGTAGTGGAAGATCTTTATGAACACGAGTATACTGGTTGTCAGAGTAATTTCTAAAATTCTGATACTCCTGCTTCCAAAGACTCTAAACATATTGAGAAATGAGTAAGTCTAGTATATGCTGTCATCAGTATGAATATCTTAACAAGTTAACAGCGTAGGCTGTCTACTCATTCATTGCTGTATACACCCATATGTCCCTTGACCTGACCTGACCTTACCTAAATTCTAACCTGAACTCCGTCCACCATTTCCTCCAGGCTAATAGGCCCCAACTCCTCTTCCTCACCAAAACCCAAATCAGTGCCAAAACAGCCACTAATCACCTTAATTTCCTGGGGTATGAGCTCCTTACTTCCTTCAGATTGCATGGAGGCGTGTGCGCATACGTCCATAGTAATCTACCCTGCACCAGACTCCCCAATTTAGAAGTTGGAAGAAAATAGAAAATCTGTTGCATTTACTGGCCACCTTCTGACAACTTTGTCCAGCTCTTCGACTACTTTTCTGAAAAAACCGACCATCTGATTTCTGAATATCCTTCCTCCGAGGTCACTATTCTTGGTGACTTCAATGTTCATAATAAGGAATGGCTAGGATCTTCAAAAATCGATCCACAAGGGAGAGCGGCAGAGGCCTTTGCAGTCAGCAATTCTTTAGCCAATATGGTTCAGCAACCTACTTACTTTCCTCGCATCCCAACACACAGCTCAAATCCCTTGGATCTCCTTCTTACTACAAAACCTGAATGCTATAAGACATCAGTCACACCCCCCACCCCCACCCCCTTGGTCGCTCAGACCACGGCATGATCACTGCTTTCTGCCCAATGCAACCCAAGGTCACACAGTCATCACACCCACGTATTGTTTGGCACTACAACTCCGCAAACTGGGATGAAATGCGGGATTACATTTCCCCATTTCCATGGGTGTCTGTCTGCTTCTCTCATCCTTACCCCTCTGATATCTCCCAAAACGACACCGAAATTATCCAAGCTGGCATGGAATTATTTATTCCACGTACACAGAAAACCTCTTCAGCCACTCAGAAGCTCTGGTTCTCTAAATCCTGTGACAAGGCCAGACTTGAAAAGGTCAAAGCTCACAATCCCAGTCAAGAAAACCGTCGAGCATTTAACGGCGCAGGAAACCGCTATGTCCGCATTCTTTCTGAGGCAAAAAACTCATTTAATAACCACATCAAAAACAAAGTCCTCTCAAGCTCCAACAGCAGCAAACCCTTCTGGACTCTTGCTAAAACTATTGGGAATAACTTCTGCAAGAGCACATTCCCACCTCTTGTTTCAGGGGATGAAATTGTTTCTACCGCCCTGGGCAAGGCTGAACTTTTTCCCTCGTTGTTCACCTCCAAATGTTCAACCACCAACAGTCCCTAATGTCGCGCATAAAATGACGGATATCATTTTCAAAACTAAAAAGGTATGAAAGATGCTCTCTTGTCTTAATACCAGGAAAGCCTCTGGCCTTGACGAGATCCCAGCAATTGTTCTAAAAAAAAATGCGCACCAGAACTTGCTCCTGTCCTGACTCGTTTGTTTCAGACATCTTACAATAAAGGCTTATTCCCTAGTAACTGGAAAACTGCTCGAGTACAACCCGTCCCGAAAAAAGGATCCAAAGCGCTTCTTAGCAACTACAGGCCTATTTCTCTACTTTCAGTCGTCTCTAAAGTGATGGAAAAGTATATAAACACCGAATTACTAAAATTTCTTGAAAAACACAGTCTAATCCACGACAGGCAGTATGAATTCCGTCAGCGCAGATCAACTGCTGACCTTCTTTCCTTTGTCACCCACTCTTAGAACAAGTCTATGGAACTACACGGTGAATTCCAGATTATTGTCGCTGTAGACATATCCAAAGCATTCGGCCAGGTCTGGCACTCAGCGCCGCTTAACAAACTACCGGCCTATCGCCTACCACCAAAACTCTGCACGTGGACTGCAAATTTCCTCTCCAACCGGAGCATTTCTGTTGTCGTGGATGGCCATTCCTCTAAACTGTATCCAATTTATGCAGGAGCCCCTCAAGGTTCAGCTTTAGCCCCTACTTTGTTTCTTCTCCACATCAATGACCTCCTCTCTAGCACATCCAACCCAGTTCACAGTTACGCGGGCGATAGCACCCTCCACTCAAATATACAATATTCTAAGCCTGTCTCTTTAGCCCAATTAGATGAGGATCACAGACTCATGGAGGGTTCTGTATCTGTAGATCTCCAAAAAAACTTAGCTGGGGAAGTATAAATCTTGTACAATTCAACACCACCAAATCTCAGTCTTGCTTTCTATCTCATAAGAGATACACCAGCCCTAGACCCATCACAATGAACAACCAAGTTATTCAAAGTAATGAGTCCTTTTCATTTTTTGGCATTTCTATGGATCGAAATCTCAATTGGCACCAACATGTCACATCAATTGCAGAAGCGACTGCTAATCTCTATACCTAATATACTTCACAAATAGGGCCAAACCTCGAATACTGCTCCCACATCTGGGGTGCCGCTGCCGCTTCTACACTCGCTATCCTGGACTCCATTCAGAAGAGAGCTATATGTCTACCATCACCCAAAGGCTGCCATCCCTTGCCCACCGACGTGCCGTTGGTGACCTCTCTCTCTTTTATAGATATCTGCATGGGCGCTGCTCAGAGGAGCTTTCTTCCATAGTTTCTTCACCTACTGGCCCCAACAGATCTACCAGAGGAACAGAGCGAATGCACCCTTTTACTGTCCAGGTCACCAGAAATAGAACATCTTGTTATGCCCGCTCTTTTGTCCCGAGGAATTCCTTGCCGGCACATGTTTTTCCTTCTCCCCCGAACCTCCAAATCTTCAAGCCCAGAATTAACAAGTTGCCTCTTTCCTCCTTGTCGACACCCACGGTACGATAGTACTTAGGCTGTAAGCCCTCGTGGTGTGTTGTTGAAATAGGAAAAAAAAGTGGCATGATAACTTCTGGTTTAATTACAAGCGTTTCTAAACTATTTTGGAATGGGTTTGTTACTAATGTGATCTTGATATTGAGTTCATATGGCAATAGAAATTCATACATGACTATTAGTGGTGCTTTGCTTTTATTCTCCAGTACTTATTTGTAAAAGTTTCCACAAACAATGCATGGATAGTATTTATTTTATCTGGATAACGGCTTATTAACTTAAGTACGTGGTTACCAGCTACTGCCTTTAATCTTAGGTAAAGTGGAGATTCATGGGCTTCAGCAAATACAATTTGAGTAGCCGTTGACTGCATGAGTCCAATGCAGACTCTAAAAGCCTTTAATTGAACTCGTTCTAGCTTATTCAGGTTGCTTTTTGAGGTTGATCCCTATATTGTGCATCCGGAGTCTAGGATGGAGCCTATGTAGCACCTATAAAATAAAAGAGCGCCTTGGATCTCAGCCCCCCATTTATGACTTAATACAGACATCAAGAAATCGATACCTTTCTCACACTTAGTCTTTATGAATTTGGCTTTGGGTGTAAGCTTATCAATTATTTGATGGTTATACCACACTGGGTATCTGCTCAAAGATGACATTGATAAGGGGACATATAGGTTAAAAAGACCATATAGTGTCGTAGAAGTATTCACATGCAGCGGCGACTTGTCCATAAGTGCTATGGTGCTGCAAAACAACCAAAAAGTTGAACAATATTATTCCTAATTGGATGAAACGATCAAAACTTAGACAATATAATTTATAATATTCTATTATCTAAGGATAAAACCATTAAAATCCTAATTTATTGTTAGGAAATAGATACGTTGTTGTTTGAAAGCTCGTGGTTCTCTGGCGTTGAAGATTTGAGCAGGTGATCAAGCGACAGACGCCAGTCCCAGTTAGTCAATTGTGTATTGAAATAATGCAAGTCTCCTAGGCCAGTCAGAGAAATCGCTGTCTAACATCGTTGTTCTGGCAGCCTTAATCGAGCCGTTTGGTGGGCACCGCTGGCCATCTGACGGCTTCAGAACCGTCAAAAAGAGCTGCATATTTCACGGCAATTTGCGTTTCATTTAGTAAGAATGCATCTGTATCTGTGTAGTGTATATTATAAGCATATTATCGTATTATTCGTAGGAGTCTCATAATTGTGATTCGTGTTAAAATGGATGTAATGTTTGAGTTCGCTAAGTCTAAGTTTCGTAAACTTAGTTACCATGAACAATTAGAAAGGCAATTTAACGTAGCTATACAGGCTGTTCCTTAATGATATGCGAATATTTAAAGGTATGAATATACATAAAAAATTAATGACAGTTTGGTAGTTTGCTTTATAAACTATGATCCAAAAATGTTCCGTTAGGAAAATACAGGGTGTTAAAGTTTTGGGGATGGAAATTAATTAATATTTTCAAAACCACTTCAGATATTTCAGTGATATTTAGTGCGGAGAGACAGCTAACAAATATGATTTTTTTTTCTTCAATAGAATGATAATTTTTACCTTTAACAGTGGCGTGTGTATGGGCACTGAGCTCTCTTGACTTGTTTGACTGCGATGCGCTGTTTTTTTTTTAGTAAAAAAAATCAAAACTGTTGTATTGTCCAAGAAAATCAATGTAGGTAATCATTGTGCCATAAAATTATCAGTTTGTTTATATCAGCATTTTATTTATCCTTGAATTTTTTCATGCAGCACACCCAAAAATCTTAGGCACCAGCTGCCACTGCTCACATGCAAAGTCCAGATTTCCAATACCATACAAATGTGACCGGTTATGATGAGAGATCTTAATATCTCTCTTGATTTTGAGCTGTAAATCTTTCAATGTTTCAAATTATTCAGCGTTATCGGATCTTTTAAATTTACGCCAGTATTTATATCTCTCTTTTAATTCAGACTTTTGGACTAAGGTAAGTTTGGAGATATGGGCATATTAGTTTATTCCGGCGAACTAGTTCTCGGGAACTACTTCCTGAAAACGCACTAGTTCTCAAATGTAGTTCACGGGAACTACATTTAGCTCAGTAAGATTACAAGGAAATAAGCTGAATAAGATAGACTAGGCGGGTTTCTGAGAAGGATTCATGTAACACCACTGAGTCTCGGGAGTCAAAACGCTACAACACAACACATGTTACCCCATTTATAAAACAAATTATGTTTTTAAACCATAATTTATAATTTTATTTATATATTAATATTCTTTTTGTGGTGCTCCACGAAACAAGTATTATGCCAAAGAATATTATTGAAGTTTATTTGTAAACTGTTTAGTTTTTATTTTTGTATTTTATTGCACATTATTTTTTATACCTGTGATATAAACTCATGTAAGGCACTCACTATGTTTAAGATACGGAGAGCTATAAGAAAATTAAGCAGTAAAATGACGTCTGGCCCAGATCAGATTCCGTCTTTCCTTGTAAAAGACTGCGCTGGTGTTGTTCCACTTTGCTACATATTTAAGTTATGTTTGAACACTGGTCGGTTTCCTGTGATCTGGAAGTTGGCACGTATATGCCCCATATTTAAGACTGGTGATGTATCTTTGGTCATCAACTATCGTCCGATAGCTCTACTCTGCATTTTTGTTAAGATCTTCGAGATGGTCCTATACGAGGGTATCTACAACTCTGTGAAAACACTGATATCACCCTGTCAACATGGATTTGTGAGGGGTAGGTCAACTGTCACAAACTTGGCCGTTTTCACTCAGTGGGTCTCAGACGGCATTGATGCTGGGGGTCAGATTGATGTTGCCTACACAGATTTTGTGAAGGCTTTTGACCGTGTCGATCACTCTGTCCTTTTGAGGAGGCTTGCATCGTATGGATTCAGCGATGGCATGTTACGTCTTTTTGGGGATTATTTTAGTGATCGTGTTCAATTTGTCAGCTATGGCAGGTTCAGGTCCTCTGAGCTCATTGCTATTTTGGGCGTTCCTCAGGGCTCTAATCAGGGGCCGCTATTGTTCCTACTATTTATCAATGATTTTGACAGTAGTTTAAGTGTGCTGAGACTTTTCTATGCAGATGACTTGAAACTGCTTATGAGAGTGACGTCGTTGGATGATTGCGTTAGACTGCAAGAAGATCTAGACTTGCTCTATGAGTGGTGCTTACAGAATGGATTGGAACTAAATGTGAGTAAATACTGTGGGTCGGTTGGTGGTCGATCGTGTGGAGACTGTGAAGGACTTGGGGGTCCACTTTGATAAGAAACTCTCGTTTGACATTCACATCAATACCATAGTAAACGAGTGTAACAGGTTTTTGGGATTTATAGTGCGAAACTGTGGGTCGTTTACTTGTTTTGGTGCTCTCAAAGCTTTGTATTGTGCTTTTGTTCTTTCCAAGTTACGATATGCATCTATTGTCTGGGGCCCATTTTATGGTGTCCATATAACCTCACTCGAATCTGTCCAGAGAAGGTTCCTAAAATATCTGTGGTTTAAGGAAACTGGGCGTTATCCGGAGAGGGGGTGCGATCATTCTGTTTTGCTTAGGCACTTTGAATTCCTCAGTTTGTGTAAGCTAAGAAGAGTTGACTCAATCAAGTTTTTATATAAACTGATACACAATGTCATTGATTGTCCGGAATTATTGGCACAGATAAATTTCCATGTTCCCAGGATGAGTGAACAGCACAATATGTTATTTTATAATAATCAGGCTAGGACTGTTATGTTAAGATCTCCAATATATGTAATGTGTGAAACTTTTAATATCATTTGTTCACGTAGTGATATATTTAGAGACAGTTTGTGTACATTGTTGCATAGAGCTATTGAAATGTTGTAGTTTTAGGTTTGTTTTTGGATTATTATTTTGTTATTGTTAATTTATGGTAATTGGTCCTGTACTTGGTCTGTTGGACACAATAAATTATTATTATTATTAATTTTGTTCGTATAAATAACCGTATAGTGTGCTTCAAATACGCCGACTTTCGCCACTGCCTCAGTTTGCGAACAATTTCATTAGAGCAACTGCTGCGACATGCAGCTGCTTACTTGAAGAATAACGTATAGAATTCACATATTGTGATGGAGTCACGGAAACTGTAGCAAAATGTTCAAGCTTTGAAGTAGTTCTCTGCAAACTACTTTGTTTCAACAACGCGAACTAGTTCGTTTAGTTCCTGACAAGAATCATTCTTTTAACTAGTTCACTAATGAACTACCCATGTCTAGTGTGAACCATTACAACAGCTGCATTGAGATGTAATTTGTATCACCTAAGATTTTAAGTAACATAGTTCGCTTACCTGCTATTTGTTGAAGAGACTGTATATTAAAGTATTTTTATTAGTAGCTTTAGGAATTGAATGAGCCAGTGTAGGTCAAGTATTATATATTTAACTACCCAGTTCTTCTTTCATATTGTACTGAAACCTAGGCCAATTTCCATTAAAAGCTGTTAATGTGATTACACCACAAAAATATTGACAGTTTAAAC
The DNA here is from genome assembly GCA_964006375.1 of Tillus elongatus. Taxonomy (NCBI): domain Eukaryota; kingdom Metazoa; phylum Arthropoda; class Insecta; order Coleoptera; family Cleridae; genus Tillus; species Tillus elongatus. The sequence goes on along the minus strand of OZ023262.1, from coordinate 205,265,465 downwards.
CAACTTACCTATGTCTAAAAATATACCCCTTACAAGATACGGCTCCTCAAAGGGAACCACTTATTTTTTAATTATTCAACATATATTTAGCTTAGGAGCATTCAAAACTGATCCCTTCGCTGTAGATCATAAAACACCAAAAGTGAAGAGAATACACATTTGCATCCATTCTTTTATTGGCCAAAGTTCTATTTTCACACAGAATTTTATACAAAGAGTACTAGTAATTTGATTAACTTTTTAAAACCTACAAAATAATAAAAAGATTATATCGCCTTTTCTGAAGTACCCAAGGTGATATACATGAAAAAAAAAACTTTCATCCTCTTAAAACTTAGTAAGCCATAAGAAAATATACTCTGTGACATAGAAATTGCAACACCAAACAAATGTAAATATATTTCATTAATATTCTGGGAAACGAATGACAAAATTTTATTTGTTAATAAGGTCTCATTATCAGATAGCCTTTTTAGAAAGCTTGCTTTTAGTGTTTTTTATTGCCTTAATATTTTCGGGGACCTGGTAGCATTTAACCAAATAATAATTTGTAATACCCACCCCTTTGTTCTCTTTAGGCGTTGATATGCCATTTCCAGTATATTTCCATGGCGGGGGTGTAGTAATCATAGTTACTGTTTAAAGACTGGACTGTGTTATTTTTTTTATGGATATTCCATAGAGGCAAGTATAGCTTCTTGCAACCTGATGTTACAAAGAACAAGGAGAGGACTGAGCCAGGCAACCGAAGGAACCTTAGTGTTGTCCACATAAATGTTAAGTCATTGCGTAACAAAGTTTTGCAACTAGAAGCGTTTCTTATAGACAAAGACTACGATGTGGTTTGTTTAACGGAGCATTGGATGTCAGAGACAGAAATAGAATCAAGTAAGATTGAAGGCTATGAACTGATTAGCTATTCTGCTAGATGTGAATTCTCTGGGGGGGGGGGAACAGCAATATTCATTTTGCCAGAATTATTGCCTGGAGCAAGGGTGATTCCCAATTTGCCTAATGAGGAAAGATGTGTTGAGTGTTCATGTGTTTACATTACTGATTTAGATTTAATTATATTGAATGTGTATAGGTCGTCCGCGGGTCAATTTGGCGTTTTTTTGGGCGCTATTGAGGATGCTTTGCGGACCTTGTGTGTTCATGACAAAAATACCATCTTAACTGGTGACTTTAATGTGCATTTTGATACCGTGGAGCCAAACACTATCGCACTGTGTGATGTCTTGTCGAGTTTCGGTTTGCAGCAGAGAATACACGAGTCAACCAGGCTGAGCTCTTGCCTTGATAATATTTTTACTAGCGCACATACGGGAGTGATTTCTTCTGGTACTGTCGACCTTAATATGTCGGATCATCTTGGCCAGAGCATAGAGCTCTCGATACAGAATAACTCGCAAAGAGGATTATCTCGCTCAAGCAGAGTATGTCGCCCAATAACACAGAGGGGACTGTGTGAGTTTTTTGCACTGATATCAGAGTGTTCATGGGATTTTGTGCAGGATAAAAGTGCTAACATCAACAGCAAGTTTCAAGAATTTATGCATGTTTTGCAGCGGGCATACTTAACTGCATTTCCAGAGAAGAAATATATAGTTCGCTTCGATCAATCTAACAATATTGATTGGTTTAACAATAAATTAAGAGCTATGAGAGAACACCTGAGGTTCCTTGGTGATGCTTGTAGGCAGCATCCGGGCCCTGAAAATGAGGCAATATATAGGGAATACAGGAAAATATACCAGAAGGCTATCTGTAAGGCAAAAGTCAAGGCAAATGATGTATTCATAAGTTCTTCTGGAAACTATGTCAAAACAATGTGGCAAGTTATCAACAAACATAGAAGTAAGTGCAGAAGGAATGACTGTGAGACTAAGATTTCATCTGAACAGTTCAATGAATATTTCCTGAATGTTGCTGATAACATAAGAAGCAAAATTTCCAAGTCAAACATTGACCCCTTGATATACCTGCAACGGAATCAAGCATTGCACAAGAGCTTCACATTTACTGAGGTGAGCTTTAATACTGTACGTGATATTATAGATGAACTGAAAAGCAAGAGGGCCAGGGACATTTTTGGTTTGAGCGTGAACATTATTAAGTACGTTAAGAATGTGTTGATAGTACCACTTACGAAGTTGATAAATCAGTGTTTCAGGGACAATATCTTTCCAGACATCCTAAAAAATGCCTTGGTGGTACCACTCTTCAAAAAAGGTGATCCTGATGAAATAGATAACTACCGGCCTATATATTTACTACCAGTAGTGTCAAAAATAATAGAAAAATGCATGGCAAAACAAATGGTAAAATATTTTGAAGAAAACAACTTGTTCAGTGCCTGTCAATTTGGTTTCAGCAAAACAAGGACACTACGCTGGGCATTCTGGACTTGATCTCCCATATTTTAGATGCATACCATAATAACAGATATGATACTGTATTATTCTGTGACTTAAGTAAGGCCTTTGATTGTGTTGGCCACAGGACTCTCCTTGCAAAACTTGAGGCTTACAATTTTTGTGCTAGTAGTGTCGCTCTGGTGCGATGTTATCTGGAGCATAGGTGTCAGTCAGTGCGGTGTGCTGGAGTGACATCGGGGAGGGGTGAGATTTCTGCAGGTGTAGCGCAGAGGTCCGTCCTGGGGCCCATTTTGTTCCTGATATATATAAACGATCTGCCAAAGTGTGGCAGTTCTAGCGAGTTCACACTGTTCGCCGATGATACAACGATATCTGTCACCGCTGATAGCTTTGAGGGTTCCTTGGCTCGGTGGCGGCTCAGGGTGAGGCCGAGCAATGGTTTGCAGCAAGTGAACTGCTGCTTAACAGAGAAAAGACAAATAGAATGGTGTTCTCTATGAGGCAACTTGACGAGACAGGGGCACTGTTGGAGAGCACAAAATTTCTGGGTGTTGTCATTGACTCAAGGCTTCTGTGGGATAAACATGTTGACTCAGTGGCTGGTAAACTCTCGAGGGGCCTGTTCTTGCTTCGGGGCCTGGTTGGCAGTGTTTCGGTTCTTGTTCTGAGGACAGCGTATTTCGCCGCTTTTCACTCGCATCTTTCTTATGCTATCTTGGTTTGGGGTCATGCTGCTGGTGCTAAGCGTCTCTTTGGGCTCCAGCGTAAGGCTATACGTGTGATGTGTGGTGCAAGTTACAGGGATGACTGTAGAGCGCTCTTTGGACACATGAGTATACTTACATTACTCTATATCTTTGAAAAGTTGATGTACATCAAGGAGAATGTGGGTGAATACCAGAGTCACCAGGATGTCCATACCTATGGTACGAGACAGGGGAAGAACATTGTGCCCATTTATTGGCGACTGGAGAGGTGTTGGAGTGGGACTGGCTATTGGGCAATTAAGTTATACAATAAAATACCTGCTTATATCAGAGACTTGCCGTTGCAGAAGTTTAGGAACAGAGTGAGGGAAATACTGTTGAGAAATTCCTTCTATTCAGTGGAAGAGTTCTTGAGGTTCGAGTTTTAGAATTTAGATGTGAAGTTTTCCAGGGTTTCTGGGTGATTTTATGTTTAGCCTTTTAAGTGATTTTATGTGTGCAGCTTTTTGATTTTATCTGTATTGTTTGTGACCTGTGCATATTGCTGTTTGTAAACCTGGCACCAATAAATTATTATTATTATTATTATTATACATTTTCAGGTGTAGAATTCATAGTCGAACCTAGAAACTTGACTGATGTAAATAAGATATAATGAAATTTTCAAATATTAAAAGCATTTAAAGAAAAAAGTATCAGGAGCATCATTCGGATTGATACTGTCTCGAGTCAGGTGCTGGCGAGTTTGTAGCCCAAACATGGAGTGGGCAGAGATTTCTAGGGGGTAGCTTACACCTAGAGACTGGGGCCTTCGCTGTGGGCTTAGAAACGTGCAAACGAATTCACTTGGATGCTTCTCAAAAGTGGAACTCCATATGAAACACTGTCGGATGTCGGCTTGAGACAAACTCGGAGAGAGGTTATCTCTCTGTGAGCTTTGGAACAGGTAAGCAACTTTGCTCAGATACCAGTATACTTCAATAGCAGGCAAAAAACAAAGCCCCTAAAGGACCCTGCCGAACCAAAACTTTCACCCTGAAAATGTCGACTCCTCCCGAGCCACAACAGACCTAAGGTGGTAGTAGAGGAACTAAAACACCACTTACTATATACCCTAACCTAACCCAACTTAATTTGAAATTTTCCACAAAGAGACCCTAGTTTCCCATGTGCCTACTACCTTTCCTCGTTAGAGTTCAGTTAACTGGCAATAAACGGTGCAGAAAACATTGCTAAACGATGTTCTGAACACAATGAGAGTAAGAAAACTGGATGTTTAAGCGATTCCCAAGACGAGAAAAAATGGTTAAATTTTCTGATAACTAAAAATTCTGATGGTTGTAAAGCGATTGGAGTGAAAATATAAAAAAATGATAAAAATATCTCAACATATACACACCTCTGCAGTTAAATGCTTGTTCAGAGAGTGCAGGTTTGAATCATGGCAGTGGCAGTTTCTGTCGCTATGTATTGGGTGTTTGTCTATTGTCTTTTTTTATTATTTATTATCTATTTAGAGCTTCTGTGTGGTATCATTTATTATTTATATGATATATACAGGCTGTTGCAATTTTTATATCACACAGTATAAATAAATCTGAGAAACGGAAAGCTTCTAAATGTTATTTTGCAAATTATGTTTCTTACATAAATAATAATGATAATAAAATCCTGAATGTCCTAGTTATATGACCTATATAAATAAAAAAATTATGGATGCAGCAAGTGCGTTATAGTAGTGAATTTTAATTAGAATTGTACACTATTAGTATACAGAATATTATTACAATTAATACTTTAAACTTACACAGACCTTAAAGACCGATTTTAGAGCTCCTAATACGCACACATTTGAAGAAATATTTCAAAAGTGTTACCTAAGTGAGTGGTGAGACACGAATCAACATACCACCACCTAGTTGCGGAACCAAGTAGTATGTTGTCTCGCCAGATCCAAATAACACAAAGTGTTAAAAAAATAGAGACTGTATACAACCAACTAACAATTTAGTGAATTGTCAGCCCTGACCCATTTCTACCCTAAAATAGGGGCAAAGTATGTAAGGCTAGATGTATTCTCGTCACAATTAGGACCGTAGACCGGTTTCGCTCTAATTAGAGCTCTTCAGTACGGCATACTAATTGTAGAGAAAATATTTATTTATTCAACGGATCAACCATTTACAATAATAATAAAAACATCTAAAACTACATTAGTCTTAAATAACCTATCTCAATATGAGAACATAACAAAAAAGCAAATCATAACTTGTACACTCTATGTATGACAATTCAATCAATAACACGTCTCAAAATGCCTCTAATTGAACGGTCAGAATCATCAAACATATCCAAGAGCTCGGAATACTCATTTGCAGTTCTCGCCACTCTCGACATCGGACTGAAAAAGCCATAATTGGTTCGATGGAAGGGAACCACAAAAACCTCCCTTGTTCTCGTGCGGTCCGGAATCCTTAGAGAGATTAACTCAATCAAAGAAGGACTATCAATTTTATTCACTAATAATTTATGCAAAAAACAAACATCACTGACAATCCTTATACCACTGAGTGACTGCAAGTGCAGCCGATTCTGCAAATAAGAAAAGTTAAGATCATTTCTCTGCAAGCCCATTCTGTAAGCACAAATCCTTAAGAATCTATTTTGTATGACCTCAATCTGATTGATATAAATATTGTAATTCGGACTCCAGACTACAGAAGAGCATTCCAACAAAGAGCGAACCAGACCACAATACAGCCTTCTCAAGCTATTGCATGAAAAATCTAGAGTTGATCTATGAATAAATGCTAACATTTTATATGCTTTAGATACTATGTATTCTATGTGATCCTTTAAAGATAATTCCCTATCCAATACAATGCCCAAGTCTTTAATAATTTCCTTCCTCTGTAAAGCACTAGAGCCCATGAAGTACACAAAGTCAATGGGAAACTGAGCTCTAGTGAATGTAATGCAGAAACACTTATCAACATTCAGAGTCAGAAGATTGTCACCACACCACCGAGCAAAAGGATTTAAGTATTCCTCTAAAAGTAAAGCGTCCTGTCTGGAACGAACAATCTTGAAAATTTTGATATCATCAGCAAACATCAAAATCTGACTATGCTTAAGTGAATGTATGACATCATTGATTAAAAGATTAAAGAGGACTGGTCCACAATGTGATACACCTATAAAGTAGCCAGCCTTCCAACACTAAGTGAGTGGTGAGACACGAAGCAACGTGCCGCCACCTAGTTGCGGAACCAAGTAGTATGTTGTCACGCCAGCTCCAAATAACACGAAGTGTTAAAAAAACAGAGACTGTATACAACCAACTAACAATTTAGTAAATTGTCAGCCCTGGCCCATTTCTACCCTAATATAGGGACAAAGTATGTAAGGCTAGATGTATTCTTGCCACAATCTACGGTTCTAATTGTGGCGAGAATGCATCTAGCCTTACATACTTTGTCCCTATATTAGGGTAGAAATGGGCCAGAGGTGACAATTTACTAAATTGTTAGTTGGTTGTATACAGTGTCTATTTTTTAACACTTTGTGTTATTTGGAGCTGGCGTGACAACATACTACTTGGTTCCGCAACTAGGTGGCGGCACATTGCTTCGGGTCTCACCACTCACTTAGTGTTGGAAGGCTGGCTACCATAGCCGTTTTACTTTATAGGTGTATTTTCGCTACAATTAGTATGCCGTACTGAAGAGCTCTAATTAGAGCGAAACCAGTATATGGTCCTAATTGTGGCGAGAATACATCTAGCCTTACATACAAAAAGTGTTACCATCGATATCTCTCTATTATCAAAAAAATCTTGTGTTCTAACTCCTTTTGAGAAAAATACCCAAAACTCAATTTTCTATGAAGCTAAATAATAAAATTTTGCTATATCTGTAGATAGTGTAAGTCTCTTTAAAAGAAACTTGTATTACAAATTTCCTTAAAGTTACCAAGGCTTTCCAGAAGGAAACTTTACTTTTCTAAATATGAATTAAGTTTCCTATCTGCCAAGTTATAAACTTAGCAGTTATTTTTCCTTATTAATCGCCTGAATGATTTCGTTTTAGCCAACCTAATCAAACCGGTTTTTTCAATATCAACAATAACAAAATGTCTGCTAAAAATTATAATTTTAGACTCAAAGGTGATAAAGCTATGCAGGCGTTTTAAACAAAAATTAAATCTTGCTCAAAACGTATGAAATCTGTATGCTATTGTTTCTCCAAATGTCAAAGTAAAACAAAAACAAAAACGATACATTCATCGAGCGAGAATCGATCTCGGAACCTTCTGCGTAAAAGACAAGCACCCTACCAATGAACCATCTGAGATACGTTAACTAACGCTTTATTTACATGATACTTGACGCCGGCTTAATGCCCCGAGATATTTTATATTATATTAAAAGTAAACTAGAGGTATGTGAAGCCTCAAAATCTCAAACCGAACCCGTGCACACCAGTGATGTTAAAGTAGTTCGAAATACGTAATTCTCTCCAAAATAGTTCGTTGTTCAAAAATACTTCAATATTAAACATTATAGGCATTGAAATCTGCGAAAGATTGAGAAGTTATCACCCAGTAGCGGCCCTGTAGTCGGAGCTGCGCTTTAAACTCTGTATCGGTCACATTGAGTCGATGGCGTAATTTGAGGAGATTTCACTAATACGTATTTTTGACAATTGGGGGGACACATTGAGACCTGACAGAGCCATTTAACAATCTCAGATTTATTCTTTATATTATATCTATTAAGGCGTCTCGTTTGGAGGATTAGACCTCTCACATTTACATATTTTTTAGTAGCCTTCTTTGTTATAATATTTACCATCTGTACAATGCAATTTTAAAGGCGATTAGGAATAACCCAACAAGGTTCATTTCTTGTTTACAATTGACCATAAGTCTGCTAACCTATCTCAGGTAGATAGTGTAGGAAAATTCGATATTTATTCATAGCAGTTCTTCCAAACAAGCAACACACTTGTGCTAGCATAATCACTACTTATTTCGTAGAATTCTCATGGACTCTAAAGCATACCATAATATAAGAAATTTTGTATAAGTTTACAGTTTGTTATTAAAGGTTAAGTGGAACTAAAATCATCGTTTAATTTAACAAAACATAATCAGATCCTTTGAGCTAATCAAGAAACAAAAACAAATAAAATGTGGTACATCAGTACAAAACGTAATTAAACAATATCCTAGGATCCCAACACCTTCTTTAATTACAACATTATGATGGCAATGTTAAAAAGCAATCGGTAATGTAATTTTTCAGAATTTATGTCAATAATTGCAGATTGCCTTCCGGATATACTAATCTGAACATACTTTATTTCACAATAAGCCCAAATAAAATTAAATATTCTCAATCACTACACAGTTATAGTTTCAAGTGGTTGTTATATAACAACTATCATTCTCTACTTTAACCCCCTCACTCTAAAAGACTGTTAAAACTGCCTTGATGATACCGAATGACAAAAAGTATATATAAGTGAGCGTAGCTATAAATGTAGAAATCTAAAAAAGATTTCAATATACATTTTTGTGTTTTTAATTCAATGTTGACCCACCTTCATAACTAACATCAGCACCAAGAGCATTTTCACTCAAGCAATCTGCAAATTTTGTCAAACCTTTGCTTTTTGCAAAAATATTAGATTTCTACATACCAAATGTTGTATACTACAATATACCTAAATTTTGTATTCAAGGAAATTATTATGAATATTGATGAAATTTGGTTTAATTCGAAGTTCGATTGCGAAAGTTTAAGAAGTTCGAAGTTCAAGTGTTAACCTTAGACATACTATTTCAGAGGTTCGAAGTTCGAAGCAACATATTTACTTTGGTTTGTGCATAGTTCGGTTCGAGAAAAACATGAGTTGGGACACCTCTAAAGTAAACGTAACAATTAATTACCCAATTAATAGAATTGTCACTTGAAACACATTCAATGACTGTTTCGATCTTAGATGTCTTATGTTTAAGTTTAAAGATAAAAGAACAAACTGTTTTACAATCATTTTTATAGATGTGACCTGATTTTGTTTACATTTCCACTATATTATGCTACACTTTCAGTCTAATACTGTATTTGGGGCCGTTCATCAAGCTACAAATATAATGTATTTTAAAAATTGATTCATCCCACAGTTAAAAAACAATCACTTAGCAAATTTTTAATGTCATGTCGTCTATCATTTGCGATATTTGTGGCCATGATTTCACGATTGTTGGTTTGGGTAGTATGTTTTATGCTTAACATTTATTTTGTTTGGTTACTGTTGATGTATGGTTTATACCTGTTTGTATAAATCAATCTACGCATAGCAGTTAACTACTCTGTCTGCCAGGCATTGAACTTTAACTACTAAGTTGTTTCAACGCATATTTTTCAGATTTTATTTGTAATTTGGAAAAAACTCTAAATTTTGTGAACCAAGCTACTTAAAATGCACAACAGTCACATGTAAAGTCTCATTACAGTTACTCTAATATTTTCAAAAATATGACGTTTTCAAAAATATTTTTAGTGAATTTTCCTAATGAAAATTCACTAAAAAACAATAGAATATCAATTTGTTTATTAAAACTGCCTTTAAAGCCAAATATTATGGCACAATAAGTAACATACTTTGTTATCTTCCCATCAAGACCCTGAAGGTTCTAAGATTATAGTTTTTTACACCTAAGCCATAATTTTTAGAAGTCTACAATTAACAGCTTTCACAAAATAAATTTTATTAACTGAATTATCTTGAAAAAATATATATTCCAGAAATAACAGTGGTGTTTGTATAAAGAATGTAAATCGAAGAACGCAAGTCCACAAATAACACCTGATTGTCTCATATTTTTATGAAATATTTATAGAAAAAATTGCATATTATGTACATACGTGTTAACATGATAACTCAAAAATGACGGACCGATTTTAATGGAACTTGGTAGGAATGTCCTTTAGTAAATAATATCTTATAAGACTTCGTTGGCTGTCGTATGACGGAAACTTGTTTGACCAAGGAGGAAGTTAGAGTTCTGAAAGTTGACAATTATAGTGTTGCTAGTTATTTTTGTAGACGCAATATGGTCAGGGGCGGTTTATTATTTTAGTTAGAAGTGACCTAGAATTTGTAGAGTTAAATGTAAGGAATGTTTCTCTGAGCGAACAATTGTTTGAGGCAGCCTTCGCAACCGTGATACATAATAAAGTTTCGGTAAATGTAGGTTGTGTTTATCACACTAAGCCGAAGTGTGCATCTGCCCTGCCACAATATAAAACATGCTTTTTTGGCAGGTTAGAAGAAGTTTCTAACCAATTAAATGACAAGGGAGCTTCTGCTTTTGTATGTGGTGATTATAATTTAAATTTTTTAGATAAATATAGTGCGGATGTTGTGAGGTTGCAAGATTTAATGACTTCTTACGGTTTCTTTGCCTTTTTGATCAGATTTCGCAGAGACAGACATATTGCATTGATAACATATTTTGCAATGTACACTCGGCTGACATAGAGACTGAAACATTGACAAATATAATAGATCATAACACACAGTTATTATCGTATAGTATCCCGGGTATTGATCAGACCCCTGTTGAATATGTGTATAAAAGGTCATTCAGTCAGGAGAATATATCCCATTTTGTGTATCTTTGGAATAGTGCATCCTGGGAGCTAGTCTATCGGGAGCCAGTGGCGGCAAAAAAATTTGATGTTTTTTTCTCTGAGTTTGATGCGTTGTTTCAGATTGCGTTTCCGGCTGTCAGAAAAAGATCCATACCTGGCAAGATTGCTCCTAAACCATGGATATCAGCGGAACTTGTAAGAGAGGGCTGTTTGCTTCGTGATTTTCCACTTCTACTGGATACGGTTACGGATCCGCGGTGTAATGAGTTGTATAATAGTCTAAAGAAACAGCACAGTGCTAGGTTAAAAGACGCCAAAAAAAGATACTACGAAAATAAAATCTCTAAGGCATCAAACCAAAATAAAGCTATGTGGGAAGCAATTAAAGAAAATGTCGTGGGGAAAATGAATAGCAAGGCGGCAAATCTGAGTATTCTGTCAGGTGACGGAGTCGTTCTGACAGATCCTAATATGATTGCTGACAATCTCAATGCGCACTTTGTCGACTGTGTTAAGTATCTGACAAAAAGCTGTGATATAAATTGTGCATTGAAAAATAGCTCTAATCCCTATTCTATGTTCTTATATTCTGTCTCAGAGGACGACCTATTAGAGATCATAAAATTAGTTTCAGTTAAAAATTCATCAGGAATAGATGAAATACCATGTAGTCTTCTTGGCAGGGTTGCTCATCTTGTGGTGGCTCCACTAACTTACCTTATAAATGTGTCATTTGAAATCAGTTGTTTTCCTGAGCATCTGAAGGCGGCCATTGTCGGCTCTCTCTTTAAGAAGGGAGATCCGCGTCTTATGGACAACTACAGAGCGATTGCGCTGCTTTCGGTTTTTTCTAAGATCTTTGAGAAGGCATTTCTGCTAAGACTCTGGTCATTTTTGGAGAGATACAATTTGCTGTCTCCGTGCGAATTTGGCTTTCGTAGGCAGCTGTCAACTCAGAATGCCGTGCTTAGCACTTACCTGACAGTCTTGGATTACATAAATAGTGGGTCCAAATCCGCCGGGCTGTTCTTCGACATTTCGAAAGCGTTTGATGCAGTCAACCGTTCCCTTTTATTGAAAAAAATTGGAGCATTATGGCATAAGAGGAAATGCATATTTATGGCTAAAAAGCTACCTGTCTGAGATAAGTCAGGATGTCAGGATACGACAGGCAGGTAAAAACTATATGTCTGGATTTTCAGCTGTGTCGAGCGGCGTGCAGCAGGGCAGCATATTGGGCCGTGTTTTGTTTACAATTTTTCTTAACGATATTGTTTATGATCTCCAACAATACCACTTAACTTTGTACGCAGATGACACCACTGCTGCAATCTCAGGGGAAAGTTTTGAGGAGCTTGGTGCTGCAGCTAATGTGTGAGTTTTGAGTGTCGGCCTGGTGTTCGCAAAATGGTCTGGTTCTTAACACGCGGAAGACTGATATGCTTCTTTTTTCTCCGGTGGGTGTGCATCCGAATCTGAGCCTATATGTGAGATCTGATAATGGTTCAATAAGACAGGGCACGTCTGTAAAGTTTTTGGGGCTCCATTTGGATTCGAACTTATCATGGGACGTCCATGTTGACCATGTGGTGGCCTCTCTTGCATCTAGGAATTACGTGTTGCTGCAGCTGTGGGATTCCTTGAGTACTCAGGTGTTGTTGACATGCTACTATGGTAGTGTCAACTGTCTCCTGGCATATGGTTTGCTGTGTTGGGGCGGCTGCGTGCACCTGGGGAGGGTTCTGTTGATGCAGAAGAGAATTGTCCGTACCATGTTAGGCCTGTGGTCTTCAGCATCTTGTAGACCATTATTTATACGGTATGGCATTTTAACAGTGATGTGCCTATATATGCTTGAGGAGCTTTGTTATGTCAAAAAAAATATTGCAGTTTTTAGTACCTGCGGTAATATTACAGCGTATGAAACAAGACAGGCTAGGGATTTGTATGTTCCCCCTTATAGGATCGAACAGATTAATCGGGCACCTCGCAACACTGCAATACACTTATATAATCATTTACCTGACAGTGTCAAAAATTTGAGCAGCCTCAGGCAATTTAAGCTTGCTTTAAAATCGTTTTTTAGAGAGCATTCTTTTTATTCTGTGGACGAATATTTTAATTTTAAATGTCAGTGTTGATAAGCTGTTTTTTTGTTTTGTGACTATTTCCGATATCTTGTAGAGATATATGGAGCAGTTTTAATAAATAAATAAACCCAAACCAACAACAAATTTTTTCAGTGAGGACATGGTCTTCTTTCAGAAAATGTTTGTATCTTTGAAAGTAACAACAAAGTTATTCCCATGAAATTTGTGCACTAGTTGTCTTTACAGAAACAAGAGAATATACTAAAATTTAAGTTTCTAGGTTAAACAAAATTTAACCAATAAACATTTAAAAAATGATTTGGATCTTTCAAGAGACCAAAGGCATTAAACCAAAAAGAAAAACTATATTAAGTTTTATACATAAAAAGAAAGTTTCTTGCAGAAAAGAAATTCTACAAAAATTGGAGAAAATCTGAATATACACTACAAGATGGCTGTGCTAAGTACCTGCTAAATTGTTATCACGTTAATAAATGTCTAACTAAAAGATTAAAAGATTGATATTTTCTCTGAAAAACAGATTGTGAAAATGAGAATACAAGCAGATCGTGATGGTGAGGCTCTCATAAAATTTCTTCAAAACGTGCGTGAATTATTCCCCTTTTTTTTCATTTATTTTCTGATAAAAACTTTGGTCACAAGCCTACCTTTAATATTTAATATATGGTTTCACAGTTTTACTATATGAATAATATTTTAAAGGAGTCTATTTTTGAAGAAAATTTGCTACCATAACACACTTACTGTGCCTGATTAGCAATTCTTTAGGATCTTGTAAGAGGCACAATTTTGTATAGAGGTAAGTTTTGAGGTAACATATAAACAAATGTTGTCCCATTTCCTCCTAAATCTTGAGTGTATTACTTATAGATATCAATACCATTAAAGCATCTATCATAACAGCAGTGTGACGGCCTCTGAGTTGGGATGGGTGTGAATACCAATGAATAATTTCCAAACACAAGGGTTCAAACAGTTGCCGAACAACAGAATCTGTATCACAACCCAACTGTAATATGGGTAAAGCCATTTTCCTTAATATATCTTCTGAATCTTTCCTATCTGATGTAATCAGTGACTTGCCTAGGAAGAAAAAGGGAAATAGAGTAAATAGAACAATAACAGGTGTCAATTACAGAGTGATTACAGTAAGAAAACATTTATGCACGCGTCTTTAATTGAGGACAAAGCAAAATAATGTGTAATCTTACTACAAGCTTCATAATTGGCGATTAGTTTCTACATTTATATAAAAAATCTAATAAATGTAGAATATAAAACTGGTTATAACATGTTTACATAACTAATTAAATTTAAAACCATTGCTTTAATTGAAGATGGATAAACATCTTAAGCTTGACTTTTGGTATCTAAAGATGGAGTCTCAAAGGGCCAGGCACTCCTCTTCTTACATTTACGGTACCCGTGATATAACTATCTTTACTGAGCAGAAATTTGGCCAAACGTACCTGTTACGTTATCAACCACACATATTTATGGTTTTAATATTACTTTATTAAAACAGACTAACTTGGAAATCTGAGAAATACATTTACATTTACAGTTAATAACTATTATCTGAAGCCATGTTTGTTCCTTCTTGTTATTATCGACACTGAAGTTGACAGTTGACATTGTGTTGTCGGCTGTCAATGCACCATAGAACATACTGCTTATAAAACTAACATCAACCGAGGTTCTGGCATTGTATTTGAGCAAGTTGAATGTCTGCACGTTCCGGAGGGGGCGTAAAGCCGTCGGTCCCATGTCCATGCGATGTTGGACACGTTAAAGATCCCTACCCTCCTTACAGAAAGGCAGGGGTTCGGCAAAATTTCCAGGATAGTGAGGTGAAACTGCTCCCTGGCGTCGGTGATTGGCCATAGTCGCGGAAATAGGCTGACGTTAAAGAAACAAAACACACACACACACATACTGCTTAGGCAACACTCTATTGTTGAAAGGTAAGGTAGTTATGTCACGGGTAACGTTGAAGAAGAGTTTTTAAAAGCTACACCTACACCAAGAGACTTAAATCAGTCATAGGTAGTTGTAACATTAAATTGAACGACTGTTTCATTATTTTGGGAATGCTTAAGAGATAGCAACACTACTATAGTTCACGCTCGTAACTTAAAAATAAAGAGGTTTTGTTGGTTGAATTTTACTTTGTGAACATTAGAATGTCTTGTCTAAAAATACATTGTTTGCACAAGAAACCAGACAGCTGGAAAGCTAGTGAGACAATGTATGAGAGCAAATATTAGGTATGATTATTTAAAATTAGATTGTGCCACCTGTGGGCTATTTCCAGGGTACCCAGCAGAAATCAAAATCAAACTCCCCGACATTTCCAGGCCTCTCGAGTAAATTGTTCATAATACTCGAAATAAAAAACACATATTTGAATAAGCACACTTGGAGAACATAAATCACCACTACGCATTTAAAAAAATCTGATGATCGTTTCACTAACCAAGTTAGTGTCATCAGAGGATGAATAATTCTAAATATCTTCACAACTCTATTTATATTCTTGTGCAGTTCTGCAGGTAGTCAGTCACTAAACGATTTGGGGAGGTTGAACGACACCAAAATTAACATATTTCGCGGCAGAAATATCTGTATTCTTTTATTATCTATCGGATGTGCTTATGCCGGTAATTATTTTGTAAAACAATCTATCAGGAGACTACCAATATGTGGCGGAGCGAGATTCATACATTTTTTATTATTACTATGATTAGCAATATATATACTCTCGAAGGTGTTTAGCTGTCCTGGTTATCTCACACTTTTTATTAGTTTTAGATTTTCCTCATTAACGTGATGATTATTATCGTAAATATGTCGGGCGACGGAAGATCTATCTATAGTACTGTATCTTAATTGTGCTAAGTGTTCTTTGAATCTAATTCCAATAGATCTTTTTGTTTGTCCCAGGTATTTAAATTCACAACCTTTACAACTTATTTAATAAATTCCCAAAATTTTGGCTGTACTATGCTTGTCGTTTGGGCTACCTAGCAAGTTTTTTAAAGCATTTTTTGTCGAAAATGTTAGTGGCATGTTGGCTTTTTAAAAAATACTATCTAGACCCCGCGTGATTTGAGGTTCAAATGGTAAAGAAACAAAGTTTTTTTCGGCTTTCTCTCTTCTAAACATCGTTGATTCTGCTAACATTTTCTTTGTTTTCTGTTTGTTAATTAATTTATCCACTAGGCAAGCAGTATATCTGTTATATGCGGGTATGCTCTTAATATAATTTAATTCTTTGGTATATCTACTTTTACTTAAAGGAAAATTAATTAACCAGTTTACTAAAAAATTTAGACTGGACATTTTTTGTGTGTGCGTATGATGAGCGTCATTCGGAATGTAGCTTAGAGTGGTGGTTTCCTTTCTATGGAGATCGAATTCTAAAGTGCCCTTATTGTTGATAACTAGTACATCTAGAAAGGGTAATTTATTATTAATTCCTAATTCGTGGGTAAATTTTATAGAATAAAATTAATCGCTTAATTTGGCAATAAAATCTTCTATTCTGCAAATGTTGTGTTAAACACTCCGAAAATATCATCCACGTAACGAAACACACTCTAGGAAAATACTCACTTTTACTTTCAAGATATGTTTCAAATCTACTCATGAAAAGGTTTGAAATAAAGGGCGATAGCGGATTGCCCATTGCCCTGTCTTGGGTTTGTTCAAAAAATTCATTGTTTAATACAAAGGTTTGTTAAAGTTAAATATTCTTTGCAGACCTTTTCATTTATGTTATTCATTTTTAACAACTCTTCTAAATACGTTAAAGTTTGCTTCGTGGGAACGCTAGGAAACAATAAGCTTACATTGAATGAAATTAAAACCTCGCCTTCAGTCAATTTCACCTCTTTAATTTTATTAATAAATTCAAGTGAATTTGTTACTGAAAAACTTTTTTGTTTGACGGACAAGTTTTTAAACTCATTTATCAACCACTTTGCTAAATAGTATGTCGGGGAATCTATTAGCCGAAACAATAAGTCTCATTGATTTTCCTGATTAATGAATTTTTGGGAGACTGTATTTTTGGGGACTTTAGGATTTGCAACTTGTAACTTTCTTCCTAAGTCTTTTGATATGAGGTTATAGCAACTCTTTAGACTATTTTTAACATCCGAAATCATTTTTAGCAGTGGGTTTTTATTTAGTTTTTATATGGTCCTGTCTCTATGGCGTTATAAACTCTTATCTTTATACTCATTTTTGTCCAAAATCACAACCTTATTGCCTTTATCTCATTGATTTTCCCGATTTATGAATTTTTGTTATGATTGTTTTATGTTAAAGCAGAAGCCTGTCCGAGAAATAATAAGAGAATACAGATATTTCCACCAAAATAAATAGGTTGATTTTGGTGTCTTTCCCCAAATCGTTAAGTGACGCACTACCTGCAGAATGAGGAAGTTGCATATAATTTACTTTTGATGAAAAATGTATTTAAAGTACAGCAAAATACTCTAAAAACATATGTATACAAGTGAACCCCCCTTAAAGTGAACCAGTAATTAGTAATTAATTATTGAAATATTGAATATAATTCAAAAAGACAGGGTGGGCGAAAACGCGATATGATTGGTGAAGAGGTTTGTGACGTCACGATCCGGTACATCTGCGTTTTACGCGGGCATCACCATTTAACGTTGTCTTGTTTTCGTTGTGTTTGCATCGAATTCTGAGAAGTTTTATCATAATTTTAAGTAGTTTTGGTGTTTAGTGTATAATATAGGTTCAAAGGTAGTAAGTCTTGATTAATCTAGTTTAGTGCGTCACTGTGTAATGGCTACGGCAGATTCAGAATCACAATACGAGAATGTGAAAGACATAACAGTGCCTGGACATAAATATTATAAGTGCTGGATGGTGCCCAAATGTACTTCCACAACAATAACTGACCCCAACAAATTATTCTTTAATGTACCTAAGGATGAGAAAATCAGGAAGAAATGGTGTATATTTTTCTTGTATATCATTTGAATGGAGAACATTTTGAGGTTATGCTTTTATTAACATTATATTTTATAAGAAATTACTACATCAAATCCAACAAAGATATTTACAGGATAAAATAAGGTTCATATCAGACACATAAATCCCAGCTTTCACTCCTTTTAGCTCAGCACCCATGAAATTCGAATTGTTTTCTAAAAACGCAAACATTGCTAGTAAGTACATAAATGTTTGGTAAATTATAAGATTGTCCTTGGACAAATCCAACTTCTGTAGCCATACTATAAGACTGTATAGTTTTTAAAATAATTAATAGGAGTAGATAGATATTAACAATAATATAAGTTGATAACAATAACTATCCGGCACACGTAAGTTGCATAAACACTAATGGTGAGATGAGGATCTCTGTGTGAGTAAGCAAAACTCGTTTGGCCGATACCGGATCGTGACGTCACAGTAGGCCGTCTTTGTTTACGGCTGCACTTTGGCGCGGAGACAATTATTTTGATTTTCTATATTTTTTTGGAAAACTAGTAGTTAAAAATTTAAATATTATATGGCAATTGATTTTATACAATGTGGGGAATTGAATAAAAGGAGAATAAAAAAATGTGCAAATTCCTCATTGCAGAATATAAATAGTTGCTGATATAAAATATTTAGAATTATTCATCCTCTGATGACGCTAACTTGGTTAGTGAAACGATCGTCAGGTTTTTTTTAATGTGTTGTGGTGATTTGGGTTCTCCAAGTGTGCTTATCAGTGCTCATCATTTCAACATCAATACATGTTTCAAACTTTTTCTCAACCAAACTCATACAAAAATATATAAACTTTTATGCAATTATTTTTATAATGCTTACATTTCTTGTATTGTTTAAGTATTGCTAGTAGTAACTAAGAATGTGTATAGTGCCTTACTGCTTACTTTTACTTAAAACAAAAACCCTACTAAATAATTTTGTTTCAAGATAAATACACATAAGGAAACTGTATCTTAAGTAAAACAGTTTGACCAGGATTAGTATTAATCCCTTTAACATACTTAGAAGTCAATTTGTTAAAACTGGGTGTTGAAGACGTAAGACGACTAATGTCATAATATAGCTGGGATTTACTCATTAATGAAATACAGGAGCCGGGAGGCTAGTCACAGCAATAAATTTATTTTCAGTCAATATCACATTACCTGCGCCTTATCCTAATGGAAATTCTTATCAGTTACTACTAAAAACTAAAATTTACTTACTTGTTCCCAGAAACAATGTAATTACAGCATGCAACAATTCACAAGCATTAGCTCTCGTTTTATTATCGCTGCAATACAAAGCTAACTCCAAGATTCTTGGTATAAATGCATCAAGAAAAATATCTACTTTTACGTCTTCATAGGGCAAAGTTATCTTCAAATACCTCTTATCCGTACCAAAAGCCTGATCTAAATAGTTATCAGTTAAGCTAAAAGCCTGGCATACTGTACTACTTTGTTGGCCAATGAAATTCAAAATTTGTCGCTGGAGATCAACAAGTTCTGATTCTAATTCAGTAACAATTTTACGTTTTTCAAGAGCCCTAGCTGTCTTTCTTCGTTTCTTGATCATTTCAGATGAAGAAGCTCCTTTGAAGCTCTTACTTCGCAAAAAAGAATCCAAGTATGGTAGCACTTGTATCAGAAATGAATCCATATCATTAGAAGAAAAATACATTTGCCAGCGTTCTAAAGTGGTCACACCCATGGATGCCAACTTCAAATGTGTTCTGCCGACAGTAAAAACTGTAACAAAAGCTGGAACACACAGTTCTAGGAGTTCCTTGACGAGTACAGGAGGACATTCTAATAGCACCTCTAAGCATGATATAAGTAATTCATCCTTGTATGAAACCATCTTCGTCAATAGTATTTCTAAAAAATGTATTACTGAATCGTAACAATTTATTATATCTTGGGTGGTTTCCATGTTAAATTCATCAAAACATGATACTTTGGTACTTATAATAAGACCGCTTGAAAGAAGTTTATAAAATCCACTGATCAATGGAAATTCCATACATTTCTCTATAAAAATGGTGATCAATTTGCAGATACATTTCTCAAACATGTGGGGATCTACTTTCAGAAAAATTTCTTGGTAAAGGTCAACGACATTCAGGAAAATTACAAAATCATCTACTTTATCCACTTCATATATAGCTTCTGGGTTTGTAAGTGGTAAATCCTCATCTTTTAAATGTATGGAAACATTTAGTTTGTTAATCAAGACGAGTAAAGTTTTTGTTAGTTTATCAATCATTTTTGCATAAATATAATTACGATCTTCTTTAAATATGCCATGTTTTTCATAGGACATGTCTGAACGAAACTTTAGCAATCCAAACCATAGTGGCAGGTAATTTTTGATGGTTATTATTTTTTGGGAACTCTCTTCCAGCAGAGCAGCTTCTGATAAATGTTGATGTGTACAAGTCCAAATAACACCCTGATACATGACCTTTTCAACAAACATACCAAAATTTTCTTCACTGCCCTCTTTTAAATAAAATAACGTAACCAGAATAGATTCAATTACCATATGCTGGTGGGCATAAGGAACATGTGGAAATGATTTGATCAAATTAACAACTGCTCTTTGAAGACACAGTAAATCAGAAGAAGTTATATGTTTGAATCTTATAAAATTTGCAACAAGCTGCAGATGATCAGGCAAATACTCCCAATTCTCACTGGTTGGATCTTCATTTAGGATATATGTGTGCTCAAAGTTTTGTAGCAAAGTAAACACGAGATCAGCAACATCTTCTTTGGGCAGCTGTATATAACACGCCTTAGCAAACAGTTTTATTCCATGAATAGCGCAGCGTTTCCTGTAGTTTGAAACTGTGTTATCTTTGAGAACTTCTTTGAAATTACCAATAAAATACTGCAAAAATAAAATAATTTTTTAATCGCAAAAACAATAACAAAAGTAATACTCACATTTGTTACAGTTTTAAAACCATCAGATGCTCTCGTTTCTAATCTACTTGATACTTCTTTGTAAAAAGTTATTATAACCGAATATCCTACTTTACAATATTCTCCATCTATATCCAGCCAATCAAGTAAAACCTGGTGCAAACCTTTGCTTTTCTTTAGTAGATGTTTTTTGAATATACCAATATGGTTTTTGAAAAATACAAGTGCAGCTGGAAAGAAAACAGAAAGCACTTTTAAGTCTTAAATTTAAAAAAATCTGGACGCAGCAAGCGCGTTATGGAAGTGTTTTCATTAAATAAAAAAAAAAGCAAATATGTCTCTTTAATGCAAGCAGGCATCAATTTGGTTACCAGTATAACCTATACAGTAGAAACAATGTACCATATTTTATCAAAATAACTTATTGTTTGAAAATGTGCAAACATTTTCAGAAAACAAACATAAAATATTTCCGAGAAAACTGGTTTCGTAGCCAACAAACCGTACATTAATAGCAAATTGAGTTATTGAAATTTGAAGCATTTAATGAAAATTCGCTACCGAAACGCACTTGCTGCATCTAGATTTTTTTCTTACAAACATCCATCATATTTCGATAAGAAATGCAAAAATCCCATAACCTAAGGGACGTTCGAACGACCAACGACTTATGGGTCAAAAAGTTTTACAAGATGCAGCTCAAGACACCCTATAACTTATACAATTTTTTCTTGTATCTTGTATAGTAACAATTATATTGAGCTTTACCGTAGAAACGCGTCACCCTGTACATATATGTAAACAAATAAAAATTGAAACTAAACCCGGATGTGGGTTTTAGGAGGCCTAGTTTGCACTCATTTGAAGAAATCTTTTTAAAATTCAAAAGTCGCGGTCACCTCATTGACGAATTTTTTCTAAGAAAATTAGTTAAAAATTATAGACCGTTAAACCATAAAAGTAATTGAAACTATTGCCAAAGAATCAGAGAAAGGGTCTATTCGAAATTAATTTTCTGGAAATATTTTACTAAAATGAAGGACAATGACGGTTGAAGCTGAAACTTAAGGGTTTTCAGAACACTCTTCTTGCGACATTGTCTTTACATAACCCGTATTGGTTTCAGGTTCATTACCTAAATGTTGCCAATTTTGACGTATCAAATCGCCACTTTGACCCCATTTTTTTCTCCTTTAAATGCCTATAACTTTTTTGTCCTTAAACTTATAGACCTAAATTTTTGTACATGGCTTTATAATACAAACACGCTTACCAAATTTGGTTGCCCTTACTTTGTTACTTCCGAAGATGTATTTTTTTCTGAAAGAAAACACAAAATTTTCTGGGAAAACCTGAGTCGATTTTCCTAGGCCATGAAGCTATCCAACCCACTTGCAAAAGGAAGGTACGTACCAAATTTAATCAAAATCGGCCCATTATTTTTTGAGTTATCGATGTGATACATATTATATATATATACTATGTATTATATATATATATTATATATATATATATATATATATATATATATATATATATACATACATATATATATATATATATATATATATATATATATATATATATATATATATATATATATATATATATATATATATATATATATATATATATATATATATGTCCGGAAATTGTGAGCAAAAAATTCAGGGGGTTATTTTACTCAAAGTATTAATACCCCTAGCTCCTATAAGAGTTTTTCGAAAACTCGAAAATAACGGAGTTATAGGGTGTCAAAAAAATTTATTTTTTTCAAATTTTTGCACACGTATATAATATCACTCTGTATTTATGTTGCAAATTTGACATGGATCTATCTAAATTTAAAGGCTGAAGCTGCCCTTGACCAACAGATAAGGACTCATAACTTTTTTGCTTGAATCTTTATCTCAAATCTAGCAATACACGATTAAAGGGAATTATAAAATCTTAAAAAAAGATCATCTTGTTGCACCACGATAAAACTAACCGTTTTTGAGAAAATGTTCTTCTTTTTCCGAAAGAAAACCCAAAATTTTCCCGGAAAGCCTGGTTAGATTTTCCTAGCTAACGAACTTATCCAAGCCACTTACAAAGGGAAGGTACATGCCAAATTTTATCAAAATCGGAACATTATTTTTTGAGTTATTGGTGTAATACATACACACACACACACACATATATATATATATATATATATATATATATATATATATATATATATATATATATATATATATATATATATATATATATATATATATATATATATATATATATATATATATATATATATATATATATATATATATATATATATATATATATAGATATATATACAGTGTGCCCGAAATTGGTGATGCATGCATTGCGATCTCTGAAACTGTTAGAGATAGGAAAGCGGTTAAATGGGGAAAGTTTTAGACAATTCTGTTTGTAATTGAATGCCGTTTAGTTTACGATTTTATCTCTTTTCGTTTTTGCGATATTTGAAAAAAACTAAAATGACGCATTTTAGAAAATACCCTGTATTCTCTTTGTTTATGAAAATTTCTGAAATCTGTAAAAACTTTCTCATAGCAACTTTTTAAGTGGGAAATTTCTGTGTAGTCAGATTTCATTTCCAACGTTTAGATAGTTTGGAACAATCATCAACTTTGTTTTTTCATATGGGCGCCATATTGGGTTTTCACGGTTTTGAAAAGCCCCATTTTGGCCTTTACAAATATGTATCACACTTAGTGAAAAGTTAGGTTATGGGTTGAAAAACGAAAAAAATATGATTTTGTTACGAATTTGGCAACGTCGCATGATGAAACACTCACACTTAAGGTGATTCTACTGCATTTAATATCTTAACTACAATTAATAAGAACATATCCTTATAAGTAATAGTTTCTCCTATGTGAAAATCTTTTGCAACATAGAAATTACCCTTTTTGAAATTTTAGCACAAAAAGAAAGGAAAAAAACAATGTGTCAAATGACAGAATAATTACCAAAATAAAATGTCTAATTTAACATTCAAAATGCGACTAATTTGCTTCTATACATTTCACACATTTTTTTATCACCGATTTGGTGACACGAAATTGTGTTATGGTTAACATTGGACAGAACATCCTGTGTTCGCTGTTCGAGGACTTCTCTGCTTTCTGGGGGATGAAATTCATAGATTTCGTTTTTAACATGTCCCCACAAATAAAAGTCCAATGGAGTTAGGTCGGGAGACCTCGCTGGCCACTGCACCGGGCCACTGTTAGATATTATTCTTTCACCAAATCTCTCAGATAAAAAAAAGCACTTCCCTGGAATTATGAGCGGGGCAGACGTCATGTTGAAACCATACACTACGGAACTCATTCTCTGGGAGAACTTCCATATTTGCTGGTACTATTTCATTTTACAACATTGCAAGGTATCTTTTCCTGTCAATGTTTGATCATAAATAAAGGGCCCAATTAGTTGATTTCCTATTAAAATAAAATAGTTTAATTTCTTCTTATGGTAGGAATATTAAAATAATTAAAAGGATATCATAATAATTATTTTTTAAAATAAAGCGAAAAATATCTCACCATACATTCCACACCAAACATTAAAACCAAATCAAACTTGCAATCAACGCTGTTCCCGCAGCTGAGGGTTTTCGGTAGCCCAATAATGACGATTATGCTTGTTGAATATTCTGCAATTTGTAACATAAGTTTTGTCCATCCATACAATATTATTTTCAAAGTTCAAATTATCTTGACATTTTTCCTGGTACCAATTGCAAAAAGTTACTCTTCTGTTAAGATCACCTTCTCAAAGTTCTTGTACGATGGTGGGCTTATACGGGCGATAATGTTGTTTTTTCAAAACGTCGTGAACTGTTGACTTAGCAATATGTAGCTCCTTGCCAGCAATCCTTGTAGAGGACATAGGATTCTCATGAAAACATTCTTTAATACTTACGTCACGATTTTCACTATCCTTCTCATAATTTTTGGACCGAGGTTTCCCAAAAGCTCCGAATTCAAGTAAATTCATTACAAGTTTAGAGAAATACCTTTTGTTGGGTTGTCGTCTATCCGGGTAATTCTCCAAATAATTGTTGACATCCTTATCTGCATTCCTTTCGTTTCTAATATATGATACTAATATATCAAACTTTTCTTCATTCGAGAAATTTTCTGCCAGTCTGAACACTAGGCCCGAGTCAAGACATAAAACGCGTTTAAATAAAGACAAGCGTTCACAGTTCTGACAAATTTAAACATTTTCATTCGTATAAAATCCAAAGCCTATTAGAGCATTAATGTATCACGGATAAATATATTTCATCAAATTATTTACTGAACTTTTGCTTATTCCGAATATTTATATGACTTTTGGGTCATATTGGTGTTCTGAGAAATAATAATTCAATTCGTTCATGTATTTATCAAAAGTTATGGCTTTTTTTGACGTTATTTTCCGTTGCACGGAGTGTGATATATCATAGACAATGCTAACTGTAACACAATTGATCGAGTTACCAGATCGGTGAAAAATGTGCGAAATGTATAGAAGCAAATGGGTCGCATTTTGAACGTTAAATTAGACATTTTATTTTGGTCATTATTCTGTCATTTGACACATTCAAAATTCAAAAGTCGGAATCTCCCCATTAGGCCTGTATATATGCTGATGTTGACGAAGCGATGTTACAGTGGATTACTGCTGCCCGCGATAAAAATTTACCGTTACCTGAGCCAATTAGCCGTCAAAAATCTCAAGAATTTGCAACCAGATTCGGACACAACAATTTTTCAGCAAGCATAGGGTGGCTTGATACGTTTAAATAATGTCATAATATTATTGAAAAAGTTGTTTGTGCAAACGTGATGATGTTAACGAACAATCGGCGACTGACTGGAAGAATACTATTTTACTGAAAATTTAAAATTATTAGTGATTGGGAAGAGCAAATATCCACGGTGTTTTAAGGACATAAAATCGTTAGAAGTTAATTATGAAAGCAACAGCAGGGCATGGATAACCAGCGACTTATACATGAAGTGGCTTGTCAAACTAAACAGAATATTCACTCAACAGAATAGAAAAATTTTGTTATTTGTTGACAACTGTCCAGCTCATCTCAAAAATATTAACAGTCTATCCCATATAGATCTTGTGTATTTTTCACCCAACATAACTTAGGTTTTACAACCTATAGACCAGCGAATCATCAAAAACCTTAAGCAGCACTACAGGGGAAGAATATTGCTTAAAGTAATATCTTGTATGGACAAACTGTTAAAATCACAATTCTGGACGCAATTAGAGAACTGAGCAGTTGTTGGTCAATAGATGTAAGTCAGAAACGATTGCCAATTGTTTCAGAAAGGCTGGATTCGTCAGAGCAGAATCCGAGACATGTGAAGCTGAAACTTGGAATGACACGGATGACATTCCCTTAGGCCAACTGAAGGCTATGTGGAAAATTGACTAATGATGAAGAGCTTGACTTTGTTGATTATGTTAATGTTGATGTGGAAATAGCAAGTTACCTCAATGATGATGGCATTGTGACAAGTGTTTTGCACACGACAACAGAACAAGACCAAGAAATCGAAGATGACGAAAACAAGCCTAACGATCCACCATCCCTGCAGGAGGTTGATAGCTCAATTGAAACTTTAAACGATATCTAGAGAACAAAGATGGTACATCAGAAGATACTATTCAACAGTGGGAACGAAAAGTAACTAGATACGTGTCAGCTTAACCTGGCTGGACCAAAATGGTGGCAATGTATAAAAAAAAGGTTAATGATAAAAGTTAATTTAGAAACACTGATAATGCACTAGCACGTAGATAGGTAACACATGATTGATATGGACTGTATACTCATTGTTCAGATTCCTAGCTATCAGGGAACAGCCTCATAGACCTTCCCCAGGTGGACCTTGACATCATCTACTAACCAGGCTGCAACAGGTAAAACGGCCTCGTCCCCTATATGCCCCTCGCCGCTACTTTATTCACTAGTCAATTCGCTACGGCAACTCATACAGTGGGATGAAGACTAAGAAATTCAGTCATGTACGACGGTTCCACAGATGATCAATTATACCCGGTCTATGACGACTTCCTGGCAGTAGGGTCCCATAAATGTCACCCATAAATATTATTTACGGCCCCAATTCACACTACTAACACAACTAATTACACCATACGCTACATTATCCATGGATACTTCCACCGCAGCAACTAAAGACCAGAATTTAACACTTCTTGTGTAAGTAAAAAAAAAGGCAATTATAATAGATGTACACGCGGTGGATGTAAGCAGTAGAAGAGGTTTTTTCAAATAGCTATGAACAATTAATTAAATTTATCGCCTGGCACACATGCGCAAATGGAAACCCCAGTCATGGGAATGTAAGAGCGTAGAAATTACCAGTCCTGAACTAATATAAAGTGTTGTTGCTATGCCAACATGAATTTTACACCTGACTCTGTCTCATAATAATAATAATTACAAAAATTCTATGAGCAGCATTACGGAAGGTATTTACTTGCTCAAAGGTTAATGACGAACACAGACACGGTGTGTTTTGATTTAATTAAAATTCACTAATGTCAGTACCATATAAAAATTAAAATAAACTTTTAAATAATAATTTAAATTGGCTAACGGAAAGATGTTACATCATCTGGGTTGTACACACTATAAGAAAAGGTTTGTTTGAAGTTTTTCTACTAAAAAATACTTAGCACCCAGTCTATAAACAAATACAATTTATTTGAGAAAATAATAAAAGTAAGTTTTAGTTGAACTCGAGGGGTAAATAACTGGTGATTTGGTGTACAGCGTTGGGGATTTAGGGTGATTTATTAAGGATTTACAAGGATTAAAGGTGATTTACTGAAGATGTATGACGATGTCAGGAATCAAATTTACTCAATTTGGTATGACGTTTTTTTCCTTAAAATTTGGCGCCAGTGGCTAACAGATAACAAATACACAATCGGAGACCATTTTATTTCATCAAACTGTTATACTTGTTTAGAATTAAATGCATATTCACTTATTAATATTATCAGAAATATTCGTGACAATCCACTTTTATTAAGTGAGATGTTTTTACTAGTACTTTTTGGAAGCCAGAATTGTGAACAGACGTTCAGGACTACAAGATCCATGAGCTCCACGGTTGTTAACTTTAGTGTTAAATATATTATGGGATGTTTGGACCTAATGAAGAAGGTGAACAACATTATGCACGATCTGAAAGATGTAATTGTGTTTCCAAGGAGAGGGAAAAGAAATATCAAAGTGAATTCGATGCCAATTACAGATTTGAAAGACATTTCAGATATCATGATAGCTGATGCAGTAGAAAGTGTGTTACAAGATGCACAGATGGGCGCACGAGAACTCAGAATTCTGGTCGAAAACAACAGTTTGTATAAGACTTTGATTCCAGTAATAAAGGACGAAAGTCTAGACGACGAAGAAGACGCACAAATAGACGACATGATTGACAGACAAAATGCTGCTAAAGTCAATACTCCACCTAATCAGGTCCAACATCTTGCATCCCTGCCAATAGAAACTGAAGAAATTGATGGTGATGACTTGAACGATGCAAACAGTAACTTATTTTAGGACTTATGCGATATATCCCGTGTTGGAGTTATCGATAACTTAATTATGAGAAACTATGATCAAAAATTACTGGATGAAACAGTTGAAGAAGGACTATATGTCCGAGTCTGGGTCGGCAATAATTCTAAGGTTATTAGAAAATCTTCACTCTGCTGGCTTCTGGAGGAAACAAAGAACGGGGTTACTACAGATAGACTGAAACGATTTATTTACAAAAACTAAGAGTACAGAAAAACAGAAGAAGACAGAATTACCCGGGGATCACCAAAGCTCAAAAGAAAGACTTCGAGAAAGACTAATAAAAAGATGAATAGAGACGCCGTAATAAAATCGGGGAGTTCGAATGATTCTGCCGAGGATTCTGCAGATCACACATTAGTTTATGATGACAAAACAGATACGGAGACGTTTTCAGAATCTGATGTTGATGTGGAAATTAGCACGGAAACTTGCACGGAAATTTTAGAAATTGACAAATGGCTTGTGCAAAATGAATCCGTATGTACTACTAGTTCATTGTTATCGGTTTGAGTAGAGATGAATAATTTATATGCAGAGGAGGGCTGGTTTATTGGTAAACTTGTGCAGCATGTTATTGATGATGTCAGCAATCCAATAATCGACATGACCTTTCTGATACAAAACAAAAGAAGAAGATGTGAATTTAAATGGCCCGTTAGAAAAGACACAGCAAAAGTGGAAAAACAGTATGTCTTTTTTGGTCCCATACCATTCAAGGAGAGTTCGAAGAATGTGTTTACCCTTAATGAAAATATATCAGTTGAGATTAGTATTGCCTACTATAATAAAAAGTTCTCGAAAAACTTAAAATGTTAGCCGAGATGTTAGCATAATAAAGAGTGCGCCACAAAAAAAATGACTAACGGTAGGCCATGGACGAGTGAGATAGAAGATAAGATTTGTCTTTAACAAATCAATTATAATTTATTTGACAGTAGTTCAGATAAACCTATGTAATTTAAAGTAAAGTCATGGTGTGTTCTTCAAGCCACATCAGCTTGCCGGTAGTTCGAGCTCAGGGATGAGGTAGATCAAGTTGTGAAGTGTGTAGTTCTAATGCTAGAAATTTCTTATCGACATACGTTACAAAAGTCATGGCCTACCGTCAGTCTTTTTTGTGGCTCACACTTTAGTACTTATAATGCATTTGTAACTCATTTTATTTTAATAAATATTTATTTGAATTTGCCGTCCTTCACTTATTATCATTATTAACAGCAACAACCATCCGCCAATCAACAACTAAATTTCTAGATAAATATTAATAACAAGATCAATAATTATACATAAGGTACACCGAGAGGTACACAGACATTGTTATTGTTTATATATTTGATGATTCATGGGGATTTTTAGGATTTATTGGGATTTATAAGGATTTATAGGGATTTATGAGGATTTATAAGGATTTACAAGGATTTATTGGGGATTTAGAATGATTTTTGGGTGATTTATATGGATCTATGTGAATTTATTTGCCAAAAAGGATTTATGGTGTACACAATTTTGGGCAGATATTTACCCCTCGGTTGAACTAGTAAAATATGCTAAATTATGTGGTGCATACACATTTCAAAAATAATTTTAAAAAAAACAATTATTCACTTACCTATATTGCCTTTTTTAATTCGTGACGTGGGAACTGGAGCAAGTTTCTCTATGTATTTAAATAATTTTTCAATTTTGCCACTATCTGTAGAACTATCAGGATCTGGAGGTTTCACATCATAGCAATGTGAAAGTGCAGTAAATAATCCTGAAATAGCCGTGTAAGATGGATCTCTTTCATTCATATGACGTTCTAACATTCTCAAAAACTGTATTTCCAAATCTGGGAGATTATCTAATAAATATGGAAATTTTCTCGCAAAAGCGCCCAGTGTTTCAGCTAATTTTCCAGACACTAAAAAAACATGTATATTTCAATTTTGTGCATAAACAAAAAAAATTCGGGGCGCAGCAAGTGCGTTATGGTAGTGAATTTTTATTAAATGCTTCA
This sequence comes from Tillus elongatus, assembly GCA_964006375.1. NCBI lineage: Eukaryota > Metazoa > Arthropoda > Insecta > Coleoptera > Cleridae > Tillus > Tillus elongatus. Next base: position 205,235,001 of record OZ023262.1, on the reverse strand, counting down.
AATTTGAATAACTCAATTTTATATAAACCTAGAAAGTTGAATTTTGCCATATAGTAATGACTTTCACAAGGCAACATATTCACCAAATTTCATCAAAATAGCTTTGTAATTTTCAGAGACAAACATTTTTTTCGAAAGGAAACTCAAAATTTTCTAGGAAAACCTTGTCCAATTTTCCTGGCTAACGAACTTATCTAAGCCATGATTAAAAGAAAGATTCTTGCTGAGTTTAATCAAAATCAGTTAATAACTTTTTGAGTTATCGTGCAGATACATACATACATACATACATACATACATACATACATACATATATATATATATATATATATATATATATATATATATATATATATATATATATATATATATATATATATATATATATATATATATTGAAACTAACCCCGGATATGGGTTCTCGGGGTCCTAGTTCGCACTCATTTGCAAAAATGTTTGCAAAGTTTCACCATCAATACCTCTCTATTAGCGAATTTTTTTAAATAAAAATTCACTAATAAAACAAACCAAACAGTATATCCCTCGTGCTTTGAGTAACCTTATTATGACAAGCAGATACACCATTTTAACGTTTTAAATAAAGTGGTTGAAGTATTTTACATAATATGTTGATAATTAATTAATTTATAGAATATAACATGATCATTTTCAAACACTCTCCCAGTATACAACACAATATTACTCCTCAGTCAATAAATTCACTTTTTTCATTCTGCTTTATCAAAACTACATTTAGTAAATTTTAATTTTACACTACAATAACGACTTGTTAATGCATTCTCCAGAGCACACAGAAGCACAGAAACGAGATAAGGTTATGAGCAAAATATATAGTAGAAACAATGTGCCATATTTTATCAAAATAACTTATTATTTGAAAATGTACAAAAATTTTCCGACAATATACCTTAAACGTTGGTTTTCTAACCAACAAATCTTAGGTTAATAGCAAATTGAGACATTTAATGAAAATTTGCTACCAAAACGCACTTACTGCGTTTTGATTTTTTTTCTTACATACATATTTCTATAAAAAATGCAATAAAATAAGGCTGTTCGAAAAAAAATTGTAGGGATCACCAACAATTGACTTGTGGGCCAGCCGGTGATTGTCAAAATAATTTTATAAGATGCAGCTCAAGACACCCTATAATTAACTTATACAATTTTTTCTCGTCTCTTGTATAATAATAATTATATTTAGCTTTACCGTAGAAACGCGTCACCCTGTATAATATCAGCCCTTTTGTAAAACTTCGATCCTTTATATTTATTTATTTATTCAATATGCAAATAAACAGTTTATAAACCATTTACGTATATATGTGTTAATAAAACATAACAAACACTGTTTAATCCACCCACAAACATTAATAAAGGAATAATTTGCACTTGTATATAAAAATTTCCCAAATGACACAAATATTTCGTCGACTCAAACAAAAATAAACATAATATAAACGATCTCATATCATACGGTAAATGTCAGTTACAGCGTCTAACAGACCTGCGCAATAATATCAAATGTTACGTTACCACGACAACCACATACTAGATCTCATATAAACTATTCAATGAAAGGCGGTGAAATTAAACATAAATGTTTCAAATTTGAATAGCTTAATTTTCTGTAACCCTCGAAAGCTGAATTTTGGCACATTGTTAGGTCTTTCCCAAAGCAATATGTACACCAAATTTTATCGAAATATCTTTGTAATTTTCGGAGACAAAATTTTTTTTCAAAAGAAAACTCAAAATTTTTCCCGAAAGCCGTGTCAGATTTTTCTGGCTAACGAACTCATCCAAGCTATTAATATAACAAATGCACTTGCCGAGTTTTATCAAAATCGGTTAATTATTTTTTGAGTTATTGGTTGGATATATATATATATATATATATATATATATATATATATATATATATATATATATATATATATATATATATATATATATATATACATATAAAAATCGAAACTGACCCCGGATATGGGTTCTAGGGGCCCAAATTCGCACTCATTTGCAAAAATGTTTGCAAAGTCTATTCACCATCGATACCTCTCTATTAGTGAATTTTTTTAAAATAAAAATTCACTAAAAGACTGCCTATGAATTATTCTTGAGTTAAAATACATAAACAGGGTGTTACGAAATTGGATGTCAATAATGAAGGGGTTTGATCAGTGCATAACTTAAATGCAAAAAAGTGTTACATATACAGGGTTCTTCAACTGATGACACAACGTAGGGATTTGCATGCAAATTTTTAAATGCTCAAATATTGGCTTCTCTGGTTATTTTAGAAAATTACAAAATTGTTTAACATTTTTTTAAGCATTACATTAGAAGTCTATTATTGCACTATATTATTTTATATTTAACTTCCTATTTTTGAAAAAATCATCAAATCATGTATATGAAAACAGGAGTTTAGAAAATCCAGTATTCTAAGCAGAGAAAGCTTCGAATGTCAAAACATTGAATATCTACAAATGTCAAATCAACAGATTTGTAACTTTCATAATTTGTTGTTAATATCACAAGCCTTCTTAGAATGAATTACAAAATCGAAGAGAAAGTTCAAATTATAAAATTATAGTGTTCAGGTAATAGTTTGGAAAATGTACGTGATTCGTTCAGTATTCATATCCAGATATATCAATACCAAATAAATAGACAGTTCAATGATTGGTGGTGAAGCTTGAAATCAAGGGTACACTTTTGAATAACTGGAAGTGCTGTAAAGAATTAAATGGAAAAAAGCAAGTAAGAGCAAATTGGAACGAAAAGGAACTGAATATTTTACTGCGTATCGAGGAAAATAAAAATCGGAGTATTTGACAACTTGCTAGCGAAACTAATGACCATTCGCCAACAATTTTTAGAACATTGAAAAAGCATAATTCTATGTCATTCAAATACAGCTGCCAGCAAGAATTAAGGGATGGTGATAGAGAGTGAATACTCCACTTTAGTTATCAAATGATGGAAATAGCAAATAATGACGGCGATTTCTTAAAGAACATCTGCTTCAGCAATGAGAAGTACATTCACCTTGAAAAAGAGCCCAATGTTCAGAACTGTGGGTGTTGGAGCACGATCAATGAACGAAGATTTATTTTGAAACCAGAATCCAATACCCCCAAAAGTCAATGTTCGGTGTGGAATTTTCGGCACACATATAATTGTACCGTTTTATACTGATGAAAATTTGAATGGGGAAGGTTATTAAGGCTTATTGCAGAATAGAATAGGACCTTCATTGAACGATGTTGCTAGGGGAAATCAAGAGATCTGGAATCAGATGGATGGATGTCCTGCACACAATACCCTTGCAGTGTGAGAATATCTACGCAATAGTTTTCAATGTTATACTACTGGACCCAACCATAATGATTAATAGCCTCCGAGATCTCCAGATCATGCACCAAACGATTGTTTTCTTTGCAGCCACATTAAATCAAAAATGTATAATAACTTTCATTTTGAAAATCTTCAGCAACATAAAAACGCTATTTCCCAAGCATGCGTTAGAATCACACAATACCAATTGACCAGTTGGATCTGAATTTTACGATTGTTTAGGATATTGTTTGGCAGCTTTGTTGTGGTGGCATTGTATTTGAGCAAGTTGAATGTCTACACTTTCCGCCCTTCGGAGGGCTTGTAAAACCGTGGGTCCCGTGTCCATGCGATGTTGGGCACGTTAAAGATACCCCTCCCTACAGAAAGGCAGGGGTTCAGCAAAATTTTCAGGATAGCGAGGTGAAATTGCTCCTTGACGTTGGTGATTGGCCATAGTCAGGAAAATAGAGCGACGTTTAAAAAAAATGCTAACACTGTTAACACAATTTAAAAGTGCAGCTACTGAATACATAACGATACAATAAAGCAAATATGAGGCATGTTTATGAAGTAAGGGCCGTCGGCTTATATTATAATATTAGCAGGTCTGAACTGTTTCGCACATGCGTGGCCATCTATAGGCTATATAAGAAGCTACTGCAGTTGTTATTTTGTTTCAATAGATTCAGGAGGTGTTTTACTGTTGGTGAATGCAGATAGCAATGTCCATAACAATCATTTCTTACGACAGTTGTGCAGTGCACGCTGTGATTAGATTTTTGTATGCAAAAGGATCTTCACCTGCTGATTTTCATCGGGAGTTGTATCTTGTGTATGAACCTACAGTAATGAGTGAAAGAAAGGTTAGAAAGTGGTCTCGAGACTTTAAAAATAGCTGCACAAATGCATGATAAACAGCATAGTGGCACGCCCAGTATTCAGACCAACGAAATCGTTGAACAAGCAAACTGAGAACTGCGAAGTGATTGGAGATTGATGATTAGTGCTCTGGTTCATTATTTCTGCAAGTTGGATGTACCTCTATGTATACGATTGTTATAGAAATGCTCACAAATTGAACGCAAGGTGGGTACTGAAACTGCTCACCGAGCAGCACAAAGAACAAAGAACGTGAACGTCTTTGGACCGTTATGGACGAGATAGAGATGACTTCTTTCCCACATTGGCAAAGAAACGTGGATATCCCACAGCAACGCAGAAGCGAAACAACAGTCAATACAATGGCGCCATTTAAGTTCACCAAAACCACCAAAAACCACTTCCTGAAAATCATTTTAAAATTAAGATAGTCAATATAATAATGGGCTAAAGAGGAAGCAGCATGCCTATATGGGCTACCCTTATTTTGGGACCTCATCCCACGCCAACTTAAGGCACCTGCTCTGCACCATCCAACGTCCGCATATGTAAAGTTACACCATCATGATACCAAGAATAACAGCAATGGACCATCAGTAACTTGGAGAGCCCTGTTCAAGTTTAGCAATGGTCTGGACAGCGTTGAATGACCCCCATATATCTATTTTGAGAGGCTCTGTTGGCCGTAAGAAGCTGAAGGACTCTGTGTCTCCACTGGGCCCACATGAAACATGACCTGGGAAACAAAGCTAAGTACCTGGGTCATCCGTTTTTCTTTTATCCTGTTCATTTTAAGCTTTCATAATAACTGTCGCAGGCATTCATTTTACTAATTTACACTTTGCATTATATATAGTCATTTTTATCAATTAATAATCATAATTGAGTCTCGATTTTTATTTGTGTGTTCGACATCTCCAGATAAGGCACGAAGCTCACCTTTAATTTACATTAAATATTAGCTCACCACTGACTAGCTACATCATAAATAAAATAACCACTCAGTTTGAGGGTTATACAATGGCAAAAAAGTTTAAGCAATCTCCGTACCCAAGTCGCAAAATGATGGCTACCGTTTTTTTTTTGGGACGAAAGAGACGTTATTTTGGTTGATTTCATAGAACGTGGGTCAACAATTACAGCTGTCATGTAAAGCTCAACAACCTAAAACGTGCAATCCAAAACCAACGACGCGGGTAACTGTTGTCTGGAATAATCCTCCTTCATGACAATGCGGGTGCTCACACCGCTGCTGTAACCAAGAAGAAGATTCAAGATTTTCGTTGGGAACTTATTGACCACCCTCCATATAGTCCCGACCTTGCACCTAGCAACTACTTCTTTTTGCATCGGAAACAGTGGCTTGGTGGGAAACGGTTTGAAAACGACGAGGAACTCAAGACTGTCCTTGTCAACTCGTTCAATTCCCAGCAAACTTTTATGCAGAGGGGTTTAAGAAACTGGTGCAGCATTAACAAAAGTGCTTAGAACAGAATGGCGATTATATGGAAAAGTGAAGTAGATATGTAGTAAACTAAAACTGTCAATAAAACCCTTTTCTTAAAAGGGTTATTTTTATGAAAAAACACCCCTGACTTTATGAATATGCCCCATATATTTTCGAGATTTAAACGGCTAATTGTCATCTGGCTCCCCAATTGACATACTTCACAGATGCAAATTGAATCATAACTTCCACATAGGTGTAATAAATGACTCTCCTTAGAAAGACATTCTCATGAAATTAATTTAGATAGTCACTCCCCCTGAAGCGATGTTACCCAAAAACAATAGAACCTCGGTGGTTCAGAGGTAAGAACGTGTGCCCCTGAACCGAAGGGTACTGGGTTCGATCCCAGGGTTCTCCTTTCATTTTTTCAGTACAAACTGTAACATTAACATCAACCAAGGTTCTGGCATATAAGTTCTCAAACAGAAAAATATATATATATATATATATATTCGCCCAGATGAAATTGGACATATCAAAGTCAACAAGCGGATGTTGGGCAGTTTACAAACTAAACCACATCAGCTTCATGTCAAATTTTTTGGAATAAAAACGAGTTGCTTAGGCTTACCTGAGTCACATTTCTTATAGCTTGAGGTGTTATGAAGTGACTTGAACAATTCTAGATAATGTTCCTTATGTTCCATACATCTATCTAATTTCTGAAAACCCAGGGTTAGCAGCGTAAGTGCTTGAACTTTTTCATCTGCAGTAGTTATATTTGATTTTACAACAGATTCGCATATTGTATTTATCTGCACTATATATTTTTCTACCTTTGCAGGCACATTATTAACCAATGTATATAATATTTTTAGAGCCTCTAAAACTGATGATTTATATTCTTTTTTCTTAAGGACATGTTTTAAAAACGTCACCAATCCAAGTAGATCATCGAACATATGTATAATGAAGTTGTCTGAAAATGTATATATTATAAATAATATGAGATGTTAATATTCTTGGTAAACTAACCTATCAAGGAAGAATTCAGTTGTTCTTCAGTTAATATGTTGTTTAATGATAACAACAGCCGATTGGCTTCTACGTGCCCTTCGGGATCATCAGGACAACTATTTAGGAAGTTGAAAAAGCTATTTGGTTCTAAATTCATGTTGTATCCAAATATCAATGTAACCTAACAATACATTAAAATTGAAACAAACCTACAATTACATTACATTACAATTTAATAGGTAATTATTCGCAGCACTTATTTATTACTGATAGAGTAAAGAGTAATCTTACTCTAGTTTTACAAACATTTTAAACAGTAAAATGCTTTAGGTGTCCGCGAAATACTAATGAATTAATGAATTTAGTATTTATTTAACATTTTATTGGTGTATGGGACGCTGATAATTTTTTTCATTATTGACATTTTACATTACAATAAGAAAACTATTATTATTATTTTCTTTGTTTACAAGCCTAACACGTAGAGAAATGATTTCTTTATGGCTTTACTCATATATAAATGATCTATGGCTTTACTAGTAGAATGACATGTCGACAAGGCAAATAAAGGTATGAAGGCCACAAATAATAATGATTTAAGACTGTGGTTTACTTGTCTCTGTGGAAGGTATTCGTAGAGGTAGCAAATCCAAGAAATTAAAGTAACAATAAACCAGTAGAAATAGGAATATGATAGGCTTGGGAAAAAACCGTGCATGCATTATTTTTTAGGTTTTTAGGTTTACATTGTGATTTCTATTATCGTTTATAAAAAAAATTGCTTTTTTATTTGAGGTGCCCACGCCACATACTGAAATGTAACCTTGAATTGGAAGGGGCCTGAACTGACGCTCCTGACCTGCCCTGACATCAGTTTGCCTGATTAACAGCTAAAAGAAAGAAAAATATGCTCACATGACCTTCATGTATGGCAGGGTTGGTTTTTCCATCTTTTAGCTTTTAATTGAGCACACTGATGATAGGTCATGTCAGGGAGATCTGTTCAGGCCGTTGTTACGATTAAACAACACCTCAGGCAGGTCTTTCACTATGTAAAACGGTTTTTTTTTTGTCATAATGCAACAGCCAGCGCTGCATTTTTATGTCAAAAAATATTGACAAAAACGTTGACATTTGCTGGCGAATGCAGCCATTCTATTACGAGGGTCTCGCGACTTAACTTTACAGTTAAGACGTTTGAATTTTTAAAACAATTTATTTAATACTTTACACAATTAATACTTAATAAAAAAATTATAATACAAAAATAAAGACAAATATAAATATCAACATAAGTGTAATATGAAAAAGGTTAAGCACATAATGTGCAGAGTCTAACTCGGAAACAAGAATGAACAACGCTCCGCAGGCGAGCAGTCTATTTATAACAAATCCCCCAGGCGTGGCACTGTTGTTTTCCCGAGGTGACTTTCGGTTTGGCTGACACTGTTCCCCATTTGTGATATTCCGTCTACTCTGTCTTTTCCAAGGTTTTCCTATCTGCTTACTTGAAAGTGCCGTCCATCTTCCTGCTGACTCGGCTATCCTGTTCATGGAAAGGTGACTCGTGGTTATAATGGCCTATTGTTGGTGGTCTATTTATCTCGCGAGACTAAAAACTTGGATGAGTTTTTGTCGTTTTAACGAAATAAAAGACCTCCCTGGCATGCTGTTTACACAAAATCCTCCCAACTGATCTTCCGGACCTGCCCTGGCATCAGTTTGCCTAATTTAAAGCTGAAAGAAGAAAAGGGTAAGGGAAAGAAAAAAACCCACTATGCTCACATGACTTTGATATATGGCAGGGTTGATTCTTAGCTTTTAATTAGGCAAACTGATGTCAGGGCAGGTCCGGGAGGTTAGTTGGGAGGATTTTGTGTAAACAGCACATCAGGGAGCTCTTTTATTTCGTTACAAAAACCCCATCCACGTTTTTACTGTCGCGAGAGGCTTGTATTCTATTACGCTAATGCTTTCACTAGTCACTACTGTCAACAACAAAAATTTGTTTCGCGTCCCATATATATGCATTTACCTCTAACTTTAAGGTTTTTTTGAAACCATAGAAAATGATTGATTTCTTCTTTCTGCATGTTTTGCTACAACCAAAGAGGTTGTAAACAACCTCTTTGGCTACAACTAATGACGGGTGGGCGGGGCTTCGGTTATATTGTTGCTACAGTCTTGTATATAATAGTCACTGTAGGACCACAGAACACTCCCTATAGAAGTTTCACCTAAATGGAGCTAACCTGAACTTTATTAGGGCTCTAGTTCGGACATCGCATAGTGATAGTCCCTTTATTAATCTTATTTTTAAAGGGGTAGACATTGATCCAATCCAATCCATAGCAGGTGGTAGTGGAATTTTCCTTTATGTAATAGTAAAGGATTTTTTCACGCCCGAGGAGGTACCACCCCATACATCAAGGGGCCGGTGAAGTCCCAACGGACGTTTCCGGTTCTGGTGTATGAGTCGGTTTCCCTTATAAGCAAAAATGATGATGGCTCCTCCTTGTATAAAATATTCCGGAGGCAAAATACCCCTCCATTCGGATCTCCGGGAGAGGGGTGTACAGGGGGCGCCAACATCAAGATTTAACATATCCTTTTCGAATATATGTGGCCTAAATTCTAACCTGAACTCCGTCCACCATTTCCTCCAGGCTAACAGGCCCCAACTCCTCTTCCTCACCGAAACCCAAATCAGTGCCAAAACAGCCACTAATCACCTTAATTTCCCGGGGTATGAGCTCCTTACTGCCTTTAGATTGCATGGAGGCGTGTGCGCATACGTCCGTAGCAATCTACCCTGCACCAGACTTCCCAATTTAGAAGCTGGAAGAAAAGACATACTATGGATAAAACTCTCTCTCAGGGCTGCAACTAAATTCATCTGTTGCATTTACCGCTCACCTTCTGACAACAACTTTGTCCAGCTCTTTGACTACCTTTCTGAAAAAACCGACTATCTGATTTCTGAATATCCTTCCTCCGAGGTCACTATTCTTGGCGACTTCAATGTCCATAATAAGGAATGGCTAGGATCTTCAAAAACCGATCCACAAGGGAGAGCAGCGGAGGCCTTTGCAGTCAGCAATTCTTTGGCCAATATGGTTCAGCAACCTACTTACTTTCCTCGTATCCCAACACACAGCTCAAATCCCTTGGATCTCCTTCTTACTACAAATCCTGAATGCTATAAGATATCAGTCACCGCCCCCCTTGGTCGCTCAGACCACGGCATGGTCACTGCTTCCTGTGCAATGCAACCCGAGGTCACACAGTCATCACACCCACGTATCGTTTGGCACTACAACTCCGCAAACTGGGACGAAATGCGAAATTACTTTTCCTCATTTCCATGGGCGTCTGTCTGCTTCTCTCATCCTGACCCCTCTGATATCTCAAAAAACGTCACCGAAATTATCCAAGCTGGCATGGAATTATTTATTCCACGTACACAGAAAACCTCTTCAGCCACTCAAAAGCCCTGGTTCTCAAAATCGTGTGACAAGGCCAGACTTGAAAAGGTCAAAGCTCACAAAACGCTTCTACACAATCCCAGTCAAGAAAATCGTCAAGCATTCAACGACGCAAGAAACCGCTATGTCCGCATTCTTTCTGAGGCAAAAAACTCGTTTAATGACCACATCAAAAACAAAGTCCTCTCAAGCTCCAACGGCGGCAAACCCTTCTGGACTCTTGCTAAGTCTATTGGGAATAATTTCTGCAAGAGCACGTTCCCACCTCTTGTCTCAGGTGATGAAATTGTTTCTACCGCCCTGGGCAAGGCTGAACTTTTTGCTTCGTTGTTCGCCGGAAATTCTACTCTCAACCCACCTCCAAATGTTCAACCACCAACAGTCCCCAATGTCGCGCATAAAATGACTGATATCATTTTCAAAACTAAAAAGGTACGAAAGATGCTCTCTTCTCTTAATACTAGGAAAGCCTCTGGCCTTGACGAGATCCCAGCAATTGTTCTCAAAAAATGCGCACCAGAACTTGCTCCTGTCCTGACTCGTCTGTTTCAGATATCTTACAATAAAGGCATATTCCCTAGTAACTGGAAAACTGCTTGAGTACAACCCATCCCCAAGAAAGGATCCAAAGCGCTTCCTAGCAACTACAGGCCTATTTCTCTCCTTTCAGTCATCTCTAAAGTGATGGAAAAGTATATAAACACCGAACTACTAAAATTCCTTGAAAAACACAGTCTAATCCACGACAGGCAGTATGGATTCCGTCAGCGCAGATCGACTGCCGACCTCCTTTCCTTTGTCACCCATTCTTGGAACAAGTCTATGGAACAACACGGTGAATCCCAGATTGTTGCTCTAGACATATCCAAAGCATTCGACCAGGTCTGGCACGCAGCGCTGCTTAATAAACTTCCGGCCTATGGCCTACCACCAAAACTTTGTACCTGGACAGCAAATTTCCTCTCCAACAGGAGCATATCTGTTGTTGTGGATGGCCATTCCTCTAAACTGTATCCAATTAATGCAGGAGTTCCTCAAGGTTCAGCTTTAGCCCCTACTTTGTTTCTTCTCCACATCAATGACCTCCTCTCTAGCACATCCAACCCAGTTCACAGTTACGCGGACGACAGCACCCTCCACTCAAACATACAATATTCTAAACCTGTCTCTTTAGCCCAATTAGATGAGGATCGCAGACTCATGGAGGGTTCTGTCTCCGTAGATCTCCAAAAAATATTAGACTGGGGAAGTAGAAATCTTGTACAATTCAACCCCACCAAAACTAAGTCTTGCTTTCTTTCTCACAAGAGATACAGCAGCCCTAGACCCATCACAATGAACAACCAAGTTATTCAAAGTAATGAGTCCTTTTCTCTTGTTGGCATTTCTGTGGATCGAAATCTTAATTGGCACCAACATGTTACATCAATTGCAGAAGCGGCTGCTAAGAAATTGGGTTTCCTCTTCCGGGCTCGCAAATACTTTTCACCAACTAATCTCTATACCTTATACACTTCACAAATAAGGCCAAACCTCGAATACTGTTCCCACATCTGGGGTGCAGCTGCCGCTTCTACACTCGCTATCCTGGACTCCATTCAAAAGAGAGCTATACGTCTCATCGGTGACCCTACCCTCACCCAAAGGCTTCCATCCCTTGCCCACCGACGTGCCGTTGGTGACCTCTCTCTCTTTTATAGATATCTGCACGGGCACTGCTCAGAGGAGCTTTCCTCCATAATTCCCCCACCTTCTGCCCCCAGCAGATCTACCAGGGGAACAGAGCGAATGCACCCTTTTAATGTCCAGGTCACCAGACATAGAACATCTTGTTATGCCCGCTCTTTTGTCCCGAGGACTTCCAAGTTGTGGAATTCCTTGCCGGCACATGTTTTTCCTTCTCCTCCGAACCTCCAAACCTTCAAGTCCAGAATTAACAAGCTGCCTCTTTCCTCCTTGTCAACACCCACGGTACGATAGTATTTAGGCTGTAAGCCCTCGTGGTGTGTTGTTGACATTAAAAAAAAAAAAATCGCATATAGTAGATGTCGCTACTAGTGCTACAATTCTACTGAACAAGCTGTTCAGTGCGCCATTTTATCATACATTCAAATTTTAAATGTTTTGAATGCAAAAAGTTTTTGTTGGCGTCTAGTTCTTTCATTGTATAATTATAATACAAGTTTGTTGCTAAACGTTTCTTTTAATTAAGTTTTATCCAAATTAAATTTTAGTGGATACTTTACAGTGTTTTCATTGTTCGTCGGTTTTGTGTTTTAGAGGTGCGTTTTTTTTTGTGAATCAAAATTAGATCGTTATCATAAGCTTTGTGTTTAAACAATCATCAAATTTAAAATCTATTTTCAGTTTTCTTATCAAAAAAGCAAGGTGCTTTCATAGTTCAAGGTGTTTTGATGAAACATAATTACAACTGTTTTAGTTTTCAGGCAAGTTTAGAACGTTTTAGTAGTTCATAGGTTATAAGTAAATAACGTTTTCCTAGAGAAGCTTGTAGATATAAATATGATACCAACCAAGAAAACGATTTATTGTTGTGTTCCGGGGTGCCTGGAATTATTTAAAAGACATCGTTTTTCGTTGAAATCATCTGAAGACCATTTTGATGACTGGGTGAAAGCTGTACAAAACCCAAAGATGCTTGGTTTATATCCACAAGCCATTTACGATAGATTTTATATTTGTGATCGTCATTTCGTTGATGAGGATAAAGTACCTGGAATGAGAAGAGGCCTGAAAAGAACTGCTGTTCCCATATTACATCTTCCTTTGAGTAAGTATTCATATATTTCAAAGTGCAAATAAAAATTTCTATTTCTATTTATACATCTCAGAAGTAAACAATGGATCGGGTGGATTCGGAAGGCGACCAGAAAGCCTGATAGTGTACACTGTTGTCAGATGAATATTACCAAGTGTCATTTTAAATAAAGAAGGAAATTAAAGGGTGCACAAATGTTTTTCTGATAAATGACAATATGACGTCATTTATATATACCCTAAAAGAAGGAAAAACCAACCTTGCCATACATTGTGGTCATGTGAGCATATAAATGTAATAGTGTACAAGCACCAGACTGCTGTAATATACCTACCTATCGATAAGGAATGGTGATATATACTTCATCTTACTTTCAGAATTAAAATGGTTTTTAAATAAATGTAATAGGAATACTGTTCTAGGTTTCTAAATAAATGTAATAGTAATACTTTTCTAATAAAACACAAGTGTATTTTATCTTGTTTGATTTTCCATTAATCATATCGATAGTAAAAACTGAAGCTGCAAGTGTTAGAAGGTCTACATTGCCAATTAATTTTTCCTATGATTGCAAAGCTTAAAACAGGCATATGTGTGTTATTAAAACAGAACTTGTTTTGCTTTCACTATAAAAATCATTAAAAAAATTATTTGGATAATTTAACCTCTTTACTGACAGTGGTATAAAATTAAATAGAATTTATTTGAATTTGCTAAATGAAAATGAAATCAAATTTCCCGCGTGTGACTAGAATTCATCGCATCCGCCAGAGGCGCTGCAATATTGTTCAAAACGTCAGCATTGGCGTTTCCCTTCTATAGGAGGTGTTCTGTGTGTAGGACCTACAGTGTATGTAGTAGACTGGTAGTTTAGTAAGTGTCATGATACAAATACGGAGATATATGATAATGAGACTACTTATTTTTAGAACTGTCACGCCTATGGTGTCATGTGGTGAGTCCAATGCAACAATAATATGCTGGCGTACAGTGGAGTTTGACGTTTCATCACAATCTCTTAACAAATTACGTATTTTACTAATATTCAAGTGCATACAGTTGGAAGTATTTTTTAAGATCAGAATACTATACTGTGATTATGTAACATGATGATCAAATCAAGATATATATATATATATATATATATATATATATATATATATATATATATATATATATATATATATATATATATATATCTGTGTGTGTGTGTGTAATATAAAAATGAAAAAGATTAAATTTAGTTCTGCGTTCTATATTATCTGAGGAAGACAATATAGGCGACGAAGTGGAATGTAACTTCAACCGCATTAAACTGACGTATATAAACTTTTTTATTGCGAATGACTTTGTTTTAAGTGTGTAGTTGGACTTCTATAGTGATACTCACCACGTGACGTCATATGAGGGGGCGGGGCATATGCGCAATATCATATCTCTTGTAAGTTTATTATATAATAATAAGTGTAGTAAGTCGCGAGTGAGATCTCGCATCGAGCAGAGGTCCGTGGAGAGCTCAGCGTAGTTCACCGTACAGCCGCAGCCAAGTCAGCGTCCAGGTAAGTCACCGCCTACTTTGTGGTGGGTAAAGCGTCATATACGCGATACTCGCAACGAACATTGGTCGAAAGTTGTACGATTCAGTGGTAATTCACCACAGACGTTACTGCCGTTCTCACGGCGGAGCGTGTAATATAGGTAACCAGCCATACACTTTACCGTCATTTTTTTCTCGTCTTTTTTGGATCCAATATTCGCCCTACCCTGGTTAACGTTTCTGGACACCCTAAAGAGATTAGACCACCTCCTACGGATAAATCCTTATGGAGGGGTACTGCGTACTCTCCCATTGCCCCTATAACCACGACAAACATGATTACCGTCGACAGGCTCCCTACGTGACTCTGGAAGCTCATCAAAGCCTTCCGATCCATTTCCCCAAACCTTAAAGCGACTTCTATAGCCGCGTTAACCGCTGCTCTTTTCTCCGTTCCCATTCCCAATGACCACCCTACTTCCCGCTGCTCAGCCCAAGCGTGGTGGTCCTTCCCAGCCGCCCTCGAAAGCTGAAAAGCGTAAGGCTTCGTCGCCTCCATCTTTTGGAAACAGAAAAACCGTAATCCCTTCCGACAAGTCAATGTCTTGAGAGTGCGACTACATGACTAGTCAGCACCCGGAGCGGGCCGCAAGCTTAGCTCCTAAATCCCCTTTCCGCCTCCTATATTTCCCCACAACAAGGAAAAGTGGACCTATCTTTCAGGCTACCTTAGCCGTCACATTAGCTGTGTCATCTTACAGATTCCGAGATAATTCACTTGACATCAACTGCGGATTTCAGATAGGCTACAAAAATCATGGATAACCTGCAGCTCCAATACCATCTCTTCCAGCTCCAAGAGGACAAACAATTAAAAATTGTCCTTAGGGTGTCTGCGAATCCACCCTCATCAAAGAAAATCCACATGCCCCTGATCATGACAAACCCTCCGAAGTCCGAAAAATCAATCTTCGGCGTCAAAACTGTGTCCGGCCTCACCGTTCAGGCGGAATCGCTACACAAGGAAACCCTACCAACCCAGTGCCATCGTTGCCAAAGTTTGGACATTCCCGACAGTTATGTAGGAGTGCCCCCCGCTACGTAAAATGCGGCCGCACCCCATTGCATGCAATTGGGACAAGGATCACACCGACAACCTCAAAGGCGATTAAGTACAATTTGTAGAACCCAGTTCATCACAATACAGTTTTTAGACCTGACGATCATTTTGCTAACAAAGTTAGCGGCATCAGAGTATCCCGTCCCTCTGGTTACGCTAACTTTGTTAGCGAAATGATCGTCAGGTCTAAAAACTGTATTGCGATAAATTGGGTTCCCCAAATTGTACTTATCAGTGCTTATCACAGGTTTCAATCCTCACTCATTACAAAGGCTGTCCTAAATTCCCTAAACTCAAATAAGCAGACCGCCCAAAGGAAGCCGCAAATTTCCTATGCGTTTGCCACTAAACTGGGAACCTCCTAGCCGAATCCAGCTCCTTATGCAAAAGTAGCTTCCACTGCAAATGAAGCTCCCACCTTCGACATCTCAAACGCACTGTCCCTCATTACATCGATTAATTTGACACAGCTGAAATTGAACGAGGGGAAAGTCCTGAACCTTCTCCAAACCTCAACCGATCTGCTGACGCTGATCACATCCGCCGCCACCTTAATCCCTGATATTGTGTCAATCTTCCAGAAGTAAATGTCTTCTCAAAGAAAGCCACAATCCCCGTAGGCTGCATCCTGGTATACAAACGGACTAGCCTGCAAAAGAAATGAGATGCAACAATTCAGGGAACCATAATACGTCTCCCAACCAACCCGAATCCTCCCAACTATACATTGTACCGCAATGACGGCATCACTTTCAGAGGTGGCGGCACGGCAGTGTATGTTAAAACAAATATCGACCCCCACCCTCTCAGCACGCCAGCTCTACAGAACATCGCGACTACACAAATCGTACTTAACACTTCTTCTGCAGGCCCAATAAAGCTCATTTCTACCTACAATCCCCCACAAAAGATAAATATGGACGCCGATCTAGACCTCTTATTCGATACCAACCAATCCATAATAATGGCTGGCGATTTAAATTCCAAACACCCCAATTGGTATTCTCGTCATATCAATATAAATGGGAAAATCCTACAATCCTAGGTAGACAATTGCATAGTTGACCCACCTACAAGACCCACACACTTCGGCAGTGTAGGTCAACCCGACGTGCTCGACATAGTAATCATGTCGAATATCTTCTCCATTAAATAACAACCCTAAACGACCTCTCGTCGGACCATTACTTAGTCACTTTGGAGCTCAGATATGACAATGACGAACCCGACGTCCCAAGGAAAAAGGTACTGTGGCCAGTTTTCACAGAACACCCTAAAAACACCCTTGGCAATATTCCGGTTATCCGCAGCATCTCCTAACTCGAAGGTGCAGTAGATAATCTACAGTCCAAAATCCAATGTTCGTCGAACATGCATCAATGACGTACCCCGCCCCAAGCAATCTACCCCCATGTCCGTCCAGTATCAAAGAAATGATACTAGAAAAGAACCGCGTGCGAAGACTAGCAACGCACCAGAAACCTCATCGACAAACGAGACGCAAACATACTCAACAAACAAGTACGATCTGCCCTACAATAACTCCGCAACAACCGTTGGGAGGAACGCCTGCAATCTGGCATCTGGCAAATTGCAAAAACCCTTCGCTCCCAAAAAATTCCGATCTCGCCACTTCATGGCCAAACCGGCATCGTATACACGGATGCAGACAAACAGGTGCATTCGCAGATCATCTGGAGTTGCAATTCAGCCCGAATTATAACAACGTTGTCGCACGTCGCAAGAACGGACCGTTATGTCAGGAGTGCGCTTCGCGCCACCCCAGATACAAATATCAAGCCCTCTATTTACGAAGAAGTTTTCCAAATAATCAATACATTAAAAAACAGGAAAGCTCCGGGATACGATGGAATCTCCAACGTAACCCTGAAAAATCTCCCCCGCAAAGCATGGTATTCATAGTTACAATTACGAATGCCATGGTGCGATTTCAACATTTTCCATCCTTGTGGAAATTTTCCGACATTATAAATATCCCAAAACCCAGCAAAGCCCTGCTGTTCTCCTAGAACTACAGGCCCATTAGCCTACTCACTGTCATCGGCAAAATCGCCGAAAAACTAATTTATAGAAGGCTAGCCTCATCCGCCTCTGAGAACCATATCCTTCCAGGCGAACAATTCGGATTCACACGCCAGAACTCCACCACAGACCAAGTCCTTCCAGTATGCATGTGTAATATATGCATTAATCACCTAAGCTTTCTACCATGTCGGCAAATTTCTTTTGCCGATAATCCTTACACAAATAAATATTTAATAACGTACCAAAACTTTTTTTTATCAAAAGCTAGCATCTTCTCGGACATTCCGCTTTCAGAAATGTGCAGTTTTCTCACGATTCAACTTTTCCATGTCAATCTTTAACAGCTTATTTGTAAAACATAATATTTTTGATTACTGGAAACTTTGCAGCAGACTATGACTAGATATACTTTCGTACATATATAGATTGAATATGACGCAACTGTAGACATCTTATTCAGTTATTCTACTACTGAATTTATATCGCTAAGCTTGCCTTTATTTAGAAGTATCAATTAGAATTCATGCTAGATGATCACTATAAATCTTTGATAAAATTGTTTTGGAATCGAACATCCCTAGTTTCTATTATTGCAATTGCTACCACTACATATCCTACTGTTGGATGTGCTGAACGCGGCCATAGTAGAGAATGAATTAGGTCTTATATCTCTATGTAACAATTATTTTTTTTGCGACAATCGACAATTATGACATAATATATCATTTGTTTGCAATGTGAAAAAGTAAGGTTATTAAGTTATTAGATTATCTTAGTTAGCATATTGTTAATATTTCCTTAATCTTTTTCATTTTGTGATTTGATTTGCGATTTGCCAAGATTTATTAATATAAATATGTAGGATGTTAAATTTAAAAGTCTGTAATTTATTATTCAGATTCTTGGACTAAAGCAGTATCAGTTATAAGATTAAGTCTTCTGAAGTTTGTTCCTTGAACGATTTTTGTGAAATGAGTTTCAAACAATTGTGTCCTATCTTACATAAGAGAAGCCAAAATAATTGGATGGCAATATGTAGATATTTAACAAATGGCCCTTGGGGTTTAAGGCCTGTGAATTTGAATCTGGAGTATTTTTGTGAAAAGAATAATTTCGAGGAAATAGAAGGTAACATTTCTAAAAGAAAATGTGGAGGTGACTTAAAATTAGTGTATTCTTTGAAAAATAAATTAGAAAAATACAATAAAGATGACCCAAACTTTCAAGCGGTCCATAAAGAACTGTTGACAGAATTAAGTAAACTACCAAATTGCACACATCCAGAAGTGCTTGAATATCAAGATCAACCAAAAGTTGTAAAATGTGTGAATGAAAAGAAAAGTTTTAAAAGTGAACCACTAGATTTTCCTGAAATTACAAAACGTCTCAATTTGGTTAGAACAGAACATCTAGGTAACTTATCTGGGACCAGGAGTTATTATTTACTTGGGGAAATGGCACAACTGGAAAATGCCCTCATTAGATATACACTGAGTCATTTGTTAAATGAAAATTTCAAGCTTGTTTCAGTGCCTGATCTGTTGCCACGAGATATTATTGAGGGTTGTGGTATGAATACAAGAGGAGATCGAAATCAGGTACTTTAGGTATTGACTTGTATCATGTTTACTTTTATCATTTTCCAGTCATTTTTCTGATTATCTCAGTCAGCATTCTGACATTTTTTTTAAACCACCACTGTATGCATAAACGAGGAATTTCATAGTTTCAACCCTTCAAGAAAGTTACACAACCTAGAGCAAATAGGGGTGCTTGACAAGGAAGAAAATAAAAATAAAAATAAAATGCAAAATGTAAAAGAATCTTATAGAAGCTCAAGAAAAAACCTACAACAGCCCCAGCCTTATAATCACCTCTCTAACACCCCCCCCCGTTTTCTCTCAAAATACCTCTGTTCTCCCAATTAAAAAGCTAGGGGAAGAAAAAACCATATCACAGTCCACCACCAGAGAAGTTGAGGGACAGGAGAAACCCCATATCAACTGCTCACACCCTCCACAAGCACCTTAATCACTCCTGTGTCTAATGCTTGTTTCTCCCAGAAATTTACATCTTATCCATATCTTCTGTAGGGTGTATTGTAATGTTGTTGCCTTTCAAGTAGTTCTTTAATTAAGAGAACAGTGGTCTTTCGGGGTGCAACAGGGTGTGGGGGGTGTGGGAGGGGGAGTGGTTCATTCCTTACCTTGGGTTTCTGTAAGCTTGTTTTTTCACATCTTGCTTTTATATCTCCTTTTCATTTTCTTATTCACCCAGCACCCTTATCTGTTCTGAGTTCTGTAACTTTCTTGTTGGATTGAGATCACATTTCTCTTGTGGCTTATGCACAGAGGGGTGGTTCTAAGCATGTGTAGTGTGTTTTCAGGAAGCTGACCATGAGATAATTTGTGAAATTACCTGTATTTATTGAGGTTGCAGTGGCATAATTCATATAGCATTATTAAAAGCAAACATAATTTTGTTTTCAAGAGAGTTATTTTACATACATTCGTACCCCACCATTTTCTGGTTAGTCATGCATAATAAGACATTTTTTTAAAAGTAATTCGTTGAAAACAAAAGTATTTTTCCTTTTAGTAAAAATTTTGAAGAAAACCCTGTTAAAAAAATTATTTTTAATACTATTCTATATACATGGTGAATGTTAACATATAACAAGTATAACATGCTTAATTCTCAATGAGCATTGTTCAGCATTCACACTTACGACAGAACATTTATTAGAAGTGACAATAATTTATTAGCTTTCAGAAAAATAAATGCACCAAAGAGGGTTTTAGTGCCAGTAACACAAAATTACGAAAATGTTGTAAATAATAATAATAACAATAATAATAAAATAGTCTTTATTTACACAGGAAAAGAAAAAAGACACAAAATTTTATTCCCAGAAATAGACAAAATAAATAAATTAAAACTAAAAATATGAATTAATGCTATCATTAACCTGTGCAACTAAGGGTGAAATTCAGATGAATGGTATACCATTCTTTGCTCTTCCACCTGGCCGAAAATACATAAAAGCACCGATTTGCTGAAAATGATGTGTGAGCAAAGCAAGCGAAGCATCATACAACACAACAGCAACAAAAAAACAAAAGAAAAATCCACAAGAATTCTCACAAGCAAAGCACATCAATTCTATTGGACGCATTCCCCAACAGACTATTTAGTAGGACCCAAGATGATAGATCTCCACGGTTGGCTTTGAAAGAGTACGAGAAATAATTTTCCTTGAAAGTGGACACGGAACTCGTTTTGAGGGCATCATCGACAGCATTGTAAACAGTATATATCTGATACGTAAATGACCGTCTGAACAAGGTTAGACTGTGTTTTGGTGGTGAGATCAGTCCTTTCCTTCTAACATCTACATCATGTACATCAGTCTTATAAGTGATCCTTCTGGATAAGTAAGGAGGGCAGTTTGTCCTGATGATAGTATGATAGAGTGCCGCCGCCCTGAGTGTAAATCTACTTTGCATATTTAGCCACCCCGACTCCATGAACTTACACGAAATGCGCTGATACTTCCGAACATCATAGGCAAATCTCAAACATGCATTCTGTAACCGCTGAATTTTTCCAGCATCATAACTATCTACATATGCACAGTAAAGCTCTGAGCAGTATGTAAACTGAGAGAGAACCAAAGCATTTCCCAGAATCAGTTTGGTCTCCACAGGAAGATAAGATCGAAGTGGAAAGAGCAACTGCAAACTGTTATATCCCTTCTGCACAAGCTAATGTGCTGCCTGTACCTAAATGTATTATCCATTATTATGCCCAAATGTTTAACTCCATCCACAAGCTTAAGGCAAACTCCACCAATCTCCACTCTCACGTCACTCTTAACCCTCTCGCAATGCACTTGGCTACCAAAGAGAATCACCGACGACTTATTGGGATTCAGCCGCAATGAATGCCGCTCAGCCAGCTCACGAAATCGTCCAAATCACTATTAATCTTTGCCACAGCATCTGCAACGTCACAAACATCAAAATACATGTAAACCTGAGTGTCATCCGCGTACACATGTATGCTTGAATATCTCAACGCATCGCTGAAGCGGCGGGTGTATATCGTAAAGAGGAGAGGCCCATGACTAGATCCTTGTGGCACTCCACTCTGTACCAAGCGAATCTGAGGCTCGTTTGGTACAGAGTGGAGTGCCACAGGGATCTATTTTAGGGTATTTAACACACTTCCTCATGCACATCTTAACCCATCAGAAAAGCTGATGCAAATTTGGGGATTTCATTTACTACAATTGAAATAATTTTACACAATCACACAGTGCATGTCTTTAAATTTACACTTACACATAGTTCACATACCTTGCTAAATACAAGCAAATATTCTGCAAATCAATACTTGCCCACTATCTAACAGACATTTAAAAGCTTCTTAAACACTTCCTTGCAGTATCTGTTGTTTATAACTCTCATTCGTTTCAGAATCTTTTTTTTAATATTACCAATTTTGTCAATTAAAGTTTGACGTTTTTAGAAGAAAAACTATAAAACTTATAGTATATTTTGGTAATTGTTGACCTTTTTCATAAAAAAACTCTGGACGCAGCAAGTGCGTTATGGTAGTGTATTTTCATAGAAATGATCTGGCACTAAATATTTTATAACTTTTTTTTCTTGCAACATAGAAATCTAAATTTTTGTGTATAGTTTACTTTTTATATCGTAAACCTACCTACCAAATTTGGTTATCATAGCTTTTTTATTTTTTGAGATAAAAATTTTTTTTGAATTAAAACTCAAAATTTTGCCGGAAAACCTCGTCCGATTTTCCTGACTAACGAACTTATCCAAGCCACTTACAAAAGGAAGGTACATGCCAAATTTAATCAAAATCGGCCCATTATTTTTTGAGTTATCGGTGTGATACATACATACATACATACATACATATATATATATATATATATATATATATATATATATATATATATATATATATATATATATATATATATATATATATATATATATATATAAACATATAAAAATTGAAACTAACACCGGATATGGGTTCTAGGGGTCCTAGTTCGCGCTCATTTGCAAAAAATTTTTCAAAATTCAAAAGTCAGGATCTCCCCATTTGTGATTTTTTTCTACGAAAATTCACTAAAAAAAACGTGATCTTCGTTTGTAATATATAATAGATCACATTATCAACTTATAATATTGTGGTTTTGTGCCTTTTTTACATAAAAAATTTGGTTACGATAGTATCATTTCCGAAGATACAACAATTTTCCAAAAGGAAACCCAAAAGTTTCCTGAAAAACCTGGTCAAATTTTTCCACCTAAGAGACTTATCCAAGTCTTTTTTTTAAAGAACACGTACCCAGTTTTATAAAAATCGGTCCATTATTTTTTGAGTCATCGTGGTAATATAATTTAGGTAATGAAAATTTTTTGGGAAAAATAATGCAAAACATAGTTGCATTTATGTCATTTGGTCAGTACAGTGTCATTTATATAGAACCAGTATTTTCTTACAGCAAATGTCACACACATTTGTCCTTTTGCATCAGTAGATTTGTTCTTTCTAATTATTTTATTCTAGGTTTATAGCCTTGATTCCAGTTTGCATGGACCTGATATTTGTTTAGCAGGAACTTCTGAAATGGCATTAGCTGGTCTTTTGGCAACTAAAACACATAATAATGCAGATTTACCAATCAGACTAACATCTGTCAGTCGATGCTACAGAGCAGAAGTTTCTAGTACAGCTGAGGAACGTGGAATATATAGGTAAGCATTAACTGATTTTTTTACCAATGACGAGTGTATTGTATTTGGTTGGTTTAATGTCGATCTATTTCCGTGACTATGGCCAATCAACGATGCCAGAAAGCAATATCACATTCCTGGTAAGCTAGCTGAACCCTTCCTTTTTTGTAACATCATCAATGGGACCGATCGCTTTATGTCCTCATTGAACGGCACAGCTTGCTCAAAGACAATGCTGTAGTAGTAGTAGTAGTAGTAGGAATGGTGGGCAGGCTAGCGTCAGGCAAGTGGACCACATAAGGGCCTTTTGCCAACCCCAGCATCAACCATCCCTCCCCTCCTCGGTTTCGCCACCAAACCTCAACCTCAAAATAAAGGTCATGACTATCTTTCATGGAACGGAACTTACTTGATTTCTTCCTGAAGTCCTCGATTCAAACATTTCTGTTCGAAGACTCCCAGAAGCCCCACATTCACACATGTAGTGGTAAGATGTTTGTTCAGTCCCACCGCATTCCTGGCAAATGGAGTCTCAAAACCTATCAATGTAAGGTGTCTTCTAAGACAACAATCGCCTGTTAGCAGATACGGTAAAGTCCCGTACGAATTTTATCAAGAAGCCAGACAGTCTTGTTTCTATCTGACATCTCTTCGAAGTTCTTTGCTGGTCTACAGCCTCCGACTGACCTCCAGTGCTTCTCCATGGCCTTAGCCCATCTAACTAGAGCGTCGGAGACCATATTCTACTTATGTCTATAGCAGGCTCCGGGTCACAGAAAGCCTGCCGTTAACCAACTCTTGTGCAGTCATTCGCCGCCTATTCCCCGTCACGCCACTGTGTCCTGGAACAAACATAAGTTGTACCCCCTCTGTCCTAGCCAACTCTCCAACAGCGTCAGCACACTCCTGAACCAGCTTTGATCTAATTCTGGGCATGCAGTCCACCTGGAGGGCAGCTTGCCTATCTAAGCAAATGTACACACATTCCTCGGCCTCGTCCTCATACTGTGGAATAGCTAGACAGGATAGCGTATACCCCTGTTTCAAATGCAGTGGTATACATAACAAGGATAATCTGAGACATTTATAGTTTAGAGAATATAGTGTCAAATATGTTTAGAACAACGTTTTTGTAAATCATGTCGAAATACTCTGCAAGTTTAAAACTTATTTGTATTGACATACTGTATAATTTTGATCAGTAAAATATACTACTATTATATGCACTGAGGCCGTAACTTTTGCGTACCTTCTGTATCTTCCCATCCAAGAGGACTGCCTCACCACTAGCTGTGATCCATAAGTAAAACAGAACAGACTGGAATGCAACCTCATTATTCCTCCATTGATCTCTGCTGGATATTCTAGTCACCCTTATACAAACCTCTGCATTTTGTACATTGATGGTATAAACTGGAATTTCCATTTCCAGTTCTTTGGCAACTTTTGTATGTCCTGTGATTACTCCTTCAACGCACCAGTTTCCAGAGTCTCATATTCTGAGATGTGACGCCATAGCCTCCCTTCAAATACAAAAGTATGTGAGTATCAGCAAGACCTCTAGTGCGGTTGAGGGTGTTGTTCTCATAGTGCACGTGATACCTAGACTTTGAAGTTTGGCTAGCAGTTTGACAATGCCATATCCGTGATGTTAATTTCACAGTTTGTATGAAACAATGAAATGACAATCCCACTGGTGAATCCGTGACCATCGGCTTCACAGGCACACATTATTACCACTGCGCCACCAAGGCTAGTATGACGACTGTAATATTGGGAAATCAAGGCGTACTTTTAAATTCTTTTTAAAAGGAATTTGATCTGAATTTTCAAATGTTCGACATTTATTAAGGTAGGCTACATATTTATGTTGCAAGTCAATGGTAGTGTTTCTGCATATTCTCTGACACATTCTGAAAAAAATAGTTTCCTTAAACGTATGTCCAGAGACTCTTTCTGAAATACAGAGTGTTAAAGTTTGCAGAAGAAATATGTATATTTTGCATAACTACAAAATGACCTAAAACAATGAGTTGGTGCAATGCGACGGTTTCTTATTGCTCTCTTTAGAATTTGGTGAACAATTTGACAGCACTCTACCAGTTAGACTGTCATCCGGTAATAACATGATTCAGCCCCACTCTCGAATTTCGAACCTCTTTCGTAGGGACCTTCACCACTGTGGTATCAACTCTTTCTTTAATACTTAATAATAATAATAACAATAATAAGAATAAGAATAGGAATAAGAATAAGTTTTTTTTTATTTTTTTTATTGTACACTAATATTTACAATCAGAACCACTATAATATATAACCTAACTAATATATTATACACATTGACTAATATGCATATACATTGAGTTCTATAAGTAAATCTGCTGACGAGAAATTGACTTGAAGGTATTACACCCATTGGTGCTATCCGGCAATTGTAATTTTATTTCATACCCGTCTCCATAGATCTGATGGCCATTTTCTATTCAGTCGTCTGGTTTGGTTTTCAAGCAATGGTCTAACAGCATTATTTGGATGTGCTTCCAGTTTTTGGAGGTGTTTGTTTGCTCTTCTAGTGATTTCTTCTGATACAAAGGGTATACTTAGATCTCTGTGAAGGGTGTGGTTGCTTATATACCAAGGTGCATCTGTTAGCGGAGGGTTTTGGACTGAAAGCGTTGAACTAGGTTAATGTTGGATACTTTGGAAGATCCCCATAATTCTAGGCCATAGGTTCAGATTGGCTTGATTACAGCCTTGTACACCAGGACTTTGTTTTCTATGGCCATTGGAGATTTTCTACGTATTAGCCAGTGCAGTTTCTTCATTCTCAGATCCATCTCTTTACGCTTCTTTTTAATGTGGGTACTCCATGTGAGTCGTTTGGCTAGATGTAGTCCCAGATATCTAGCGTGATCAGCTTGAGAAATTTCTGTGTTGTTGATGTGGACAGGTGGACAAGTCTGGTGGTTCAGAGTAAATGTGACATGGGATGACTTTGCTTCATTGATCTTTATCTGCCATTTGTGTAGCCATCTTTGTGGCAATGAAAGATTATTTTGTATATGATGGCTGGCTGCTTCAGGGTCTTCATTTACACACTGTATGGCTGTGTCATCTGCGAATGTGGACATGTCAGTTTCTTGGGTAGTGTATATCTGAGGTGTATAGTAGATATAGAATCGGACTGAGCACGCTACCTTGAGGTACCCCTGATTGGATTGGTCTGATAGATGAAACTTCTTCGCCTTGTTTAATTTGAAAGTATCGATCTGATAGATAAGATTTAAAGATGAGGTAATAGTGATAAGGGAAGGATTTCTTGATTTTGTACAGGTGTCCTTTATGCCATACTCTGTCAAAAGCTTGACTTACATCTAGAAAAAGTGAAGATCAGTATTTTTTTTTATTCTAGGGTTTTTTGTATTATATTGACGATTCTATGGGATTGTTGAACTGTTGAGTGCTGTTTTCTAAATACAAACTGGTGTTCAGGAATCCAGTTCTCTTCGTCCAGTTCTCTTAGTAAGCGATTACTTTTGATAATATGGGCAACAGGCTGATATGACTTTATTTCTGTCGGAGGCTTCCCTGGTTTCAAAAACATCAATATTTGAGCAAATTTGAGCTGCTTGGGCCAATAGGCTAGCCGTAATGTCACATTGAAGATTATAGTTATAAATTTGAGCCCTTGCTCTGGAAGTTTGTTCAGTACCGTGCCAGTAATAAGATCTAGGCCAGGTGATTTATGTTTGTTTAGCCTCTTTATTTGTTCCTTGACCTCTCTTAACTTCAAATTTACGGATTGGAACAGACAACTGTAGCGGTATGTCAAGATATTCCTCTATTTCTGAATCAGGTTAATCTGAGCAAGGTTGGAAGACTTGATAAATGCTGAGTAAACAATTCGGCTTTCTCCTTGTCTGACCTTGACCAGGTGCGACCAGTTTCCCGAATGGGTGGTATATGCTTTTCAGAACTCTTATAGCTTCTTGTGGATTTCCATATGGAGTGATCTTGGCCATTCAAGTTTTGTATATAATAATGGTATGTTTCATTTCTAGTATTTTATAATTTAGGCTTCAGTCTGTAAGCAATATTGTTGTAGTGTGTTTTGTCTAGCGGGTGATGAGTTTGATGGCATATAGCCCTAGCTCTTCGTTTTTCTGTAATCAGTTTGGCCACCTGTATTGGAATGCTACCTAAGTCCTCGACTTCATCCTCTACTATAGGTGTGGCATACCATACAGCATGCTGTATCGTTGATATTAAGTGATTTGTTGCTTTTTACAATTCTTCTGGTGTTTTTATACTTATTTGGGGTTGCAGTTTGTTGTTGATTCTCTAAAGATATTCCAGTTTGTTTTTTCTTATGTAGGACTGGCTTTCCATTCTTTCTTATAATTGTGGCACTTGCTGTTGCTAAGACTGGCGTGTGATCAGATGATAGATCCAGACAAGATTGTGCTTCTAGATAGTCTTGTGATAACCCATTGACTACAAAGCAGTCTAATAAGTGGGGAATTTTGTTTGGATCTGTAGGTCAATACGTTGGTTCTCCTGTGTATAATGTACTGTACCTCTTTTCTATTATCAGCTTAGAGAGTTCCCTACCTTTCGGTGTTATCAGTCTTAAACCCCAACTTGTATGTTTTAAGTTATAATCCCCACCAGCTATAAATTCTTTACCTAAGGTTACAAAAAAGGATTGGAAGTCTTCTTTTGTAATTCTATGTCTTGGCGGACAATAAACTGCTGATAACGTTAGTGGATTAGGGAGCTTGTTAACTTGGATCGTAGTAGCTTGTAGAAAATCTGCTTGGAATTTTGGCTTTTCATAATGTGGCAATGAGTTTTTAATTATTATTGCGGTACCACCATGAGCTGTGGCATCTGGATGTTCAGTGTGGTATATACTATAGTGTGGTATTTTTAAGTGTGTTCTGTCCATATAATGTGTGTCTGATACGAGTAGAATGTCTATTTTGTGCATAGCCAGGAATATCTGTACTTCTTGTTTTTTGGCTTGAAGTCCATTGGCGTTCCATAATGCTATTCTAAGAAACAGAGACATAGTTAAGCCAGTCTATTAATGATAGTTGACAACATGTTTAGAATCATGTTATTATGTTGCATGAGCTGACTGAACATGACCTTGAATTCCTTCAAAAATTGCACCAGTGTTATATCATTTTGCTGTTCGATATCATTATAGGTTGCGTTGTTTTGCCTGTTATGCTCATCATGACGGAGCGCTTGTGCATAAGAATGATTGATCTCTGACCTTTCGGGAGCTTTAGTCTGGCTAAGATGATTTCGCTGGTTATTGTCATGTACGGAGGGATGAAGCAAATGTTGCTGATGTCACGAGGATTGCTGTCGTAGATCTGCTTTATTTTTGGCTTGGGAGTTCTTTGTAAACTTGGCAACCTTTATTATTGGATCGATGAGGACCATTACACAAAAAGCACTTAGCTGGCCTGTCTCTTGCTTTGTCGTAGACTTTGGAACCATGACTTCCTCCACACCTAACGCAGGCATATGGTCTATTGCAATATTTCTTGGTGTGGTTGTACATGTGG
This sequence comes from Tillus elongatus, assembly GCA_964006375.1. Taxonomy (NCBI): domain Eukaryota; kingdom Metazoa; phylum Arthropoda; class Insecta; order Coleoptera; family Cleridae; genus Tillus; species Tillus elongatus. Next base: position 205,205,969 of record OZ023262.1, on the reverse strand, counting down.
CATTATTATATAAATATTTATTATTGGGAACTGGTTCTAGGTCAGCAAAGAAAAGGGGCAACCGTTCTTTGGTGACTCTGTGTCTAACGTTAATCAGGTTTCTGACTTTGTGTCCATTATTTTCTAGCTCCTCTTGTATGTCTTTTGGGGGTACAGTATGGGGAAGGTGCTGTATCACTGATCTGTATGGTTTTTCTTCTTTCATTTGATATGTGTGGTGAATAATGTTATTCTCCTTCATGTATCTTACAAGTTTTCGGTAAGTATCTGGGGTGTTAGCTTAAGTTTTATAGTATTAGCTCTAAGAGCTTTAGTTGTCTATTGCGCTACCTCTTCAATATTTTGAAGTGAACGAATCATCTCCGGGTTGATGACGCCTTGAATATATATTGGGGGTGGTTTGGGAATTCTTTCTACTACTGACTGTGCATCTCTTAGATCGCTATCAGCTAACGTTAGGGTGTCGAAAATGCGCAGTTGTTGGAGAGACCATTGAACACGTCATGGCAGCATGTCCTGCCCTCTCAAACTTAGATTACTTAGGCAGGCATAACCAGCTCGGCAAGATCATCCACCAACAAATTGCTTTGAAATACAGCCCCCTGAACACGTCAACAACACCAGCCTACTACAGGTATTCTCCAGAGGCGGTGCTGGAGTCAGCAGACTTTCTCCTGTACTGGGACCGACCCATGATAACGGACCGCACTGTGGACTTCAATAGGCTAGACATTGTCCTGATAAACAAACAGATTAAGCTTGCTGTGATCATAGATATTGCTGTACCGCTGTCCTATAACATTCAGAAAACTGAAATTGAAAAGATCACCAAGCATGAAAATTTGGCATATGAAATAAAAAACGTATGGCACCTCCAGAAGATATATCCTTCCGTAAAGTCGGCGGGAGGAATAGTCACCAAAAATTTCATTCGAAATCTAAAGGAACTCGGATTACCAAATAACATCCTAAACGTGGGGCAGAGAGCGGTTCTACTGCAAACATGTCACATAGTCCGAAAATTCCTCAGTTAAGTGACGACCTCAAACATGTCTGCTGTGTTGGAGCACCGAAATGCAGACTGTAATGATAATATTGGCATAATGGGATATGAGGAATCTTATTCCCATCCACCGAGCCGAGCCCGTAAGTCGCGCGCGGGGGTCGGTAAAAAGTTTTCCAGTAGTAATACTGAGAAAGTGTAATGCTTATATCAAATAATAGTAATAATAAATGAATTAATTAATCATAATTAATAAATAATGGTATCAAGAGTGAATGTAGCATTTTTGCAGTACGGGAGTCTTGGTTGTCAGAATCTGACACAGACTAAGAAATATCTATAGCTGGGTTTAACATCTTCTGCAAGGATCGATTGAAAAGGGCAGGTGGCTTGCTGTTCTATGTTAACAGTATTCTCAAAGCTAAAATTTTAAATGTGCCTTCAGTATCCTGAACTTGAGCAACTTTGGAATCTACTCAGCTTAAATTCATATGTGAAGGTGGCTGTCGGTGCTCTATATTTGAGCCTCAATTCTCAATTCTTGAACTTGAAACTGCTAACCGTCACCGTCAACTGAATATAGGCTCCCATATAATTGCCAGAGGCAATTTGAATGTGCATATGTTAGCCAACCCTTCTGTTGGTTATAGATTCTTTCGGGCATTCTTAATGATCTTTAAATATCTGATTCTAACTACTAACTCTGCTACACTGCTGGATCTGATTCTTGTCAGTAATGGATTATCTGTGATTGATTCTGCTGTTATTGTGTGTTTGCTTTCTGACCATGATGCTGTGATGGTTAGCCGGAATCATAAGTGATTCTCCAAGGACTAAAACAATTGGGGACTTTAGTAATTTTTCCTTAGTACTCTCCTTACAGAATGGTGCAGTAATTGACTGGGATTTTGTTTATACAATACATGATCTACAAGCGAAGGTTAATTACTTCAACCATTGACTCGAATCATTAAATCTCATAGACAAAAGTCCTGTTATACAGACATTATAGGTTATTGAAATAAATGAAGTAACAGGCCTTGCTTCTGGAAATACTCTACTGAGACTTTACTGTTGTCAGTTGAAAAATTATCATGACTTTGCCTTACAACAGGAAAGAAAGCGTTATTTCTGACAGTGTTTAGATGAGAGAAAGGGTAATTCTAAAAAAATTTGGTCTTTTTTTTAAAGAAGTGGGGTTCAGCTGTCAACACGACACAATCTATCACTTGTGACATTTTTTATGTGGATGCTTTCAATAATTACTTTACTTCTCTGTCTAAGCACTTTCGCTCCTTGTTATTAAATGACTATTAATATCTTACAGACGATGTTACTGGTAATGATTGTATAACGTTTTATCTTGTCCCCTGTGAGGTGGTGAGGGAGCTCATCATTAAGCAGAAGTCATTCTGCATTGGGTTGCAATTAACTGTTGACTTGTGTGCTTCTCCTTTGGCACATATAATAAATTATTCTGTAGAGTGTGGTGTGTTTCCAGACTTGTAGAACGTCTCTGTGGGTATACCGATATCTAAGAATAATGCTCCGAAATCCCTAGGTGACTTTTGTAATATTAACTTGCAATCTGTGCTGTCCAAAATTGCTGAATGTGGGATTAATAAACTGTTTTCATAATTTGCTGAAAACATCCGATCTAAACAATATGCTTTGAAACGTGGTCAAAGCTCATCAACTGTCCTATTTTCTATGGTTAATGATATTTTACTCATCAGGATCGGGTCTATGTTTCTGCTCTAGTCATACTGGACATGACGAAGGCCTTTGATTCTGTTGATCTGTTGATCATTCTCTTTTACTTGCTAAATTGTTGAGTTATGGAGTTTCTGGTATGCCTTTAACAATGGTTTGCTAGCTTAGTGGTCGATTGAAGATTATGAGACTTGATGATGAGGCTTGCATTGAACTTCGCCCAGTATGAGTGGTGATGCCACAAGGATCATTACTTGGTTCAATTATTTTCAACTTGTTTACCACTGATTTCAATAGCATTCGTCTACTGTCGCCTCTTTACTGTTTGCAAACGATATGCAATTATATATTCCTCTCAGCGTATCTAATACTAATACTGGTGAACCAATTAGGCAGATAAATGGAGACCTGCAAAGTGTTCAGATGTGGGTGTGGAATAACAACCGCAGCTACAGTCCTAACAAGTGCAATTTTAGTGAATTTTTATTTTAAAAAAATATTTATAATAGAGAGGTATTGATGGTGAGATTTTGCAAACATTTTTTCAAATGAGCGTGAACTAGGACCCCTAGAACCCATATCCGGGGTCAGTTTCAATTTATATATATATATATATATATATATATATATATATATATATATATATATATATATATATATATATATATATATATATATATATATATATAGGGTGATTCATAAGTGGTGACCAAAAATAAAACCTCATGTTCTTTGAACAATTTTAGAGAGGGTATGCCCTATAAAATTTTTTCCTATAATCCTTCGTTAAAAAGATACAGTGTGTTAAAGTTGAATTTCCAAACATAAAATTTCCCAATTTTTTAAAAAGTAGCACATATATTTTGCTGAAACTTCACATGTGTAGGCTGTTATGGAAGGCGCGTACCATAACAATTGAATCGGCTAATCCAGCAGTGACGCGCGTACCCACATGTCATTGGTTATCCCTCAAGAAAAAAACGAGTATGCCAATGATATTTTTTAAAATTTTTTATTTTTTGAATCTTACTTTCATTCGTGAACAAAATGACTCTCTTGATAATTTTCTGTACGACGCTTATTTTACGAGAAAGCAATGAATCAGGTAAGTGTTTTAGAGCACAGTTCATGATTTTTAACCAGTCGTTGTTTGGTAGAAAATCACAATGATACACTTTAATGCCTCCATTGGCCTGAATATACGCACAACATCTTTTTAATATGGAGAATTTAATGTCTTGAGGATTCATTGTTGCTTGAATATGACAAAAAGCATTATTTATCAGTTGTTGTAGCTGCTCTGGTGTATTTAGTTGTTCACTGTAGACCAGTCGCTTAAAATCACCCCAAAGATAGAAGTCTAGTGGGTTTAAGTTCGGTGATCTTGCAGGCCAATGTATTGGTCGAGTTCTGCCAATCCATCTTTCATTATAATGTTCATGTAGCCAGTAACAACGTTTCGACTTTGATGCGCTGGTGCACCGTCATGCTGGTACTACATTATACCTTTTATTGATAGTGGAATGTCATATAGAATGTTTTCTACACGGTTTTCTAGGAGCGCTAAGTACGAAGATCCATTTAAACGTTGTGGCAGGACTTCCATGAACAGTGAGCCATTAAAAATACCACACCATAAATTAATGGAAAATTTATGTTGAAATGTGCGAGTCCTTGTTGCATCTGGATTTTCTAATGACCAGACATGCTCATTATGAGAATTATCAATACCATTTCTTGTAAATGTTGATTCGTCAGACCAGAAGATTAGATTAGGGAATAAGATATTTTGATTGTTCATTTCCAACATCCATTCACAAAAGACTCGTCGATGCACATTATCTCCAGGTAGAAGGCAATGAACATTCTGTCGATGATATGGATGTAAGGCTTCTCGATGTAAAGTTCTCGAAACAAAGCTTTGAAAATATTGTAACTGCGTGGCAATCCTCCGAGTACTTGTAGAAGGTTGATCCATCACTGCATCCACCACTCTCTCTTCGTCTTTAAGTTGATGTTGTCTTCTACCATTAGCTCTAGCGTCAGGACGTTGTCCAATACCGCACTGCCGAAGTCTTGAAAACAATCGTGAAAAAACCCTTGGTGTAGGTTGACGGCGAGTGGGAAACCTACGTTGATATTCCTGACAAGCAGCTAGAGCATTTCCATCAGCATATCCGTAGATAAAAATTATATCTGCATACTCTTCTGAGGTGTACTCCATTATAAGAAGTAAAAGAATAGAAAATTTTGCAATTTTATAAAGCTTACCACTTACATCTATCCAAAATAATAACTTGTTAACCTAAACGTCAAGTGACACTTAATGACAACTTTGGCAAACCAGACTACTACTTACTAAAATACAACAAAGATAATCGTCATACAAAAAATTATCAAGACATTAAATTTTCCATATTAAAAAGATGTCGTGCGTGTATTTAGGCCAATGGAGGCATAAAAGTGTATCATTGCGATTTTCTACCAAACAACGACTGGTTAAAAATCATGAACTGTGCTCTAAAACACTTACCTGATTCATTGCTTACTCGTAAAATAAGCGTCGTACAGAAAATTATCAAGAGAGTCATTTTGTTCACGAATGAAAGTAAGATTGAAAAAAAAAAATCAAAAAAAAATCATTGGTGTACCGGTTTTTTTTCTTGAGGGATAACCAATGACATGTGGGTACGCGCGCCACTGCTGGATTAGCCGATTCAATTGTTATGGTAGAATACGCGCCTTCCATAACAGCCTACACTTGTGAAGTTTCAGCAAAATATATGTACTACTTTTTAAAAAATTGGGAAATTTTATTTTTTGAAATTCAACTTCAACACCCTGTATCTTTTTAATGAAGCATTATAGGAATTTTTTTATAGGACATACCCTCTCTAAAATTGTTCAAAGAACATGGGGTTTCATTTTTGGTCACCACTTATGAATCACCCTGTATATATATATATATATATATATATATATCCAACCGATAACTTAAAAAGTAATTAACCGATTTGGATGAACCTCAGCAAGTACCTTTCCTTTGTTAATAGCTTGGACGAGTTCGTTAGCCAGGAAAATTAGACGAGGTTTTCCAGGAAAATTTTGAGTTTTCTTTCGAATTTTTTTTATTTTTCTTTCGAAAAAAATTTTTATCTTCGAAAATTACAACGCTATTTAAATGAAATTTGGTGGATATGTTGGCTTGGGAAAGACCTTACTACATACCAAAATTTAACTTTATAAGTTTATAGAAAAGTGAGCTATTCAAATTTGAAGCATTTAATGAAAATTTACTATTATAAGGCACTTGCTGCGTCCCGAACTTTTTTTTTTCTTTATTGGAACTTCCTACAATGTTTAATAGGTCCAGAATTTTCGATTGTCTGTGTTGTTTGAAGCACATACCTCGTCCCGTTCAGTTAATCCTAGAAATATTGGACTGATACTAGATGAGAACCTGCAGTTCTCCAGGCACGTGGACAATCTTTGCCGGTCTGCGTTCTATAGAGTGCAACACTTGTACCAGTACTGTGATTGACTTCCTCAGGATACAACTGAACTTTTTGTGGACTCGCTAATCCTGTCACTTGACAACATAGAATCTAGTATTGTTCATTATCCATCTTCATTTTGAAAGTCTCATAGATCAATCACTAACGTTTTCATTCTTCCATATCTTATGCTCTATAATGATTCATCTGCTTTTAACTCACAATATATAGCAAACCTTTTTGCTGTTTACATAAAGATGATTTTTAAAGATCCTACAATTGTGATATCATCTTTGGAATCTGAACCTAAAGTTGACATCAACCTCCTCATTCTGTCTGCGTTAGCGAACATACATGTTAATAAAGGTGCTGCTCCTCCATTTCTCCCCATATAATGTTCTTATGCTCTTACAAAATCTCTCAGTCTCATCTTCAATCTTTCACTTTATTCTGCCATTTTTCCAGCGACCATTAAAATCTGTGATGCTATTCCTATCTTTAAGTTGGGTAGTCGATCACATGTCATAAATTATAGACAAGTTTGTATCAGTTCTGTCTTATCAAAATTATTTGAGATTACTGTGATGCCGATGCTCAAATTTTCTTTCAAACATTTAATTGTTGAACAACAGCATGGTTTCTCTATGGGTAGGTCAACCGCAACAAACTTGTTTCATTTTACTAATTATATAATTTCTTCATTGTGGTGGTGAAGTACACTCTACTTAAACTGATTTTAGCAGCGCTTTTCATTGTGTAAATCATTCTCTGTTAATTCTGAAATTATACGTATATTTCTTAGCGTTCGAGAAGATTGTTAATATCCTCCAATTTGTTTTCCTCAGAAAGATTTTTATATAAACTGGTTAATTCTGTGTCTGACTGCTAAAACTAGCTTCCGCAACTTAGTTTTACTGTGCCTTGCATTACTCCCCCTTTTCAGGCACCTGCTATCTGTTCACAGTTTGTACACGATTGCTGCAATCACCTCCAATTTACCAAATGTGCAATGATTACTCTGTACTGCAAGACGGCATAGATATGTTCTTATGTAATATATCAGGGATAAAAATGTTTTTCAAAGTGATGTAACTTGTGTATCTCTCTGTTGTATAGTTTGTTTAATTATTGTTTCTTGTTATTTCGCTTTGTGTATCAGCCCATCTTTAATTTGGCTTTTAAAATGTTGGCTGGTGTATGAATAAATAAATAATTTAATAAATAGATCAATAAATAAATCAATTAGAGATCCGCTGCTAGTATGACTCCATTCATATCGTGAAGGCAGAGCCATCAGAGTTAAAGGTAGTGGGCATTACTCTGATATTATATATGTTACTTCTTGGGTTCTACAAGGCTCACACCTTTGGCCACGTCTATTTAACATTTTCATCAATGCTATTGGAATGTCCTTCAGGTCACCTTACTTAATGTTTGCAGATGATTTTAAAATGTTAACTTTTGTCTATACAGCTGCTGAAATGTCGTCACTTGCCCATGATTTGGATTGCTTGTCTTCATGGTGCCATACAAATAATTTTCATTTGAATATTAATAAGAGTTTTATGATGAAGTTTTCCCATTGAGCTACCTCTCAGTTTACCACTCCAGATTCTGATTATCTCATAGGTGGCATCTCATTGAGATGGATTGATACTATTCGTGATCTGGGTGTCACATTAGATTCACAGCTTAGGATGTTACTTCAAGAGCTGCAAGAATGTTTGGTTTGACAACTAGAATCACAAATCTTTTAATGATAAAAGGCTGAGGCTGGACACTGTGGCTGGAACCTGAAACAAATACCAGGATCACCCCAAAAACCACAAAAATAATAGTAGCTGTCGCTAAACGAACTGTATGGGCAAAATTATCCTATTTATATACTAAACTATACACAAATGATGTAATACCGATGATCCAATATCGGACTTCACTCTGCATGTCTCAGAGTTTCTTTCGAGTCCGCGGGAAGTTTTATCGGCCGAGGCAGGGAACCACAATGGGAAACCGAATTTTTCATGGGCCGATTTGAGAGTGACTTTGTTGGAGCACTGGAGTAGTTTCCGATGGTAAGGTTGAGATAGGTCGACGATATTTTTGCCATATTTGACCTCAGTAAAGAGAACGTCAACAATTTTGTTAATAAGTCCCTTCAATCAAGTTTACTTACGAAACGGAGAATAACGACGAATTACCCTTCCTTGAGACTCTTGTCATCAAAAATATAGATAGGTTAGAATTTGACATTTTTAGGAAAGAAACTTCTACAAATCGCTTGTCATAAATCATAGACATGTTTGTATCAGTTCTGTTTTATCAAAAGTATTTGAATGACTGATGCCGATTCTCTAATTTTTCTTCAAACATGTCATTGTTGTACAACACCATGCTCTATGGGTATGTCAACTGCAAAAAACTTGTTTTATTTTACTAATTATATAATTTCATCATTAGAAAGTGATGGTGCAGTAGATTCTGCATATACTGATTTAACCATTCTCTGCTAATTCAGAAATTATATGCATATGGCCTTAGAGACCCACTGCTGGCAGCACTCCATTTGTTTCTTACAGGCAGAACCACATCCGAGGAAAGTTAGTGGGTGTTACTCTGATCTTAAAAAGTTATTTCTGTGGTTCCACAAGGGTCACACTTGGGCCACTTCTATTCAAAATTTTTATCAACGATATTAGAATGTTCTTCAGGTTACCTCACTTAATGTTTGCAGATGATTTAAAAAATTTCAGTTCTGTTTATACAGCTGTTGAAATGTCGACCCTTGCCCATGATATTGAGTGCTTATCTTCATGGTGCTATACTAATGATCTTCATTTCATAAGAGGAGTGTTTTATAATGCAGTTTTCTCCTAAAACAACCTCTCAGTTTACCACTACAGATTCTGATTATCTCATAGATGGTATCTCCTTGAGATGAGTTGATACAGCTTAGGATGTCACTTCACATTGATGCCATTGCTTCAAGAGCTGCAATAATGTTGGGTTTGATAACTAGCAGCACTAATCTTTTTAGCAGTGTCTTTACATTGATCATCGTCTACTGATCGATTGTACCTACAGTGTTTATTTAATTATTGTTCAGTGATTTGGTCACCTCACTATGCTGTGCGTATTGATAGAAATAGAAATGTTCGGCGAAGATTTGTTAAAGTTATTTCTGTGGTTCCACAAGGGTCACACTTGGGCCACTTCTATTCAAAATTTTTATCAACGATATTAGAATGTTCTTCAGGTTACCTCACTTAATGTTTGCAGATGATTTAAAAAATTTCAGTTCTGTCTATACAGCTGTTAAAATGTCGACCCTTGCCCATGATATTGAGTGCTTATCTTCATGGTGCTATACTAATCATCTTCATTTCATAAGAGGAGTGTTTTATAATGCAGTTTTCTCCTAAAACAACCTCTCAGTTTACCACTACAGATTCTGATTATCTCATAGATGGTATCTCCTTGAGATGAGTTGATACAGCTTAGGATGTCACTTCACATTGATGCCATTGCTTCAAGAGCTGCAATAATGTTGGGTTTGATAACTAGCAGCACTAATCTTTTTAGCAGTGTCTTTACATTGATCATCGTCTACTGATCGATTGTACCTACAGTGTTTATTTAATTATTGTTCAGTGATTTGGTCACCTCACTATGCTGTGCGTATTGATAGAAATAGAAATGTTCGGCGAAGATTTGTTAAAACTTTGTGTTATAGACATTCCATGTGCTTTTATAATTACAGTTACAGTTTATTGCTTTCTTATTTTCCCTTCATGTGTATTGTCTTCGACCTATGTTTCGTTTATAAAGTTCTCAATGGAATTATAGATAGTTGAGATATCCTATCTCAATTCAAAATAAGAGTTTATCCACATACTCCTTGTAATCCTCGCATGCTGGGTAGTGAATTCCACCAAACTAACTATGCCAAATATAGCCCTCTCAACAGAGTAGTTAGTAGTAGTAACAGCTTTTGTTCGGGGTTTGATTATGTAAAAGCCAAGTGCGTTAAAACATATGATTATTATCATATTATTGTCACCATTTTTTTTTACAGGGTACATGAATTTACAAAGGTGGAAATGTTTGTTGCGTGTACACCAGACCAATCTGATGAAGAGTTAGAAAATATCCGAAGAATACAAGAAAAGTACTTTGAATCACTTGGATTGCACTTTCAAGTATTAGATATGCCGCCCCACGACCTAGGAGCGCCTGCTTATAGAAAATATGATATTGAAGCATGGATGCCAGGTCGCAAGATGTATGGTGAACTGTCAAGTTGTAGTAATTGTACAGATTATCAATCCAGACGTTTAGGTATCAAATACCACACAGGTAATGGTGAGCGTTATTGTCATACATTGAATGGCACAGCAAGTGCCATACCAAGACTATTAATAGCATTAGTCGAGACTGAGCAAAATAAAAATGGTACTATCAACATACCTGAGGTTTTGCAAAAATATATGGACAATAAAACAGTCGTTGGAAGACAAAAAAGTATACCCCCTTTGAGGTTAATAAAATACAAAGCATAAGGTTTTTAGTTTTATTTATTTAACACCATACATATATCTACATGTATAATAATTTAAATTGATCAATAATGTATAAACTAACTAACTTAATGAATGCGGCAATGGGAAAATATGTCAAATATTTCTATGGTATATGTACATTTATTTACACTTACGTAAATTAGGGATGGTGCTACATCAACTGTAAATGTTATAAAGTACAGGGTGCATGCTATACATTTTGATGTTCAGTTGCTTTTCTGCAATAGTTTCTTACAGATGGCACATTGAAGAGAGTGTTTTGAAATCAGACTGAGAACAATTTCCACACCATTATATAACCTTTTATTATGTGAGTAAACATTGTACAACAATTTTAAGGAATTTGTAGGGTTGGAAATTAGCCAATCAAAATAAAACAATAAACTCACAGACGCAGCAAGTGCGTAATGGTAGTGAATTTTCATAGAAATGATCTGGCACCAAATATTTTATTATAACTTTTTTTCTTGTAACATAGAAATCTGAATTTTTGTGTATAGTTTACTTTTTATATCGTTAACTTGCCCACCAAATTTGGTTATCATACCTTTTTTATTTTTTGAGAATTTTTTTTTTTAATGAAAACTCAAAATTTTCCCGGAAAACTTTGTCCGATTTTCCTGACCAACGAACTTATCCAAGCCACTTACAAAAGGAAGGTGTGATACATACATATACATATATATATATATATATATATATATATATATATATATATATATATATATATATATATATATATATATATATATATATATATATATTGCATACAGACTTGGAGAATACTTCTCTAGCTTCACTGTTGGTTTTTAGTGGTGAAGGACGTAGCCAGCGCGTGAGCTAACTGGAGCAAGTGGCCCTTCGAATTCTGGAAGTTCTAGGATGTTCTTCAATGCTTCTGTGACTATAGTTTCGCTGCTTGACAGCATTTTCAGACAGATTAAAATTGAATTAGTACGAAATCATGACAACTACAAATAAATATCTGTTGCTAGGTTATGATATGATGTTTTGATCAAAAATTTTTATCAAATTGAAAATAAAATGAAACACAGATGACAGATGGGGTTTTCAAAATGTCTATGTGATGTATGTCAATATTTAACATAAAAACTAGAACTAGCCTATAATAACTATGATAACAGTTACAACAATAAAATAACTAAACAATAACAGTATAAAAGTAGTCTCTATACAACGAAAATATCGACATACATCAACTCATTATTTTATTACAACTTTTTTTATTTATTTTTTTTATTGAAATAATAGTTAAATTTATTTTCTTTGACATATTTAATTAGAAAGAAGAATATCCAATAAAGGGGAATTCATTAAATCAGTTTGCTCGTTTAAAACAAGGTAGTTATTGTTGTGTGTGTGCCTTTTGACTTCTAAAGCTTCAAAAAAGTCTAGTTTACGTTTGTCATCATAAAAATGTAGTGGTTCTATGCGGTTACTTATTGTAGGTCTATGTTCGGTATCAATAATATATTTTGCAAATGTAGATTTGTCAGCGTGGTTATTTCTAAATGCAGAAATATGTTCCTTGTATCGGGTGTTAAAATTTCTAGAAGTTTGACCTATGTAGATTGCGTTACAATGTGTACAAGCTAATTTATAAACTCCAGCTTTTGTCAGGAAACAAGATTTTTCTTTCGCGTTAAATAACAAATCACGCGTCGTGTTGTAAGATTTAAAAGCTACCTTTGTATTTGTACAAGTGTTTAAAATTTTTGAAATGTTTTCTGAAATGGTTCCAAAATAAGTTATCGAAACGTATCTGTTGTCTTCTTTGTCTCTAATATTTGGATAAATTAAATTAATCGCTAATTTGTATTCTTTTCTCTCTATCATTTTATCTATTATTTTAACAGAGTAGCCATTATTAAATGCTGTTTGCTTAATTATTGAAATTTCTTTTTCAAAATTGTTTTGTGACATAGGTATTGAAAATGCACGATGTATCATAGAATGATAGGCTGACAGCTTTTGTGAAAAAGGGTGACATGAATCGTATGGTATGGTTGTGTCAGTGTAAGTTGGTTTCCTATATATTGAAAAGTCAAATGAATTATTTTCTAATTTTCTAATTGTTAAATCTAAAAAGTTTATACAACTGTTAGCTTCTTCTTCTAGAGTAAACTTAATATTTGTGTGAAAGCTATTAATAAAATTTAAAAATTCATTTAATTCTGTATGACTACCTTGAAAACATGCTAAAATATCATCTACGTATCTGTACCAAAAGACAATATTATGTGAAAGTTCTGATGTTAAAATTTGGTTTTCTAAGTTTTCCATAAATATGTTGGCTAATAAAGGTGACAACGGACTACCCATAGGCAGACCTTCATTTTGCATATAAATTTTATTATTAAATTTAAAATAGTTTTGTTTTATACATTCATTAAAAAGATTCATCATTTCTTGTCTTTTTATGACATTTACGTTCTTTTCTATTAAAACGTTTTCTAATAGAGGTAAACATTCTTTAGGGGGTATCTTAGAATACATGCTACAAACATCAAACGAGACTAATTTACTATTTGTGGGAATAATTAAGTTATTTAATTTTTGTGTAAGTTCATAAGAATTCTTAACTGAATATTTTGGAAAGTTATTGTATTCTTTAATAAGTGAAACCAGTTTGCTCGCTATCTTATGATTAGGTGTATTAACATAGCTAACTACTGGTCTCACTGGTATATTTGGCTTATGAATTTTCAGGTGGCCATATAATTTTGGTCGTTGCGGGCTTTTATATAAAAGATATTTCTTTTCTTGTTGACTAAACAGAGACACATTTTTAAGTTCATTTTTTAGTTTTGTCTGAAATGCGTTTGTTGGGTCTCTCCTAATTTCTGTTAAATTTTCCGTAGTAATAAAATCATTAATTTTAATGTTATATGCGTCCCTACTTATAGCTACAGTTGTATTTCCTTTATCAGCTTTAGTAAAAACTAGATCATTGTCTAATATTTTATGCTGAACAGATTTTATTTTATTTTCAATTTGATAAAAATTTTTGATCAAAACATCATATCATAACCTAGCAACAGATATTTATTTGTAGTTGTCATGATTTCGTACTAATTCAATTTTAATCTGTCTGAAAATGCTGTCAAGCAGCGAAACTATAGTCACAGAAGCATTGAAGAACATCCTAGAACTTCCAGAATTCGAAGGGCCACTTGCTCCAGTTAGCTCACGCGCTGGCTACGTCCTTCACCACTAAAAACCAACAGTGAAGCTAGAGAAGTATTCTCCAAGTCTGTATGCAGTATGGACAAGTTTCACCAAGTAAGGGCAACAACAATCAATGAATATATATATATATATATATATATATATATATATATATATATATATATATATATATATATATATATATATATATATATATATATATATATATATATATAAAACATATAAAAATTGAAACTGACACTGGATATGGGATCTAGGGGTCCTAGTTCGCGCTCATTTGTAAAAATATTTTCAAAATTCAAAAGTCGGGATCTCTCCATTAGTGAATTTTTTTCTACGAAAATTCACTAAAAGGTAGTAGTCAGTCTGTGATGATTCATCAGTTGTATGTGCAGTGTATCAGTTCTAAATTTTATATCTGCACATGGCCAGAGCAATGAGTATGTTTAACATATGTGTTACTAAGTGAAGATTGGAATCTGTGATGAGCACTGTTAAGTACACTTGGAGAAACCCAAGTCACCACAACACATATTTTTAAAGACAACGATCGTTTCGCTAATAATGTTAGCTTCATCAAGGGATGAAATTTTCTAATACCACGTTTTGAGTACAGATAATGCATTTCCAAATCCAACCATTTTTGTTTGTCAAAATTTTTAACTTTTTTACCTACTTTTGTGTTAATAGAAATTTTAATAATGAAATTGATGAAATTAGGGAAGACCGATTTCTGTTTGCAAGATTTTAGAAAGGCAATATCTGCACCTAAAAATGAAATTTTAGTACTTAGCTTTCGATAAAGATTCAGTTCCATTGACCTGGGAGCCATAACTCACTAGGTGAAGATTGGAACCTGTGATGAGCACTGATAAGTACACTTGGAGAAACCCAAATCACCACAACCCATCTTTGTAAAGACGTATTGATCATTTCACTAACAACGCTAGCTTCATTAGAGGATGAAATATTCTGAATATTTAATCCTCTGATGAAGCTAACGTTGTTAGCGAAACGATCGTTAGGTCTTTAAAAAGATATGGTATTGCAAGCTGTATACAGGGTTGTTAACAATGATTGTCCATTAGACATTTACAGAAAACTAATAAGGCTAAAACTGATAGAGTTTGTTAATGGGCAACTATTGGTTTTGCAAAACTATGAACTACTTTAACACTACCACTACCAAGCGACACATACAGGTGTGCTAAATGGGATTTTTGAAAATTGTTCGAGGTGTTAGGTTAGGGATGCAAAAGGCTTGCACCTTATGGAAAAAAAATATTTTTATTGTGACACACGTAGATGGTGCTGCTGTGCAAAGAAACTGTTTGAGCCTCCGATAATTTAAATAGGCATCGTTTAATAGAGAATTAAATGCCAAATAAATTTGTTCCTATTCACAACTTTCATAAAATTAACTATTTTGTAGATATTTGAGGTTAAGTGTAGCATTGCATAGAAAATAAAAACCTCCGTAACTGTTTTAATACAAGTACTGAACACTGCATTCCTCGGAATATTTTACATAATTAAATGAATAGCAATGCTCATCACAGGTTCCAATCTTCACTTAGTAAATAAACACTAGTAAACCACTGTAGTCAGGGTACTGGACAACTTATGGATTTACCGGAAATGACTAATTTTTTTAAATTCAAATAGGACAGTCTGTATTTTTTACAGTCAGAAAAATCAAACATTTTTAAGCATTTTTTAAAATACAGTCATATGTCTAAAATTAGAATTTTAGAGAGATAAAATAAAAATGCTGTATGATGAAAGGTAAGTTCACATTAAGAGCTATGAGAAGGCTGTGAGAAATGACGTTTCTATTATATTTACTCTTATAGATATAAATTCAACAAAGAAGAAAAAAAATCGGTGGCTAATGACAATAAAGTCGAAGCCATACCACCTTTTGTCCACCACCACACCACAGGTATAAATTCAACAGGTAGTAGGTTTCAAAAACTCTTTAAATTTTTATCTTTTAACGCAGTTTATTGTAATTTAATGTCCATTAAAGTAAATTTTACAGTATGTTTTATACAAGAAGTCCGATACATCAATAAAAAATTGAAACAAATAATAAAAAACAATAAAAGCATATTCTAAAAACATTTGCAAGTTTATGTGCAAACTTAAGGAATCACGGAAGTTTTAAGAAACAAAAGGTTTGAGAAAAACTGTAACATCTGATCAAAACGCAGCACATGTGTTGCAGATGATTAATAATGATCCTCATACATTCCTTAAATAATTATAAGCCCAGTCAAAAGTTTCCATCATGTGTTGCCAAAGGATTTTGAAGAGAAATAAGTATTGTCCTTAGAAAGTTTATCTTCATCATTTAAGATCTAGCGATGAGCAGCGCAAGCTCAGTTATCAGTGCTTTATGAGGAGAATAATAACTTATTCAATAATATTTTATATATTTAAACACGATGGGGCACTTCCTCATAATACAAAACTATTTACACAAGAGATTTGGCCAGCTTTCATTGTACATACAGTATTTTTCTATTGTCTGTATACAATTTCAATTTTAGAGATAAAGTTGCCACAAAATGTCTGATCTTTCCAACTATACACACTACAGAGTACAGTTTGTTCTATTTGAATAAGAAAAATTGTAATTTCCGGCAAAACCGGAAGTTGTACAGTAATATGACTACAATAGTTCAATAGTATTTATTTAATTATGTGATATATTCCAAAGAACCTAGTGTCCAGGACTTGTATTAAAAAAAAGTTTGGAGGTTTTTATGTTGCAAGTAATGCTACACTTAACCTCAAATATCTAGAAAAGAATTGATTTTATGAAAGTTATGAATACACACAATTTTATTTGAATTTTAATTCTCAATCAAATGCTCAATGATCCGACGATCGAAAAGTTTCTTTGCGCAGCAGCGCCATCTACATGTGTGATAATAAAAATATTTTTTTTTCACCAAAGTTCAAAGCTTTCGCGTTCTTAATCTAACAATTTCAACAATTTTCAAAAATCCAATTTAGTTTTAAAGAAAATGGCATATGGAGTTTTAAATGGCACACCCTGTATATGTAACAGCCTGGTTTCTCTGATAAACCAGCTTCATATATCTGTGACGGGTATTGCATTACATTTAACATGAGTTTTCTACATTGTGGTCTATACTAGCATAAACTGCGGTGCATAGTGGTGTGTACAGAAGGTTGTTTTCTAACCTTAAAATTTGCTTGGGTATACAGTTGTAGTGTCTTGATTTTAATGATATAATAAAGATAGATAATATAAAGAAGGTATGTTAGTATATAAATACGGGCTCAACATTCAATACATGTTGAATAAATACTTTTAGATGGTGAAAAGTCGCAATAAGAAATTATCAGAGGCAGAATATCATGCAGAAGTTGAACATATAATGAAAGGTAACTGTGATTTTGAAGATGGTATGGATGTAGATGAACCGTTTGACGACTCCTATAGTAGCTCCAAAGAAGACCTTGACCTTGGCTCAGATGAATATAATGATGCTTTAGAAATTGAAGGTGAAAATGTGGCATGAAGAAATGCGGACATAAACAGAGATGCTGACAAACTGACATGGAACAAATTTTGCATAATTTCATCAGGCAAGAAAGTTTGAAAATAAATATACCTGACAATTCAAATCCTAAAGATTTTTCACGATTATATTTGATGATTTGCTTATTGAGAAGATTAAGAATTGGACAAATGCTAGGGCTACTTCAGTGATAAGCTAGCCCAATCTGAGTCGTGATTCAAACATGAAAAAGTGGTCAATTTTCGCATCTGAAGAGCTGAAGAAATTTTTGGGTCTTTGTATATTGACCGATAATTACCTGATATTGGTATAAAGTGTTTGGTAGGTTTCAATGATTTAAAAGATGAACTTTGATTATTGCCATTAAAATATTGTAAGAAGTTTTAAATTTTGTTTGATATTGTAAGCAGGTTTTTTGACTAAAACTAAATTTTTCTACTTCATTAAGTAGTATATAACTTAACCTAAATAATAGTTGCCGGAACTTTATTAAATTAACTGTTTTGATAAGTGCTAACAGCTTAAAAAATATATCCTAGCTGTCCATTTGAGCTTTAAGCTTAAATATCTAAGAAATTGTTTATTTTGAGTACCATATTATGTTAATAAACTTCTAGAATTCAACAGTGACATAGATTGTTCTAGATTGATCTCTCAGGGCTGCGACTCCAATAGGTCTTTTGCGCATGACTTTTTTTTATAATAGTTTCCCAAAAAGTTAAGTCTTTTTATATAGTCTACTATCTTTTTGGGGGCTAGTTGGCTAGTTTACTTATTTCCTGGGGTGTTAAGGTCACCTCTCCAAGAGATTTGAGTCTTTTGAACAACTGAGCCATGGAGTCGTATAGCAAATGTTGTTTCGGCTGCTTCAGTACTGTATCTGCAGTAACCACTGCCCACCTTACCCAACTTCATAAGGGATGCCTTACTGGGGAGTGCCCTGTGATTATTCTCAAGTCGTTCCTGTTCAATTCAAGAAACAGTTTAGACTTCTCTGTTGATATGATGATGAACAGTTTTGCCTGCCTCAACCTTGGCGTTTTCTGTCAGTATGATAGTATCAAGTAAATTTCTTAAATGGCTTTTTGTTAATCCATAATAATAATAGGGCTTTGGACCATAGAATAGTGTTGTTGCTGCCCTGTTTGCAAGGATATCTGCTTCCTCATTTCCTCCAATGCCGTGGTACCTACATCAAACGTTACTTTGTTGTTCATAGCCAGTCGCTTTAAGGATTTTTTGAAGTCCCAGACTCTGTTTTGAAAGATTTCAGATAGTACTGCCTGTCTGAGAGGATGTTGATCTCTATTTCTGAGTCTTCTTTGTTTGCACTTCTGTACACAGAGATTTATAGGGCTTTAAGTTAAATATCTAAGAAATTGTTCATTTTGAGTACAATATTATGTTAATAAACTTCTAGAATCTAACAGTGACATAATTGTCAGGTGTTTCATTAAAAAATAAGAGGTCTTTGACTTTCGGCAGAACTTAACGTATTTTAGGTGAATTCTGAACTCGTTTTATCAAGTTTCTGTAAAACCCTATGGCCAATCACTGTAAATAACCTTGTATAAAATTTTGTTGTTTATTCTCAATCTGAATAGATGTTCAAGTTTTGAATCGTGCATTGAAGGTTTTTATATACGAGGGCGGGCCAATAAGTCCGCGACTTTTTGAATTTCCCGCCTTTTCACAGGAAGGGCAACACTGCTCCTGTCAACAAGCATCTGTCAGTTGATTCCTGTCAAATTTTAAACAAGCTGTGTTATGTAGTTTGTTAGATAGCCATCAAAAGCAGACAACCTCTTGAGTTATAACGAATGTGAAAAAAAGTTAATTTCGTGTGATCATCAAACATTATTTTTTGCCGAACAAAAAAACCTTCACACAAACCAAAACTAAGCTTGATAAATACTATGGGGACTCCGCACCATCAATTCCCATGGTAAAAAAGTACTGAATATCGTTGCTGCCGTACAAGCACAAATGAAGCCGAACGTTCTGGACGCCCAGTTGAGGTCGCTACACCCGAAACAATTGAAAAAATTCATGATATGGTGTTGGCCGATCTGAGATTGAAAGTGCGGGAGATTGTGGAAGCCATAGGCATATCACATGGCTCAGTAGTTTCGATTTTGCATGATCACTTGGATATGAGAAAGCTTTCCGCAAGATGGGCGTCGCGTTTGCTCACAATCGACCACAAACGTAATCGTGTGACAACATCGAAGGAGAATTTGGCGTTGTTCAGCCGTAATAGGGACAAGTTTTTGCGCCGTTTCGTAATCGTGGACGAAACATGGATTCACACTAGAGACCAAGCAGCAGTCAAAACAGTGGGTTTCTCCGTGCGAATCGGCGTCGAAGGTGGGTTTGTCAGCCAATAAAGTCATGGCGACTGGTTTTTGGGATGCACGCGGTATAATCCACACTGATTACCTTCAGAAGGGAAGAACAATCAATGGCAAATATTATACCAACTTATTGGACCGATTCAATGACAGTTTGAAGAAAAAACGACCGCATTTGGCCAAGAAAAAAGTTATTTTCCACCAAGACAATGCAAGGGTGCACATATGTGTAGTCTTCATGGCGAAATTGCATAAATTGAGCTACGAATTGCTCCCTCATCCGCCCTATTCTCTGGATTTAGCCCCAAGTGACTATTTCTTGTTTCCAAACTTAAATAAATGGCTCGGCGGAAAGCGATTTGACTCCAATGATGAAATCATCTCGCAAACAAATACCTATTTTGAGGACCTCGACAAATCTTATTTTTTGGAAGGGATACAAAAATTGGAGGAATGTTGGACGAAGTGTATAGAGCTGAAAGGCGACTATGTTGAAAAATAAAAGGATTTTTTGTCAAAAAACCTGTGTTTCATTAAAAAAGTCACGGACTTATTGATCCACACTCGTAACTTTATACAGTCATGCATTTATCGTTTACACATAACTAGCTGCCGCCTTCAATAACACAAGTGCTTTCCAGTTAAGTGATGTATGGATAGAACTTTAAAAAACAATGAATACAATAAAATATCACTTATCTACAATTTATAAACCGATATTTGGGGACACTGCACAGAATATTACTCAATAATTTATGATTTATTCATTAGAAATTCACTTGACCTTGAAATTAATGAATCCTAAGTTGTATCTGCATTCAATTAAAATAACTGTATAATTACAAACTTATGTTTAAACATCTAAGATCATCTAGAGATTATGAAACTGAAACTAAGAAAAGCATTACAAGACAGTGCGGTTATTGGAATCTTTTAACGTTTGAAGAATGAAATCGGCACATTTATTTTGAATAATTAGTATCTTTATAATTCAATTTAAAATATATTTTTATGTAACATACTAGCTGTTTTCACATCAAGTTTATTAATTTATTACAAAACTCAAAAATATACACCACTAAGTATATTTTTGACACCCTGTATCATATTATTGTGTGATATATCTTAAAATATAAAATAATTCTTAAAGAAGCATGAATCGACTTAAAGCTTCCATGCTTTAATATTTCCTTAAACCTATAACGTAAATAGTAGTGGTCTTAACAGTATTTTTTTTTTTACTTTAAATGTTCCGTCTCAAGTCGATGTCATTTAAAAAGTCTTGGTAGTATTATAAGTATTTCACAGCCGTTAAATTGCAGCATTTTCACTGCTAACAGGCTGCCTGACTAGATGAACCTGGTCACACTTATGTTCAGTAAGTGTTGTACAGCCGTTTTTCTCATTTTATGCTTGTTTTCATCATTATACTAGAGTTAGGTATCTAAATCTTGGCAAAAATATATACTTCCATTGATAAGGAAGCCTTCTTCGTCAATATCTGCACAAAAGCATATTCACTAAATATAATGTTAATTACAAAAATAACTTAATCTCAAACATGTTAAATAATGAATATTATAACAGACTTAATAGTTTCATTAAATAACACACTACTGTGCAGATATTAAGTACATAATTGGCAGTTTATATCTCTTATCCCAACGGCTGTTGAGTTACATATTTATAATTGATATTTATAAATAATTTGGCATCTAAAAATTTGTGTCATAGTCAGATCTTCTTCTTCCATAACCGCTCTGGCTGCTGCCGGGATTATTACCATAATATGCATTATAATAATATCCATTCCATTCTGATCTCCAACTGTCGTAAAGGTTAGACATACTGTTATCATGTATGGAACCATTAGATCTCTGCAAATAAAGAAAATAATAGGTTCAATTTTTTGTGCCGAGAGAATTACAATTTTCGGAAAGATAGAAACTGTAGAGAAGTAATTATTTTTATATCATAGTGTATCTAAATAGGAATGGCTGAAATAGATATATTCGTGAGATTTGGGATTGCAGGGAAAAGAAGTTGGAGGAAATTTGGAATGTGACAGATTATATAACCGTTTGACAGTTGGACTATGTAGGATGTTTAAAATTATGTTGTTTGCAAGTACAAGCTTAGCTTTTTTATAAAACATACTGTATAATTAAATCAACAATAAATAAATAAATACAATTATATGACTCAAACAAAGTTCTTGAAGTTCTTAAAAATACTTTCTTAAGAAAAATACAATGTGTAATAACGACCGTAAACTATCCATATTGTTGAACAGATTAGGAATACATTTACAAAATTTTGTATATACAGTGTGTCCCAAACTGGATGGAAATGTATTGCTATCTCCGTTATTATTAGAGATAGGGAGACTGTTAAATTAGCAATGTTTTGTAGAATTTCATGCTCGTTCCAAATATGACTTGTATTTTGCCCTGCCTCTTTTTGTTTTCGAGTTATTTTAAAAAACCAAAATTTGTCGATTTCTTTTTTCTTCAATATCTAAGTAGGCGTTGATCTGACATGTCTAAGATTTGCACATTATCAGGACACTTTTTACAGAGTAATCTTTATGCGCTATTCTCAACTTTGGATTGTCATTTGTTTTTGAGCTACAGGTATCAACGTTTGTTTTTATTATGGCAGCCATATTGGATTTTTTGCTCATGTGATAGCCTGTGAAAAGAGCCTTCCAATGGTGTACAACATGCTTGAGAAATCTTGTAATTGCATTGACAATTTTGAGAAAAAACGTTTTGAGGATAGTAGAGATCAGAAAACAAATGACAAAAAAAAGTGTTCAAAAAGCAGTAGGCCATGGAGTCTAACAATAGACTTCTACTTTTAACATAATTTTCCGTAATGATTCACGATAAAAAAATATTGTGCTTTAATTTACAATACTTAATTAGGTAATAATGCTAGGTAATATTATGTGAAATAGTTTAATAACGAAACCTGGCAATAATAAATAGAAACTTTAACTCCACAAAACAATACAATTAGAGACGGAACTCAACAAATAATATAATAGAAACTTAAAAATACACTAAATAGAAAATTTTTCAATATGGCCACCGTTTTGTTCAATACACTTTATACACCTTTTTGAAACATGCCTGCAAACTCTGGTGAGAGTGTGTTAGTTAATATGATTTATAGCTTCCGTGATTCTGTTTCGTAATTCATTGATATTTTGTGGTGGATCGATTTATACACATCATTCTTCAGAGTACCCCAAAAATAAAAATCCATGGGTGTTAGATCAGGACTTCGAGCACAACATTGTTACAAATGACACGATTATTAAGATTTTGGTACAAAAATTCTTTGACGATCTTAGCATCGTGAGCTAGACAACCGTCTTGTTGGTATCAAATCTCATCTAAATTATTATGAACTCTTCTAATTGTTGGTAAGATATCATTTCTCAATAGATTAAGATACCTTTCCCCAGTTAAGTTAGTTTCAAAAAAGAACGGACTAACAATGAAGTTACCTGAATTTGTTTTTAAATTAACCGTCTAATCTACAAATAAAAATAACAGTTTTTTACGTAACAAGCCGCACCAAACATTAATACCAAATTTGTCTTGCAATCGTCTTTCCTCCTTTAGATGGGGATTTTCATTTGCCCAATAATGTCTATTATGGTCATTATACACACCACATTTGTAAACCTGGATTCATCAGTCCATATTATTTTCAAATAAAAATTTTCATCTTGCTGACATTGTCCTTGCTACCATCTCCAGAATTGAAGTCGCTCAGGGTAATTGTCAACATTTAAGCCTTGTACGATTGTGGGTTTGTATGGATGGTAATGACTTTGTTTTAATAAATGGTGTACCGTACTTTTTGGAACGTCAATTTGTTCACCATAAAACCGAACAGATTGCGGAGGGTTTTTCTTTGAAAGCTGTAAGACGGCATTATTTCTTTCTTCATTTCTAGGCATTGGTAGTTTCTTTGCGTGGAAGCTACCGTCGTTCAATAGATTGGTCACTATCCTGCGAAATATTTTGGTGCTTGGTTGTCGTCTTTCTGGGTAGTTGTTTTGATATGAATTTGCAGCTGCTTCAGTATTTCAGTTAGAACGAATATAACATTCCAACATGTCAAAATATTCTTCATTACTGAACATATTGTTGAATAATATTTAAAATAAAGAGGAAACAAACTATTTAGTACAAAATTTTAAGCAACGTGTTAAATACACCTCAAATTGTTCAGATAATTAAGATGACAGTATTCTTAATTGTCGCGATAGTGTTATATCCATAGCAACCTTTCTTCTGCTGTTTTTCAGTTGACTTACGTTTAAAAATCAAACAATTTTCAAAGGCGTCTTCGTAAATCATTAATCTGCTTTTTATTGAGTTCTGTTAGTAAATTTAGTTATTTACTAGGTTTACCTATGTAGTTAAATTATAACAATTTTTTAAGATAATGTTGTAATGTAAAATATCATTTGTAATAATGGGCCGATTCATTGGTGTGCTCAAAGTTCTTTTTTTTTATCGTGAATCATTACGGAAAATAATGTTAAAAGTAGAAGACTAGACTCCATGGCCTACTGCTTTTTGAACACTTTTTTTTGTCATTTGTTTTCTGGTATTGGATTTCATAACCTACTATCCTCAAAACGGTTTTTCTCAAAATTGTCAGTGCAATTACAAGATTTCTCAAGCATGTTGTACATCATTGGAAAGCTCTTTTCACAGGCTATCAGATGAGTAAAAAATCCAATATGGCTGCCATAATAAA
Source organism: Tillus elongatus (assembly GCA_964006375.1). Classification (NCBI taxonomy): domain Eukaryota; kingdom Metazoa; phylum Arthropoda; class Insecta; order Coleoptera; family Cleridae; genus Tillus; species Tillus elongatus. The sequence continues at coordinate 205,181,285 of OZ023262.1, read as the reverse complement.
AACAAACTTTGATACCTGTAGCTCAAAAACAAAATACAATCCCAAGTTGCGAATAGCACAAAAAGATTACTCTGTAAAAAGTGTCCTGATAATGCGCAAGTCTTAGACATGTCAGATCAACGCATACTTAGATATTGAAGAAAAAAGAAATCGACAAATTTGTTTTTTTCCCAAAATAACTCAAAAACGAAAAGAGGCAGGGCAAAATACAAGTCATATTTGGAACGAACATGAAATTCTACAAAACATTGCTAATTTAACCGTCTCCCTATCTCTAATAATAACGGAGATAGCAATACATTCCCATCCAGTTTGGGACACACTGTATAGGTGTCCAAAAAGTAAACCGCCAATGAAAACAGCAGATTCCAGAGATGATTTGATAACGCTTAGATGTAAATCTTCTTATTTAAAAATGCTTTCTAAAGGAGCTAGATGGCAAGATTGCGCTTCAACATCAAGTTTTTTCAAATATCTTTAGAACGCGTCCACTTAATAAGATGAAACTTGTCACGCAAATTTATCTTAATATATCTAATCGTTGACTGTAAATTATATATTTCAAATACTTTCATAAGCGTCTTTTTTTGGGTATTTTGACTTTTTCATATTTTTTATGTGAGATTTAAAATCTTTGGAGTTTTTTTTTTATTAAAATAAGGTACCCTCATTTATTGTCACTAGTAAGCAATGTCTTTGAAAAAATCAATGTGAACTTTTGAAGCCGTATTAATTTCTCAATAATAACCAGCACAAATGTAAACTTATTGTATTAGAGACATACTGTAGAATTTTGACCAATAAAATAATAATAATAGTAATAATAATTAATTGCTTGAAATGAAAGCTGGCTGTGGAAAAGTAACAAAGTATAAGCTGTAACGAATGTTAACAAACAGCATTAGTCAACAACACTATTAGACATTCATCACAGCTTTTACTTTGTTACTTTCCAAAGCCAGCATTTATTTCAAGCAGTTAATTTGGTTATATTGAGAAATTTGAAAATTAGAGTACCTTATCTATGCAATAAGAAGATTCACGTCAAATCATCACCAAATCATCTGCTGTTTTCGTTTATCGGTTTATTTTCTGGACAATAAGTGATCCGTAGCGTGTCACCCTGGGAATAGTATTTTTTCATATTTGTCTGGCTGACCCTGTGAAGCGTCCACAGAGAGACCAATAGTAGTGTTCTTTCTTATGCTTATAACACGAATAATTTCATTTTTTTTTAAATTTATATCATAGTGAATGTAAATGACCATGTAAAGACTTTCAGACTAGAAGAGTATATTCACATTGGTATACTACATCAACACACAACATTGCCGAACAGTTTGTTTATTGTATTCCAAGTTAATTGTGACCAGAATTTAAACCATACCCATCAATGGAAGAGAGTCGATCAGTCTATTATATACGTCTAGAACATTTTGTATTCCCAGCTCATTTGTTGGTGATTCCGGAGAAACCATTGACTCTCCACAGGACATTGTAAATTATTTTGCACATCAATTTTATCAAGTATTTTGGCCCTCTAACCTCTAATTCATCTTTAGTAATTCTGTCTCATCTTAATCAATTCAGTGATGTTAATTATTTTGAGCTTATAACAGAGGATGAAGCCTTGAGTGCATTAAAAAAACTAAGGCCAAAGCTTACATGTGGAGCGTGTGAGAATACATCTAGCCTTACATACATTGTCCCAGTATTAGGGAAGAAATGGGCCAGGGCTGACAATTTATAAAAATTTTTGGTTGGTTGTAGTCTACATTTATAATATTTTGTCTTAATTGGAACTGCCGTGACAACATACTACCTGGTTCCGCACCGAGATGGCGATCCTGTCGTACATCTCCCAATGTTCTAGTAGGCTGGCTGCCTTAGTTGTATTACTTTATAGGTGTATTTTTGCTGTAATTAGTATAGCACACTGATGAGCTCTAATTAGAGCGAAACCGGTCTGAGTATCTAATTATGGTGAGAATACATTTAGCCTTACATTGATAGATATAGCTTTAGAGATATTTTTACCGCGTATTATGATTTTTATCAAAACAAAACTTACCTTTTTAGGGGGTTTTGTATCATATCCTCGATCGTTCCAAACATCTTCCATGTTATACAGATCATCGGCACCATAGTTATCAAATCCACCCATGTGGTTTTTATTCAGTTCGTTTAGCATATCTTCTGTTAGGGGAGTTGGGGACTTCTTCTTTGCACTCTTTTGACGGTTAACCAACTACAAAAAAAAACATAATTATAAAATTTGTAAAACTAATCAATCAACTGTTTACCTACCACTGTCACACCGAAGATTATAACAAACAGAAGAGATGCTAAACCAATTACAATAACCGCTATGGCCCACTGGGGAAGGAGAACATTGTCTTCTGTAGGCAACCCTGTGGGATACGCTTGTTTTGGCAACACTGAAATAGTAAGGTTGGTGTAAGTATCTCATTATTGTTGTAAAGAAGGGTTAGTGATTAAATGTTGCCAATAAAATAAACTTTGATGTCAGTGTTTGATCATGAGTGCAAGGAAGGGCATACGTTGAATAAACAAAAATACAGGGACTGGAATTTTTTATTTTGTACACTTGTAGAGTCAACTGTCTCAAAGTTTTATGTTAAGTACACTTGGAGAACCCAAACCCAAATCACCACAACACATACAGGACGAAACATTATAAATGCTTAAGTGTCAAAATTGTGTTTATATTAGGTGTCAGGTAAATTACCGCCCGTTAGAAAAATCATTACGATCTTTACAATACGTTGAGCAAACTAAAAGAGCTATTGTAACCAGATTTAAGGAACATAGGCACAGATGAGGTACACCACCAGGTAATTACCACCTACACTACTCAAACTCAAAGCGTCGCTCGCGAAAATTTCGCCCTTAAACGAAAAATTCACTAATGGGGAGATCTGTGTTATATATATATATATATATATATATATATATATATATATATATATATATATATATATATATATATATATATATATATATATATATATATATATATATCGATAACTCAACAAATAATGGGCTGATTTTAATAAAATTTGGCACATACCTTCCTTTTGTGAGTGGCTTGGATAGGTTCGTTAGGCAGGAAAATCGGAGCTGCTTTTCCGGGAAAATTTTGGGTTTTCCTTCGGAAAATTTTCGTTTCTCCGAAAATAACAGAGCTATTACAACCAAATTTGGCACATACGTTTCTACCATCCAACTTACCCTACACGCCAACATTCATAACTCTAAGTTGAAAGCAAAAAAATAATAGGCATTTTAAGAAAAAAACATTGGGTGCCACTGGTGATCACAGGAAAGCACAAGAACAAAATATTTTGTGATTAACAAAACCAGTTGAATATTACATCCAACGGTTAAGTTTACTTGACGCAAAAACGTCTAGAAGTAGCGGAAAAAATATTTTGAAATTTTGATAATTTTTCTTCTTCAAACGTCAAAGTCGCGATTTGAAACGTCAAAATTTGCAATTTTCAGGCAACGAATTTGGAACTAATATGGATTACGTAGACGATATGTTGTAAGAAGTGTGTTTTACAAAGCCTTAAGATTCAGCTTCCACCATCATGCATTGTCCTTCATTTTACTAAAATATTTTCAGAAAATCCATTTCAAATAGACCCTCTTTCTGATGCTTCGGCAGTAGTTTCAGCTATAGAGTTTATGGTTTAATAGTCTATATTTTAGCAAATTTTCTTAGAAAAAATTCGTTATTGAGAAGACCGCGACTTATGAATTTTAAAAAAGATGTCTTCAAATGAGCCTGAACTAGAACCCCAAAAACCTATATACGGGGTCAGTTTCAGTTTTTGTCTGTTCACACATATACAGGGTGACGCTTTTCTACGGCAAAGCTCAACATATCCGTTATTATACAAAATATGACAAAAAAGTATATACGTTAATTATGGGGTATCTCGAGCTGCATCTTATAAACTTATTTTGACAATCACAGGCTGGCCCGTAAGTCGTTGATGATACACACGTTCTTTTTTTGGTAGAACAGCCCCTTATTTTATTTCATTTTTGTGTTTTCCAGCGAATTATAATGCATGTTTGTAAGACAAAAAATTGATATCGTTCATCGTCCTTGAGTTATTTCAATTGTCTTGCAGTGTGTGTGTGTGTGTGTGTGTGTGTGTGTTTTGTTTCTTTAACGTCGGCCTATTTCGCGACTATGACCAATCACCGACGCCAGGGGGCAGTTTCACCTCACTGTCCTGGAAATTTTGCCGAACCGCTGCCTTTCTGTAAGGAGGGTAGGGATCTTTAACGTGCCCAACATTGCATGGACACGGGACCGACGGCATTACCCCCCCCCCCCCACGAAGGGCGGAACGTGCAGACATTCAACTTGCCAGAACCTCGGTTGATGTTAATGTTACAGTTTGTACTGAAAAAGTGAAAGGAGTGCCCTGGAATCGAATCCAGTACCCTTCGCTTCAGAGGCACACGTTCTTACCCCTGAACCACTGAGGTTCTAATTGTATTGCAACTTTTCACGTTTTAGGCACATATTTTAAACACATATCACAAATTGTGAAACGGCGTTTTTATCCATAGATAGCGGAACCCCATGGCAATGACGCATATAGAGAGCTCTTTGTATTACTCGTCGAAAAAATCGAGCTGCCGTATACGGGTACGCTCAAATAGTGGCTGAATTTTAAAAGTTTTCGCAGAAATTTTGTTAGTGTTTCTGTGAAACTTATTTTTGTAAGATTTTTGCGATATTTTGGTAATTAATAGTGAATGTTTAGTAAGTTATTGTAAAAAAAGTGGTCGAATTTTTGTGAAAAATATAATTTAGTGTAACATTACTGAAGGCAATTTCTGTAAAAAGATGATTTTCTGTAAAATAAATTTTTGCAAATTTTCATATTTTTTTTCAATTTTGGTCCTAAAGCTGTTTGTGAATAATTATATCCTGGCAGGTGTGTGAACAGCTTAAAGAGGTTCGTTGGCCAGGAAAATCGGACCAGTTTTTTTTCTGGAACTTTTAAAGTTTATTTTCGGAAAATGTTTGTATTTTTTGAAACGACAAAGCTATTTTAATGAAATACGGTAGATTGTTACTAATATATAGGTTATACTGCCAACCAAATGTCCTTCTTTTAAAAACAAGACATATTTGCCATTAAAAGCATTTTTACGAAAATTCGCTACCATAACGCACTTGCTGCGTCCAGACTTTTTTTTTAAATTTGATGAACTTTCGATTGCCACGATCAAATTGAACTATGCTAAAACCTTTAGCAAGCCAGGGCATTTCAGTATTAGCCTGTTGTTCTGTAAAACATAAGGTAATTCACATAAATTTTATACAGCGTTTTAAATAAAACATTGAACATTTTCTAACCGTCAAGAAGCTCGTTTGAAAAAAAATCTTTCTTGAATTTCAACAAAAACATGTTCAAATAGGACCAAAGTTACAGGATGGTGTTTAAATGTTAGGTTTATCCTTTCTTTTTAGAGGATGATTATAAAAAAGAGCTTGTTTTTGTTTTCGGGTATAACTTGTTTACTCGTCACCCGTTTTTTGTAATAGAAGGTTCATACTGAAGCCAAAGCTTCAGACAGGAACGCTCAGTTAACAGAATCGTGGCAGAATGAACGATGAATATACAGCACGGTATTAAAAGTAGGAATCCAAATCCTAATCGTTTTAAAGATTTCATTTCACAGCTGAATTGACTGGAAATCAAGTGGCTTTTGAAAGAACCATTAATTCTGGGAACTAAAAATTGTTTCTGCCCTGTATAGGTCGAAAATTGTCGTTAAAAAACTCAGTTAAAAACTGCATGTTTCCAAAGGAGACTCATTCAAGTTCTTATCTGAAAATGCTCGTAACTAAGGTAACGAAAAACATGACGACAATCTGTAACAGTATAAAAGCGTTAGTTGTAACCTTTAGCATATCTACTGTAGATTTCGTTGATTTAAATTAGCCCTCTCTCACTTGAACAATTTTATATGGCTTTACTTGCGGTTATTTGACTTGGTCTGCGATTTAATTTGTTGAATTATTTACGTGTTATCTGTTTGCTTATTATGGGACTGTATATAGCCGTATGCAGTGTATTTTGGGTGGCCTATCGCTGTTGTCTAGAATCGTCAAGTTCATCGCAGTTGTAGGGTGACGACGGTGACCACTGGCGTTGGGCAACGGAACTTCGCAGAGCACCGAATATTGTTGTTTTTATAGGGAGTGTCAATAGGTGAGACAGAGAGAGATAGGTCTCTGTTGCAGGTCCGACATCCAGGTCGATGGCGGAATGTACGGGCACGGTAGAGAGGGGCGAGAGGTGAACGGCTTTTTAAAAAGGTAGAGTTTTGGGAGACAGGTTTGAGAGACCAGGTGGAAGTGGCGGAATTTTTGGTGTAATTTAAGTGTTAGAATACTGATTTAAAGAGAGGTTTCATTCACCCCAAGAGTTAGGCATTCGCCTACACTTAAATTAAAATTGTGTGTGTCCTGGAGAAGTGGTAAAGGAAATCGCAATACCCGTGGAGAACATGGGATTTAATACGCCATTTTGGTTGGAACTTACGTCACGTGTGAGAGGAAATATTTGTGAAATTCCCAAGCCTGGAGGAAAGTCACGCACTGGTAATCGTGCGAATTAATTGTATATTTCCACCCCGAAGTAATGTATTTACCCTCAGGCAGGAGGTAAAGGGTAACTATACATTTTGTTTTATCGCTAGCTATATTGGTTTTGTGTGTGTGTTATAGGGAGCTAGTGTCGGGCAGAAATCGTACTCGTATAAGGCAGAACCTATTATTGTGCAGTTTTATTTTACTGGTATATGTATGTCCTGGTTACTGGCTTTTTAGCATCAGCTGGTTCTATACATGGTTATCTTCATCGTTGTTGAGGTCAAAGTCCTAGTGGAAGGATTTTATGGGTGATTGGGTCATCCATCTGTAGCAATCCATTCATAGTAGCAATCTAGTCGTAGTAGGAGGTTTTCAGACTATATATGGGTGTCCCGAGAGAGCTTTCTTAGTCATGAATTGGTGCGCGGGTCCCGGAAGATAGAACATGGAGTCATTTTGGTTCAGATAAGTGATAGGAGATAAGAGTGATATAAAGACCCTTTGATAATTTAAATTTTAGCAGCTTTAATTAATATAGTAATTCTATTAACTGCTATCATTAATGCAAATAGTTAATTTTATTGAGAACAAATCGCTAAAGTTCTCTGGTAGTTTGATAAATGCTTCGCATTTGTATAATTGCTTTGCATTTGGGAGAGCTGTGATGTTCTTTAAGATTTGATCACTATAAAGCTGAACTTTAGAGCTATTTTACCGACTCAAAATAGAACCTTGATAATATTTTAAGCTGTCATTTACTTACTCTGAGTATATTTATATTATATGTGTGAACTAAACGTGCGCATGTCTGGTAAAGCTTAATGTTAAATTTAATTAATGAGATCGTATGCGACTGAGCTACTATAGAATTAATAGTAACAGCTGCAAATTTTAGAGAGCCAGATTTATGAGTTTATGTTTAGTTGTTTATGCTTTTCAGGCCAGGACATTTATTGCTGAATGTATATTGTAGCTTGTTGTAGTTCTTTTGATGTCGTTGAGGATTGCGGCTTTACAAGGCAGAGTTTCCACAATACGGTCGATTGGAAATGCTTGATTAGGAATTTTACAACAAAGAGTCTCTATGGCAACGATATGTCGCAGAATACGAGCTTTTGGGCTTCGTTCGTGTAGACCATTTTTCTGTATCCGACTGATACCTCGACATCATGCTATACAGCTTGAGTGGTGTAACGGCAGATCTATTTGGGATGGTGGATGGAATCGTTTTGTGTTCTCTTGATGAGTCCAAATTCTGTCTTTGGGTCTGCCATGATGGTCGCAGATCAATAAGATGATTATGTGGAGAACGCAGAAATTTAGAATTTGCTGTGAAACGGCACTGTGTGTCGATACCATACGGTAGCAGGTCACCTCTAGTTATTAGTGACAGAAATTAGAATGCAAATGATAACGTACGAGACGTACTGCAGCCTGTTACACTGCCATACCTACGAGAGTTAATTCAATCTCTTTTCGAACAAGACAACACATGTCCTGAGGATATTGTCCTCATACAGCAAGGGTTACTACAAGGTTCTTACAGGAAAATAACCTGACCCTGCATCCATGGCCTTCTCGCTCCATAGACTTGTCATCAATCGAACATGTGTGGGATTTGATTGGCAGTCGACTGGTTAATTTACCCCAACCACCAAATAACCTTGTTGATCTTCGTCACCGAATTCAAGAAGCGTGGGACGATATTTCTCAGGATACACTAAATCATTTAATTTCAGGCATGCCTCGAAGAGTTATTGAATGCATAAGAAACTGCGGTGGACCCACTCATTATTTGTTATTTTTGAAGATTTTAATTTCAAAATGTAATCATTTTTTTAAGTTCGATTAAACACACATTATGTATAAATTTGATTAAAATTGGTTAACTCTTACTGGTTGTTTTTGAAAGTCAGCGTATATATATATATATATATATATATATATATATATATATATATATATATATATATATATATATATATATATATATTTAGAAAATGACAAGATCAATAATGTTTATTTAAGACAAATATAGGGATCTCTTAAGTGCTAAGCATTCTTTTGATTTGGTGTTGCAATATATAGTAGGTAGCTTACCTATGAAGTCAGTGTAGGCTGGATCAACTATAAAGTTACCCAGACCAAGCTTCCCTTCCAGTTTAACAGTTTCATTAAGCGATTTTCCCTCTCTGTAGCTCGATTTTGTCATAGCATCTTCAAGTGATTCATGGAAGAGTTTTTTAATTTCCACTGTATCAATTCGTCTTCCCAAGTCATTTAATTCTACTAAGTAATCAACAAGTACACTTCCTTCCCTAAAATACAAAACAGGTAGTAGTTATAAACTCTTGTGTAAATAGTTTTTTCTAGCGAGGACGGGTGTCATTCCACACCAAAACAATGTTAGCTTATTTATATTTACATAGACACATCTAAAAATATAATTTGCCGGTATACTTTTCAACAAAGTAAATTATGTAACTAGAAACATTCCTTTCCAAAATACAGACACAGAGACTTTTTCTCTTGCTTCTTCTCTGCAACCGATTTCGCCCTTGTCAGGCAGGAAATGTTTTTCTCCTAAAAGTGAAACCAGTTACACAGAAGAAAATAAGCATTTGTGAAGCCAAAGAAAAAGTCTCTACATCTGTCTTTAGTATGGCACGGTTTCACCAAGTAAGGGCAAAAACAATCAATGAATTTCCTTTTAATTACATAAGACCGAATTCGAAAATGCGTTTTTTTTCGGTGATTCTCTTACAACCAAAAGAGGGATTAAAGATTTACTTACGAAAATCCATCTATCCTGATCCTTTTATACCATTTGCTTAGAAGGTTGGATCTGCTAAAAATTTCATCCAGCTGCAAAAATAAAATTAAGTTAAGATGCACATCTGAAGTTGTGTACCATTGTATGTTAGTAAGCTAATTAGTGAGCTACAGTACCAGTCGACAACAGCAAAATCAAGAGTATAACACAAATCATGAATTAGGCAAGCTGCTTTATTTCTTATTCAAATTTATCGACCGGAAAGCTTTTTAAAGTTTCGTTACTCAGACAATCAGAAATCGCAGTATGAGGCAAGATCATCAACAGCATTTACTATGCAGATGATATGTACATTATTGTGAAGAACATTGAAGATCTATACTACACGGGGAACGCGGTAATTCTAGTTTGGATAATAATAAGCAAAAACTAATCTACTGGTGGTTTGCAAGAGATACTTAGGTTCCCAAGCACTATTAGGACATGTACATAGAATAGGCAAAACAGTTCAAATACCTCGGCTGTTGGTTAACTCAAACACTTTGATAAGAAATTAAAAGTACGTATCTAATTCACCAGAGCAGCGTTCCCAGTTGTTCTTCGAATAAGCGCGAACTGGGATCCCTAGAACGCATATCCGGAGCAAGTTTCAGTTTTTATATGTTACAATTTTCTTATCTCCGAAAATAACAAAGCCATGGCAACCAAATTTTGTACGTGGGTTTATCTAAGGCTAGATTTATTCGCACCACAATTAGAACCGTAGACCGGTTTCGCTCTAATTAGAGCTTGTCAGTAGAGCGAAACCGGTCTACGGTTCTAATTGTGGTGAGAATACATCTAGCTTTACATACTTTGTCCCTATATCGGGGAAGAAATGGGCCACGGCTGACAATTTACTAAATTGTTAGTTGGTTGTACACAGTCTCTATTGTTTAACATTCTGTGTTATTTGGAGCTGCCGTGACAACATACTACTTGGTTCCGCAACGAGATGGCGACACGTGTAAAAAGCCTGTTTTACATCTCACGTAGTTATGTGGTATTCTGACGGCTCCAAAACCAATATGGAAGTAGAAGCCGGTGCATATGGGGGCAACACCGATGCTGGACTATCAGCTAGCCTCGGCAACTACGCAACCATACACCAGGCAGAAGTGTATGCCATCGAGATGTGTGCAAGGGAAATTATAGAAAACCAGTGCACACATAAATCGATCAAGATATATACAGATAGCCAAGCTGCAATAACGGCTCTTGGTTCTTACCGTTGCAATTCAAAAACGGTATGGAGTTGTAAATCTGCCCTCAACGAACTTGGCAGCTGTAATGCGGTGTCGCTGGTCTGGATACCGGGTCACTTGGATCATGATGGCAATGTTGCGGCCGACGCGCTTGCCAGGAGTGGTGCCCAGGGGGACTTTGTCGGACCAGAACTGGTGCTGGGGATAACATCATGCACAGCAAAACGCACCTTAAAGACCTGGACAGAAAGAATGACAATCCAGCATCGGCAAAATCTTCCAGGATTAGCCCACTCTAAGACCTTCATAAATGGCCTGTCTGAGTCAAGGGCTAAAAGACTTCTAGAGCTAAACAGACAACAACTGAGTACTCTAGTCGGCCTGTATACAGGACACTGCCGCTTGCGGCACCACAGGCACCGAATTGGAGCCTGTCAGGAAACTGAGTGCCGGCTGTGTATGGAGAGTGACGAGACAGCAGAGCACATACTGTGTTCCTGTCCGGCGGCGGACAGGACAAGATACCTGCTCTTTGGCAACACAAAGCTTGCTCCGGAAAATCTGGATCAACTTTCGCCCACAAAGATTATCAGCCTCTGCAGAAGGCTGGCTTTGTTGGGCGAAATATAGACCATTAGGCGTGAGCCATAATAGACTTTATGGTCGAGGTGGAGGGACCGGTATGGCCCACTCACGTTCAAACCTAACCTAACCTAACCTAGTTATTTGGGTTTATTTTGTAAGATGTAAATTATGCACCAAAATTCAGATCTCTATGTTTAAAGAAGAAAAGTTATAAGCATTTAATAAAAAAATGTTTAGTGCAAGATAATTTATATGAAAATTCACTGCCATAACACACTTGCTGCGTCCTTTCTGTAGCATGAAGAAAATCAAAGTCGAAAAAACTCAAAAACGGCTGAACTTAGGTATCGAGAATGCCACTGAAGGTCGCTCCAAAATAACAGTTCTAACTCTTCTTCGGTTCTACCATTTGAAATAAGAAAGTTGATGTCTATTTTCAGTATTTGCGGAAGTATTGCCCTCTTCATAATATTTTAATTGAATAGACCTGACCATATCCTTTAGGATACCATAAAAATGGCAACTTTTCTCTAATTCATTTGTCATTGTACCTCTCACCGTTTCGGAGGTAGGAATAGTGGTACATATCACCTATTTATAACACCCTGTATATAAACTTATAGGAGGATAACACACAAATATCATAAAGAGCAGCAATCTCAAATACTTGAGGCAATTGTAAAGAATAAATTACAACAAAACGAATAATATATACGAGTTGATTCATCCAAAATCATAAGCGTAAGTATAGAATATGTCAAATAATGTTAAATGGAAAAATTGGGGTAAGGCCAAGCATAAAAAAGTTCGGAACGCAGCTAGTGCGTTATGGTAGTGAATTTTTATTAAATGCTTCAAATTTGAATAACTCAATTTACTATAGACGTAGAAAGTTGAATTTTGGTGTGTCAATTTCATTAAAATAACTTTGTACTTTTCGGAGAAAAAAATTTTTTTGAAAGAAAATTCATAATTTGAATAACTAAATTTTTTATAAACTTAGAAAGTTGAATTTTGGTATGTAGTAAGCTCTTTCCCAAGGCAATATATCCATCGAATTTCATTAAAATACCTCTGTAATTTTCGGAGAATTTTTTTTTCCAAATAAAACTCAAAATTGTCAGGGAAAACCTTGGCCGATTTTCACGGCTAACGAACTTATCCAAGCCATTAACAAAAGAAAGACACTTGCCGAGTTTCATCATTTATATATATATATATATATATATATATATATATATATATATATATATATATATATATATATATATATATATATATATATATATATATAAATTTTAAGTGACCCCGGATATGGGTGGTTCTAGGGGTCCTAGTTCTCGCTAATTTGAATTTTTTTTGCAAAGTCTTACCATCGATACCCCTCTTAGTGAATTTTGTTAAAATAAAAATTCACTAAGAGCGAAAAGCTAAGGTGGTTGAGAAATTTGCGCGAATAGACTTAATACATGATACATTAATGAAAGATATATCGTTAAAAATATAAGCCATTTGTCAGAACCTGATCATCAGGTATAAGACTTTAAGAAGAAGACATACGGCTACTAAGTAATGGTCGCAACAAACGAAACACGAAGATTCTGATAAAAACTATGCAAAGTTAGACGAAGTCAACCTACCTGTGATTGTACTTCATTCGCCAGTATTTGCCACTCTTTGGTATTCCTATCCAAGAGCTCTGGTACCCATTTGGCACCTCCTACCAACTTGATGGTACCTGCTAGATCACATTCCCCACTGCATATTCCTGGGGTTGTAGGCTTTGGTGTTGTAGTTGTAGTAGTAGTTGTGGTAGTACTGGTGCTACTTGTAGTGACGCTGGCTTCAGTAGTACTAGTAGAAGCTGTTCGTGCCGCTTCCAACAACTTTTCAATAGATATGGGTGTGGTTTGTGGAGTTGGCCATCCAGTGAATTCAGTTGTTGCCCTGTAAATGTAAAGAAAATAGTGAGTGTAATCGCTGAATTCTGGCCTACATTTTAAATTTTTTTCAAATGCGAACGAAAGGTTTTTATAGTAGTCTCACTTCAAATCTCAAAGCATAACAATTATCCAGAGGTAATTGCTGTTCCTGTGTTAAATACAGGGTGTAACACACTATCATATGCCGCCACAAATGTGGGGTTATTCACTCAGCAAAAATAACAAGTAAAGTTTATATGAGCATGCTAAAACCTCGATGGTATAGCGGTAAGGACCTGTGCCTCTAGACATACAGTTCCTGGGTTCGATTTCCAGCAGAAGCGTCAAACTATTTTCAGTACATACTGTAAATTAACACCAATCGAGGTGGCATATTGAATGTCTGCACGTCCCTCCCTTCGGAGGGGGCGTTAAGACGTCGGTCCGGGGAACCATGCGATGTTGGACACGTTAAAGATCCCTAAACTTCTTACAGAAAGGAAGGGATTTGGCCAAATTTCCAGAACAGTGAGGTCAAACTGCTCCCTGGTGTCGGCGATTGACCATAGTGGCGAAAATATGCAGACATTAAAAAAAAACATGGTAAGGCAATGCTTCGTTTTTATGATATAGAGCGTTGTAGTATAACAAAACAGTAAGTTGTTCATAACTCTTTAAATATTTGTGCCTAGAAATTGCTTTTTGACACACTATTATGGCATAATTTTTTATATTTTTGACAGGTCGTTACTTAGTTATCGATCTCAGTGGCGTGCGTACAGGGTTTACTTTTTCATCTATTTTGTGTACGCCTCTTGAGTTTTCGACGAATGCATATACAATATGATTAACCCCACATGGCATTTTATCCCTTTAGCATTTTTTTAAATCTATAATTTAGAAAAAAATCTAAATACCCAGTATAAACCAGAGGGGGTGGTACATAACAGTGATATAGTGAGATACACATATTTTTTGAACATTAATTAGCTTTTTTAGTTATATATATATATATATATATATATATATATATATATATATATATATATATATATATATATATATATATATATATATATATATATATATATAGGATGGCACATTGAAAACAAAACAGACCGATTTGCGTCCAGAGATATTTTTTTTAAGAAACGCTGAAACACGTCAAGCTTAATATTGGGGGGGACATGTTTTGACATAAAACTCAAGTTTGTCGCATCAACCCCTTAAGGGTGGTGATAACAACCCTTATATTTTAAATAGGGAACATGGGTTGAGTGTTACATCATTTGAAAGCGCTTTCTTTTATGAATTCAGCACACAATTTTTTTTGCAAGTTTTATCAACTCTCTTAAAATGAGTTGAAGATGCAAAAACGCATTTCACTCATTCCGATAAGAAATGTGCTGATAGTCAATGTTTTGTTAAGTCGTAAACAAAAAATTGACATCGGAACATTTCTTATCGGAATGAGAGAAATGCGGTTTATGATTTCAGTTTATCGGTCAGTTTGATACTTGATAGTACCACCGAAAATTATTTTCACAATGGTGTATTCTGTAGAAGAAAGAGTTGAAATGATTACTCTTTTTTTCAAAAAGATGACTGTACCGCAAATTTGTTTAATGAACGACATCCGAACAGACATGTTAACAGAAAATACATTTTGGAGTTAGTTGCAAAGTTTCGAAAAAGTGGTTCAGTAGCCAACAAAAAACGGGATTCTGAACGTGAATTTCCGGTTAGAAATGAGACTACTGAGATTGAAGTTTTAGGACAAATTGCTGCAGACCTAACTTTGAGCACGAGAAAATTGGCCACTGTTTCAAAGATCAAAAGAAGAACCAGTCAGCGAATATTGAAGCATCATAAATTTCACCCGTATAAAATTTATCTTGTACAACTGAACAACGATGACTTTGATGGGTGGCTGAAGTTTTGTGAAGTTATGACTGCACGAATAGCTGATAACGGGAACTTTCTGTTCAATACCTGTTTTTCAGACGAGTGTGCGTTTTTATTAAACTCTACAGTCAATCGTCATAATTGTCGTTATTGGGCAGATAATAATCCAAGAAATTTTCACGAAGTACACACTCAAACTCCAGAGAAATTGAATGTCTGGACTGGGATTTTTGGAGACCGTTTAATCGGACCAATTTTTCTTGATGGCAATTTGAGTGACGAAACGTATTTGGAGTTACTAGAAGATATCGTCTACCCTCTACTAATTGACATTTATTTGAAAATGATGATCGCTATCAAGAAAATCAATTAGTGTTTCAACAAGATGGAGCTCCGCATTTCTCACAACGTGTTAGGGAGTTTTCGAACAGAGAGTTTCCAGGACAATGGATTGGGCGTAGAGCTGCTATTAAGTGGCCCCCTAGATCACCGGATGTAACTCCTTTAGACTTCTCTTATGGGGCCATTTAAAGAGTAGAATTTACGCAACAGAACTGGAGTCTCTGGAAGAATTACGACGACGCATTGTTGAAGAATGCCGTCTAATAACTCCACAAATGCTCCAGAATGTCAGAGCTCGTTTTGAACAAAATTTGTACTTTTGTATGGAAGCTGGTGGTCAACAATTTGAACACTTACTTAACTGAATAAACATTTTTGAACGTTTGGTTTTGTTTTTTAGTTCTTTTTAACGAAAAATTGCCTAATTAGTGTATTTCTTATCACAATGAATGAAATACGTTCTTGCAACTCCAACTGTGAATAATTTTTAAACGAGTTAATAAAACTTCCAAAAAAATTAGTGTGCTGAATTCATAAGAGAAAGAGCTTTCAAATGATGTAAGACTCGACCCATGTTCCCTATTTAAAATATAAGGGTTGTTATCACCACACTTAAGGGGTTGATGTGACAAAGTTGAGTTTTATGTCAAAACATGTCCCCCTCAATATTAAAATTTACGTGTTTCAGCGTTTTAAAAAAAAATTCTCTGGATGCAAATCGGTCTGTTTCGTTTTCAATGGGTCACTGTATATATATATATATATATATATATATATATATATATATATATATATATATATATATATATATATATATATATATATATATGTATGTATGTATGTATCGGAGCGATAACTCAAAAAAACTACTACGCTGATTTCAATCAAACTTGGCAAAAATCTTGTTTGAGCGAAAACCGATGTGGGTTTGTTAATCAGTCTTTATGCTCAAGTTTTTCTGGTAGAAAATCGTGGAAAACTGTTTGAAAACGGTATATTTTTTTAATGATTAAAGTGAGTGGAATGGAATTTTTCACATATATAGAGCATTCAAAGATCTTCTCATATATTAATTTTGCGACGTTTTTCTTAACACAAATGTATGTTATCCGGAATTAAAGAAATTTAAAAGCTACGACACGCTCCTAAAAGTTTATTAAGGTGCTGTGTAATGTGCGTGCGAGAGGTTGACATAACGGTGGTCTTAGTTTGTTTTTTTTTAATGTTGGAAGGCTACAAAATCTGCCTAATAAATTGAAACAGCCAGAGTTGTCAGTTTCAAAATTTGATTACACAAACTTGGGAACTTTCCCTCGTTAGGAAAATTAACGGTAATATTTATTTCTAGAATTGATTTGTTATTCAAAAAGTTATATGGTAAAATCGGCAGCTAAAGAGTTTAGGCCTGATTTTAAGTTGTGATCGAAACAACAAGTAAATAGAAACCTGATAAGTTGAATAAAACGTTTACAATTATAACATTTTTTGTGATATTAGTCTAGGGAGATTTATCTATAGATTTGGCATTCTGATATGACCAACGACACGATTCTTGGTCACGTGGTCAGAAATTAAATTGCTATTGGTTTGTTCTGTTATGTGCATTCTTATAGCAAAATGACGCGGTTTATGTAGCGTCATATGTCATATAAATTTATTTTAATTTTAGGTTAATGAGAGAATAGGTTCCCTTTCGATTAACAATTTTGGTTTATATGAAAAGCTTGTGAATTAAATCATTGCATTGTTTAATGATATTGCGAAATAAGTGAGTTGTCCAAGACCTTAACCTTTAAAATGAGTTATGTTAAACTCTTTCACACAGGAACAGTACGTATGCAATCAGGACTTAAAAATTGTGTAAATATTGCAAAATTTGAAAATAATTTAATTCTTTATTTAAAATCGAAACTTAAAAATTAATAATGAATATATAAACCTTGGATAAATGATCACTTCAAGCGAACGGCTATACCACGTTGAAGAAACCGATTGTCGTGCGATCACCGAAGTTAATACGGGCATGATCAGTGCCTGGATGAGTTACCGCCTGGTAACACCGTGTGCTGTTGCCTTTTTTTAAAGGTAGTGACATTTCTGTTATGTTCTTATTAGCGAATTTTTATTAAAAAAAGGATTTTTATTTTAAAAAAAATGCTAATAGAGAGGTATCGATGTTGAGACTGTAATTTTTTTTCAAACGAGCGGGAATTTAGGCCTCTAGAACCCGAATATAAAAAAGAAATATGAGCAGAAAGTGCGAAAGAAACAGCTTAGTTGGACCTCTTTAAGCTGCTTTTATTCCATTTTCTAGCTATACCTCCTTAAAATCCTGTTTACCGCACGCCGAACCTCTATATTCACCGCAGGTTCCGTAACTTTCTTAGGGGTGGCTCCAAAGGATTTTTTCTTGTTTACATTGTTCTTGTTTATGCATTAAGGGTAATTGTAGGCATGCAGAAGGGGAAGGAGAACCCCCGCGACGAAGCAGCGAACCAAGATTTTCAATTTATGTTTCAATTGTTATCTCATTTAATTTTTTAACATATTTTTCCAAAAATGATTTTGAGGTTGCCTTGTTTGTTAGTCTTACATAGTAAGCTGCAATATTTTATCATTTTCAAAAAGTATGGATACAGCAAACGTAAATAAATGTTGGAAAGGATCTGTGTGCAGCAAGTATGTTATGGTAGAAAATTTTCGTAAAAATACTTCAAATCCGATAGCTCAATAAATTTCCCATTAAGCTAGAATCCTCAATCTTGAACCATAGTAACACCTATGTAAACGCACCGTGGGTACTAAATTTAAGAAAAATAACATAATGAGCTTCGCGGATAACTACCAATTTGTTTAAAAAAACCTTTTTTGTTGTTTATTGTTTGTAAAAACTGGATGGGTTGACTAAAACAAACCATCCAAGCAATTAATAAGGAAAAATACCTGCCATATTCATAATTTGACAGGTACATTCCCTTTCTAAATATTTTTTTCTGAAAAACTTTTGTAACTTTAATGAAATTTGTAATACAATTTTTTAAAGACACTTGCAGTACTCACATACTATGTCTAAGACCAAAATTTAATTTTTTAGTTCCATATTGAATATACATTTTGTCAAATAATCGCTAACTGGGACTTTAGAACCGATCTCCAAGGTCCATTTAAATTTAAAGAATTAGTTTTAATAATATATATTACTAATAGTGTACAATTCTTATAAAAATTCACTACTATAACGTACTTCCTGCATCTCAAAATTTTTAGTATTTTTCAAGTTACAGTTCTTATAACGAACAAAGTTCCTTTAGATAAACTGTCACAAAGGATGATAAATAAATTGTATATTAGTTCTGATAAAAAAATAAAAGCAGTAAATAAGTTTGGCAAAATTTTACTTCACATCAAAATCTTAACATTTAGGTATATGCAATGCTATAGTAGTTTTCAAGAGAATAAAAATGGCAATATGATGAATAAATAAAATACAGGGAGTTGTATTTAAAATAACCAAGATAGTTGGAGTTATATATACCTATAAAATACCAGGATAATTTGAGCACCCTGTAAACTATTCAAAACTGTCAAATGCATTAGGTGATAGAGCAATAATCCTAATATTTTAGGTTACAAAAGAATTTTCCTACAAAATTTTTTGTTGTCCGTAAATCTATTTTTTTTCAAACCTTCACAAATATTGAAAAATCAAAATATTCTAAAAACCGTAATAGATAGGTATATAGGGAACCATTATGACGTGGATCTTATCTTTTGCGCAAAATGCGAAACTGCCCCCAAATATAGGCTGTTCCATAAGAAAAAACATAGCTTTGATGTGCCATTCTTTTTTGGAATACTCTGTATACTAAAAATATATATTTAAAATGTAGCTACTATTCTGCCCTACTTAGTTAAAACGTCCTAACTCCATTTTTTTTATTTTCGACTTTTTAGCATATACAGGTAATTCTAGGTCAAACCTATCTAATCCCCCAAGTTAGAACGTCCTAACTTCACTTTATCCCTATCAGAATTACTTAAATGTATTGTCCTATGTTCATAAATTACGACTTTCCAAGCGCAAAACGTCCTATCTATGATTTACAAGAATAAATCGTCCTATGTTCTAAGTTAGGACATTTTAACTTAGCATTCACGGGAACATACGTTATTTACCTCCTTTCGTTTTACACTTAGGATACCTAAAACGTTGCGGTTTAAAGCATAACATAACCTAAAATAAATTCAGTGTTTTGACATTTGAGCAAGTAGTGGTGTTGGTATTTTACTTGAAATTAATCAGTGTAGTGTGTAGTGTAAGAGCATAGTTATAATTATTATTATCAAACGTAAGTACCAACTTATTTTTTTAAGTATTTGTATAAAATTTGTTATGTGTGTACGTATTCATGGTCTCCTGTTTTATTTTCACATAATTACAAAGTATTGAGTATTATTATTATTTATTAATGGTCTCCGGTTTCGCAGAAAAGCCATTATATTGCCTTCTAAGACTTAAAATAATAAATACTATACTACACACTCGTGGTGGGTAAACATTTTGGTCATTGTTGTTTATATACAAATATTATTCAGCAGAGGATTGAAGCGGCAGTTTACATCGTATATACTTTCAGATTTCATTTCCAAGATCGGCGTTTTCGCGATCTGTATAATACAAAAAAAAATTATAATTAAAATAAACACAATAAAATTTATGATGTCGAAATATTGATTCAATTAACAGTTTTTTTTTTATTTTAAAGTATTTCATTTTTCTGATATCCTTTGTTTATTGCAGAATGTCAAATCGAACTAAGAAAATAATAGCCTTAGCTTTGAATACCGAGCTCCACCAAAAAATTGCAACATTTAAAAACCAGAATAAAACAAATCGACCTAAAAAGAATGACGATCCCGAATATTTACCTAGAAATATGAATAATTGTGACCTTAACAGCAGTGAAAGCGAATTTAGCGATAAAGAAAACGAGCTACAAAAAAACGTAAAATACCCTAGGACAGAAATTGGCTTGCAACAAGGAGAAAATTCTGGCGGTGAGTTGTTAGATAAAAATAATGAAGAATATGAAACTGCTACAGAGGTAGTTAAATCTATTTTGTCAGACATATTGGCAAAGGTAGAAGAAGAGGCTACAAAAAATATGAAAAAAGTATACACAAAGAAAGGAAATCCCAGAAAACGAAGGTTATTTGAAGAACCCCTTGCCCAAAGAAAGAAGCATAAACTAGAAACAAGAGTGTCATCACACGGCGTGCAATTACCTTGCAATGAAAAATGTAGATTGAAATGCCCTAGTGCTTTAAATTTGGAAAGACAGACTCAGATTAATAATCAGTTTTGGGAAATAAGTAATACTGCACAAAGGGCATTTATATTGGGTTGCATAAAAAGATGCGCGAAACAAAGTAAAAAGGTTGATAATTCTAGAAGAGAAAATAGTTTTAAGTATGTCCTTAAAGATTCAAATGGAAGAGAAAATTATGTTTGCAAAACTTTCCTACTCGCTACTTTGGGGTTTCATCCAGCAAATGATCGATTGTTAAAGTCTGTTAGGGATACACAACCTACAGCTTCTATGTCCAAAAAAGACATGCGTGGTCACCACCCCAGCGCCTCTAAAATTGACAAAAATTTGCTTACAGATCACATTAGAACTTTTCACCCAGTTATTTCCCATTACAGGAGAGAACATGCCCCGAACCGCCTCTACCTGTCAAGTGACATTTCAATTACTTTGATGCATAAGGATTTTATGGAGAAGAATCCAAATGTTAAAGTGTCTTACGAGGTGTATAGACAGGCAGTCGCTAGCATGAATATCTCATTCGCAAATTTAGGAAACGAAGAATGCTTCGAGTGTGAGAAATTTAATTTGCATTTAAATAGTTCTCTCCATAAAAAAGAAGATCCAAACACTGACTGTGGAGACTGTAAAGAATGGAAACAGCACAAAGAAAAATATGTCGCTGCAAGAGAGGAATATGAGAAAGATAAGAAAGAACGGGAACCCGAGAAAATAATTGTTTCAGCTGATTTACAAAAGGTGGTTTGTTTTTTGTGTGTGTATTTAACTTAACGTGTTCAAATTTTCTTTTAGGTGATAATGTTACCAAGGGCCGACATGTTTAAGGAAGTCATTTTTACTCCAAGGATCATTGCCTTCAACGAGTCATTTGTCCCAGTTGGTGCCTACTCTAAAGTTTTCAAACCATTGGCGGTAATTTGGCACGAAGGAGTCAGTGGTCGGAAAAAAGAAGATTTGATTTCTACATTTTTTGCGTTTTTTCTAAATAACAGAGATACACAAAATATTACAATTTGGCTCGACAATTGTGCGGCCCAAAATAAGAATTGGGCTCTATTATCTTTTTTTATTTTTATCGTAAACTGTGCTGATGTCGAATTAAAATATCTAGATGTTAAATATTTTCAGTCCGGTCATACCTTCATGTCCGCGGACGCATTTCACCACCAAGTGGAGCTTAGCTTAAAAAAGGCACGCAAGGTGCTTGATTTTGATGATTTTAAATCAGCTGTTCAAAAATCAAACTCGTCAAAGGTGGAAGTGAAAGAAATGAACATACATGATTTTTTTCAATGGAAGGATCATTCTTCTAAATTCAAGTTACAAAAAGTCACCCCCAAGCCCTACCTTAAAGACATTGTGCATTTCAACTTCAAAAGAGGGGAAAATGTAGTTTATTATAAGAATGCGTTTTCTGATGAGTTTAGATTATTAAATTTTTTAACGGCCAAAGAACAAAAAGAAGGGATAAAAAAACCTTCTTGTCTAACAAAACATAGAGGTATCCCTTTAGACCGCAAAACAAATTTAATATCAAAACTTCAGGCAATTATCCCAGAAAATCGTATGATATTCTGGAACGAATTAGCTACCTCAGAAACCGATGTCGACCTTGACAATGAAACTGATTAGACCATAAATTTCGTTAATAATTACGTGTTGGCTATTGCAGCTGTTATATAATTAATATGTATTCTGTTTTGTCAAGTTTACTATCAATAAATATTTTGATAAAAATTCCCGTTGACTTTTTTATCATGCATTCCATAGTTAAAACGTCCTAACTGTTATTTTTTTGTATTATTTCAAAATCTAAAGAACATACACATTTTTCACTTTTTGTACTAAATATGTAATCCTTAACCACATCTATGAACAAAATAATAATCCTCGTTTAGTGTGAAAGGTAGTTTGCATAATTGAATTTATAAAATCTCAATTATTTCAGTTTTAAGAAATCGTGAGTTAGGACGTTTTAACTAAGGGGGGCAGTATTGACCTACATAACGTTACTTCAAAAAAGATGTTAAAAGTGTGCTGTTTAGACGTAAGAGTCCGCCCCATTACCCGTGAAACATCCTGTATATATATATATATATATATATATATATATATATATATATATATATATATATATATATACAGGCTGTTCCAGTTTATAGTAGCAGGACTGTCCCAAATGATTTACTGGGTGTTACTTTTCCGGGTTCCGTAGACTATTTGAAATAATAGAACTTTTTCGCGTACACCACTGACCTTTTATAATACATCTTTCTTAAAGAACAATCTCTTAGCAACATTTCTAGTTTCTTGTGGTGTTATGTTATGTTGAGCGGTTATTTAAATATTACTAGCTTTTTGAAGCAGTTATGTTTTTTTTTAATTTCAACAACCCGTATCTTCCGTAGGAAGCTAATTAGATGTTATGTTTATATGAACTTTTTTTTCAAAATGATCTGTTCTAGTGATTGTTAAAGTCCCACTACTACTACTTCCCAAGGGAAATGCAGGGTGTTTAAATTTTTAAAAAGTTACAAAAAATTTCAACACCCTGTATTTTCCTTAGGAAGTAGTAGTAGGACTTTAACAAGCAATAACGGATCATTTTGAGAAGAAAAGTTCATATAAACATAACCTCTAATTAGCTTCCTAAGGGAGATACGGGGTGTTGAAGTTTAAAAAACCATAACTGCTTCAAAAACTAGCAATATTTCGATAAGCACTCAAGACAGAATAAAACCACAAAGAACCAAAAATGTTTCTAAGAGATTATTCTTTGAGAAAGAGGTACTATAAAAGGTCTGTGGCGTACGTGAAAGAAGTTCTATTATTTCAAATAGTCTACGGAACCCGCAAAAGTAACACCCAGTATATAACTTGGGACAAGAATACCACCGAATAACAATCTCAATCTAGATAGAAGGTGTACGGAATTGCATGCAAATATCTCACTCCGTTCTAAAGATATTGTAAAAGATTGTTTAAAAATATTAAATTTCCACACCCTGTATCTCCGTTAGGAAGTAAATAAGAGGTTATGTTTAGATGAACTTTTTGTCTTAAAATGATCCGTTATATTGACTGGTAAAGTCCCGCTACTATAAACTGGGACACCCTGTATCTATATAATTTTCGTAAAAAATGTAGATCACTTTTATGAAAATTCGTTACCATCACGCATTTGCTGCGTCCAAACTTTTTTATTTGCGTAATATGCAGTACTCAATAGTAAACTGTTCCTTTAATCTTTAGAGCCTGTGAGAATGTTGGAAAATTACCATTTAAATAAAGGGTTTGTAGGTATTACTTAATGATAAAAAAACACTCGTATTTAATAGTTAAAAAACATTTCGAATGACGGCTAAATTTTTTGGTTGATTTAGGTGCTAATTAGTTTGTGAACACAGCTTACCTGGTGGGCCATCCCTTTTGAATTGTAGGGGCAAATGGTTTTTGCGTTTCTTCTTCTGAGTCAACACTTTTAGGTGTTGTCAATCTCTTCGCAGATTTTCTTGCGCCACCTGGTCGGCTTGGGAAAACGACTTTAAAACCTCCTGCTTTTGCTGTGCTTGTAGTTGGTGAAGTTGTGGTTGACGAAGCAGTTGTCCTAGTGGCTTCTGTTGTAATTTTAAATCCTGCTGGTAGAAGGCTTGGAGGAAGATTTTCCTTAGTTATTCCTGTTGACTTCTCAGTAGAAGATTTTGGTTTAAAACCCGGTGGAAGGAATGCACTTATATCAACAGGTTTGGCGTCTTTTAGTAAACTTTCAACAGATTTTGGTTTAGAAGTTGTCGTAAACTCCTTTTTAGGCTTAAAGCCTGGCGGAAGTAAAGCACTAATGTCGTCGACAGGTTTTGCTTTGGATAATATTGAGTCTATAGAAGATTTTTTCGTAGCTGATTCAGATTTTTTAGTACTGGATTCTGGTATTTGTTTGTAACCAGGGGGTAATAAACCGGAAAGATCCTGCACTGGTTTTGCTTTTAATAAAATTGAATCGATGGTTTTTGGCACTTCTGTCGTTGACTTGGGTGGTTTATAACCAGGTGGTAGAAAAGCAGATATGTCATCTTGTGTGACCCTATTTAATATGTTGTCGATTATTACGGATTCAGGTGCTTGAGTTGTTAACGCATGATCAACTGTTGGTTGCGTATTATTTTCAGATTTAGGGACGTGTGTTGTACTTCTTGCGTCTGTTTCCGATTGTTGGTATTTTCTCAAAATATCTTGAACCAATTTCGAGTTACTGCTCGATGTTTTTTCTGGCTTATATCCAGGAGGTATCAGAGAAGTAATGTTTAGCGGTTGACTGTCTTTGGTCTCTCTGAATGGTTCATCCCCTTGGGGTAAATTAAGATCGACAGTTGGTTGTGCAGTGCTAGCGCTTTTCTTATTTTGAAACTTAGGTTTAAATACTGGTTTTCTAGGTCGATTTGTCGGCCTTGCGTTTGGAGAGAATTTTCTTATAACAACTGGAGGTAGCGGTGACTTTGCGGTGGTAGTGGTAGATGATGAAGATACTGATTCTGTTGATACAACACTCTTATCTAACATTGTGGTAACATCAAGAGTGTCAGTTATATTTTCTCTTATAACGGCAATATTATTATCTTCGTTTTTAAACCCACCTGCAAGTAGTCCACTCGAGAGATCAGACTGAACTCGATCCAATTTGTCAATCAAACTCTCTGTTGAAGTTTTAACTTTTTGAGTCGTTACTGGTGGCATAGCGGTAGCGGGTACTTCACGAGGAATAGTTTCATTTATTTTATACTTTTCAGATTCAGTCTCAACATCGACCTCTTCTTCAAAAGCATCTTCGGATTCCTCGGAAGCCTCATCGTGATGCTCGTTGAGTAATTTGACTCTTTCTTCTTGCTCGACTACCGAGGATGGCAGATATCTGGCACCCGATACACTTCTGCTTGTCTGAACTGAGGCAATCACAACCCACGTATCTGTTGTGTTGTCATCTGGTGAATTGGTCATTTCTTGTGTAAAAACAGGCAGAGGAGTTGCTGATGGAATGACAGTATTGTTCACAACACTTTTGGTTGTGACTACTGATACAACCAGCTGAGGCTCTGAATCTTTTTTGTTAGTCTCATTATTGACACTCACTTTTTCTTTAACTTTGTCATTGTAATTAACAGACCTTGTTAATTCATGATCATTATTTTGTGAATCTTCTCCTCCGTCGTTGAGTATAGTCGTTTCTAAATTCTCTTCAGTCGATGTGTCGATGGCACCTGTATTAACAAACCTTTGGAAATTATCGTCTTTCACTTTTGTAACAGGACCTTCCGTTATAATTTCATATTCAGCCATTTTCTGTTCCTTCTCATGTTTTTCTGCAAAAGCTTTCTCTGTTGTTTCCTCTTCTTCATTTTCATGATAGTCATCATCTTGAATGCCATTATGCTCATGCACACTTACGTCAGGCTCCTCTTGTGAGTCTTCGTATTCAATTGACGAGGGCTTTGTGGTATCGTAATCATAATCCTCGGTTATCTCACCTGTCTCTGGAACATTGGTTATTGGTTCTTCAGTAGTGTTTACTTGTATGTACTTTATAACTTCAACGTCGTCACTGTGTGATATTGATCCGAAATCTTTTAATGGTTCCTCAAGGAGTGATTCTAGATTAAACGAATTTCTGATAGTTGTTGACGGAGCATTCTTTGGCACAAATGGTTTCTTTTCAGTCTGTGTTATAAACGAGAGGGGTTTGTCAGTTGGTTTTGTGGAAGGTGAAAATTTATTTTTTCTTTCGGAAGTTGTTCTCGGTGGTGTCGGCTGTGTAGGTTTTGGACTGAAAGGGGTCTTGGTGGTTATGAAAACATCGCCATTGTTATTAACAAAATAGTCTTTCACAAGGGTTTTAGCTTTCTGGTTAGAAGTATCCGGAGCAACATACCTTGTCCTGTGGTTTAGGAAATTTGATTTAAATGTTGTTCCTAACTCAACTTTATTTTCATCAGTTTTAGTTTTGTCGTTGAAATTTTTACCCTCTTCAATTATTTTAGGCTGAGTGCTTTCATGGAGATGAGAAAGTAATTGTTCGGCAGGAAATTCTAAAGGTTTAAAGTCTTGGAATTGGGGTGGTAGTTCAGCTGGACTTTGTAATGTGATCTCTCCTAAAAAAGTTTCAGTTTGTGATGGATCTCTGTTGTGCGCTTGCGAAAATAAATGGGAATAGTTTGGTCTGTGTGTTGAAGGAACTATTGCCTGGGGAAATTGATTGTTGAGTGGCTTAAAAGGAGTTGGTACATTAGACTGAACGTATTGTATAGGAACATTTTTTGGAGGCTGTTGTGTTGTAAATCTATACTGTGGCAGCGTTTGCTGTAAGTGCACTGGTAGGTCTGATGTTTGCAAGTCCCTCTGAGGCAGGTACGAATCTATTCTTTGAAATCCTGCTCCGCCTGGCCTGAACGATATCACACCCTGAGGATTTAAGAATTCGTTCGTATTCTGTTGATAATTTGGTATAAATTGTGTGCCTCCAGGCCCAGTAAATAGGTAGTTTTGACCTGAAACAAAAACATATATTAAAAGCCGCACACTTTCAAATTATATATATATATATATATATATATATATATATATATATATATATATATATATATATATATATATATATATATATATATATATATTTATAATACATTGCATTATAAAAACTAATCCTATAAGTTTTATAGTCTCAGAACTACAAGAAATGTTGTTACAGTGGTCTTTTAAATTTTTTGTTCTTTAACGTCGGTCTATTTCCGCGGCTATGGTTAATCACCAACCCAGGGAGCAGTTTCACCTCACTATCCCGGAAATCTAGCCGAACCCTCGCCTTTCTGTAAGGTGGGTATGGATCTTTAGCGTGCCCACATCGCATGGACACTGGACCGACGGCGTTACGCCCCCTACGAAGGGCGGAACGTGTAGACATTCCACTTGCTTAAATACAATGCCGCAACCTCGGTTGACGTTAATTGTATAGTATGTACTGAACAAGTTAAAGGGAAATCCTGGGAATCGAACGCGGTACCCCTTGGTTCAGAGGTACACGTCCTTACCACTGAACCACCGCGGCTCAGGTTACAGTGTTATAAATAGATATTTTCACACTTAACTTATTCCAATTCAAAAACAATACCTACGAATTTTTGCCGAATATGATTTTACTACGGACGTAAGACTTCGATGGCTCAGTAGTGAGAACCTCTGCCTCTGAACCCAAAGGTTCTGGGTTTGATTCCCAGTAGATGATTCTTTTACTTTTTCGGTACATACTGTAAAATCGGGGTTGTGGCATTGTGTTTGAGCAAGTTTAATGCCTGCACGTTCCGCCTTTCGGAGGGGACGTTAAACCGTCACATAGCGTGTACCATGCAATGTTGGGCGTGTTAAAGATCCCTACCCTCCTTAAAGAAAGTCAACGTCCGGCGAAATATCCAGGATAGTGAGGTGAAACTGCTCCCTTGCGTCGGTGATTGGCCATAGTCGTGAAAATAGAGGGACATCAATAAAGAGGACGAGTGTCAATTTGATCATAGCTTTGTTTTCGTTTTTACGTTATTAATTTGTTATAGTTCCTTTAATTATTCACGACGCCATTCCTTAGCAATGCGACAAGCTTATCAACACATGTCACCGCTTCACTCTAGATATACGAGTGTGTATGTATATATATATATATATATATATATATATATATATATATATATATATATATATATATATATATATTTATATCTAGATAACCAATTTTCATTGACAAAAAAAATCATATTACGGCACTGTAGCAAGAAACAATAAGTTAGTGAAAATGCTGATGTGAATTTTCACGTCAAAAATCAAAGTATAGTTGCGCAATAAAGTTTTAAAAGAAGAAAGTTCCCTGAAGCAACAAAATTGAAGTCCCAATTGATCAAAACAAAACAGCTCTAGCTTAAAGCATCTTTGCTAATGGTGTCGTCTCAACAAAATTTACATCTTTTAAAAAATATTACGAGAGATATATTAAACGGTTTCTGAAAAACAGTAAAAAACACGGGAGATTTAAAACGGCGTCTGAAAAACTGTTTGACTTATCGGTATGTAGATGTATGGACTTTGTTCAATGTAGATGCAATGGCAAAGTACCATATGCTAAATCAAAGTTCCTATTGCCCAAATAACCCAGCGTAAGATGGCAATTTGTAATGTTGATTTAAAAGGAACTAAGAAAGAAACTATAAGAAGACAGTAGTTGTTACCAGAAGATCAAAGTTTACGGACAAAAGAGCAAAACAAAGATGAAAAACAAACGAAGTTCTGAAGATTCTAGTACAGCTCTAAGCTTGCTTTTACATCTGTTTCGATACGTAGTTCACAAATTAGAATGCACTTACTCAGTTTGGCTTA
This sequence comes from Tillus elongatus, assembly GCA_964006375.1. NCBI lineage: Eukaryota > Metazoa > Arthropoda > Insecta > Coleoptera > Cleridae > Tillus > Tillus elongatus. Next base: position 205,152,129 of record OZ023262.1, on the reverse strand, counting down.
TACCTGTGGTCGAACTGATACCTGCGATAGATTAGCAGCAAGTATTGCAAGTATAGTTTTAAAAGTCATGGTTTTGTAACTGAGGATCTTTCAAAGCTAATTGATACGAGCAAAATAAGAAGGCAGCGAGTAAAGTCGGGAAAATAATTGGTTTCCGATAGAGACCCTCGGATCCCTTCTTACTACAAAACCTGAATGCTATAAGATATCAAGTACCGCCCCGCTTGGTCGCTCAGACTACGGCATGGTCACTGCTTTCTGCGCAATGCAACCCACGGTCACACAGTCATCACACCCACGTATCGTTGGGCACTACAACTCCGCAAACTGGGACGAAATGCGGGATTACTTTTCCTCATTTCCATGGGCGTCTGTCTGCTTCTCTCATCCCGACCCCTCCGATATCTCACAAAACGTCACCGAAATTATCCAAGCTGGCATGGAATTATTTATTCCACGTACACAGAAAACCTCTTCAGCCACTAAAAAGCCCTGGTTCTCTAAATCCTGTGACAAGGCCAGACTTAAAAAGGTCAAAGCACACAAAACGCTTCTACACAATCCCAGTCAAGAAAATCGTCAAGCATTTAACGACGCAAGAAACCGCTATGTCCGCATTCTTTCTGAGGCAAAAAACTCGTTTAATAACCACATCAAAAACAAAGTCCTTTTAAGCTCCAACGGCGACAAACCCTTCTGGACTCTTGCTAAATCTATTGGGAATAATTTCTGTAAAAGCACGTTCCCACCTCTTGTCTCAGGGGATGAAATTGTTTCTACCGCCCTGGGCAAGGCTGAACTTTTTGCTTCGTTGTTCACCGGCAATTCTACTCTCAACCCACCTCCAAACGTTCAACCACCAACAGTCCCCAATGTCGCGCATAAAATGACGGATATCATCTTCAAAACAAAAAAGGTACGAAAGATGCCCTCTTCTCTTAATACCAGGAAAGCCTCTGGCCTTGACGAGATCCCAGCAATTGTTCTCAAAAAATGCGCACCAGAACTTGCTCCTGTCCTGACTCGTCTGTTTCAGATATCTTACAATAAAGGCATATTCCCTAGTAACTGGAAAACTGCTCGAGTACAACCTATCCACAAGAAAGGATCCAAAGCGCTTCCTAGCAACTACAGGCCTATTTCTCTCCTTTCAGTCGTCTCTAAAGTGATGGAAAAGTATATAAACACCGAATTACTAAAATTTCTTGAAAAACACAGTCTAATCCACGACAGGCAGTATGGATTCCGTCAGCGCAAATCGACTGCCGACCACCTTTCCTTTGTCACCCATTCTTGGAGCAAGTCTATGGAACAACACGGTGAATCCCAGATTGTTGATCTAGACATATCCAAAGCATTCGACCAGGTCTGGCACGCAGCGCTGCTTAATAAACTTCCGGCCTATGGACTACTACCAAAACTTTGTACCTGGACAGCAAACTTCCTCTCCAACAGGAGCATATCTGTTGTTGTGGATGGCCATTCCTCTAAACTGTATCCAATTAATGCAGGAGTTCCTCAAGGTACAGCTTTAGCCCCTACTTTGTTTCTTTTCCACATCAATGACCTCCTCTCTAGCACATCCAACCCAGTTCACAGTTACGCGGACGACAACACCCTCCACTCAAATATACAATATTCTAAGCCTGTCTCTTTAGTCCAATTAGATGAGGATCGCAGACTCATGGAGGGTTCTGTCTCCGTGGATCTCCAAAAAATATTAGACTGGGGAAGTAGAAATCTTGTACAATTCAACCCCAAGTCTTGCTTTCTTTCTCACAAGAGATACACCAGCCCTAGACCCATCACAATGAACAACCAAGTTATTCAAAGTAATGAGTCATTTTCTCTTGTTGGCATTTCTGTGGATCGAAATCTTAATTGGCACCAACATGTCACATCAATTGCAGAAGCGGCTGCCAAGAAATTAGGTTTCCTTTTCCGGGCTCGCAAATACTTTTCACCAGCTAATCCCTATACCTTATATACTTCACAAATAAGGCCAAACCTCGAATACTGCTCCCACATATGGAGTGCAGCTGTCGCTTCAACACTCGCTATCCTGGAATCCATTCAAAAGAGAGCTATACGTCTCATCGGTGACCCTACCCTCACCCAAAGGCTGCCATGCCTTGCCCACCGACGTGCCGTTGGTGTCCTCTCTCTCTTTTATATATATCTGCACGGGCACTGCTCAGAGGAGCTTTCCTCCATAGTTCCCCACCTGCTTTCCCCAAAAGATCTACCAGGGGAACAGAGGGAATGCACCCTTTTACTGTCCAGGTCACCAGACATAGAACATCTTGTTATGCCCGCTCTTTTGTCCCGAGGACTTCCAAGTTGTGGAATTCCTTGCCGGCACATGTTTTTCCTTCTCCTCCGAACCTCCAAACCTTCAAGTCCAGAATTAACAAGCTGCCTCTTTCCTCCTTGTCAACACCCACGGTACGATAGTATTTATGCTGTAAGTCCTCGTGGTGTGTTGTTGAAATTAAAAAAAAGACCATCATTTCTCTATTAGTCACAACCGAAAGAAACCTGGGATTTACACACCCCCACAATCCTAAACACCACAATTTCTCGCTTATAAATTTAGGACTCAACTTATCGAATGCACGCGACAAGTCAAACATCACGCCAACAACATATAAACCATCATCTAGTTCCTCATGGACGTGCTGGATCACTTTTGAAGCCTCCATTTTCGGCCACCATGTTCCAATATTCCAAGTATATCTAAAACAGTATGTATTGAAAAATAATTTGACGCTTTTGTTGGGAATCGAACCCAGATCCTTTGGGTCCAGGGGCATACGTTTTTACACACACGTTCTTACCAGTGGGTCACCGAAGCTGCGTGTCGAAATTACAGACAGCTTACAAAGTGATATTTCGTGCTATAAATAATCACTTCTGTATAACGTCGACGTAAGCTACATCTGGTCGTTTAAATAATTTAGTGGCCACCGTATTTTAATGCAAATTAAGAGATATTCAGAATTTATCATTTAAAGTTTTCACATCATTCTGGTTGTATTCATGTACCACCTAATACTAATAAAATTGAGTTTATATTAGTTGTGGAGCTAGACGGCTTACATACTGTTCAGTGAAACGATTTAATTAATTAGTTCAGGAACTTGCGTCGGCCTCTCGAAACTATAGCGTCGCACAGGAAACCGTTGACCACTTCCAGAGAACAAATTAGTAATAGCCAACAGTCAGTCCAGGTTTGGGTCAGGCAACTGGTAGATCTTGCCAGCCTTTCAGATGAACCTTGTATCCTGCATGATTTCATTAATGTCTTTTGAATCGATAGAGGCTGGCTACAATTTGCCAAGTTCAGCAGCAGCAGTCGATAAATGCTACAGCTTTGACTGTGGTAATTGGTTGTGGAAGTCGTTATATAACATGCTGAATCTGTTCCGATAATTCATTTTTGAAGTTCGGTTTGGAGTTAGGAGACTTTCTTAATTAACAGCGAACATATGGTGGTCGTGAAACGAATACTATCGTTGACGGTAATACCGTTTGATCAAAAACTATAACAGGCTACGATATATTTTATTCTTTAAATAATTATTTTGAGTGTTTGACTAAAGTACAAAAATTGTTTCAAAGTTGAAATATATAGGGAAACTACCAGATACTATATTCGACAACTAACACAAGAGCTTGGAAAACGTCTTTTGATATTTGCAATAAACAAAATTTTAATATTGCTGGATAATAAAAATTCTTTTAAAAATTATAAAACTACGGTTGTTTTATTAAAGTTATAATTATTAATTAATTAATTATATGGCCAATAAGAACGTTTAGTGCGGCATCGTCTCATGTAACGACGCAAGAAACCGCTATATCTGCATTATTTCTGAGGCAAAAGACTCGTTTAATAACCACATCAAAAACAAAGTCCTCTTAAGCTCCAGAGGCAGCAAACCCTTCTGGACTCTTGCTAAATCTATTGGGAATAATTTCTGCAAGAGCACGTGCCCACCTCTTGTCTCAGGGGATAAAATTGTTTCTACCGCCCTGGGCAAGGCTGAACTTTTTGCCTCGTTGTTCGCCAGCAATTCTACTCTCAACCCACTTTCAAATGTTCAACCACCAACAGTTCCCAATGTCGCGCATAAAATGACGGATATGATTTTCAAAACTAAAAATGTACGAAAGATGCTCTCTTCTCTTAATACCAGGAAAGCCTCTGGCCTTGACGAGGTCTCAGCAATTGTTCTCAAAAAATGCGCACCAGAACTTGCTCTTGTACTGACTCGTCCGTTTCAGACATCTTACAATAGAGGCATATTCCCTAGTAACTGGAAAACTGCTCGAGTACAACCCGTCCACAAGAAAGGATTCAAAGCGCTTCCTAGCAACTACAGGCCTATTTCTCTCCTTTCAGTCGTCTCTAAAGTAATGGAAAAGTATATAAACACCGAATTACTAACATTTCTTGAAAAACACAGTCTAGTCCAGGACAGGCAGTATGGATTCCGTCAGCGCAGATCAATTGCCGACCTCCTTTCCTTTGTCACCCATTCTTGGAACAAGTCTATGGAACTACACGGTGAATCCCAGATTGTCGCTCTAGACATATCCAAAGCATTCGACCAGGTCTGGCAGGGAGCACTGCTTAATAAACTTCCGGCCTATGGCCCACCACCAAAACTCTGTACCTGGACAGCAAATTTCCTGTCCAAGCGGAGCATTTCTGTTGTTGTGGATGGCCATTCCTCTAAACTGTATCCAATTAATGCAGGAGTTCCTCAAGGTTCAGCTTTAGCCCCTACTTTGTTTCTTCTCCACATCAATGACCTCTTCTCTAGCACATCCAACCCAGTTCACAGTTACGCGGACGACAGCACCTTCCACTTAAATATACAATATTCTAAGCCTGTCTATTTAACCCAATTAGATGAATATCGCAGACTCATGGAGAGATCTGTCTCCGTGGATCTCCAAAAATATTGGACTCGGGAAGTAGAAATCTTCTACAATTCAACCCCACCAAATCACAGTCTTGCTTTCTTTCTCATAAGAGATACACCAGCCCTAGACCCATCAAAATGAACAACCAAGTTATTCAAAGTAATGAGTCCTTTTCACTTGTTGGCATTTCTGTGGATCGAAATCTCAATTGGCACCAACATGTCACATCAATTGCAGAAGCGGTCGCTAAGAAATTAGGTTTCCTCTTCCGGGCTCGCAAATACTTTTCACCGGCTAATCTCTATACCTTATATACTTCACAAATTAACAGAAAAAAAAAGTAGCACATTTTATCGACCTGACCAACATTAGTCTTTTATCGGTGATGAGTTAAGTAGACATTTCCTTATCCAAATAAATTTGACTTAAAAAATATCTAAATTTATTAATTGATAGTGTCGTGCCACAACTACATCATCGCTGGGTGAGAATGCATGGTTCCAGCATATGAAGCATGGTTCCAGCATATGAAGCACGTCACCATTTTGACCTCGAAATCAGATATTTCCTAAATAGCGTTTTCCCGAACAGATGGATTGAGTGTCCAAGAGAAATAGAGTGCCCAGTTCAATCACTTGATTTAAACACATGCACCTTTTTCTAATGGGGCCACCTGAAAAATGAAGTATACCAAGAGCGGCCAAATGAGTTAGGTGACCAGAGGGCTCGAATTTTTGGTACAGCTAGAGCAGTGAGGCAAGAAACATTTGAAAAGGCTCTGTTTGTTTTAAAAACAATTAAACATGTATTTTGACATCTTGTGATACTTTTTTTTACATCTCTTTAAATTTATTGGACAACCGTGGTCTTATTGTTATACTGGCAGTAATGAAAGGAACATTGTATTTTCTCAACATTTTAATTAACCACTTTATATGCAGAAAAAATATAAGCGTCTCTTTATTATTATTACTATCGACTTTAGCCTGAAGGGCTTTTACACTCCCTCAAAGGGGAACATTTATTCATCCCAGGTATCGCAGATACCAAAGGGATTGAGGTCAGATGACCTTTCCTAGTTACCGGGCCCTGAAAGACAACGCGACACCTCTTCATTTTCCATTACCGCCTTCTGCATAACCTTATAAAGATTCTCTTCAAGAACCAGTCTCTTTATTTTCTCTCGAAGATTCTTAGGAACCACACCAGTTGAAGACATTACTATCGGAATCACTTTGGCACTATCTGCCCTTCAGTGTCTCTTTACTTGTATGTCGAGGTCTCTGTACTTAATGATCTTGTCGTTGTAGTTTATCTCTAGATTATTAGTAGTCGGGATGGCCATATCGATCAGGGTCAGTTGGTGCAGGACTTATTCACTATTGTTATATCTGTTCTGTTGCGGGCTACTCATTGGTCTATGAGCACAGTCCGATCCCAGTACAACCTGTATCCTGAGTTTTATAGAACATACTCAGGAGTGTATCTATAGCAGGGCACCCTACTAAGATTTAAAAGTCCCAGTTTCAGAGCCAGTTCTTGATTAAGTATTTTCGCAACTGCGTCGTGCATCTCTTTATACTCTGTTGCAGCAAACGCTTGACATTCTCCGGTGACGTGCTGGATGCTCTCTGATGACTGACAGCCAAATCTACATTTGTCATCTTGGACCAAATTATCTCCAACTATATACTTCAGGTAGTTTTTTGCTGGGATGACCTGATCTTGTATGGCCAGCAAAAACCCCCCTGTCTCTGGAAACATCTGTCCAGACACCAACCAGTAGTTCGTCGCCAATTTTTCGACATGTGCCTGGGAGGTCTCATTCAGATGTCGCCCATGGAGAGGCTTCTGCATCCAAGATTGCAGCTTGTCGTGTTCAGTCCGATGGTGACTTTGTATTTCACTTTCTTTTAATTGTAGCGGTGGTGAATCATATGCTTTGCATATGTCACGGTGTAGTTCAGAAGTAACCCCCTGCTGGTGGAAATATGTACGTAGGGTCAATATCTGCTGGTCTAACTGTTTACCAATATCCAACACTCCTCTTACACCTTGGTGTGTAGGTAGGGTTACTCGCTCGATAGGACTACGGGGGTGATGCTTTTTGGATTGTGTTAGGAGTGTTCCCACTTTCCGTTGAAGATTTTTGTGGTCCGTTTTACTCCAGTTAACAATCCCAAATGAATAGTTAAGTGCAGAACATGCATATGTATTTAGAGCTTTAGTCAGGTTCTTGCCGTTAAGATGTGACCGCACCACCTGCATTACTCGTTTTGTCAACTCATTTGTCAGATCGTTCTTCATTATCGAGTGGCTTATTTTCCTCGCTTGCTGTATTCCCAGGTATTTATAACACTATTCTACATCCATCAAGGCAATGTGCTGGCCGTTATGCATTTCATATCCACCTGGTTGTATCCTCCCTCTGACTACACATAAAGTGAGACATTTGCCAAGCCCAAACTGCATGTCAATATCTCTGGAAAACCCTTGTACGATTTTAAGAAGTTGTTCCAGGTGATTCTTTGTGGATGCCATTAGCTTAAGATCATCCATATGCAGCAGATGGCTTAGCCTCATTTGCTCCCTTTCATTTCTTTTTATACCGAAGCCATATCTGGTGGAGTTCAGGCGGTTTGATAGTGGATTCAGTGCGAGGCGAAACCATAATGGGCTTAGCGAGTCGCCTTGCAATATACCTCTTCTAATTGATATCGTGTTGGTTACAATGTTATCACCTGTTTGTGCCCGTAACTGAATTTTGGTTTTTCAGGTAGACATTGTGTGTTCAGAGAAACTCAGGATATAAGTGTCGATCTTATAGATCTTCAGCACACTTATAAGTCGTTTTCAGTGCGCATATATGCGTTTCTCAAGGCAGGATATGATCAACTTATATAAGGTTGGAAGTTAAGTTATTGGTCGGTATCTGCCGGGGTCTGCAAAGCACTGCTGGTCCTTTGGCAGAAGATACGTATCTCCTTGTGTGAAAAACAATGGCATCATCTTTGGGTCAAGTATAATATTATTTATTAACACCTCCAATAGTTGATGTGTACACCCAAATTTCTCAAGCTAAAATTTTTGGACGCCATTAGGCCCAGGTACCTTCCAATTATGAAGCTCTTTAATAGTCACGCAGACTTCATCTGTGGTAAACGGCTCATGATGCATCTGTTAATAACTCTGATAAGCTCGGCGTTCGTCGTTAACCCAGGTGGGGCCAGTACTGTAGAAGGCTGTTGTGGTTAGTTGACGTTTCCAGAACTCTTCAATCTGTTTCTTATTTGAAAAAGTATCGTTCGCTGCATTCGTAGCTGACTTAAGCTGACGGTAGAATCTTTCAGAGCATTCAAACATTGCATTGTGGCACTTCCTATTGTTGTTCGCTTTATATCTTCTCAAGCGTTCTGCATATGCAGAAAGCGTCTGTTTTAAGGTGTCCAAACATTCTTGTGCAGTGTGGTTGACTGAATCTTGTGTTGAGTATTGTCGAAGTCGGCCTATTTTTTTCCTCTATTCGTTTCTACAATGTTCTGGTTTGTAATCTGCCAATGTAGTGCGTCAGTTGTCCAATTTCTTTTCGAAATGTTTCCACTATACTTATCGACATTTTTTCCCACAGGTGCATTCTTTGACGCGACTCTTTGTGATTGGGCCTTTGATCAGATGTATTAACGCCTAGAGTTTTAATTTCTGCAGTTGCTGCACAGTAAATAAGCGTGTGCATGTGCTCCAATTTGTTAACCTCTAGAAGGTGCGATGGCAAAATTATTCTGTTAAAATGTTCCAATATAATTGCCAGCCTTCTACATGATCTTAGCTTAGGTAACGGTGGTCTAGTAAGATGATTTGTTCCTTTATACTCTGCTACTCCACGTCTTATTTCTGTCGACAATTTGTCGATGAGTTCCCCATTTTGTTGCGTACCCTCCATGTGTTCTTCTGGCTCAGTATGTATGGGTTGTAGATTACTACCGTCAACCAGCATCTCATTCTTTTTCGTAACGGCTATGTTAGTAATTTCACATTCAACTTCCTGTTTGATGGCATTCAGTCTCGTTTGTGGAATAAGGTTATTCCTAAGTATGACATGATACTGATCAGCTACTCCCTGACGAGTCACCTGTATGTGTGGGTGCATTCTGAGAAATTCGGTATGGAGTTGTTGCCTATATCCGGTCGTCTGTTATCCGAGTTGTGTTGTTTCATTCATATCCATAGTCTATTTCATGCACCGTCTAGGTAATCCCATCTGGGTGAGCCCTGGCTGATTTTCCTGCGCAGCATCCTCAGTGGATGGAGCTCTTGGTCTTACTAGGCTTTCCTCCTGTTGATTTTTGCTTGTAATTTCTTGCATGATAGGGGCTCGCCTCATCAGCACTCCGCCGCCGACGTCCAGCATGCTGTCATGTCCAGCGCCGCCTCTAGGCATGCCCTGGCGAACCTTACGCAGCGGCAGTTTTCCGAGGCTTTGGTTTTGCTCCATTTCCATGGGTGTGCCACCTGGTGGCCCAGGTGGGGATGGAAGAAGGAGTAAGGTAATATGGTTAAGGAAAAAGAGGATAAATAAGACAGCGGACTGGCGTCGCCGGCTGTACCGTCGTTACGAGTAGCGGTGAGCATACTGATGGAAGCAGTATACACCCCGGCCAGACAGACCTGTGACTCTAGCCGGGCGCCCTTACAGGATGCTACAGTCCGGGCCACACGGGCCCTGGTTTTTTAGCATGGTTGTTACTTCACCCCCTCCTCCTTTCTCAGCCGGATAAAACTGATTGACAGAAATTCGAATTCAGAAATAAGTACAATTTGGACAACCCAATTCATGACCATACAGGTTTTAGACCTGACTATTATTTCGCTAACTAAGTTAGCAACATCAGAGGGATAAATAGAGGGATGAACAAACAGCAGTGTATTCATCCCTCTGATGACGTTTACTTTGTTAGCGAAACGATCGTCAGGTATAAAAACTGTATTGTGATGAATTGGGTTCCCCAAATTGTACTTATCAGTGCTCATCACAGTTTCCAACTTTTATGCATTCAAATTAACTAACTTTGAAATTTTGACATGCCAAACAATTTTCTTTCTTCTAGTTCTTTTTTCTAATGTTTTACCAGATACTTGTATTTTTAATAAATTCTTATCTCCGCAGAATACTTTTTCGATCACAATTTTTTCTCAACTGGGTGTACGCATATTTTTGTTCAAATTATATTATGGTTTCCCTACAAACATTGTAATATTATTTTCATTAACTTTCTTATTAATCATTTAACTAACAATACTTTAATGGATATTTTTCATGAAAATTCACTACCATAACACATTTGCTGCGTCCGGACTTTAATAAGATTTGCATTTGAATGATCTTTCATACTACTGAAAGTGTTTTCAGAAATATATGTCTTCAAATAATATATTATTCTATTAGTGTCATATCTTTCAAACTCAGCATTCTGGTAGATCTATGTCAGGACTGCGAATTATATTGATATGAAATACTTTCTGATAGGCAAGAGAGGAACCTTCGTTACAGAATAATCAAACTTACTAATGTGGAACGAACCGCAGTGCTCCAGAACATCGAGTAGACTCCAGTTGCCCGAAGTTCAAAGGATTACTACAATTAGAGTTGACAAATGGATCAAAATAAAGAAAATGTCTATTACAACGAAGAATGCAGGAACGGAATGCTGTAAATCAGCAAGACATTAATATCTAGGGATACTTTAATGGTACTAATTCTTGATATTTAGTGTGCTCCTAAAGTATTAAACAAATTACGCAAAAAGGAAATAGTTTTTCTTTTGGAAAAAATCCACGTGGATTTTATTTGATAAAATTACATATTTTTCAGTTAAAGACAATTTTCCATCATTATTTATTTTTGCCTAATGACGGCATAAACATTTAAAGTGAATTTTCGTAAAAAATCACTAATGAGGAGATCGCAACTTTTGATTTTCGAAAAAAATTCGGTAATCCTGTGTTCAAGACACCTCTCTAGTAAACAAACAATTCGGGTGGAATCGGAGCGCAGAGTGAACGCCGGGCGATGTGCACTGTTGCCAGATGAGTATTACCAAGGGTCATTTTAAATATAGAAGGAAATCAAGGGGTGAACAAATGTTTTTATAATGTAAATAAATGTTAATATGGCGTCATCTATATAAATCGATATTTGACATATATAGCGGAAAGCAGTAAGAAAACGGAAATGTAAAAAGTTTATTTTCAGCCATGGTGGTCCAGGGGGAAAACCTGGGCCTCTGGACCCAAGGGTACTGGGTTCAATCCCAGATTTCCCCTTTCTTCCCTTTTTAAGTACATAAGTAACATCAACAGAGGTTGTGCCATTCTGATTATGCAAGGTAAGTTGCACGTTCCGCCCTTCCCAGGGGGCGTAAAGCCGTCGGTCCCGTGTATATATGCCTGCATGCATACTGCTTTGATATCTTTCATATTTAGCCAGACGAAAATGCAAAATGCGTCCCTTCATCCGAAACAAAATCTAACATTTCGAAGGCAAGCCCATTTAGAGCCATTTTCTCGGTTATGTTTATCATCGACAGTTGTCAATAAAAATTGCTTCATTACCATGAAACATTGCGAGTTTTCGAAATAATATATGGGATACCGTCTGCTATTAGCATACAGAGTTGTATTTATCATCGCCAATTCGCAACGGAAATTGCTTCACTGACTTTTCACACTCATTTAAGGTTGGAAACTAAAATAAAAACAAACACCTCGAAGGGAAGCCCATTTTCTCGGTTATGTTTATTATCGACAGTTGTCAGTAGAAATTGCTTCATTACCATGAAACATTTCAACTTTTTTTTTACTGGATACCGTATATACAGTTGTTGTTATCATGGGCAATTCGCAACGGAAATTGCTTCATTGACCTTACTAAAGTGATTCATTCAGCTCGCTGTCCGGGAAATTTGGGTCTTAAACGTGCCCAACATCGCATGGGCACGGGACCGACGGCTTTACGCCCCCTGGGAAGGGCGGAACGTGCAGATTACCTTGCTAAATCAGAATGGAACAACCTCTGTTGATGTTACTTATGTACTTAAAAAGGGAGGAGAGGGGAAATCAGGGATCCAACCCAATAACTTTGGGTTCCGCGGCCCACGTTTTTCCCCCTGGACCACCATGGCTGAAAATTAACTTTTTACATTTCCGTTTTCCTACTGCTTTCCGCTATATATATATATATATATATATATATATATATATATATATATATATATATATATATATCAAATATCGATTTACATAGATGACGCCGTATTAAAATTTATTTACATTATAAAAACATTTGTTCACCCCTTGATTTCCTTCTGTATTTAAAATGACCCTTGGTAATACTCATCTGGCAACAGTGCACATCGCCCGGAGTTCACTCTGCGCTCCGATTCCACCAGAATTGTTTGTTTACTAAAGAGGTGTCTTCAATACAGGATTTTACCAAAAATTCTTTATCTGCGCAAACTAGGCCCCCTAGAAATATCCGGAGTCAGTTTCGAGATATATATATATATATATATATATATATATATATATATATATATATATATATATATATATATATATATATTTGTTGTTTGGAAGAGTTCTGATTATGTTTACAATTTCATTTGAATTTGTTCGCAAAGGTCTCTCTATGTAATTTTTAACGTAGTCAATAATATCACTTTGTTCCGTTGTGTTATTTGTAGGTAGAGTATGAATGTTTTCAAATATTTCTGCAAACTTATTAGCTTTGTCTTTGTCAGTGAAGTATGTGTTATTGTCACTTATTAATGTTGGAATTGACTTGTGTTGTTTTTTAAACTTTTCGTCATCTTTCAGAGTGTGTATTTTGAGAGATTTCAATTTGGTCTCCCATGTGATGTTGCTGTGATTTTTAATGAGGTGTTTAATTCCAGTGCTCAATGTGTTTTATAAATGGGATTTTGTGTGTTTTGCCATAATCTTCTTGTTTGATTTCGGAGTTTAATTTTTTGTTGTATATAGTTAGGGAGATTGTCTTTGCTTATGAGCCAGCCGTCTAACTCCTCGACTACCGTAGGCGTGGCTAGAAAAGTGTAGTGTAAGGTAGATAATCCATAATGGCTTTCAGTTATTTATTTGTAAGGTCTATTGTAGAGGCAGTTTTTTGTAAGTATTTTAAGAAATGAGAAGAGTAGCATAAATATAGAATGTTCTAATATACATTTTACGCAATATTTATCATTCATAAACCGCAATAGTTATACTAATTTTCACGTTTCAAATTTCCAGTTTGACATTAACAGGAAAAAATTATAAAATTTATAAATTAATATTTCTCGCACTTGACCTTTTTGCGCCATGAAAAAATAAACGTTGTCTGTAATATTTGATGGATTTTGTTTAACAACATACAATATTTTGGTTTTGCGTCTTCTCTGACTTTAGCGACACATTAAATGCCTATAACCTTTTTTCTATTAATTTAGACATCTACATATTGGTTATTACAATGTGAATCTGCCTACCAAATTTGGTTGCCATAGCTTTGTTATTTCCGGAGATATGAATCTTTTACAAAGGAAAACCTAAAATTTTCCCGGAAAATCTGGTCCGATTTTTCTGGTTAACGAACTTATCCAAGCTACTTGCAAAAGGAAGTTACTCACCAAATTTTATCAAAATAATTTTTTTTTCCATAATTAAAAAATTCTGGACGCAGCAAGTGCGTTATGGTAGTGAATTTTCATAAAAATGTTTTTAATAACAAATAGGTGTGTTTTTTTAAGAAAGCAGGCATCAAATTTGGTTACCAGTATAATCTATATATTAGAAACAATGTGCCATGTTTCATCAAAATAACTTTATTGTGTAAAAATGTACAAAATTTTCCAAAAGTAAACTTAAAGTGTTCCCGAAAAAACACGTTTCTTGGTCAACCTTATAGGTTAATAGGAAATTGAGCTGTTCAAATATGAAACATTTGATCAAAATTCGCTACCATAACGCACTTGCTGCGTCTAGAATTTCTTTTCTTACAAACATGCATTATATCTCGATGGAAAATGCAAAAATGCAATAACATAAGACGTGTTTGATTAAAAAAAAAAAGGAAATTTGTTTCACCAATGACTTATGGGCCACCCTGTGATTGTAGAAATATTATTTTAAGATGTAGCTCAAGACACCCTATAATTAATATATACAATTTTTTTTCATATCTTATATAATAACGGATATATTCAGCTTTATTGATTTTTTACGAAAATTCGACAAAAATTATATACCATTAAACGATAAACTCTATAGCTAAGGCTACTGCCAAGCATCAGAGAAAGGGTCTATTTGAAATGAATTTTCTGCAAACATTTTAGTAAAATGAAGGACAATGATGGTTGAAATTAAGACTTTAGGGTTTGTAAAACATTCTTCTTGAGACATTTTATTTCTATAGCCCGTATTAGATTCAAGTTATTTGCCTAAATGTTGCCAATTTTGACATTTTAAATCGCCACTTTGACGTTTTGAGGAAAACCCCAATTTATTTTTCTTAAAATGCCTATAACTTTTTGTCTTTTGACTTACATAGCTAAATTTTGGTAGGTAGCTTACCTATAAGGATATAAACCAGCGTACGAAATTTGGTTGCCCTTACTTCGTTAATTCCGGAGATATAAATTTTTTTCGAAAGAAAACACAAAATTTTCCGGGAAAACCTAGGCAGATTTTCCTGCTTAACGAACTCATCCAAGCCATTTGCAAAAGGAATTTTTTCACCAAATTTAATCAAAATCGGCCCATTCTTTTGAGTTATCGGTGTGATACACACACACACACACACACACACACACACACATATATATATATATATATATATATATATATATATATATATATATATATATATATATATATATATATATATATATATATATATATATATATATATATATATATATATATATATATATATATATATATAAACATATAAAAATTGAAACTGACCCCGGATATGTTTTCTGGGGGGCCTAATTTGCGCTCATTTGAAGAAATTTTTTCAAAATTCAAAAGTCGGGATCTCCTCATTAGTGAATTTTTTTTAAGAAAATTCACTAAAAGGAGAGATCTCATTAGCGATTAAAAAAAAAGTTTCACTAAGAGCTTGTTTGCATATCATATGTGATATATTAAACAAAGGAGATATCATCTGCGTGCGTATGCGAGTGTAATATGTCAGGATATAAGTGCAAGGAAATAGTTATATAAAATAGCATAGGCTGAATGATTTCCCTACATCTTATGGCAACGGCGTAAAGGGTAGTGGTAATAGTAGTAGTAATAATAGCACTAGTATATTAAACGTGAATAGCTCACATACCTATTTGTTTAATAATATTTCACTTTGCGTAACATAAAAACAGCAATGAACGAGTAACTTGGTTATTTAAGGGTATTTAACTTTTGAACTGTCCTCGGTTACGTAATCACTAATATCACAATACAGAAATTACAACAATGCACAACATCAAAAAGAACTGCCTTCTTTGTGGCAGTATGCGGAAGAGACCAATTATCTGCAAGATCACAATACGCAGAAGTTAGCAGCGGCAGACAGACGGAACTGCAATAATAAATTCGTCTGAGGAGAGTCACGATTTGCGAAAAGGGGTCTTGAAAAGGGAAAGTTGTTCGGCGCGTGTACAATCTAGATCATTCTGCATTATCCAGTGAAATAAATAATACGTGCTCAAGATGGAATCCCGACTGCTTGAATTATGTACATTCCACGACTAAATTAAATTCCACTTTGGAAACAGTTGGTTTCTGAAACAGTCACTCATTATCATCAGGGAACAGTAAAATGTGGTGGTTAAGAGATAGACATTTTGAATAATTCTGCTTATTATGTCAACAAAATTATACCACAGTAACCTAGATGACGGGTAATAAATAATTTGATTGCAGCGAATAAAAGTTGGCTACCATATAGTAGGTGAAACTGTCCTAAAATGACATACTTAAAGTAACAAAATCATATTTTCAAAATACTAAGCATTTTGGTTAAAATTTTGGATGAGCTGTAGGCCTTTTTACTAGTAAAATATTTACTCATTTTTGTTGAGGCGCACAAATATGCCATTTTGTCAACAACTATTGATAAACTGATATATATATATATATATATATATATATATATATATATATATATATATATATATATATATATATATATATATATATATATATATATATATATATATCGCCTACCCATAAAAATAGATTTATCCATCTAGGAATCATTAAAACATTCTTTTTATTCCAAGTAAACGCTAATAGCTACATATTATAGCAATAAACTACAACGAGTACAGGCAGAGCTTACGAACAAATATTTTTCTTCTGGGTGTTAGATCCGCACATTCAGCTGGTGCCCATAGATTGAATATCGAGCATTGAAACCACTTTTCTTAACTGTGTGAATTTTCTAAAGCTTCTTACAATACAGGCATGCAGTTTCGTCCTCGTCATCATCATCGGTAGCTAGAGAAGGGCCATCTTCTGCCTCATCGTCGTCGCTATTAATTATTTCTGGTTAATCTTTCGGATGAATTGTATCAAAAACAGTAACTTTCGACTTCCTCATTTCGACAGTTGTCTTTTAGTTCATTTTCTTAATTCATTAATGAAGAGATCGCGACTTTTGAATTTTGAAAAAAAAAAGGTTGTAACATGCCTTTAGGGGTCTAAAGAAACATATATCAAGCTGCTGCATCCTGTGGGCGCAGTGAGGTGGGAAGCTCATGCGCAATATACCATTGTCTTTGGCAAAAGTCTCCCATAGAACTCATGCAGCAAACTACAATGATATTTTGTTTTTTTCTGCACTGATCAGGGAGCCCATTTGCTTTCGTCCAGTGGAGGCATGAATCTTTGGCGGTTTTTGGATAGTCGAGAGGTTACTCTCGTCCATATATATATATATATATATATATATATATATATATATATATATATATATATATATATATATATATATATATATATATATATATATATATATATATATATATATATATCTTGTGGATGAATCTCTTTCATAGACCTGGTGGCCGACGTAGCTTCAGGCAGCCTTAATAAAATTTCTGGATGTCTTTGCCGAAAACTACGAAGCCATTCTTCACCAGAAATTTATTTGTTACAGTTTAACCTATGTTATTTGTTAATGTTGGTTTTAACGGCAAATACAAGAGTTCCCTTAACTCTCTGCAGGTAATACCGGCAAGCTTTCTAATAGCTTCCAATGTTTAACCAGCTGGAACTCAGTATAATGATTGAACGTTGTGCTAAAACGACCTAAAGTTTTAATGACACCTTTAGCTCTGATATTTGAATTGCGTGCTCTGCAAATTGAAAATTTTAGAGGCTTTTAGCCATCGCATTTCTTTTGCATTTATTGCACCGATTGCCTGTTCCATGGAATTTGCAGACCATGATTGCCGAGTCGTTGTTCTTGGGTGTGACCCGACCATTACTGTAACACTAAAGGGCAACTAAACACTACATTAATCAAGAGCTGTTGATAAAATGATATACTGTGCTATTTTAAACGCATGTTGCATGTGTCATTTTAACAATTTTTTGTCGAAGATTAACAGCAAATGCGAACTTTGGATAGGATGAACGAGGTTTATTAAACAGCTTCACAATACATCTATGGAAAACACTGTTAGTCGTACCTCTAACGGACTGTATACTTGAAACCAATAGAACTACAAAATATCAAACAGGGATGCCAACTTGTTTTGTACATAATAAACTTAATAGTGTCCCCAGACCTTACATGCTGCTGCTCTGGTCTCCTATGTGCTTAGCTATACTAGTTAGGCCTTTACAACATAGATGTCGTAACTGTACTCGAAACTATTTAAAGGATGTCGTTTCATCAGGCATGTCATTTTAGGACAGTTTCTCTTACATGAAGTAAGAATTGCATTTGTTTGCCTACACCATCTAAAAAAAGCCTGTCGTCGACTTCAAAAATATCTGTAACGTTACAACAGGTAGACCAGCGGGGCACAGTTAACATTATATTTTGTTTGTGCTATAAGTGTTACGTACGAAATGTTTCTACATTGTATTTTGCTAAAGATAGAGGGATATGGTGTGACAAAGCTATTACAAACATGATCTTCTCTTTATAAAATTAACTTACTTGTTACATCACAAGACGGGTGTTTACTCGCGTTTTGAATAATTGGAGACTATACGTCTTAGGAAATGTGACCGGTAGGGCATTCCAAAGCTCAGATGCTCTAGAAAAGAACGAGGATCCGTAACCAGTCGTTGGACAAGTGGTTAATTTGACACTAAAAGCGTGTGCTTTTCGACTAAAGTGGGTTGGACGATTAAAGATCTCAAGCAAAGGTACCAACGAAACAATTTCTAACCAGCAGAGTCGATGGTAATATCAATAGACGAGGCAAATATCTCAGACCTTTTTCTTGTTGTCAAGAGAAATGAGATTGACTGTGATAGATAAATCTCCTATAAGGCGAAGGGCTCGTTTCTGAATAGAATCTAGGAGATGAAAGGTTGTATTTGGGACAGTACCGCAGACATAAGAACAATATTCCAACTGTGACGTATCTGTGCTATGTATAGCGTCAAGAGGTGCTGTGATGAAAAGACACTTGTAAGCCGAAACAAAAACTCAAGCTCTTTTGTTGCTACTTTAGCAATATTGGAAATTATAAGTGGTAGCAAAGCTCATCTGATATAGTCATACTCAATGTCGAGATTGTGGACTATTTTGGGCAGTATTTTGACAGCCATTTGACGTCTGGGCTCTGCAGGTGACTTTTTCTAGAAAAGAGGCAATTATGTATTTTTGAGGCGTCAAACATAACCAGATTTGCAGAGCCCCAGCTGAGAATCTTAGACAGGTGATCATTTAGGGGGTTGGTTATTACGACTCTACTGATAAGGAGCTAGAAGCAGATATTGGGCAAGTCGATAAGAACGTGCTGTGAAGAGTACTATCCTCAGCCAAGTGATGGATCGAATTGTTGGTTGATGACAGAGGGTAATTTATATGCAAAAGGAAAAGAGTGGGAGTCAAAACGGAACCATGTGGAATACCGGCATCAAGTTTTAATTCCACTGATAAAACACCGTCGGCAACAACATGCAAGGAGCGCTTCTTCAGAAAACTAGACATTCATAGCCATAGAAACAATCCGTATGATGGGAGTGAATGCCGCATGCCAGACCCGATCGAATGCTTTATAAATATCCAATGAAACTGCATGATCTTCTCCAAATTTTTCTAGACCACAACTACAAAGATGGGTGACGTATGTCAGAATATCGCCAGTAGATGAGTTTTAAGGAAAACGGTATTGGCGATCATTTAGGATGTTTAACTTTTCTATTTTATAAGCCTGATCACTTGAACACTTTTTCCATAACTTTAGACAAAACTGGTAAAATGGAAATTTGACGATAGTTCCACGACATCGGATTTGTCTCCCTTTTTAGGGAAACGCAATAGGCTCTAATTCGTGTTCATTTGAAAAACAATTCTAAATTTCACTACCACTCTATAGGAGAAATTTGCTTTATGAAAATTCTCTAAAATACATCACTTTATGTAATAGGAAAATATCTGTAAGAACATGACATTAAAATATGAGACTCTGGAATTTTCTTGGATGCAATAATATAAAAGGCACTTACAATTTGTGCTCTCCTTTCACATAAATCATCATCAATCAAAGGAAGACACTTTGATTAATAATATATTGCTCCTCTTCACTTCAAATAGTTTTTACACCCAATTAGGAAAATGGTGCTGATTTCTTTCCAATTTCTACTTTCCACTTTGTTACTAACGTGTCATCCTAACAAGTTAGGAAATGAATGTAGTTGGCAGATTACCGTAATGACCGAGTAAAATAATATTCCATTGTCTTTTTCTTTCCGCGCAAAAACAATAAAATATATTTTTTACAATAACTTATTAAACGTTTATTATTAATTACAAAAATTTTACAATGATTTCTACGGAAACACAAAAAAAAAGTGTACGGAACCTCAATTATTTTCACGAATAATAAAAACGAAAACCTCTTTGAATGCGTCATTTTCATGGGATTCTGTGAAACTGAAAATGTGAAAGAATTGAAATAACTCGAAAACGATGAAAGCTATCCATTTTTTTTACAAATATGCATTACAAATCGATGGAAAAGGCAAAAATGCAATAATACCTATAAGATGTGATCGATTTAAAAAAGAAAATTTGTATTACCAACGACTTATGGGCAAGCCTGTAATTGTCGTAATAATTTTATATATACGAAAATTAGCTTAAAACCACATTAGTGGACCTGTGGAGTGGTCGAAATTCGACCGTAATAAATAAAGTTTTTATGTTTGAACGTTATCGACGTTCTTTTGTCATAGAGTATACCTTTGTAAATCTCAGTGCGACTGTTTGACCACAGAGTTTTGTGTTTGACATTTCAGGTTTAATTAACGGGCAGCTCAAAACGAATTCAGGTATTAATTAACGGTCAAATCAAAACGGGGGAATCCGACTGTCTAAAAAGCATTGTTTATTCTTGTTGTAACTCATATTGTACATACATTTTATCTTTTTGCACACCTTCTCCATATGAACTTTAACTATGCCAAATCCCACACTCCCCCGTGCGCGCAATCTTCTTAAAAAGGGGTCCAAACTTTTCTTTTCACTCTATCACTAAAACTACTGACAAAGCATCAGAGAAAGGTTATATTTGAAATGAATTTTCTGGAAACATTTTGGTAAAATGAAGAACAATGACGGTGGAAGCTGAAACTTAAAGGTTTGTAAAACATATGTACCAAATTATATTAAACCAAGTGTGCTTGGTTTGTAAAACACACTTCTTGCGACAATTTCTTTACATAACCCATTCGTTTCAGGTTCTTTTTCTACAAGTTGCCAATTTTGCGTTTCAAATCGCGAAATTGACGTTTAAAGAGGAAAAACTGTAAAGTTTTCAAAGTATTTTTTTTGAATTTCTTGACGCCTTTGCGCCAAAAAAACTTGCTATTTGGCTGTAATATGCAATAGATCTTGTTACCCATACAAAATATTTTGTTTTTATGCGTTTCTCTGGTCATAAGTGGTACCCAATTTTTTTTGTTTAAATGCCTATAACTTTTTTCTCTTCCAATTTACAGATCTACATTTTGGTACATAGCTGAATTTTTATGATATAAACCCGCGTATAAAATTTGGGTGCCACAACGTTGTTATTTTTGGAGATATAAAAATTTTCCAGGAAAAACTGGGCCAATTTTCTTGGCTAACGAACTTATCCAAGCCATTTGCAAAGGGAAGGTATATATATATATATATATATATATATATATATATATATATATATATATATATATATATATATATATATATATATATATATGCGTGTGTGCGTGCGTGCGCGCTTGCGTCTGTGTGTGTGGAGGGGTTGAGGGGATGGGGGAGGTTGTATGTGTGTGACACCAATAACTCAAAAAATAATGGGTTGATTTTCATGATACTTGGTAGGTACATTTCTTTTGTAAGTGGCTTCGATAGGTTCGTTAGTCAGGAAAATAGGTCGAGTTTTTCCAGAAGAATTTTGGGTTTTCTTTAAAAAAAATTTGATCTCCAAACTTGGTAGGCAGGTTTATATTATAAAAAGTATACTACACGTTAAATTTAGATCTTTAAGTTGAAAAAAAAGGTTAGTCAATTAGAGAAAAATTTTGGGTGCCACCGATGACCAGATAATGGCACAAAATCAAAATATTTTCTGTTGATCACAAAATTTATTGTACATTACAGATAAAAATCAAGTTTTTTGGCGCAAAAAGGTCAATAAGTACCAGAAAAATTACTTTGAAAACATTATAGTTTTTCTTCTTACAACGTCAAAGTCGGGATCCGAAACGTCGAAATTGGCAACTTTCAGGCAAAGAACCTAAAACGAATACAGGTTATGTAGAGACAATGTCGCAAGAAGTGTGTTTTACCAAGCCTTAAGTTTCAGGTTCAACCGGCTCAACTAGGCTTTCTAGAACCCATATCCGCGGCTAGTTTCAGTTTTTATCTATTTACATATATACAGGGTGATGCATCCCTACTGTAAATATTAAACTTAATATATCTCTTATTATACAAGATACGAGAAAAAATTATACGTATTCGTTAGTTATAGGGTGCCTTGAGCTGCATGTTATAAAATTATTTTAATAAACACAGGCTGGCCCATAATAGTATAGGTCTGCATGCATAATTTTAGGAATGGAATTGGAACATTCAGTTTATTCCCATTCGGTGGACTTATTGTGCTAAATTGTTGGAGAGATGACATAATGGTTAGACTTACCTAGAGAGGCCAAGGTTATACTTCATAATCGCCAGAAAAAGATGAAGAGTTTAGGCTGTATAATAATACCACGGTATAAAATCTCCACATCCTTAAGTCTTAGAGTTATGTGGGTGGAGCTTACATACACATATAGCCAAGGACACCACCCACAACTCTCAAAAGCTGACTGTTTTACATTAGAACCGAAAAACCGAAAACATCAATTAGGTGCGTCAGATGTCGGATGATAGCAAATAGTTCAGCAACTTAATCTGTGACACAGTATTTGAAAACTTGAGCCAGTTAGGGTTATGAATATAAGAATCTCTAAGCAGAACAAATCAATTTTATTATAAAAATCATCTACCGCAACGCACTTTCTGCTAAAGAACCATTAAACTTTTTATTAAGCTTACAATTTATGGCAATTCCTTGACCACACTTAATATTTGATCAATTAACACCCCAACGCAACACACTTTTTAGTTTTAGCGATTAAAAAAAATTCGCTTATGGGGAGATCTGTGTTTATATATATATATATATATATATATATATATATATATATATATATATATATATATATATATATATATATATATATATATATATATACATATATATATATATATATATATATATATATATATATATATATATATATATATATATATATATATCCGACCGATAACTCAAAAAATAATGGACCGATCTTAATAAAATTTGCAGAATGTGAAACAAATGCCGTTTGTGAAAAGAAAATGTTGCAAGAAGAGTGTTCTGCAAACCCTTAAGTTTCTGATTCAACCGTCATTGCCCTTCATTTTACTAAAATATTTACAGAATATCCATTTCAAATAGACTCTTTCTCTGATGCTTTGGCTGTCAGTTTAGTTAGGTTTGGTGGCTTTTTGGATATTTATTTGCAAGTTTAGTGAAGTTTATGGTTTAACGGTCTATAATTTTTTTTAGCTTATTATCGTAGAACAAATTAGTTAATGCATTTTTGCACTTTTATCGAAATATGCGTTTATAAGAAAAAAATCTGGACGCAGTAAGTGCGTTTTGGTAGCGAATTTCCGGTAAATTTGCAGATTAGCTCCCGAACGCTTTTCGAAAAACTGTTTTCAGAAACCTGTCTAGGGCCCCCCTGGATCCAAAAAACCCAAGAAAAATTTCTTCACACCCCCCAAGGAAGTTACGGGATCAGGAGCGAATAGGGGTACTGGGCGGGGTGGGTAGTAAAAAGGAAATATGAGCAGAAAATGCGAATAAAACGGGCTTGAAAGTTGTCTTTTTCACATCTTGAAGCCATATCCCCCTTAAACCCTGCCTACCCCGCACAGCACCCCTATTCACCCAAAATATTTCTTGTTTACACTCCCCAAGGAAGTTACGGGACCAGGAGTGAGTAGAGGTGTATAATTTTTTAAACTAATTTTCGTAGAACAAATTCGCTAATGCATTTTTGAATTTATTATCGAAATATGATGCGTTTGTAAGAAAAAGATCTAGACGCAGTAAGTGCGTTTTGGTAGCGAATTTTTGGTAAATTTGCAGTTTAGCTCCCGAACGCTTTTCAAAACAGTGTGTTCAGAAACCTGCCTAGCCCCCCCCCCCTGGATCCACAAACCCCAATAAAAATTTCTTGTTCACACTCCCTAAGGAAGTTGCGTGACCAGGAGTGAGTAAGGGCGCATAATTTTTTTAGCTACTTTTTTTAGAACAAATTCGTTAATGCATTTTTGCATTTTTTATAGAAATATGAGGCGTTTGTAAGAAAAAAAACTGGACCCAGTAAGTGCGTTTTGGTAGCGAATTTTCGGTAAATTTGCAGTTTAGCTCCCGAACGCTTTTCAAAAAACTGTTTTCAGAAACATGCCCACCATGCCACCCCCCTGGATCCACAAACCCCCAAGAAAATATTCTTGTTCAAATTATGATACTCGTTTCAAAAAACTGTTTTCAGAAACCTGCCTAGGGCCCCCCTGAATCCACAAACCCCAAGAAAACTTTCTTGTTCACACCCCCCAAGGAAGTTATGGGACCAGGAGTGAGTAGGGGTGCATATATTTTTTTAAACAAATTTTCGTAGAACAAATTCGTTAATGCATTTTTGCATTTTTTATCGAAATATGATGCGTTTGTAAGAAAAAAAATCTGGACTCAGTAAGTGCGTTTTGGTAGCGAATTTTCGGTAAATTTGCAGTTTAGCTCCAGAACCTGCTATTAAAAATATTTTAAAAAAATTCGCTACCATAACGCACTTGCTGCGTCGCGAACTTTTTATAAACATGCAGGCTATGCTTTCTTTTAAGGGACCACTCTGTCAAAGTTGTTCAACTGAAACAACTCTCATAGCAGCATAAAAAATATTGTAAACTGGAATAAATGAAGAACACAGAAAGCCATTTAAAACACTAATTTGTTTAAAAATTGAGACATCCAGGTAATAGAAATTTTAATTCGATTCTTCTTGAAAGTAAAGCTTTTTTTGTAGCTGATTAGTTTATTGGTCTTAATTTTACTTTAAATTTGTTGGCAAATAATACAACTTTTTGAGTTCTTTAAGTGCAGGTTTAACAGTTCCTGAAATAGATCGTTTCAAAGATTACTCTATGCCGGAGAAGTTTTCAGGGAAACATCAGAAAGACGAGCAAAAGAGAAATATTCAGCGAGCAGTCGACAAATAAACGAAGCAAAAGTTGATGATTTGTTGCAGGCTGGTTGTTGGGAAGTGTTTAAAAGTTTGGCCAAGTGTACTGAGAACATTTAGTCGGCCGAGAAGGGTCTCAGGAGGCGTCTTTCAGCTCTGATAAACTTACATTCACCGCTCCACAGCAATCTGCACTCCGATTCTCTCCCGAAGGATTAGTTGCAGAACACTTCAACAATTGTTGACATTGTCAACACTGGTTTGTCACGATTATTGACAATGGTGTTGATCCCACAGCGCCCACAGTAATGTAACAGTAATTGTTGTGTTACACACACACACACACACACAAAATAACAATACATTTTAAAATACTTTCATATGTAACATTGTCAGAAAAATACAAGACCTCAATTGTAGATATGTTTCCAAGAATGTGTTATATACAAGATGTTCTCATAAGATTCTGTATGACCTTTACGGAAAGACACAAAGAAGAAAAAGCTGAAACACGAAATTTATTTGCGCTTTCGGCGAATTCTTAGTAAACAAATTCGCTAATAAAGGTATCGATATTGAGACTTTACAAAACTTTTTTTCAAATGAGCGCGCATTTGGGCCCCAAGAACCCGAAAGCAAGGTCCGTTTAAATTTTTATATGTTTATATATATATATATATATATATATATATATATATATATATATATATATATATATATATATATATATATATATATATATATATATATATATATATCTATATATATATATACAGGCTGTTTCAAAAAACATGCACCATCGCTCGTGGGGCAATTCCTTACTAAAAAATAAGAAAAAAAGTTCCTGTGCACATGGGCCCGGAAATGCATAGTTTCCAATATACAGGGAGTTGAATTTTAATGTTTTTTTAAATTTTTTATAAATAATTTCAAAACCACTGGATTGATTTTAATGAAACTTGGAACTTGAAAGTGTATTATGAAAGTGCATATTTTCAAGTGAAAATCTACTTACAACTGCGTCAGTGGCGTGCGTACGGGGTAACTGTAAAAATTCATTTGGGGAAAAAATATGTGCGCCACTGTCTTTTTCCAATTTTGATACATCAGTTATGAAGCTTATTACATAAGCCACAAAAGCTGCCTCTTGGTATTTTTTCGTTCAGGGTATCCCCTAGGAGATATGATTAATTTTATAAAAAGGGGCGAAGTACCGATTCGTTGGAGTAATGAAAACAGTAATCGTAAAGTGCCATGAAACTATAATTTTTGACAGTTCTCTAAATTCTACAATTTTGAAGTCCTTTGTAGGCGTCAGAAGAGTTTTCGTGCTATTCTTTAAATTTTGATACGGTGCAGTATTTTCGTTTTTAGTTATTTGTTGATACTGAGCTGCTCATTAATATTATTTCCTCCTCTCAAGATGGTTTTCATTAGGTACACTTCAGCAAATTTGACTGATATGTTGTTAATTTATGGACAAACAAATCAAAATGCTAGACAAGCTGTGCGAGTTTATCAGGAAACTTATCCGCAAAGAAGAATTCCTGACAAAAATATTTTTACACGTATTGTATGACATTTGAGAGAACTGGTTCTTTAAAACCTTTAAAAGCTGACTCTGGATGCAGAAGATACCGCGGAACTGTATGAGTTGCAGAAGCAATATTAAATAGAGTTGAACGTGATCCTAGTACAAGTACGAGAATTATTGCCACCGAACTGGGTAATATTTCGGCATCATCAGTTCACAGAACTCTGAAGGATCAAAGTTTATATCCCTATCATTTTACACGTGTCCAGGAACTTCTACCTAGAGAATTTCAACCAAAGGTAATGTTTTGTCAGTGGTTCTTAAACAAACTTAGGCACGACCAACATTTTTCTAAACGTGTACTACTTACTGATGAGGCGTCATTTACGCGAAAAGGTATCGTAAATTTTCACAATTTACATACATGGGCCGATGAAAACCCACACTCTCTAAGAGTTGCAAATTCGCAGTATCAATTTTACATCAATATTTGGGCTGCTACTATTGAAAATCACATAATTGGTCCTGTTGTTCTACCGAATCGTCTTGACCATGAATCATATTTAAACTTTTTACAAAATGATTTGCCGTTGTTACTACCGCTTTTTATGAGAAATGGTACAATGTGGTTCCAGCATGATGGTGCGCCCGCACATTTTGCAGCAGTTGTAAGAACATATTTAGCCAACACATACGGTCACCGATGGATTGGTCGTGGAGGTCCGGTGTCATGGCCACCTCGATCTCCGGACCTGAATCCTCTCGATTTTTATTTGTGGGGTCATTTAAAAGAAATAGTGTATAAAACACTAGTAAATACACGAGAAGAATTGTTGGGAAGAATAGAATATGCATTTGACAGCATTAGAGAAGATCAAAATATTTGCAGAAGAGTAAGAAGATCTTTGCGCAGAAGGTTAAATAATTGTAACGACGCTAATGGTGGTCACTTTCAACATTTTCTTTAGCTTTGTTATTAAAGTCAATTGAGTAATGTACAAAAAACAAGAGTTTGGAAAAATCATGGTGTCTTTACGATTACTTTTTTCATTTTTTATTTTTATTTTTTATTTATCATTTTTTATCAATGTTTGTAATATTCATTTCAATGTTTATCACCAATAAGTTTTACGTTGGTTAGTTATTCGCACGTTTATTGCTGTAATGTTTACTGTATGTTTTGTTTTTCATATTCTTATGGTTGCAGTAAACATATATTATTATTATTATTATTATTATTACGCCGACTAATCGGTACTTTGCCCCTTTTTATAAAATTAATCATATCTCCTAGGGGATACCCTGAACGAAAAAATACCAAGAGGTAGCTTTTGTGGCTTATGTAATAAGCTTCATAACTGATGTATCAAAATTGGAAAAAGAATTTTTACAGTTGCCCCGTACGCACGCCACTGACGCAGTTGTAAGCAGATTCTCACTTGAAAATATGCACTTTCATAATACACTTTCAAGTTCCAAGTTTCATTAAAATCAATCCAGTGGTTTTGAAATTATTTATAAAAAATTTAAAAAAAAATTAAAGTTCAACTCCCTGTATATTGGAAACTATGCGTTTCCGGGCCCATGTGCACAGTAACTTTTTTTCTTATTTTTTAGTAAGGAATTGCCCCACGAGCGATGGTGCATGTTTTTTGAAACAGCCTGTATATATATATATATATATATATATATATATATATATATATATATATATATATATATATATATATATATATATATATGCCTCAAATTTAATTTTCATAACTGAATTTTCTATAAGCCTAGAAAGTTGAGTTATGTTATGTGATAAGGTATTTACGAGTGCAACATACCAACCAAGTTTCATCAAAATAACTTTGTCACTTTTTGAGCTACAATTTTTTTTTCGAAAAAATTTACTTTTTTTAGCAAAACTGGTCTGATTGAACTGGCTAACGAACTCATCCAAGCCATTATATATATATATATATATATATATATATATATATATATATATATATATATATATATATATATATATATATATATATATATATATATATATATATATATATTTGTATCCACACTATAACTCAAAAAGTTATTAATCGATTTTAATGAAACTCCGAAAGAATCTCTATTTTATTAATGGCTTGGATGAGTTCGTTATCCAGTTCAATCGGACCAGTTTTGCTAAAAAAAGTAAATTTTTTCGAAAAAAAAATTGTAGCTCAAAAAGTAACAAAGTTATTTTGATGAAACTTGGTTGGTATGTTGCACTCGTAATTACCTTATCACATAACATAACTCAACTTTCTAGGCTACTAGAAAATTGAGTTATGAACATTTGAGGCATTTAAAGAAAATTCGCTACCATAACGCATTTGCTGCGTCCCGAACTTTTTTAACTCCTAGAGAGATCATCTGCCTGTTAGGGAATTAGCGTTTTTTTTTTGTGATCATGATATGTAGTGTATCACTCCAGTGAGTTATCTCCTTAAAAATATATGTAAATCGTAATCTAGAGTTTGTATGGCAAGATGTAAAGCAGGAGACGCAGACCGGTTTCGTCCTTCTCGGGACTCCTCAACATGCTATAACTGAGGACTCCTATGAAGAACGAAATCGGTCTGTGTCTCCTGCTTTGTACCTTACAGACAGATATAGGTTTCGTCCTTCTTGGGACAACTCAATATGCCATACCTGGGGAGTCCCAAGAAGAACGAAACCGGTCTCTGTCACCTCTTTTACATCTTACCGCCAAGTGATGGTGGCTACCGGGTGACGTAATTTAATGCCCGCCTTAGTATTAGCCAGGGGAGTAGTTGTTTTCGCTCGCTAGTTTTCTTCCACACAGCTTTTTTCTTGCTGTACTCCAAGTGCGTGGAAGCTATGGAAGCCTAGAACCGTCGCAACATCAGATATGACGCTATTTCTCCATTTCAAATTATGGCAATACCTGCCTTAAGGGTGACTTGTTGGAGCGCAGGTATGGCATATTTAGGAGTCCTAAGAAGGGAGAAACCGGTCTGCATCTCCTGATTTACATTATATATATATATATATATATATATATATATATATATATATATATATATATATATATATATATATATATATATATGTGGGAATTAATTTTATCTCAACAACTGTGTGCATAAACGTTTTGCCGCTAACGATATGCATAAATGTCCTGCCGCTAACGATATGCATAAATGTCCGGGCGCTACAGAGTGACGCGCGTGTGTCGAGAGACAAGGAAGTTAATAGTGTGTCAGTGTCATTACAATGACGGACGTTGTTAAAAACACTCATGACACATAGAAAGGTTTCAGTACAAAAGTGTCATTCAACACGGTGTTACACATGAGTAGTTCGTACGAGACGGTCGGAGTGTGAAGAGAGCTTGAGTGAACATAGTGCGCGAGAAGTACGACGAGAGAGTACCTAGAGACGCCGAGGTACTCAACGACGGTGTGCAAGGCCATCCATACACGACGACGACGACGATAACAGATGGATCCCGTAGCTAAAGACGATAGTCTATTACTTGTCATTTAATTACTTCATTGTTGTGTTTATATAGTTCTACAATATAGTTATAGTTAATACCGGCATAGTTTCAGTCTTAAAAGCACGCGCGACCTAAAACCTTACATATCTCTAGAAACGGGGACTCATTCCGGGATATACGTGAGTGTTCCAGGGAAAAGACACCCTATAAATGGGGGCTCCAGCCGCGATATAAACAGTGGTAGCTGAAAAACAGTTTCTTGCCGGAATATAAGTGTGTACAGTGTATTATGGAAATCTACAGTAGCCAGTACTCGACCTAAGACGCAAGGCCGCAGCACCAGCAGCTACACGTACGCGACGTTTCACATACCTGAAGTTACGGTAGACGTTCTAAGAATTGAGGTAACAATATGAAGACGTTAGGAGATATAGACATTATTTTGAACAATATAAAGTCGGCTCATACTAGTGCTATAAAGAACTTGCATAAACTTATTTTTCAGAGCGAAGGTGATAGAAAAAATAGACACAGACTGCGTGAGTTTAACGGTTTTGATTTCGGGGTGTCTTCTGAGGAATATAAAGACAAAATCACCTATGTCAGTGCTAATTTTTCGGACAATGACCTAACGTCGGTTGCAAATATTTTGTGTTTGGACTATAATTGTGATAAAGACGCGAATTAACAACACTTGTACTTAGGTTGCTTTTTTAAAAAATTTATTAAACTACTTAAACTATTTAACAACAAACTAGCATAGTTACTGCCTAAATTAATACTGAACAAATATTACACAAAACAGTGGCTTTATATAATAATCGGATAAGTGTTCGTTGCAGGTTCTCACGAGAACATGCAGATCTAGCTTCCTCTGATTTCGCACTGCTGGCACTATCTGCAACGGTCGGCATAATTCGTAGAATCTGCTTATGGGAACTGCTGCATGCAAATGTAACTTGATACCATCTACGTGACATATCGTGAGAAGCCATGTGTTAACTCCTCCCCCCATTAGAGGACGGAACACTTGGGTTTCGGAATTCTTAAGGGATTTTCCGCTTCTGCTTTGCTTCTTTCATTCTGCTGGGCACATCTTCTTTTGACAAAAACTGTAATAAATATTGTTGCTAGAAGGATTAGTATGATGTAGAGTAGGATCGTCCAAACACTTGTGTGGTACAACGGGAGTCTAATTTTGTTGGGAATTCTACTTTTTATAGACTGCAGCTGAGCCCTGATGTTGCTTACGTCGTGCAAAGGGACGTTTTCCAGTTCCATTGCTGGCAATTCTTCTATGTTCATTTTGCTTTCTGGATCTTCTTCCAACTTTGGTAAGGAGAACAATTGTTGTGTCTCAACTGAGCTCTGCACTGTACTGTATCGTTTACCACCAATCGACAACTGACATCTTGGTTTGAGTGTCACCATATACGTGCCTTGTATAATTTGTGTGTTTTCTTCTCCCGAGCATTTGATTGACACCTTGGTTTCCTTTGGAGCCACCACCATAAACTGTGTGTTGCCATATTTGGAAACGATAGCCTTGGTAATTTTTACAGTCTCTTGTTCGCAATTATTGATAGGCTTTTGGAAATTAATTAGCCTAACTTCACAGGGAGGATCTTCACTGACATCTGCTATTGTATCTTCTGTACAGACATAGATCTCGTTCGTAAGCTCCTGGCAGGGGTTGTTTCTGAAGGCGTATTGTTGCTCATTTAGGATAAGGTACTTGGATCGAGGTATTATCATTGAGAAGCTGTTAGGATTGGTTTGTATAGGTAGGGAGTACAGTTGGTAGTAAATATAGTCAGATTTGTCTATTGTGGAATATCAATTTGGAATATAATTTTATATCCAGTTTGGATAGACTTGATTTTAAATAATTTTTCATACAAAGATAAGTCATTCTTGCTTACTAATCTAGATTGTGAAATGTATTTTTCTATTACAGGAAGCTCTTTAATAATGAATTTTGGTTTGATGATAGAAGTGTGAAAAGTATTTAATTTAGAGAACGTTATAGCATTTTCAGTTGTTAATATTATCGATTCTATGACATTAAATAGGTTAGCGATTTCAGTCAACAGTTCTAGAATATGTGCTCGCTGGAGAACAGGCATGATATTAGTAGCTAAATCTTTAGTAATGTTTTGAAGTGCCAACATTCTTTTGACAATTTCTTTTTGATTATGAGTTAAAGTATTTACTGTTTGGTTAAATTCATTTATTGCATTTATCATAACAGATGTTTGTTCGTCAAATAGCTCATGCATTCTATTTTGATCATCAGCTAATAACTGAAGGGCTTTGTTGATTCTTTCGCCATCATCAGCATCTAGATTGCCAGTGATTGATTTAAAAACTGTACCCAAAGGGTTGAGTAAACCTCTTTTAAATCTATACTTATCAGGGAAAATTCTAATGAAAGTTTCATCTATGTTATCTACAGTATAATTAAGGGCGATTATAAAATTATGGTATTCAGATCTAAAATTATCACTTAAAGTATTGGCTATAAGAAAATATTTGTATTTAAGTTTACTGTAGTCAGTAAATAAGGGTTCCATATTATATACATGTATAAGGCGCCATACGTCATTTTGGCAATAGCTTCTACCTAACTTGCGAGGTAAAAACTCAGGGTTGTTCTTTAAATCTTTAAATAAAATTGTGGCTGCCCTCCGCATGCCCACCTGAAAGGCGAAGATTTCTTAAATGAGTTACACATTGCTCGTCATTCTTGTGATTTATGAGTAAAGCTTTATTATGTTCTAAGAGGGATATTATCGTGTATGGGCCTGTATAGGGGTTTTTGTGCTTCTTGTGAAATCCAGGGGGTATCTTTTTATATACTGTTTGGCCCTCTTTAAATGGCTGATTAACTTCGACGTTAGTTCTGAGGAGCATTTTTTCTTTTGATTTTTTTATCCGATCTAATACGATATCATAAACTATTTTCATAAAATGTTTGTGTTTTTGGTTATATTCTTGGGTGAGTGTAACTTCGGGATCGAAGTTGAAGATTTCTGGGATGTATCCAAATATTAGCTCAAAAGGTGGTTTGAGAGTTTGAGAGTGAATGCTTGAATTGTAAGCTAGGATGCAGTAGGGTATTAAGTCAGGAGGTTTTAGATTTGGGTATTTTATTAGTATATCTTTACCCTTAGTTAGGGATATCAATTATTCATATATTCCGTATGTTACCTGTAAGCTGATACTTACATCGATATTTTTTTTTCTTTTCTTTTGTGTACGCATTCCTGTTTTTGGAAAGATATAAAATATTTTACCAACAATAATGATGTAATAATATGGGTCCGATGGCAGTATTGTTTAAACTGATACGATTGTTTTCCTAATTAAATTTTGACGAAGTTTAGACGTGACTGTCTAACGATTTTGATATGAATCTTTATAATATTTTACTATCATTGTTATTATTGTTATTATATTATATAGGGTTAACCTATTTCGTGTACTTCACATCGTTCTGTTTCACTAAGTCCTGTAAAATAATCGTTCTATGGCAGAACGATTTAAAGTCTGTCTTTTAAACCTGTAAGCAATACACAGTTGTCCATCCGTGGATTATCTTCACCAAAAAAAATACATTTTTTTTAAATTACGTAATGTACTGTTAAATTACTGATTATAATTTTAGGAAGGTAATAACTTTAAAATTTATTATACATATATACATACACATACATATATACATATATATATTTTTTTTGACAATATTAATCATGAGCTTAGTTATTTATATTAAAATTGGGTGTTTTTCCTTCAAGATCGTTCCTTGTGATTTTAGTCACTTGTTCTTGCTGCTAGGAACTTGAGGCGTATAGTCCGTAATGTGATATTATTAGAATAATCTGGTACTGTTTCAAGAGTAGAATTGTTGAGTACGGTCCTGAAAATAAATTTTTATCTAATGTTATATATTTGTGGATTTTATTTACTTGTTACGATAAGTGTGTTTTTACGTCATATTAGTCAGTCTCTTAAGTCCTGCCTCGTTGTCATTTATCCGATTTTCGAATTTTTAATTTATTTAGGTAATATAATTCGATTGTTTATTTAATTTGCTTAATATAAACAGATTGTATTCTTTTTTGTTGCAATATTCACAAGTCCTAATATAATCTTTAATTTTCTTTCTCATCTTTGAAAAAGAGAATTTGTCTTTCATCTCTGCATAGGTTTCATCTATATTTCGATGTCTCTTTTTAGTCTCATGAGAAAACTTGATTTTGTGTTTAATTTCTGATGCTGTTTCTAATTCTTCCAAATTGGGTATTTTTGTTTCAGAACTATTAATCGTATTGGAATTTTTAATTTTTATGGGGTTTGTTTCCAAAATACTCATTTTATTTATTGCGAAATTTTGTTTATTATTAAAATTAGATGTTCCTATTTTAGGTTTTGCTTTGCTGATTATATGTTTTGCTGGATTTAACCCAGTTTTTCCTGTATTATCGTACTGGGCTAAAGGTTCATTCTCATATTGTTCCTTTACTCTTTTCTTATAGCTACCTTGTGCATTATTTGAATGCTTACTTGACTTATTAGTAAAATTTAACTGGTTTTTGCTTCTTTTTTGTACATCCTGTATATTATTTAAACTAATATGATCAGTCTCCTTATTACAATATACGTTTGTAGTGGGAACTTCACATAAACTGCTATGTGGGCTTTTGTTTAATTGAATTGTCTTATTATTACTGGCAAACCAAGAATTTACATACCTCATAATGCTATTATTGTCCTGTTGAACTATCTTCGTTGGTTTTGATGCATCAGCTAGGTCAACAGAATGCATTTGTCGACGGTCGCTTGAGTAATTGTTCAAGTTCAGGTGTAAATTATTTCTATAGTCATTCATTATCTCCTTATAAATACAACCACTATCACTGCCCTTCTTAGGTACATTACCTGTTTGAACATTTACACTATTAATATCTCCTATCGATTGTCCGTAGACGTGCCTGCTATAGGAAAATTTTGATCTTCACGATCGTAAATTTCGGAAGGTGTATCAATCTCATGGGTAAATATTTTGTCAGAATTAAACCTTGTTCCCGAAACTGTGGACCTTTGCTGATTAGCAGGGAAGTTATTTCTTCTTGACTGTGTTGAAAAATTATTAGAATGTCTTGTAAACCTTGTGTTGCCACTCGAAGTATCCATGGGTTCAGGATATCTGTTTTGGAAATGTTCTCGTGGGTTTTCTGGTTTAAAAGAGGGCGGTCTAGAAAATTGTGAATTCTGATTATTTTGGCTTTGATATTGGGAAGTATTCCTAAATTGTGAAGTTTGATTACTTTGGCTCTGATATTGGGGATTATTTCTAAATGGTTTCTGAAATTGCATAACTGGATAGTTTTGGGGAGTAGAACGATTGTTAAAAGACCTGGTTTGTGGATTAGGGGTTTTATTATTTGGCGATGTATAATTGCCTGATTTAAGAAATGTCCTATCTGTATATTCGTAATTTTCTTCCAGAACTATAAACTTAGGAGCATCTTCAATAGATGCAGGTGCAGTGGATCTTACTACCATTCCTAGAGGGTTTCTAAGTCCCCCGAGGAACGCTTTTAATGTTTGTTGAGCGTAAATTGCTCTTTTCACTTCTAATATTTGTTGATTGTCTTCATTACAAATTAAATTAGAGACCAGAAGTTGTTCAATATATCTACACCTATTACTAAATGTTAAAGCATCCTCATTATGTTTCTGCTTGAGTGTTAAAAGTTCGCTCAAAAGACTAGTGTCGTCTCGTTGGTCCGTGAAGTTTTGCACTATAGCTTGTCTTAGGTCTTGCCAATTATTAATAATTTTTGTGCTAATTATAAGTCTAGCTTGACTGGTTAATTTTGACTGTATAAAATTAACTAAAAAATGATTTAAATATAATCTTTCATCTTCAGCGTTATAAAATGTGTTCATAATGAGATCGCATGCCTTAAGAAAGTTACCAACATTTGCCGGTTCCCCATTGAACTCAGGTATCATCTTTAAATAGAATTCACTAAAGTTGTTTACTATATTGTTAGCTTGGGCCATGTTTATGTTATTTTCTGCGGTACTAATTAAGTTATTATCAATTTGTTCTACAAGACTAATACTATTACTATCACGAGTTAAATTATTCTGAACTTCCTGTTCAACAATATTATTATCTAAATTATTTTCTTCAGGAATGACTTGTAAGTTATTTGCAAAATTAAACTGGTTAAGTCTGCTTATTAATTCATCAATATCCGACATATATTCACATACATATGACAAAGGAACAGAGAAAATATAGGAGAGCAACTTACAGTAATAGTAGGAACCAGATGACCATTTGTTCTTCTTAAAAAAACCAAGGAACCAATATTCTTTTGATGCCTTAGGTTGCTGGGAGATCCGTCACCGACTGCGCCAATTAACAACACTTGTACTTAGGTTGCTTTTTTAAAAAATTTATTAAACTACTTAAACTATTTAACAACAAACTAGCATAGTTACTGCCTAAATTAATACTGAACAAATATTACACAAAACAGTGGCTTTATATAATAATCGGATAAGTGTTCGTTGCAGGTTCTCACGAGAACATGCAGATCTAGCTTCCTCTGATTTCGCACTGCTGGCACTATCTGCAACGGTCGGCATAATTCGTAGAATCTGCTTATGGGAACTGCTGCATGCAAATGTAACTTGATACCATCTACGTGACATATCGTGAGAAGCCATGTGTTAACTCGCGTTAATAAAAAACATTTGCGATAATCTAGTAGACATTACAAAACTGTCTATGCGTGACGACGACGAGACTGAAGAAGACAAAGAAGCCGAGAAGGAAGATCATCTTTCAGAAAATTGTTCTGTTTATTCAAACTCTTCATTGAATGGAAAAACGTTCTTTGCTATGAATTTTAGGGACGTAGAAGATTCGATTCAACGCTTTGATGGAAGCAGTGGCTACCCAATAGAAAAATGGATTCAAGATATGGAATACATGGCTGATCTATGTTCATGGAATCAGCTGCATATGTTTATTTTTGCAAAAAAATCATTGACAGGTCTCGCCAAGCTGTTCATACAAGGAGAAAAGAATATAAAATGTTGGAAATCTTTGAAAGAAGTTTTAATCGACGAATACTCTTCAAGATTAAATAGTGCCCAACTGCATAAAGCACTATCTGAAAGAAAGTTGATGAAAAACGAAAGCATTCATGAGTATTTCTTAATAATGAAGGAGATTGCTAATCGAGGCAGAGTTGAAGATGAAGCAATAATGCATTATGTCATAGATGGTATAACAGATGAACCATCGAATAAAATATTTTTGTATGGGGCCAAGTCATTTAAAGAATTCAAGGAAAAATTGCGAATATACGCTGAAATGAAAACTAAACAGGAATCTTACAAGCCGAACAGAGGGAAAAATAAAGCAACAGCTTCCAGTTTAACAGAAATGTCAAATGCCAAGTCGAAGCAGATGACAAAAATTCGTTGTTTTAACTGTGGTGACCAAGGCCATAAGTCGAATGAGTGCAAATATAAAAATCTAGGCACCAAGTGTTTCAGATGTAATAAGTTTGGACATAAATCTTTTGAATGTCAAACTCAAAACAAAAAGAGTGGCGCTTCTCCAACCAACCCCACCACGTCGAATGTGCAAAACGTTGAAGTAATCACGATGAGCAAAATGCACAGAATTATAAGGATCAATAATGAAAATATTATTTGTCTGGTAGATACCGGAAGCCAAGTTAACCTTATAGGGTCAGAAAAATACCGACGTATTGGAGCACCAACTATGCATGATTCTAAAATAGTTTTAAATGGTTTCGGTAAGTCAAAAGTGAAACCTATGGGCTATTTTAACTGTCAGATCGATTTAGATGACGTACTGGTTGATTCCAAGATGCATGTTGTCAACGGTGAATATATGTCTAGTAAACCTGCTATACTAGGTCATGAATTTCTCCAACATGTTAAACTTACGATTAATCCAAGTGGGATGACCATCAAGAATATCGACGACGGCGACGGCGACGGCATTAAAGAAATAATGCAAGTAGATGTACTTGATGAAGTTGATATTGGAAATGAAGTACCGACG
Organism: Tillus elongatus; assembly: GCA_964006375.1. NCBI lineage: Eukaryota > Metazoa > Arthropoda > Insecta > Coleoptera > Cleridae > Tillus > Tillus elongatus. The sequence continues at coordinate 205,113,978 of OZ023262.1, read as the reverse complement.
CGTATAAGAAAAGAAGTTGAACATATTGTGAAGACGTATAAACCAAGGAAATGCAAAACTGCAAGCGTTGTGATGAAGATATTGGTCAAAGACGAAGAACCGATCTACAATAGTCCTAGAAGACTACCATTTTTTGAAAGAGAGATTGTTGATCACCAAGTTGAGCAATGGGTTCGAGATGGTGTAGTGGAACCCTGCACTTCCGAATATGCTAGCCAAGTGGTAGTAACCAAGAAAAAAGATGGGACACCAAGAGTATGCATTGATTATAGAAGAATCAACCAAAAGATAATAAAAGACCGATTTCCGCTGCCGCTTATAGAACATCAGCTAGACAAGCTGCAAAAAGATCGTGTTTTTAGCACAATTGATCTTAAAAATGGTTTCTTTCACGTTCCCGTAGAAGAACAAAGCCGAAAGTATACAGCATTTGTGACGCACCAAGGTCAATATCGATTCCTGAAAGTTCCTTTTGGTCTTTGTATAAGTCCATCCGTATTTATGAGATACATCGACGTAGTTTTCAGAGATCTAGTAAACAAAGGAATTGTACTGCCCTATATGGACGATTTAATTATTCCAGCCAAGGATGACGAAGACGCATTGGAAAGATTAAAAATCGTTATCAAGACCGCTGAAGAATATGGATTGGAGATTAATAAGAAAAAATGTCAGTTTATTAAAAGAACTGTCGAATTTTTAGGTCACAGGATAGAGGAAGCCAAGCTCTACCCTTCAGAATTAAAGACCAACGCTGTAACCAAGTTTCCAGAACCAAGGACGACAAAGCAAGTACAAAGCTTTTTGGGACTTGCCAGTTATTTTAGAAAATTCATTCCAGGATTTTCAGTGATAGCATCGCCGCTAACCGATCTTTTGAAAAAGGATCGTACCTTTAAATTTGGGTTCAAAGAAAATGATGCATTTATGAAGCTCAAGCAGATATTAGCTGAGAAGCCAGTGCTAAATATTTACTGCCAAGATGCCGAGACAGAATTGCATACAGACGCATCAATGGAAGGATACGGAGCCGTTCTTCTGCAACGTTCCTATGAAGATAACCAGATGCATCCAATTTACTATATGAGTAAGAAGACATCGGACTCCGAAAAGAAGTACTGCAGCTATGAGTTAGAAGTTTTAGCAATAGTCGAAGCACTCAAGAAGTTTAGAGTATACTTACTTGGAACACATTTCAACATTGTGACAGATTGCTCTGCCTTTGAGAAGACTATGAGCAAGAGAGATTTATCAACAAGGATTGCAAGATGGGCCTTACTACTTCAAGATTTCGATTGTACCGTAGTTCATCGATCAGGCACCAGAATGAGACACGTAGACGCTCTAAGTAGAAACCCTGTTATGTTGGTTTGTACTAGCATTCACCAAGCTATACGAAATAGTCAAGAAGAAGATGGCGAAATCAAGGCAATCAAGGAAATTTTAAAAGAAAAGTCGTATAATGATTACATCTTGAAAAACGACTTACTTTACAAAATGGAAGATGAAAGAGAAGTAGTTGTAATTCCCAAGCAGATGCAACAAGAGATAATTAAAGAAGCACACGAAGAAGGACACTTTGCAGTCAGAAAAACTGAAGACTTAATAAAAAGAGAATACTACATACCGAATGTGAAGAAGAAGATCAAGAGGTATATTAGAAATTGCATTCCTTGCATCTTATCTAACAGAAAGCATGGAAAGCAGGAAGGATTTTTACATCCACTTAAGAAAGATTACATTCCTTTACAGACATACCATATTGATCACCTCGGTCCTCTTGAGTCTACGAACAAGAATTACAAATATATTCTTGCCATAATTGACTCATTTACGAAGTTTGTTTGGTTATATCCGACGAAGAGCACCTCCTCGAAAGAAGTTATTGCCAAACTCGAGATCCAAAGAAAGACTTTCGGAAATCCTGTTAACATTATTTCCGACAGAGGCACAGCCTTTACCTCTGAAGAATTCGAATCTTACTGTAACGAGAATGACGTAAAGCATCATAAGATTACTACTGGTCTACCAAGAGCTAATGGTCAGATAGAACGAATTAACTCTATTATTATTTCTGTTCTAACCAAGATATCCTTAGAAGACCCAGCAAAATGGTACCTTTACGTAGATCGTGTCCAGAGAGTTATAAACTCCACCTACCAAAGAAGCATTGGAACCACGCCATTTGAATTGCTGATGGGTGTCAAGATGAAAGATAAAGTTCAAATCAAGATAGGAAAAATCATCGAAGAAGAAGCGAAAAACCAATTTCAAGAAGATAGGGAAGAATTGAGAAGATTAGCAAAAGAGCAACTGCTCAAAGTCCAGGAAGAAAATAAGAGAACGTATAACCTGAGAAGAAGAAAACCTGCCGCTTATGGGTTAAATGATCTAGTCGTCATTCGAAGAACCCAGTTCTGCCCAGGGTCGAAGTTGAAGTCGAAGTTCATAGGTCCATACAGAGTCGTGAAGGTCAAGACTAACGATACCTACGATGTCTAGAAAGAAGGTCTCCACGAGGGTCCAACCTACACTTCTACATGTTCCGAATATATGAAGTCATGGCGTAAAATGTGTTCTGATGACAATGGTTCATCATCCGAGGCGGATGATGGTCAGGAGAGCCGAGTTGTGGGAATTAATTTTATCTCAACAACTGTGTGCATAAACGTTCTGCCGCTAACGATATGCATAAATGTCCGGGCGCTACAGAGTGACGCGCGTGTGTCGAGAGACAAGGGAGTTAATAGTGTGTCAGTGTCATTACAATGACGGACGTTGTTAAAAACACTCATGACGCATAGAAAGGTTTCAGTACAAAAGTGTCATTCAACACGGTGTTACACATGAGTAGTTCGTACGAGACGGTCGGAGTGTGAAGAGAGCTTGAGTGAACACAGTGCGCGAGAAGTACGACGAGAGAGTACCTAGAGACGCCGAGGTACTCAACGACGGTGTGCAAGGCCATCCATCCACGACGACGACGACGATAACAGATGGATCCCGTAGCTAAAGACGATAGTCTATTACTTGTCATTTAATTACTTCATTGTTATGTTTATATAGTTCTACAATATAGTTATAGTTAATACCGGCATAGTTTCAGTCTTAAAAGCACGCACGACCTAAAACCTTACATATCTCTAGAAACGGGTACTCATTCCGGGATATACGTGAGTGTTCCAGGGATAAGACACCCTATATATATATATATATATATATATATATATATATATATATATATATATATATATATATATATATATATATATATATACAGGGTGACTCATGGTCGATGGTAGATTAGACGTTTACGGAGAACGGGACGTAGGATCATTTTGAAAATTAGGTTTCTTGGGTAACTGGTTCTGCTCTATGTATTTAAAATATTTTTAGAGCTGCAGGGTTGCCACTTATATTGAAAAGTAGCTACAACTTTGATATTTAAAGTGAGACATCCTGTATATTATTGCATTTTTTGTTACGCTGTTGTTTTTTGATTATTCTTGTATGATACTTCCCTATACCTATCTCGAGCGGTTTTCGAGAAATTAATTGTTTTCCTTATTTTTTGTGCAAAACATAACTTCAATAAAATCTGATGATCCTGTATAATGGAGAACGAATTTCCTTAGAAATAGCTAGTAGACAGAGCATTTTTAAATTACACCTGAAATTTCAGTTTTCTACGAATCCAAATACCGCAGTAATAAATATTTAATTAAAGCTTTGTTTTGCAAAAAAAAACAAGAAGAAAATTAATTTGACGTAAACCGCTGGAGATAGTTAGTTATAGGTAAGTATCATACAAAAATAATCGGAAAGCAATAGCAAAGCGAAATATGCAATAACATACAGAATTTCTTATTTAAAATTTCACAGTTGTTGCTACTTTTCTATATAAGCGGCAACGCCTCAGCGCGGAAAATATCAGAGATCAATAGGGCAGAAGTAATTAACCAAGAAAGCAAATTTTTCAAAATAATCCTACGTCCCGTTATCCGAAACGTCTAACCTACCATCGACCGTGAGGTACCTGTATATATATATATATATATATATATATATATATATATATATATATATATATATATATATATATAGGGTGACGCACTGAAAACGAAACAGACCGATTAAAAATGATTTACAGTTGAAGATGCAAAAACGCATTTCACTCATTCCGATAAGAAATGTGCTGAGAGCCAATGTTTTGTTGGTTTCTAAACAAAAAATTGACTATGAGAACATTTCTTACCGGAATGAGAGAAATGCGGTTTATTATTTCAGTTTATCAGTCGGTTTGAAACTTGATAGTGCTACCGAAAATTAATTTCACAATATTGTATTCTGTAGAAGAAAAAATTGAAATAATTACTCTTTTTTTCCAAAAACGATGACTGTGCCAACCGTACCACAAATTTGTTTAATGAACGACATCCGAACAGACATGTTAACAGAAAATACATTTTGGAGTTATTTGCAAAGTTTCGACAAAGTGGTTCAGTAGCCAACAAAAAACGGGATCCTGAACGTGAATTTCCGGTTAGAAATGAGACTATTGAGATTGAAGTTTTAGGACAAATTGATGCAGACCCAACTTCGAGCACGAGAAATTTGGCCACTGTTTCAAACATCAAAAGAAGAACTATTCAGCGAATATTGAAGCATCATAAATTTCACCCGTATAAAATTCATCTTGTACAACAACTGAATGAAGATGATTTTGATCGGCGGCTGGAGTTTTGTGAAGTTATGACTGCACGAATAGCTGATAACGGGGACTTTCTGTTCAATATCTGTTTTTCAGACCAGTGTACGTTTTTATTAAACTCTACAGTCAATCGTCATAATTGTCGTTATTGGGCAGATAATAATCCAAGAAAGTCCACACACAAACTCCACAGAAATTGAATGTCTGGACTGGCATTTTTGGAGACCGTTTAATCGGACCAATTTTTCTTGATGGCAATTTGATTGGCGAAACGTATTTGGAGTTACTAGAAGACATCGTTTACCCTCTACTAATTGACATTGTTGAAAATGATGATCGCTATCAAGAAAATCAATTAGAGTTTCAACAAGATGGAGCTCCTCCGCATTTTTCACAACGTGTTAGGGAGTTTTTGAACAAATAGTTTCCAGGACAATGGATTGGGCGTAGAGGTGCTATTGAGTGACCCCCTAGATCACCGGATTTAACTCCTTTAGACTTCTTTCTATGGGGTCATGTCAAGAGTAGAATTGACGCAACAGAGCCAGAGTCTCTGCAAGAAATACGACGACGCATTGTTGAAGAATGCCGTCTAATAAGTCCACAAATGCTCCAGAATGTCAGAGCTCGTTTTGAACAAAATTTGTACTTTTGTATGGAAGCTGGTTGTCAACAATTTGAACACTTACTTAACTGAATAAACATTGTTGAACGTTTGGTTTTGTTTTTTAGTTCTTTTTAACGAAAAATTGCTTAATTAGTGCATTTCTTATCACAATGAATGAATGCTGAATTTAGAAAAGAAAGAGCTTTCAAATGATGTAACACTCGACCCATGTTCCCTATTTAAAATATAAGGGTTGTTATCACCACCCTTAAGGGGTTGATGTGACAAAGTTGAGTTTTATGTCAGAACATGTCCCCCTCAATATTAAAATTGACATGCTTCAGCGTTTCTTAAAAAATTCTCTGGACGCAAATCGGTCTGTTTCGTTTTCAATGCGCCACCCTGTATATATATATATATATATATATATATATATATATATATATATATATATATATATATATATATATATAAATCTCCTCAATAGGGAATTTTTTATTCTATTCGCTAAAAATTAGCTTCAGAGGTTTTATTTTGCTTCAAATACCTAAACTAAATAATCTGTTAACCCTGGAATAGGCCTAAGCAAAAGATGAAGTAAAGACTATTTTGATCGAGTAAAATAGAAGTGGAAAACATTTTAAATAGATTTGTCTCCAAAACCCATATCATTGTAGCATATTCCTTATGCGAGTTATAAAAAATGATAACAACTGACTTGAGAAACATATGGCCAACAACAAGATATGCGCTGAATTTTCCATGTTGGTTGCTTACACATGCTTCATTGCAGATGCTCATCTGAGACAAAATATAAATGATTGTTCCTGTATACAAAGTAGCGAAACGTTGAAATCAATTCATTCTCTTTCGCATGTGGCATCCCCATATATTACAAACATTATTTACAACGAACTTTATGGCCACGAACATTGTGCCTGATTCTGCACAAAAATCGTCAGACCAAAGACCGATGTGGATATTAAATAAACCAAATGAAAACCTCACATGTGACAACTACATGTGTAATTTGATAGCATAAAATATTTTATTATTTTATTGAGATAATAATAGTGGACATAAAACAGAATGGCACGATCGTAAATATAGGAGTAACCAAGAAGTTGTAAAATATAAATTCACAGTAAGCTGCGGCTGATTCTCACTTTTTCCTCGCACCTTCTAAAGTTTCAGGATAGTGGTAAAGTTTGTTGACAGCTTCAAGGGCCCGTTGAAATATTGTACTATACTTTGTTTCTCGGCAGCTATAAATGACGCTGGTATATGGATACTTTGCATTTTGAGAAGGAAAAATAGGATCTGTTTTCTCGAGTGTGTTGCATAGCTTTGCGAGGTTTAGCTTAACAGTGTTCTCAGTAAATTTGCTAATTTATCTTAATACTTTTAACGCTGGAACACACAAAAACAGAAATGCGGAAATTTTCTCTAGTAATTAATTCCTGTCACATTGCTACCTACTTGACCTCTAAGGCAGCAGGCAGGGTTATTTTGTACAAATAGAAGACACTCGGTTTAGGACAGTTGTATGTACAGCTAAGTTATATAAATGCCTGCCGTAAGGAGAGGTTCCTTTTGTTCGAGTCCCTAGGTCCATTACACAGGAGAATGAAAAAATCAGTGCAAACATTATGGGGTGAAATTCGATAAAACAGAAAGCAAACTAAGAAAACTGGTTAATTTTGTTAAAAAATGGCCCACATTTTGATATAATACTCAATTATGCTGAATGACGCGCTAAAAATGGTGCAGTTATCGATGTTTTTTTCAAATAGGACCCCCCTTTTAGTGAATTTTCTTAAAAAAAATTCACTAATGAGGAGATCCCGACTTTTGAATTTTGAAAAAATTTCTTCAAATGAGCGCTAATTAGGCCCCCCAGAACACATATCCGGGGTCGGTTTAAATTTTTATATGTTTATATATATATATATATATATATATATATATATATATATATATATATATATATATATATATATATATATATATATATATATATATATATATATATATATATATATATATATATATATATATATATATATATATATATATATATATATCACACCGATAACTCAAAAAATAATGGGCCGATTTTGATTAAATTTGGTGAATAAATTCCTTTTATAAATGGCTTGGATAAGTTTGTTAGCCAGGAAAATCGGTCCAGGTTTTCCCGGAAAATTTTGTGTTTTCTTTCGAAAAAAATTTATATCTCCGGAATTAACAAAGTAAGGGCAACCAAATTTCATACGCGGATTTACTTCATTATAGGCAAGTTATCTACCAAAATTTAGCTCTGTAGGTTAAAGGATAAAAAAGCTACAGGCATTCAAAGAAAAATAAATTTGGATTTTCCTCAAAACGTCAAAATTGCGATTTTAAACGTCAAAATTGGTGAGTACATTCCTTTCGCAAGTCGCTTAGATAATTTTGTTAGCCAGGAAAATCCGCCGAGGTTTTCCCGGAAAAATGTGTGTTTTCTTTCGCAAAATATTTATATCTCCAAAATTAACAAAGTAAGGGCAACCGAATTTGGTAAGCTGGTTTATATCGTTATAGGTGTGCCACCTACCAAAATTTAGCTCTGTAGGTCAGAAGACAAAAAAGTTATAGGCATTTAAAGAAAAATAAATTGGGGGTTTCCTCAAAACGTCAAAGTGACAATTGAAAACGTCAAAATTCGCAACATTTAGGCAAATAACTTGAATCTAATACGATCTATGGAAAGAAAATGTCTCAAGAAGAATGTTTTACATACACCTAACTCTTAGTTTCAACCGTCATTGTCCTTCATTTTACTAAAATATTTCCAGAAAATTCATTTCTAATAGACCCTTTCTCTGATGCTTGGCAGTAGCCTTAGCTATAGAGTTTATTGTTTAATGGTATATAATTTTTGTCGAACTTTCGTAAAAAATCAATAAAGCTCAATATATTCGTTATTATACAAGATATGAAAAAATATTGTATACATTAATTATACGGTGTTTTGAGCTACATCTTAAAAAATTATTGCGACAATCACAGGGTGGCCCATAAGTCGTTGGTGATACAAATAATTATTTTTTTGTCGAAAACGCCTTATTTTTTGCATTTTCCATCGAAATATAATGCATGTTTGTAAGTTAAGAAATTCTGGAGGCAGCAAGTGCGTTGTGGTTGCGAATTTTGATTAAATGCTTCATATTTGAAAAGCTCAATTTGCTATTAACCTATAAGGTTGACCAGGAAACGGATTTTTTCAGTAACACTTTTGGTTTACTTTTGGAAATTTCTGTACGTTTTCAAACAATCAAGTTATTTTGATGAAACATGGCACATTGTTTTTACTATATATGTTATACTGGTAATCAAATTTGATGCCTGCTTTACTATATATGTTATACTGGTAACCAAAATTGATGTCTGCTTTCTTAAAAAGAAAACACACATATTTGCAATAAAAACATTTTTATGAAAATTCACTACCATAACGCACTTGCTGCGTCCCGAGATTTTTTTTCTTCGAATTTTAATACTTCATTGCCAACACGGTGATATAATTTTAGTGAATTTTCTTTAAAAAAATCACTAATGGGGAGATCCTGACTTTTGAATTTTGAAAAAATGTCTTCAAATGAGCGCTACTTAGGACCCCTGGAACCCAAATCCGAGGTCGTTAGCCAGGAAAATCCGCCAAGATTTTCCCGGAAAATGTTGTGTTCTCTTTCGAAAAAAATCGAAAAAAATGTATATCTCCGGAATTAACAAAGTAAGGGCAACCAAATTTTATACGCGGGTTTATATCATCATAGGTAAGTTACCTACCAAAATTTAGCTCTGTAGGTTAAAGGACAAAAAGTTACAGGCATTTGAAGAAAAATAAATTTGGGTTTTCCTCAAAACGTCAAAAGTCGCGATTTTAAACGTCAATATTGGTAATATTTAGGCAATGAACCTGAAACTAATATGATATATGGAAGGAAAATGTCTCAAGAAGAATGTTATACAAAGCCTGAAGGCTTAGCTTCAATCGTCATTGTCCTTCATTTCACTAACATATTCCCAAAAAATTCATTTTAAATAGACCCTTTCTCTGACACTTTGGCAGTAGTGTTGGCTATAGAGTTTATCGGTTAATGGTATATCATTTTTGTCGAATTTTCGTAAAAAATCTTTAAAGTTCAATATATCCGTCATTATGCAAGATACGAAAAAAAATTTTTTATACATTAATTATAGGGTGTCTTGAGCTACATCTCAAAAAATATTTCTACAATTACAGCGTGGCCCATAAGTCATTGGTGTTTCAAATTTTCTTTTTTAGTGAATTTTCTTTAAAAAATTCACTAATCGGGAGATCCGTGTTTATATATATATATATATATATATATATATATATATATATATATATATATATATATATATATATATATATATATATATATATATATATATATATATCGTACCGATAACTTAAAAAATAATAGGCCGATCTTGATCAGATTTGTTAAGTACCTTCCCTTTGAAAGTGGCTTGAATAAGTTTGTTAGTCAGGAAAATCGGACCAGGTTTTCCCGGAAAATTTTGTGTTCTCTTTTTAAAAAATTCATATTTCCGGAAATAACAAAGTACGGGCAACCAAATTTGGTACGCGTATTTATATTATAAAGAGTGAACTATGTACCAAAATTTAGGTCCCTAAGTTAAAGGACAAAAAAGTTACGGGCAGCTAAAACAACAAATTTTGTGGTTATCCTCAAAACGTCAAACTCGCAATTTAAAACGTCAAACTCGCAATTTAAAATGTCAAAATTGGCAATGTTTAGGCAAAGAACGTGAAACAAATGCGGATTGTGAAAAGAAAATGTTGCAAGAAGAGTGTTCTGCGAACCCTTAAGTTTCAGATTCAACCGCCATTGCCCTTCATTTGACTAAAATATTTACAGAAAAAACATTTCTATATAATAGACCCTTTCTCTAATACTTTGGCTGTCGGTTCAGTTAAGTTGATGCTTTCGCTGTAGGTTTAGTGAAGTTTATGGTTTAACGGTCTATAATTTTTAGCTAATTTTCGTAGAACAAATTCGTTACTTGATTTTAGCATTTTCTATCGAAATATGATGCATGTTTGTAAGAAAAAAACTGGACGCGGTAAGTGCGTTTTGGTAGCAAATTTTCATTAAATCCTCCAAATTTCAATAACTCAATTTGCTATTAACCTAAGTTTTGTTGGTTAGGAAACCAACATTAAACTTTACTTTCGGAAATTTTTTGTATGAACGCAGCAAGGCTGTTTTGGTTGCGAATTTTCGTTAAATGTTTCAAATTTCAATAACTCAATTTGCTATCAACCTAAGGTTCATTGGCTAGGAGACCAGTTTTCTCAGAAACATTTAAAGTTTATTTTCGGAAAATTTTTGTACATTTTTAAATAATTATTTGGATAAAATATGGTACATTGTTTCTACTATATAGGTTATACCGGTAACCAAATTGATGCCTGCTCGCATTAGAGCGATATATTTGTAATTAAAAACATTTTTATGAAAATTCACTTCCATAACGCACTTGCTGCGTCCAGAGTTTTTTATGTTACGTTACATAAGGAAAATTTAGAGAAAAATATTTTTGAAATCGGAAATGTGAAATTTTGTATTATCGTAAATATAGACCACAAATACAACTCAATTATCAAAGTAAATGCTCAAAATGTTCACCAGCAACTCCTTGACACTAACGTAACCTACGTTCAAATTCTAATAAAACATTTGAAATAGTTTCTGGTTTAATTGCTCTAATCGTAGTTCTGATCCTTTTCTGCAGAACTTGCAGGTTGTCTGGTTTCTGTATGTACACAGCACTTTTTACATAGCCCCATACAAAAGCCCAGAGGAGTCAAATCGAGAGATCTTGCGGGCCATTCTACTCTACCTCGTCGACCTATCCACCGATTAGGAAACGCAAAATTGAGATATTCACGAACTTGACTTGCATAATGCGGCGGTGCTCCGTCTTGCTGAAACCACAAAGAACTATTGGGAATCGCTGGATTTTCAGCGTTTGAGTAAATGTTAGTCCATGAGGAAAGTAATTAATTTTCCAAAAAAAGAAGATACATCTCTCCTGTCATGTGCCCACAAAAAGTACGTAGTAAGTAACTTCCTGGGGGTACTGTGTTTTCTGCCCGCAAAACCAATGTAGATTCTGTGGCGCCCAGTATCTGAAATGTTGTCTACTGACAGTGCCGTCCAGATAAATAGTTGCTTCATCTAAGAACAGAATATTGTTGAACAGTGTTAGATTTCAAAGAAGAGCATTTGTATCGCCAATGACTAATGGGCCAGCTGTGATTGTCGAAATAATTTTTATAAGATGCAGCTCAGGATACCCTATACTTAGGGTATACAATTATTTCTCGTATCTTCTACAATAAGAGTAATATTGAGCTTTACCGTAGAAATGCGCCACCCTGTATATATGTAAACCGATAAAAACTGAAACTAACCCCAGATATGAGTTATAGGGAACCTGGTTCGTGTTCATTTAAAAAAATCTTCTATAAACATTTGCTCAAAATTGTAGACAATTAAACCATAAACTCTATAACCAAAACTACGGCTAAAGGATCAGAGAAAGGTTCTATTTGAAATGAATTTACTAGAAACATTTTAATCAAATGGAGGAGAATGACGGCTGAAGCTGAAACTTAACGACTCGTAAAACGAACTTCCGGAAATATAAAAATGTACCGAAAGAAAAACTGGTCCGATTTTCCTGGCTAACGAACTTATCCAAACCATTTGCGAATGGAAGGTACCCACCAAATATAATTGAAATCGGCCAATTATCAGTGTGATGCATATATATATATATATATATATATATATATATATATATATATATATATATATATATATATATATATATATATATATAGGCAAACTGACCTTGCATAGGGGTTCTAGGGGGCCCAGTTCGCGCTCATTTTATAAAATTATTTCAAAATTAAAAAGTCGAGATCTCATTAGTGTTTTTTTAAAAGAAAATTGACTAAAAATATAGGCGGAAAAATACTCATATTTTCATGCCACAAGCTGTCAGATCTAAAAACATTACTTAGTCTGCCACTGTAATGTTTCATATGACATTTGTGAAAAAAGTTATGAACTACTTATATATTATGAAAATGTAAACATTTATATTGAGTATTTCTTATCTTTTTTTTACGAAAGTTAATTTAAATATTTTAATACTTCCTTTAAAAATCCGCTAAATAATTACATAATCTGATCGTATCATCGCATGCGATTCCAAAAGTAAATATTTCCAAAACTGGAAAAAATTATAGTTGAATAAAAAAACTAAAAAAATAATTTAAAACTGATCCCTACATTAATCACCGTTTGCGATTATAAACGTAGATATTTCCAAAACGCCATCGCGATTTTTTCGACGAATAATATACACGAAAACCTCTATAAATGGGTCACTTTCATGGGACTCCGCTATGGATTGGTGAAAACGCCGTATCATAATTTTTTGTATGCGCCAAAAATGTGAAACGTTGCCAAACAATTGAAATAACTCGAAAAAATGAATGCTACCAACATTTTTTTCCTTACAAACATACATTATAATTCGATGGAAAATGGAAAAATGCAATAATATATGGACTTTTTGATTTAAAGAAAGAAAATTTGTATCACCAATGACTTACGGGCTACTTGTGATTGTCAACATAAAAATTGTCAGATGCAGCTCAAGACACCCTTCGTTTCAGATTCTTTGTCTTAAAGTTGCTAATCTTGACGTTTTGAATCGCGACTTCGACGTTTTAAGAAGAAAAACTATAACATTTTGAAAGTAATTTTTCTGGTATTTCTTGGTCTTTTTTGCACCAAAAAAACTTAATCTTTGTCTGCCACCAACACAAAATATTTTTGTTTTGTGCGTTTCTCTGGTCATCAGCGGCACACAAAATTTGTTTCTTTAAATGCCTATAACTTTTGTTTTACCTTAGAGATCTAAATTTTGGTATATAGTATACTTTTTATAATCTAAACATAAGTATCACGTTTGGTTGCTATAGCTTTGTCATTTTGGGAGAGACCAAAACTTTTTCAAAGAGAACCCAAAATTTTCCCGGAAAAACTGGGCCGATTTCCCTGGCTAATGAACTTATCCAAGCCACTTGTGTTTGTGTGTCGATACTTTCGTTGTATAGCGTATGCTTTATTGTTTAGTTATCTTATTGTTGTAATTGTTGTTATAGTTATTATTGTTATAGGTTAATTCCATAGATATATAAAGAATAGAGATACAATTATTTACATTTTAAAGCAATCAGAGATCTGATAACATATTAATGTATTCGGGCGATTGTATGCTACACTGTATAATTTTACTACGCTTTACCTAACACTGTTGCCAAACGTTCGTTCACGCCCAATGTTTTCAGATTACGACACAAAATTTAATTTATAATATTAAATAATAAAAGCGTCTTGTCCCTATTTCATAGTGAAGCTATTATTTATAACAGTCTCCTATAGGTACAATAAGTATATCAATAGAGCTGCTGTATCTGATGCTTGATAATAAATATAAAATTTATGAGGATTCGGTAATGCTAGAATCTCAATATCAAGCGGCAAACCTGTTCACTTCTTCCAGTCAACATTTCTGTCATTAGTCGTCGGCCGCCCAATTTTACAACTCTTCTAGGCGGTGTTGCTAGCAGTCGGAAATTTTGTATTAGTGATTTTTTTAGTTTTAATTGTGTTATTTAAAGAAAAGTTTATCTATAAACATTAGAACATGGTTCGCCAGTGTCAGGTGTGTGGAAAATTGGATTCATTTTTTCACTGGTGGCATAACAAACACGAGTCGGAATTATTTGCGACGTTGTCGAGAGTCGGAATGTTATGTGGTCTCTCTCTCTTGCATCTCTTTCCCACTTATGCTAATGGTTGTTACAAAACAAATGGCTATTTATGAATGAATAGTCGAGTCTCCTTTTATTATAAGTCTATGGTTAATTCTATATTTATGTTAAATATTAACAAACATCACCTAGATATTATCACAGCGAACACTCTGGAATGACATTTCTAGAATATACCAGAAATGACAGGTGTAGAATCTCTATAGACAGTATTGTATTGTTAGTCAACGAATCCAGAACCCCGTAGAACGTAACGACTGGTGTCAGAAGTGGGATTTTCAAGCTACTATCAGGAATATTTTCCAGAATATTCGTTGAATAACGTGAATATTTCTAGAATCCCTGAAAGATCAGTGACAGCAGGAAGTCATAACTGGGTGTGTTTTTTGAAACAGAATAAACTGAGTACCAGCTTCAAGTACGTCTATGTCTAAGACACGTAGAGCAACAGCCAATATGGACACTTGGACACCCAGCTATTGGAATTGATTAAAGAAATGAAAGAAGAGGCCAGAAGAAGAGACGAAGAAGCCAAACAAGAAATGAGAAAAAGAGATGAAGAGGCCAGAAGAAGAGATGAAGAAGCCAGAAAAAGAGACGAAGAAGCTAAAGAAGAAACCAGAAAAAGAGATGACAAAGATAGAAAAGAGACAAAGAAGCCAAAGAAGAAAGGAGAAGAGACGGAGTAATAAGAGAGGAACTGAGAAAAAGGGACGAAGAAGCAAAGGAAGAAATGAAGAAACAAAGAAAATTCTACAAGAACAGGCCAGCAGAATTGAGAATATTACTTTATGTGTCGACGAACGTATGAAGCAGGTAAAAGGCGACATCTTCCACAACTAGAAAGCAGAGTAAGGGGTATCAGCGACGATGTATATGACAAGCTGACGAATATACAAGAGGAAGTGTATCAGAAAATACAATGACTAGAAAATAAGTGCGAAACCCTAGCCAAAGGAAGCATCAGGCTCGAAGATAGCCCGCTCGTAAGAATTAAGATCCCCACATTTAATGGCTCAGTTACATGGGGTATTTATCTACGCCAGTTCGAAGCCGCTGCTACAGCAAATGTTTGGAACGAGAGAGAGAAAGCGAACTCGTTAATAGTAGCTCTCAGAGGAGATGCCCTCGACGTACTTCAAGGAATTCCCAGGGAGGAACAGAATAGTTTCGACAGCATTCGGTATTACCTAGAAATGAGATTTAGGGACAAGCATCTACAACAGCTGTATCAAACTCAGCTAAAAAGTCGCTGTCAGAAATCGGGCGAAAGTCTGCAGCAATTCGAAGCCTACATTGCCAGACTAACGTGATCAGCTTACCCCGCAGCTGCGGTGGAGTTTTTGAACCAGCTGTCGCTGCAAACATTTATTGACAGCATTAGAGATACCGACACTCAATAGGCACTGAGGATGGCGAGACATAAAAACTTGAACGATGCTTTGGCACATTCGCTAGAATTTGAAGCTGCCAAGCAAGCTTTTAAAGGCAATGTGAGAGTTCGTAGTCTCCAAGTCCCGAAGAAGAAAATAAAACCGAGTCATCCACGGTCATGCAGTTACTACAGAAGATAGTAGAACAGACGAAGCACACGTCTCATAAAGAGCCAACGCAAGCCCGTCGTGCAACTGCCATACGCTGTTGGAACTGTGGCAAGGTTATGCACATAAGAAATGAATGCCGGGATCCAAGATCAACATCAACTAACGTACAGGAAAACTAAATGCAGCTAGCTTTATGGGGCGAGAGCTGGCTGCCCACCACATTGCCCCGAAGTCGACAACTGTTTCACTGGTCAACAATTCTGGCAACTCGCTCGCCGTAGACGGATACATCAGCAACAGGAAGATTATCCGTCGTGATGTGGTATTAAGATGGCGGGTAAGACAGCCAGAGAGAGTCTACAAAGTGCCTGCAGCTGGCGGCGAACAGATTCGTGTATTTGGTGAGACTGACGTCAAGCTACAAATTGGACTTTGGAGAGTTATTGTTGCCGCCATATCAGACCGTATTATACTTGGTCTAGATGTTCTACAAGGTCACGGTGTCAAGTTAGATCTTGAGGACAATGTCTTAAATATCGGTGATGAGGAAGTAGTCATGTCAACTGTCAATAACCTTGCGATTCGAAAAGTCACAGCCAAACAAGATGTCGTTGTGAGAGCCCAGCGTGAGAGTATTGTCCCATTGAGAATAGTTGGAGACATTTTGGGACAAGTGGTGGGTATTATAGAACCAGAAGACAACGATCGTTTTAAGAAGGCTCTACCAGTCGGTAAAACTCTTATTCAAGCAAAAGAGCTGTCAGCTGTCAGAATAGCCAACCTTAAGAGCTTTGATCAGAAGATTTCCAAAGGTTCCGAAATTGGAACATTCTCGCCAGTAACCATCATACGGCGTTGCCACGACCAAGAAGACCCAACCTCGTCCATCCCGGATGAACCACTTCCAGAACATCTACGCGATGTTTTAGCAGAAGCTAGTGGAAATGTTTCTCCACAACAGAAGCAAGCAGTGGCTAAATTGCTGTCCAAATATCGCAACGTTTTCGTAATCGACAAGAACGATTTTTGAAGAACAGATCTAGTACGCCATCACATTGAGACTGGGACATCTGTACCAATCAAGCAACCACCGCGAAGGGTACCATTGGCAAAGCAGCACGAAGTTGACACCATCCTAAGGGAGATGGAGCTGGCACGAGTTATAGAACCATCGCAAAGCCCTTGTGCCTCTCCAGTAGTGTTAGTTCAAAAGAAAGATGGCTCCACAAGGTTTTGTGTAGATTACCGCCGGTTAAATAATGTCACTAAGAAAGACAGCTATCCACTTCCCAGAATAGATGATACACTTGTTACACTGGCAGGTGCAATATGGTTTTCGACATTGGACTTGAAAAGTGGCTACTGGCAAATGAAGATTGAGCCCAAAGGCAAAGAAAAGACTGCGTTTACCACTGGTAGTGGACTGTGGCAGTTCAACGTCATGCCGTTTGGGTTGTGTAATGCTCCAGCCACTTTTGAGCGTCCAATGGAGATATTTTTAAGAGGTCTACACTGGAAAACATGCCTCGTGTACCTGGATGACGTCATTATCTTGGGACAGTCGTTCGAAGATCACACGAAGAATGTCGAACAAGTGTTTCAGAAACTAAAGGGAGCCAATTTGGAATAAAATCCGAAGAAATGCTGTCTCCTTCAAAAAGCAGTCAAGTACTTAGGTTATATTATCACCCCAGATGGAGCAAAAACCGACCCAGAAAAGACAGACTGTATTATGAACTGGGAAATTCCAACCAATGTACATCAGCTGCGAAGTTTTCTGGGCCTCTGCGCGTATTACCGCCGTTTTGTAAAGGGGTTGGCTGACATCGCAAAACCTTTGCATGGACTGACGGAAGAAAAGACACCTTTCATTTGGACCAATGATTGTAAAAAAGCATTCGAGACACTAAAACGGACTCTCTGTTCATCCCCGATTCTGACATACCCCCAGTCTGGTCACAGGTTTATTGTGGACACGGACGCGAGCAATGTTGGTATTGGAGGTGTTCTTTCGCAGGAACAAGGAAGGCCCCGAGAAGGTTGTAGGGTATTTCAGCAAAGTCCTGTCCAAGGCAGAAAAGAACTACTGCGTGACGAGGAAATAACTTCTAGCCATTATCAAGGCGTTGGAGCATTTTCACAAATATCTATATGGTCAAGAATTTCTCCTGAGAACCGACCACGCTTTCCTGTGCTGGCTTCACTGCCGAAAATAAAGAAGGATTGAATCTCGAAGTGTGTAGGAGGACAACGGTGCAACCCGTTAACCGATGGAACCCACGGAGGTTAATGGAGGACCAAAAAGAAGACCCTGATATCCAACCAATCTACAGATCGAAGGAGACTTGCCACGAAAGACCCACTTGGTCAGAGGTTAGTGATAACAAAATTGGGAGTCAGAAGATGGTACCCGCATATTGAAGCAAGTAATCCTTCCGCGGCCAAGATTTATGGAGGTAATCGAGGAAATCCATGGCAGGGCAGGTGGAGGCCATTTAGGCGTAAAGAAAAATTTGGAAAAGGTCAGAGAACGTTTTTATTGGTTACGATGTAGAGCTGATGTGGAAGAATGGTGCAAAACCTGCCAAGCTTGTGCATCCAGTAAGGGGCCTAAATCAAAAACCAGGGGGTGAATGAAGCAGTACAACGTGGGAGCTCCTTTCAAAAGAATTGCAATCGACATAGCTGGTCCTTTCACTAGAACAGACGCAGGAAATCGCTATATGCTTGTAGCCATGGATTATTTTTGCAAGTGGCCAGATGTGTTTGCGGTCCCAAATCAAGAGGCCACCACCGTCGCAGAAGTATTAGTGAATGAGTTCTTCTGTAGATTTGGCGCACCACTAGAGCTCCATTCTGACCAAGGATGCAACTTTGAGTCAGCTATATTCCAGAAGGTTTGTGAGCTTATGGGAATCAGGGAAACGAAAACTACACCCATGCACCCTCAATCTGACGGAATGGTGGAAAGATTCAATGCTACTTTGGAGTTCCACTTAAGAATATTTATCAATGAACACCAAACGGATTGGAAACGGCACATTCCACTCTTTCTACTGGCATACCGCTCGGCTGTACATGAGACTACCGGACATATACCAGCCAGCGTGGTTTTTGGGCGAGAGTTAAGACTTCCTCCTGATCTCGTATTTGGAAAACCCACAGATGCTCCACGGTCGACTGATGAATACATAAAAGATTTTAAAAGAAGAATAGAAACCATCCACTCTGCTGTCAGAATGCATATACGAGTAGAGAGTGACCGCATGAAGACCCGTTATGACGTGCGAGCTAATTCAGCTGGTTTTAAAGAAGGAGATCGTGTGTGGCTCTACAATCCAGTACGACGCAAGGGACGGTCACCGAAACTACAAAAATTGTGGGAAGGTCCTTATAAGGAGGTCAAAAGGATCAATTACGTTGTCTATCGCATTCAGAGGAGCTCGAAGAGCAAGATGAACGTGGTCCACATGCACAGACTCACGCCGTACCAAGAAATGTCAGAATTCGACCGGGACGATCGAATATAAGAGGGGGGCAGTGCCACAGCGAACACTCTGGAATGACATTTCTAGAATATACCAGAAATGACAGGTGTAGAACGTCTAGAATCTCTATAGACAGTATAAATAGACGAGCGATGCGCAGAGTAAGTTAGTTCAGTATTAAGTCGGTGTGGTGAAGAAGTGATCATAGAGTATTAAGCGAGTCAGCAGAAGATGTTGGTGTTTAAGAAGCGATCGTAGATCAAGAATAGTGGAATATAATTCTATGGACATTTAATAATAGAGAGAAACATTTTAGTTGATACTGGTGTTGGAAAATAGTTGCTTATAATAAATTAGTAGTTTGAAAAGCTGTGTTTTGTTGGTCAACGAATCCAGAACCCCGTAGACCGTAACAATATTTTGAAGACGTCATCACTCATTTAAATTTGCAAAGCATTTTTTGATCAGCACATCATAACGTAGTAACGGAATTTTATTTGTGGTTATCATGAATGCGTATAAATGAATCCAGTTTTCTCCTGTTTGATCATGCTGTCAAAGAGAAAAACTGGCGACAGAGAAGATAAAACCTTTGAGAAACCAGAGAAATAGTCTCTACGTCTGTATTTAGTATGGTAACTGTTTCACAAAGTAAGGACAACAATAATCAATGAATAGTTCCTGTTGCTCAACACAGTACCAATGACGTTTTCTTAAAACAGCTTTGCAATACAAACCACATTTGTAAGAGTTATGTCTATTTTGTAAATAATGTAGCCGAGTTTAAGACTGTCACAAATAAAAAATATAATCCCATAATGCTTTCCCCTTACTTTAATGTTGCAGTAGGTATTTTTCACACGTAGTGTTGTCACTGATAACACTGAGGCGCTTTGCTGCATGTCAAACAAATATCCTATAAAACGAATATCTCACAAAGTTAGTGGTTGCTTGTAAATCTCGGTGTCTTTCCTTCGTTGCAAATTTAACGCAATTCACCTACGAAATGGGGTTAGCTAGCAACCTCGTCTGGAGTTTTATTGAATTTTAGATATGCGCATTTTTTCTGATGTCATCTCGAATCGAATTCGGCTTGGTGCAACAGAGTGTAATATAATTCTAACATTGGTCCTTAATTTTTTTTCTTTGAAGAAGATAAAGCTCTAAAGCATTAAAGGTGAAATAACTTACAGGGCCCAAATAAATTAAATTTGAAAGAATCAGGCAATTACCTAGAAATATCGCAATTATTCTTTGAGACTACAAAGGGACGCTTCTTTCTATGAAAAATTTACGACATGGTGGATTCTAGCAGAGCTTATAGTGTTTATCTAATGCCAGTTATTGGCGGGTATCAATGAGCGCCAACTAGGCCCCCTGGAACATATATCTGGGGTCACTTTCAATTTTTATATGCTCATATATATATATATATATATATATATATATATATATATATATATATATATATATATATATATATTATATAGGGTGGCGCATTGAAAACGAAACTGACAGATTGCGTCCAGAGAATTTATTTTTTAAGAAAATTTTAATATTGAGGGGGACATGTTTTGACATAAAACTCAACTTTGTCACATCAACCCCTCAAGGGTGGTGATAACAACCCTTATATTTTAAATAGGGAACATGGGTCGAGTGTTACATCATTTGAAAGCTCAATCGTTTCTAAATTCAGCACATTAATTTTTTTGGAAGTTTTATCAACTCGTTTAAAAATTATTCACAGTTGAAGATGCAAAAACGCATTTTACTCATTCCGATAAGAAATGTGCTGATAGTCAATATTTTGTTGGTTTGTGAACAAAAAATTGACTTATCAGAACATTTCTTATCGGAATGAGGGAAATGCGTTTTATTATTTCAGTTTATCGGTCGGTTTGATACTTGATAGTACTACCGAAAATTAATTTCACAATGGTGTATTCTGTTGAAATAATTACTCTTTTTTTTAAACGATGACTGTCCCAACCGTACCGCAAATTTGTTTGATGAACGACATCCGAACAGACATGTTAACAGAAAATACATTTTGGAGTTAGTTTCGACAAAGTGGTTCAGTAGTCAACAAAAAACGGGATCCTGAACGTGAATTTGCGGTTAGAAATGAGACTACTGAGATTGAACTTTTAGGACAAATTGCTGCAGACCCAACTTTGAACACGAAAAAATTGGCCACTGTTTCAAACATCAAAAGAAGAACTATTCAGCGAATACTGAAGCATCATAAATTTCACCCGTATAAAATTCATCTTGTACAACAACTGAATGAAGATGATTTTGATCGGTGGCTGGAGTTTTGTGAAGTTATGACTATGAGTTTTTCAGACGAGTGTGCGTTTTTATTAAACTCTACAGTCAATCGTTATAATTGTCGTCATTGTGCAGATAATAATCCAATAAAATTTCACGAAGTCCACTCTAACTCCACAGAAATGGAATGTCTGGACTGGCATTTTTGGAGACCGTTTAATCGGACCAATTTTTTTTTAATGGCAATTTGAGTGGCGAAACGCATTTGGAGTTACTAGAAGATATCGTTTACCCTCTACTAATTGACATTGTTGAAAATGATGATTGCTATTAAGAAAATCAATTAGTGTTTCAACAAGATGGAGCTCTTTGGCATCTTTCACAACGTGTTAGGGAGTTTTTGAACAGAGAGTTTATAGAGCAATGGATTGGGCGTAGAGGTGCTATTGAGTGGCCCCCTAGATCACCAGATTTAACCCCTTTAGACTTCTTTCTCTGGGGCCATTTAAAGAGTAGAATTTACGCAACAGAACCGGAGTCTCTGGAAGAACTACGACGACGCATTGTTGAAGAATGCCGTCTAATAACTCCACAAATGCTCCAGAATGTCAGAGAACGTTTTGAACAAAATTTGTACTTTTGTATGGAAGCTGGTGGTCAACAATTTGAATACTTACTTAACAGAATAAATATTTTCGAACGTTTGGTATTGTTTTTTAGTTTTTTTAACGAAAAATTGACTAATTAGTGCATTTCTTATCACAATAAATGAAATACGTTCTTGCAACTCCAACTGTAAATAATTTTTAAAAGAGTTGATAAAACTTCCAAAAAAATCAGTGTGCTGAATTCAGAAAAGAAAGAGCTTTCAAATGATGTAATACTCGACCCATGTTCCCTATTTAAAATATAAGGGTTGTTATCACCACCCTTAAGGGGTTGATGTGACAAAGTTGAGTTTTATGTCAAAACATGTCCCCTCAATATTAAAATTGACGTGTTTCAGCGTTTCTTAAAAACATCTCTGGACGCAAATCGGTCTGTTTCGTTTTCAATGCGCCAGCTTGTATATATATATATATATATATATATATATATATATATATATATATATATATATATATATATATATATATATATATATATATATATATATATATATATATATATATATATAGGCTGTATAGGCTGACTCACGGTTGATGGCAGGTTAGGCGTTTACGGAGAACAGGACGTAGCATTATTTTGAAACTTTGGTTTCTTGGGTAATTAGTTCTACACTATCGATCTAAAATAGTACTTTCACATCGACATTTCGTTTCAAAATCATGTTTTCTATATGTTATGACCCATTTTACGACGTTTAAACACACAAAAAACAGTTGTGTGTTTGCAAGAACAGCATGTTCTTGCTTTAATTTGATCACATTTACCATGAAAATAAACACTTTCATCAAAACTTTATTTGAATAGTTATTGCTTTCCATTTTGATTATTTTCAAACCAAATTTTCGTTAAAAAGGGCGCAAACGGTTTATTGTTGATGCACTAATTGTCAAATTTGCTTAATGATATGTTCCATCACATTTCATACTAATACAAAATATGACAGAATAATCCGATGTTTATAGAAACTTGCTTTTATTTCGGAAACCTGACTTTTTATATATAGGAATATGATATATTGTTTGAAAAGAAGTTTAATTGTCTTGTAGTTGATCTGTAAGACGAAAAGGTCATAGACCCTTAAAAAATGGAATTTTCCTCTCAAAACATCAAAGACTTGATTTGAAACGTTAAAATTGGCAACATTTGGGCAAAGAACCTGAAACGAATACGGGTTACGTAGGCAAATGTGGCAAAATGAGTGTTTTACAAATCCTTCAGTTTCACTTTCAATCATCATTGTCCTTCATTTCAATAAAATATTTCCAGAAAATTCAATCAAATAGATCCTTTCTCTAATGGTTTGGCAGTAGTTTTAGTTATACATTTTATCGTCTAATGGTCCATAATTTTCAGCGAATATCCGTAAAAAAATTCGCTAAGAAGGAGACCACCACTTTTAAATTTTGAAAAGGTCTCTTCAAATGAACGTGATCTAGGCCCCCTTAGAACCTATATCCGGGGTTAGTTTCGATTTGATCTATTTTCATATATACAAGGTGATGCATTTTTACGATAAAGCTCTCTTATTATACAAGATATAAAAAATAATTTACACGCTGATTATAGGGTGTTTTGAGCTGCATCTTATAAAATTATTTTTACAATCACAGGTGACCCATAAGTCGTTGGTGATACAAACTTTTTTTTTTAATCGAACACGACTTATATTATTGCATTTTTGCATTTTCCATCGAAATATAATGCCTGGCAGTAAAAAAGAACGCAGCAAGTGCGTTCTGGTAGCGAACTTTCATTAAATGCTAAAAATTTCAATAGCTCAATTTGCTATTAACCTAAGGTTCCTTGGTCAGGAAACCAGTCTTTTCGGGAACATTTTAAGTTTATCTTCGGAACAATTTTGTACATTTTGAAACAATAGTGTTATTTTGATGAAATATGGTAAATTGTTTCTACTACGTATATAGGTTATGCTTATAACCAAACTTGATGCCTGTTTCTCTTAAAATAAGTCATATTTGCTATTAAAAACATTTTTTATGAAAATTCAATACTATAATGCACCTGCTGCGTGCAGACTTTTTATTTGGTTGACTTATATTTCGATTTTTATACAGTGGGAGGAGGACGATTGCTCTGCTTAAAAGTCTGTGATATTTGTCTCTAATATACGCAATTTTTAGTTTTTTTCTGTGTTGACAACACTTTCGCATTTTGCCTGTATTTTTTTTTCTTTATAGTCGGTTTATTTCCGTGACTATTGCCATTCACGCACGCCACGGAGTAGTTTCACCTCACTATCCTGGTAATTTTGCAGAATACTTTCATTTTTTATAAAGAGAAACAAAAAGCAGAACCACCCCACAAAAACACAAAAATAATAACAGAGAGTTATGCGTCACATACGTATTTCGATAAAAAAGTTGTCTTCATCAGTAGCTGTCGCTAAACCAATCAGTTTAGTGACAGCTACTGATCATACTACCTAGCGCATAACTCTGTTATTATATTTGTGTTTTTTTGGGTTGATTCTGCATTTTGCTTCAGTTTCAGCCACAGTGTCCAACCTCCGACTTTTATCAGTTCTTTATGAAGAGGGTAGGGATCAGTACCGCGCCCAACAACGCATGGTACACAGGACCGACTGTACAATGCCTCCTCTGAAGGGTGGAACGTGCAGACATTCAATACATTCAAATACAATGCCACAAGTTTGGTTGATAAGTTACAGTATGTACTGAAAAATAACTTGATGATTCTACTGCAAATTGAACCCGGGACGCTTGGGTCCAGCCACACGTTCTTACCCCTGAACCACCGAGGCTACCACTTACTCTTGTAAGTCATATGATTAGCATTAATAGATAAAAATAAATAAATCTAGCCAAGCCGAAGTCTAACTTTTTGAAAGTGTAAAAGAGAAAATTGTGTAAGTTAGCAGATTAATTAATATATATAATAAATATACTATACTATACTATACTATTAAACTGTCTAGAAATTTTTGTTTAAAACTATATTTATAAAATTCTATACATAAAACATCCAGACATGTTTAAAAAGGTTTGACGAAGCAAGTGCGTTATGGAAGTGAATTTTCATAAAAATGTTTGTAATAGCAAATATGTCTTTTTAAGTGCAAACAGGCATCAAATTTGGTTACCGGTATAACCTATATAGTAAAAACAATCTATCATATTTTACCAAAATAACTTTATTGTTTGAAAATATACCCAAATTTTTCCGAAAGTAAACCTAAAATGTTTCCGAGAAAATTGGTTTCCTAGCCAACGAACCTTAGATTAATAGCAAATTGATTTATTGAAATTTGAAGCATTTAATTAAAATTCGCCACCAAAATGCGCTTACTGCGTCTCGAATTTTTTTTCTTACAAACATGCATTAAAATTCGATAAAAATGCAAAAATGCAATAATATGAGGAATGCTCGAAAAAAAAGAATTATATCGCTAACGATTTATGGGCCACCCTGTGATTGACAAAATAATTTCATAAGATGCAGCTCAAGGCACCCTATAATTAACGTATACAATTTTTCTAGTGTCTTGTATAACGATTATATTTACCGTAAAAATGCGTCACCCTGTATGTATGTAAACAAATAAAAATGCAGCAAGTGCGTTATGGTAGTGAATTTTTATAAGAATAATATATTCTAGTGATATAGCCTTGTATTAAAATAAATATAACATTACTTTACTTCATTAGGAACAGTAGAAAATAAAGTAAAGAAGGGCAAGCAAAAACATGATCTCTAACATAAACAGTACAGTACTTTGCATACAAAAGTCAAACAAAACATTTGATAAACAGAAATTATACTCAACAAAAAATACACCAGAAAGCTAAACATAAAAAAAATCCTGTGGTTCATGCATTGAGGGTGATTGTATGCATGCAGAAGGGGAAGAAGAACCCCCAGAACGAAGAGGGTTTCTGCCCCTTCACTCAAAAACTCGGAGGATTCTCCTTCCTCTTGCGCATGCAGACAACTAACTTCAAAGCATTAAGCACAAGGAACATTCCTTGGGAGTAACCCCCAAGAAAGTTACTGGACCTGGGCGAATAAGGGTGTTGTACGGGGTAGACAGGGTTTAAAGAAGGTATTGCTACAAAATGTGAAAAACGCATCTTTCAAAGTGCGACTAAATGGTTTTTTAGCATTTTCCGCTCATATTTACTCCCCGCCCAACACCCCTATTCATTCTTGGTCCCTTAACTTTCTTGGGGGTTGTGTGCAACAAATTTTCCTTGTGGCTTGTACATCCAAGGAGGGTTCTAAGCATGTTTCTGAAAAAAAATCTAAATACCCCTCGTGCAGTAAACTGTAAATTTACCGAATTACATTCCACTTCGTCGCCTATAATGTCTTCTTCAGATAATCTCGAATACAACACTAAAGTAAACAAAAACACTTGCAGTTTCACTTCTTTTTTAATTTTCATATTACATACATAAGCACATGCTAAGTGAGGGGGGGGGGGTTCTTAATTAACATTGGGACTACACAAAAATAAGTAAAATACATTTATAAAATCTAAAAAAAAAACAACAGTTTTACGATACTATTTTAAATAAACCAATAGAAATACTTTTCGCGGCGATTTCGCAATTCGCGAGTGTATGAACCTAGATTTTGTCCAAGACTACACTGAAATCCGGCCGAACGCAAGCAAGTCGCTTGTAAATTAAGTTCGATTGGCTCGGACGGTTAACAAACATAGGTATGTCCAATTTTAAGCGGGAGACTGTGCCTGTTTGAAACATGCAATATAAGAAATGCAGAAATACGCTTTAACGTGCTATTTATTAAAAACAATATTGACCAACTAACCTGCAAAATCATCGATAATAAAAATGATGGATCTAGTAACTTACCTATCAGTACCGTTCTCACTTTGTAAGCAGGTTTCTATACTTGCAAAGAACATTAAGCCGCTTGTAGTCGCATACTAAAATTTAGCGCTTTTGGACGCAAACATTGTGCCGGTATTAGGAAAGATATGGGCCAGGGCTGACAATTTACATTGTTAGTTTGTACACAGTCTCCATCTATAACATTTTTTGTTAACTAGAGCTGTCGTCACAACATACTACCTGGTTCCTCATCGAAATGGCGTCCCTGTCGTACATTTCACAATGTGCTACATTTTGATATCTTGCAACGATTGTAACTTCCATTGTTTAGATTTTTATCTGCCATCTATTTAAATAGCATGGCAGTACAGGTAACGCCATCTGCCTTTGTGCAACATTGTAAATTTTGCATTACAGAATCTGAAGTGATGTAGAGGATTATTGTAATATTAATTTCGAATAACTTTATTTTTCTGTACTCAAAAGACTTGAAAATTGGTACACAACCACGCCTGTCTACGTTCTTTTAAGCTGTATATTTTCGTTTCAATTATTTGAAGAATTTTAGTGATTTGACATTTTTTTAAATATTTTTTAATTTTTTTTTTTAAATTGGGCGTTAAGATCTGATGAACGAACTCATCCAAGCCATTAACAAAATAAGGGTAATTCCTAAATGTTGTCCAAATCAGTCAAGTATTTTTTGAGTTATCGGTTGGATATACACACACACACACACACACACACACACACACACACACACACACATATATATATATATATATATATATATATATATATATATATATATATATATATATATATATATATATATATATATATATATATATATATAAAGTTTTTTACTGACCATGGAAATGGGTTCCTGGGGCCCCAATTCACGCTCACTTGAAGAAATGTTCCGAAAGTCTCACCATCGATACCTCTCTATTAGTGAATGTTCTTAATGAAAATTCACTAAAAACTGAAACTAACCCCGGATATGTATTCTAGAGGGCCTAGTTTGCACTCATTTAAATAAATCTTTTTTAGATTCAAAAGTCGCTGGCTCCTCATTAACGAAATTTTCCACGAAAGTTAACTAAAAATTATGGACTAAAACTTCTGCCAAAGTATCAGAGAAAGGCTCTATTTGAAATAAATTTTCTGGGGATATTTTAGAAAAATGAAGGATAAATGACGGTTGAAGCTGAAACTTAGGGGTTTGTAAAACAAGCTTCTTGCGAAATTTTCTCTACAGAAGCCGTATTCGTTTTAGATTCTTGGCTTAAATGTTGCTAATTTTGACGTGTCAAATTGCGATTTTGACGTTTTGAGGAAAACTACTTTTTTTTAATGCTTATAACTTTTCCGCCTTTTAACTTACAGACCTAAGCTTCGGTACGTAGTTTACTTTCTATGATGCAAATACGCTTATTAGATTTGGTTGCCCTAACTTTATTATTTCCGGATATAAAAATTTTCGGAAAGAAAAGGTGAGTTGACTTTCCTGGCTAACGAACTTATCCAAGCCACTTGCAAAAGGAAGGTACATGCCAAATTAGATCAAAATCGACCCATTATTTTTTGAGTTATCGGTGTGACACACACACACACACACACACACACACACACACACACACACACACACACACACACACACACACACATATATATATATATATATATATATATATATATATATATATATATATATATATATATATATATATATATATTTATTTATTTGAAAATTGGAAGTGACCACGGATATGGGTTCTAGGTGTCCTAGTTCGCGCTCATTTAAAAAAAAATCTTCCAAAATTCAAAAGTCGGGATCTCGCAATTAGTGAATTTTTTCTACGAAAATTCACTAAAATGATGTTAGTAACTTGTACTAATGTGTCGATATTTTTGACACAAAACACGTTTCTACTAATGCTATTGTTATTTACATTTTTATTATACTTGGGGTTATGGTCATCATTGTTACGATTAGCTGATTATTTTTACTGTTATATATTAACATATAAATGCATTCACTTTTTTTGCTCGTGATGGTTTGCCCTGAACTTCTGTTTTTAACTACATCAAAATGTAAATTCCTAAAGTGTTATTGACATCAACTGAAGCTGCCAACAATTGTTAGCTGATGCAGAGGTTTCTTGACTGACCTTACTTATCATTTATTTTTTTAAAAGTAATTATTGACATTTTCAAGGAACATGTCAATCCTAAAATCAGATAAATGCTATATTAAATAAAAGAACACCATATGGACAATATAGAAAAAATCTGGTGATGCAGAGTATCAAGCAAGTAGGCCAAAGAAGGAAGGTGTAACTATATTTTCATAATATTATTTAGCTTACTTACTATCTGTAAGAAATATAAGATAATTTTGTGAGTTATTGAACTGTATTATTATGGTTGTTTATAAAACAAATTTAAATATGCATGAGCATTGGGTACATATCGTTATATATATTTATGGAGCTGTCTGTTACGTGTGTATTTGTGTATATACAGACGTATTGATATTGCGTATTAGAAGTATATGGTGAAATCTGAAATTTGGGTTCTGTTCATAAGTGGTTATGATCTTCGTTTTGAAAATATTTTTGACACCGCGACGTTGCCTCGGCCTAGATACCAGCTTTGTTTTAGTGAATTTTCTTTAAAAAAATTCACAAATGAGAACATCGCGACTTTAGAATTTTGAAAAAAATTCTTCAAATGAGCGCTAATTAGGCCCCCCAGAACACATATCCGGGGTCAGTTTCAATTTTTTATATGTTTATATATATATATATATATATATATATATATATATATATATATATATATATATATATATATATATATATATATATATATATATATATATATATATGTATGTATGTATCACACCGATAACTCAAAAAATAAACGTCCGATTTTGATTAAATTTGGTGAATACCTTCATTTTGCAAATGGCTCGGATAAGTTCGTTAGCCAAAAAAATCGGCCCAGGTTTTTCCGGAAAATTTTGTGTTTTCTTTAAAAAAAATTATATCTCCGGAATTAACAAAGTAAGGGCAACCAAATTTGGTACGCGGGTAAGCTACCTACCAAAATTTAGTTCTGAAGGTCAAAAGACAAAAAAGTTATAGGCATTTAAAGAAAAATAAATTGGGATTTTCCTCAAAACGTCAAAGTTGCGATTTTAAACGTCAAAATTGGCAACATTTAGGCAAAGAACTTGAATCTAATACGGGCTATGGAAATAAAATGTCTCAAGAAGAATGTTTTACAAACCCTGAAGTCTTAGTTTCAACCGTCATGGTCCTTCATTTTACTAAAATGTTTCCAGAAAATTCATTTCAAATAGACCTTTTCTCTGATGCTTGGCGGTAATCTTAGCTATAGAGTTTATCGTTTAATGGTATATAATTTTTGTCGAATTTTCGTAAAAATCAATAAAGCTCAATATATCCATTATTATACAAGATATGCAAAAAAATGTATATATTAATTATAAGGTGTCTTGAGCTACATCTTAAAAAATTATGTCTACAATCACACGGTGGCCCATAAGTCGTTGGTGATACAAATTTTCTTTTTTTTTAAATCAAACACGCCATGTTATTGCATTTTTGCATTTTCCATCGAAATATAATGCATGTTTGTAAGAAAAGAAATTCTGAACGCAGAAATTGCGTTGTGGTAGCGAATTTTGATCAACTGCTTCATACTTGAATAGCTCAATTTGCTATTAACTTATAAGGTTGACCAAGAAACTAGTTTTTTCGGGAACACTTTAAGTTTATTTTTGGACATTTTTGTACATTTTCAAACAATAAAGTTATTTTGATGGAACATGGCACATTGTTTTTACTATATAGGTTATACTGGTAACCAAATTTGATACCTGCTTTTTAAAAAAAAACACACATTTGCTATTAAAAACATTTTAATGAAAATTCACTACCATAATGCACTTGCTGCGTCCAGAGTTTTTATTTTCAAATGAAACAGCCTGCATATTGTGACATTTTCAGATTATCGGGAACCTTTCTAAAGTTTTTTATGTTATGTGTTTTTCACCTATCTCAAGTCGTTAAGGAGATGAAAATAATTATTTAGAAAATTTGGCAACCTGCATCCATTAATGAAAACAAAATTCTTTCCGTAACCAGCATAGGTGGAGGTCTGAGCTTTTGGTTGCATTTTCAGATTATCTGGAACGTTTCTAAAGTTTTTTATATTATGTGTTTTTCACCTATCTCAAGTCGTTAAGGAGATAAAAATAATTATTTAGAAAATTTGGCAACCTGCATCCATTAATGAAAACAAAATTCTTTCCGTAACCAGCATAGGTGGAGGTCTGAGCTTTTGGTTGCATTTTCAGATTATCTGGAACGTTTCTAAAGTTTCTATATATATTACGTGTTTTTCACCTATCTCAAGTCGTTAAGGAGATAAAAATAATTATTTAGAAAATTTGGCAACCGGCATACATTAATGGAAAAAAATATTCTTTACGTAACCAGCATAGGTGGACGTCTGAACTTTTGGTTGCTGTTTGCCCATAAGTTCTTAAATCATGCCATCTCATGAAAATCCAATTATTGCACACAGGTGTCTACAAAAAAATGGGCTTTTGGTAGAACATATAAGGGCAGGTAATGCGAGATTTTCAAATGGAACACCCTGCATTTTATTAGGCAAATAGCAGGATTAATTGATTTTATATTTAAAAGTACTATATGGTATTATACCTATTCTCAGGGGTTTTTCACTTATAAGCAAAAAAACAAAATATTGCAAGGAAAATTTGTAAACTTCGCGGAATAATACCAATTTTTAATTCCTCAACAACCTATCAAATAATGCTGAAAAAATCTTTTTTATAATACTCAAAAATTACACAATTATCGGTGATACTGCATATTGGGGACTAATCAATTTTATATAAATCAGCTGCTGACAGATGAAGTTTACTACCTTATATGCACTTTATTTTTACTATTTTTATGTTGTGGAAATTCGTTCTTACATTGCAGGAATTTGTTGTTGCCGAGTTTGAGTTTGACATTATTAGTTCGTTCCTGGTCAACGTAGAGTAAGTTTAAAATAACTTTTATTGTAAGATGTATGTTTTGTGCTGTCTTCGGTTGTCTCAAATGTTTCCTGGTCAAGTCATGTCAGGTCAGGTTAGGTCGGGTTAGGTCAGACCAGGTCAGCTCCGCTTAGGTTAGCTCGGGTTAAGTCAGATCAGGTCGTTCAGACCTGCTTAGTAGAGTGTTTTGTGCGTAAACGACAAGAAAAATGTTATCCCTTCAACCGCTAAACAAGTTGAGGGACCTGGAGCAAATAAATGTGCTGAAAGGGAAAGAACATTATTAAGAGAAAATGTTGATGCAAAATGTGAAGAAGGCTGCTTACGCAAGTTCAACTAAGCTGTTTTTGATTGATATTCGTTCTTTTTTAATAGAGAGTATCGATGGTGAGACTTTCGGAAAATTTCTTCCAATGAGCCCGAATTATGGCCTCTGGAACCCATTTCTATGGTCAGTTATATATATATATATATATATATATATATATATATATATATATATATATATATATATATATATATATATATATATATATATATATATATATATATATATATATATATATATATATATATATATATATATATCCAACCGATAACTCTCAAAAAATACTTCACTGATTTGGACCAAATTTGGGTATTACCCGTATTTTGATAATAGCTTGGATGAGTTCGTTGTTCGTTCATAAAATCTTAACGGCCAATTGTTTTTAGTAAAAAATTAAAAAATACTTTTCAGACGCAATATCTCTCAAATTGTCTAAGTGATTGAAACGAATATTTACAACTTAAAAAAACATAGACAGACGTGGTTGTGTACCAATTTTCAATGAAGATTGATTAAAAGAAAATAAAGTTATTCGAAATTAATACTAAAATAATCCTCGACATAACTTCAGATTCTGTAATGCAATATCTAAATGTTGGACAGAGACAGATGACGTTATCTGTACTGCTTTGCTATTTAAATAAATCGTAGACATAAATATAAACATTGGAAGTTGTCGCAAGATGTCAGCCTGGAGAACGACAGGGACGCCATCTCGGTGCAGGACCCGGTAGTATGTTGTCACGATAGCTCTAGTTTACAGAAAATTTTATTCAAATTTGAAGCATTAAAAAAAATGCTACCATAAAGCACTTGCTACGTCCCGAATTATTTTCTTACAAACATGCATTATATTTCGATGGAAAATGCAAAAATGCAGTAACATAAAGCGTGTTCAATTAAAAAAAAAAGAAAATTTGTATCACCAACGACTTATATGTGCCACCTGTGATTGTAGATATATTTTTTAAGATGTAGCTCAAGACACCCTATTATTAATGTATACAATTTTTTTTTTCGTATCTTGTATAATAACGGATATACGTACCAAAATTCAACTTTCTAAGTTTATAGAAAATTTAGTTTTTCAAATTTTAAGTTTTCGTTTGAAAAAAAAAATTTCCTCCAAAAATTACAAAGCTATTTTAATGACATTTGGTGGATATGTTGCCTTGGGAAGGGCCTTACTATATTCCAAAATTCAACTGCTCAAGTTTATAGAAAATTGAGTTATCCAAGTATGAAGCATTTAATAAAAAAGCACCACCATAATGCATTTGCTGCGTCCCGAACTTTTTTACTTTATAGGTTATACCAAGTTGGATCTTCGAAAAATAAAATAATACTGAACTTTATGCAGCTCGTTTGTTATAATATGGTAGATAATATGTTACATTATTTTTAAAGCCTTTTTAGATACTCTGGCTACAACCGACATTATTTGTAGTCACCCTGAAAGCATATAAATATTTTTAATATACTAGAAATAAGGACGTTGCTTAGTAGTAGCAATGAGTAATCTTCTAAGCAGCTCTGAAGCATCGTTCTTTTAACATATTTTTAAAATCAGACTAGATTCAGTAACGGAATATTTAACCGGGTTTGATTATGCCTACTTTTACTCAATAAAACAGCTACGTGTCAAATACAAGTTAAGAGACTTGGGCTTTGGTTTATCAATTTAACTAACCAAAAGTTTTTCAGTCGAAATTTAAGCGCACCAGTAAGTAATTTACATTTTTTAAGTCTGACGAGGCCATAATCTGAAAGCTGGTTACAAAACAGTTAATAACTCAATGGTCTATAGGTAGAATTTGATAAAACGTATGAATACGATTGACTGTCTGTTGCTTATTGTTATTTAATATAAGCTGCACAAAGAGCTTACATAATTAATTCATAAAACTTCTAAATTTATTTAAATTAATTGGGTTATTATAAATACAACCGCAAAGATTTAATTTAGAAGTTAAATTAGATGAAAGTTCATCTTTATTAAGGAAGTTTTTGTACAGTGATTAAAATTTCTGGCGGATATCATTAAGGAACCTAATTTTTAGCTCTGCTGATTGGCTTTTGTACGCTTGAGAGTTCCTTTGATGTTCTTGACACTTTATTTAACTTTTTCTGTAATACAGATTTAACTTTTTGCACTAAACCCATAATAAAACCTAACATTTCTCATTTCCACGAAAGCACAAATGTACGTTTAATAATTTACAATTTTCATTTTGTTAGAAAGCAACTGAACATTAATTGAGATTTTATTTATCCTACCTTTTCAGTACAAGCACAGTTAATGACGAGTCAAATAATTGGCTAAAAAATTAGCAATAGAGGAATACCTTTTAAAATAACTGGACGCTGTTGGCCCTGTTCTGTTGAACGGTTTTATGTAAAAAATTGAAATAGCGACTTTTTTCAGTAACTTCACAAGGTCTTTCTGACTAAGTGCAATTGGGAGAACCTAATGTATCACAATACAGTTTTTAAACCTGACGATTGTTTCGCTAACAAAGTTAGCGTCTTCAAAGGGATGAATATAAACTAAGCGAATAAAAACTAGAACTACTATTTATATGCTGCTTGACAAGCAGTTGCGAACACCGTCCTCTACGAAGGTATATAGACAGACTCTCACTGTTGAGTCTTAATTCCCTGTAATTAAATTGCATACGTGTTTTCGTAATACCGTGCGTCGTTATCAAACATTTCTGCTAAGAAGGACACACTGATTATTAAGATAAGAGTTCGAACAATATACTACATAGACCCCTTATTCATCTAAATATTCTTGTTCAAATTTCTACAGACGTATACACTTTCGTAAGCATCCAACTAACATTTTTGATTAACTTGAGATTTTCTTCATCTATGTGATGATTGTTATCCCAAATATGCCGAGCCATACATGATCTATCAATAGTGCCATATCTCAGTTGGGTTAAATGTTCTTTAAATCTAGTTTTAATAGTTCTTTTAGTTTGCCCAACATATTTAAGTTTACAATACTTACAACCTATTTCATAGATTCCCAACACTTCTGTGGTTTTATCTTTATCCTTTGGGTTACCTAGCAAATTTTTTAATGTATTTTTTGTAGAAAATGTAAGCTGTAAATTGCTTTCTTAAAAATTCTATAAAAACCGCTCGTAATTCCCGGTTAAAATGGTAAACAGACAACGGTGTTTTCTGGTATATCTTTTTATAGATTCCGCTAACATTTTCTTTGTTTTATGTTTATTCACTAATTTTGCCACTAAGCAGATAGAGCAACCATTATACTTAGCTACACTTTTAACATATTCAAGTTCACTTTTGCATCTTTCTTTATTTAAGGGAAACCGTATTAATCTATGAACCAGAAAATTCAAACTAGCTGTTTCTTGTGGAAAACTATGGTGCGAGTCAATCCAAATATAGCTCACAGTAGTAGTTTCCTTTCTGAGATGTCAAATTCCAAAGTGTCTCTATTTTTAATGACTAATACACCAAGAAGAGGTGATTTGTTAACAATTTCTATTTCATGCGTAAATTTAACGGAGTCAAATTTACTGTTTAATTTGGCAATAAGACCATCTTCTTTGCATACATTAGTATTAAATACTGCAAAACATCGTCCACATAACGAAATGATACTCTCGGAAAATAGTCATTTTCATTTGCTGGTCTGTTCAAATCTACTCACGAAAAATTCTACAATGAACGGAGAAAGGGGTTGCACATTGCTGTGCCTTGGGTTTGTTAAAAAAAATCATTATTTAATTGAAAAATATTCTGATTCATGCAAGGATTTGTTGAATTTATATATTCTTTTCAGACCTCTTCATCTATGTCTTTAATAGAAGTGTTTGCCTTTGGTGGGGATGAAATATCCTCGAGCGTTACATTAACAATATTTTTAGGAATGTTTTGCGGAGAGGAGGCTGCATTGGGCTTATCATTTTCATTTTTCGTTAAGAATATATCATCTTTGGCCTCTTTTTATTTAAGGAAGTTTATAGTTTCATTTTTTGGAGTGATTTCGTCAGAATTTTCAGGAGCATCAGTCACTGACGAAGATACAAACAAATAATTAGGAAAGACGACTATATTAAGTGGATTTATTCTAGTTTTCGTATATCTACTTAAGGCGTTAGAGACAGTAGCTTCTTTTACATAAGCTTCAGAAAAAAGTTCAGCTATCTGAAACTGCGTAACTGTTCTTCCGTGATTATTTTTTAACCACCTATAAACTTCTTGATTGTAGTATGTTCAAAGTGGGCCGAAAAAGACACGTCTAAGAGTTGTACCTTATGGGTACAATGCGGTGGCAGGTATAAGAGAATAATACTATGTTTCTTTGCGTACTGCAAAGCTGATAAAAATTTGTAGCTAGCATGTGCAACTAAATTAAGGAAAGCATTTTCATCTTCAATTGGAAGTGAATGAGTTACGAAATACTTTAATTAACGCAAAAATAGCTCTCCAACCATCAATCCAGATTCTTGGTGCAAACCTATTGTCCTTCCATTTTTTCTGCTAAATATAAGTAACGTGGGAACGAATACACCTGTTGCATTCATGCAGCAGTGCACAGTGGTATGGGTACCTCTTTCTGCGTTCGTTATTGCACCCAATTGTTTGCCTCCATTTGTAACGAAAATGTTTGCAGCGTTTCTGGACAGTTAAAAGTCCAGATTCGTCCACATTATAAATATTTTTGGGAATTATTTTTAATTTTCCAATTACTCGGTTAAAAGCTTGAGTTCGAGCAGTCGACGTAGGTTCTTGCGGTCAGAGGCTTACTGCCGGATTCCTTGCTACGTAACCTTTCAGCCACTGTCAGTCTGCTTTTTATGTTTATGAGAGAAAAGCAATGTGGTTATCTATTTGCTTTTGCAGCCAAGCAGCACAACTTGTTTCTTGTAATTAAAAAACATTCTTTCTAGCATCATATTGTGGTCTGCGAATGGTTTTTCAGCATCTGCCGAAGAAGTTGTCACGAATCGCCCTAAGCCCAAAGTGGTATTGTTTATTTTCGGCGTGGCGCTCCAATGTGTCTTGAGGTACTCCAAAACTTGGAAGCTTTTAGCCAACCAATTTTGCGAGTTTTTATTGTATTCATGGCTCTTCTCATACTTTCTTCATCCCAGGATTTTCTCTGAGTAGTCCTTTTATAACGTTCAACCATTCTAGAAATATATTATTACTTTAGTGAGCCTAAGTGTGGCGCACTAACTATTCAGGGTAAGATGGCATACTATGTCATGGAAGTTTAGTTTATATTATGTCATTTTAGCCTGATATATGTTGTTGGATTGGCGACAATTTTTGTGTATGTTATAAATGTTATTGAACATATAATTCAATGAATAATAGAGGTAATTATGTTAGTAACAATATATTAAGGAATCAACAAGATGGCAATCACTCTCACCTAAATTTAATTCATATTCCGCTGTCGGTTCGAAAGAATTTCAACCGTCACTTTATTGGGTAAACAAACGACCAGCGCTATGAAACTTCGACAGACATATTAGAGTTCAATTGTTGATCACTAGATGGCGCTAGGAGGCTTATCTAGCGATAACTTTCCGTAACCCCAACGTCTGTCATTCAACCACAGTGTATCATTTTAGGCACTCTTCTCCCAATTGGTAAGAGGGGCCGTGGGGGACTTAGAAAAGCTTGGCCGGATGTTATGGGCGATATATAAAAGAAGACAGAGGTCAGAAGATTACGTGATAGGAGAGTATGCATGTGGATACCTATGTATTAGAAGAAGCAAAAATAGCTGGTCAAGACAGAACTCCATTGTTAATAAATATCATAGGCTTTGTGGTGTACCTGCCTCTTTATAGAAATAGGGAGACTGCTAGTATTAGTAGTGGTAGGATTATTTTTAACCACCATGGAAACTTACGTGTATCAATTTTCAAGACAATACGGCAAATAATTTTCTAGATATCAACGAAAGTGAACATTTTGTTTTAACTTTTAACACCACGTATCACTTTCATTTCGATTTTTAGACCAAGTCCAGTTTGGCTAAATCGTAATGTTTTGGTGCCAAGAAATTATAGTTGCTCTGTGTATTATTACCTTTAAATCACGCTGTATGTTTGTGTAAGCTCCCCCAAGCGTCTTCAGGGTGTAGGGTCTCTACTGTAGCCTTATTTATATTATTATTATTATTATTATTATTATTATTATTATTATTATTATTATTATTATTATTATTATTATTATTATTATTATTATTATAATATTATGATCACAAATACTATAAGTGAATTTTCTTAAAAAAAATTCACTAATGAGGAGATCTCGACTTTTGAATTTTGAAAAAATTTCTTTAAATGAGCGCTATTTAGGACCCCTGGAACCCAAATCCGAGGTCGGTTTCAGACTTTATATGTTTATATATATATATATATATATATATATATATATATATATATATATATATATATATATATATATATATATATATACATATATAATTAAAATATAGTATATATATATATATATATATATATATATATATATATATAT
The DNA here is from genome assembly GCA_964006375.1 of Tillus elongatus. Taxonomy (NCBI): domain Eukaryota; kingdom Metazoa; phylum Arthropoda; class Insecta; order Coleoptera; family Cleridae; genus Tillus; species Tillus elongatus. The sequence continues at coordinate 205,074,934 of OZ023262.1, read as the reverse complement.
ATATATATATATATATATATATATATGTTTATATATTTATGTGTCACACCTATAACTAAAAAAAATAATGGACCGATTTTAATAAAATTAGGTGAGTACCTTCCTTTTGCGAGTGGCTTGGATAAGTTCGTTAGCCAGGAAAATCCGCCGAGGTTTTCCCGGAAAATTTTGTGTTTTCTTTCGAAAATAATCGAAAAAAATTTCTATCTCCGGAATTAACAAAGAAAGGGCAACGAAATTTGGCACACGAGTTTATAGTATTATAGGTAAGCTACCTACCAAAATTTAGCGCTGTAGGTTAAAGAACAAAAAAATTTCAGGCATTTAAAGAAAAATAAATTTGGGTTTTCCTCAAAACGCCAAAGTCGCGATTTTAAACGTCAAAATTGTTAATATTTGGGCAATGAACCTGAAATTAATATGATCTATGGAAGGAAAATGTCTCAAGAATAATGTTTTACAAAGCCTAAGCTCTTAGTTTCAATCGTCATTGTCCTTCATTTTACTAAAATATTCCCAGAAAATTCATTTCAAATAGACCCTTTTTCTGATGCTTTAGCAGTAGTGTCGGCTATAGAGTTTATCGTTTAATGGTATATCATTTTTGTCGAATTTTCGTAAAAAATCATTAAAGCGCAATATATCCGTTATTATGCAAGTTACGAAAAAAAAAGTTGTATACATTAATTGTAGGGTGTCTTAAGCTACATCTTAAAAAATATTTCCACAATTACAGGGTGGCCCATAAGTGGCTGGTGATTCAAATTTTCTTTTTTTTTAGTGAATTTTTTTAATAGAACACGCCCTATGTTATTGCATTTTTGTATTTTCCATCGAATCATACATCTTTGTAAAAAAATAAATTTGGGACGCAGCAAGTGCGTTATGGTAGCGAATTTTCATTAAATGCTTCAAATTTTGAATCAATTTGCTATTAACCTATAAGGTTGACCAGAAAACCAGTTTTTTCGGAAACAATTTCAATAACTCAATTTGCTATTAACGTAAGCTTTGTTGGTTAGGAAACCAGCATTTAAGTTTACTTTCGGAAATTTTTGTACATTTTCAAACAATAAAGTTATTTTGATGAAACATGGCACATTGTTTCTAATATATAGATTATACTGGTAACCAAATTTGGTGCCTGATTTCTTAAAAAAACATATTTGCTATTAAAAACATTTTAATGAAAATTCACTACCATAACGCACTTGCTGCGTCCAGAGTTTTATATAACTTGTCTAACATTATCATTATACAAACTGTTTCAAAAAGCATGTGCGATCGCTTGTGGTTAGATTCCTCACGCATAAAAGAATCACACAGTATAGATTCCTTAGAAAAAATAAGACTTTTTTATATCAATATAGGTCCGATTTATTTTCGTTTCGTAGCTACAGGGTCTTAAAGATTTAATTTTTTTTTGTTTAGTACAAATTTCACTCAAACGACTGTAGCAATCCGAATGAGATTTAAAGGGTGAAAGTTATTCAAACTAGTACATATTATACTACTAAAAACTGTGGACAGCTTCACTAGGGCCGTTGGTATCGGTTATCACTGGAATAATTTTATAAAAAAAACCTGTGCGCCACTGACTTTTTGTTCTTTTGTTGGCACAGTCCTGCAGGTGTTAAAAGTTAGCTCCTCATATTTTGTCGATTTTTATCTCTTGCTGTTTATTGCTTTAAATTGCCCTTTTTCAGTTATACCTTGACTGAATTAACCGATAGGTTGTTAGTTTATGGTGAAGCCAGACACATGAAAAAAAAGGCAGCGATAATTTATCACGACAGGTTTTCCGGTCAAATAGCACCCACCAAACATAGTTGTTAACATATCTACAGACATTTAAGGGAAACTGGTGCCCTAACACCTTTAAAATCTAATTCTGAACGTAGAAGATACAGACAAATTATTCAAACTGAAGAGTCACTTCTCAATGCAGTGGAGCGTAGCCCCACTACAAGTACCAGAATCGTTTCTAACGAAATAAGAGTTCTTTCCACATCGGCTGTATACAGAATTTGACAAGAACATCAATTAAAACCATACCATTACACACATGATCAAGAACTTTTACCAAGAGTTTATGGGTCTGGACAAGACTTCTGTCATTGGTTTTTTAATAAGTTGGAAAACGAGCAACCTTGCCCTCGTCGTGTTCTTTTTGCAGACTAAGCATCATTTACAAGAAAGGGAATTATAAATATCCATAACTACATAACTGGTCTGTTGAAGGGTAGCAAAGTCGCAGTATCCGTTTTCTGTAAATATTTGGGCTGGTATTATTAAAAATAACATCATTGTCCAATTATTCTACCACATAGACTGAATTAAGTCTAATATTTAAATTTTCTGATAAATGATCGGCTCGAACTATTACCTGTGTTAGTGAGAACTAGAATGTGGTTTCAACAGGATGGAATTCTGCGGTTGATGTTACGGAGTACATCTCAGAAACATACAGTCATCGATGGACTGGTCCTGGTGGTTCAGTAGCATGACCACCAAGATTACCTGACTTGAGTCTTTAATATTTTTATCTGTGAGGGTACATAAAGGAGTTTGTCTACAAGACACCAGTTTAAACATTTAAAGAACTTTTACAACGCATAGAATTGACATTTGTAAGAGTTGGGTAAAATCCTCGCATTTGTGCCAGAGCAAGAAGATCTTTCCACCGAGGATTGAAGATTTATGATGCAGCTGCAGGTGGCCATTTTCAACACTTGCTGTGATTCCATTCATGTACTTGCAAATAGTAATTAGTTTTAAAAAATGTGAAAAAAAATCAATGCACTACATAACACAACATAATTACATTTCGATAGAAGACCTCTCCAATTCAATGATTGTTGTTGCCCTAACTTGATGAAACTGGTCCATACTACATAGAGACTTGGAGACTACTTCTCGGGCTTCACTGTCGGGTTTTGTTTCTGTAAGTGAAGGGTGTAGCCAGCGCTTAAGCTAACTGGAACAAGTGGCCCTTCTGTATTCAGAAACGTTGAAGAACATCGTAGAACATCGAGAATTCAGAAGGGCCACTTGTTCCAGTTAACTTACGCGCTGGCCAAGTCCTTCACATACAGAAACGAAACCCAAAAAGAAGCCATAGAAGTAGTCTACAAGTCTGTATGTAGTATGGACCAGTTTCACCAAATAATTATATTTATCTCATAAAATAGATTTTTTTTTAAATTTTTTTATTTAATATTATTGGCTGCGGCATCTCAGGCCATTAGCACATTCATCTCCCATCATTCAATATTTTTACAAATTTTCCAGACAAAGTCAACAGGAATCGAATCCGGGACCTCTCGCTTAGCAGGCTGGCACCTAACAACCTGCGCCACGAGGGCGTCTAAAAAAGAGATCGAAATCGACAAAATATCAGAAGATAAGTTTTTACAGGCGCTAAACGGCATATATAACCGTGTTAATAAAAGAAAGAGTCAGTGGCGCACAAATTAAAAAAAAACATTTTTGCAATGATTGCTTAGAGGCATGGCCCTGGTGAAACTGTCCACAATTATTTAGCAGTAAAATATGCTCCTACTAGTTTAAATAACATTACCCGTCCAAATTTCATTTGGATTGCCATAGTCGTCTTGGAGAAATTTGGAATAAACCAAAAGAATAAAAAAATCTTTAACGTCCTATAGCAACGAAACGAAGCAAAATCGGGCCTATGTTGATATGAAAAAAAATAAATCTTAATTTTATATGAGCAAACTAACTACGAGCGATGGCACATGTATTTTAAAACTCCCTATATAATATTAGCCCTAGCTATGAATATCCTGAGTTGATTGTTGGAAACCCTTTCATAAAATTATGCTTTGCATTCTCAGCGGCACTCTTATATGAGTGCGTAGATGCGTAGAATGTATTAATCAATCTTATGACTGCTTTGATGAAGTTCTCTATTGTTATCTTCCACTGACTAATTCATTTATTTCCTGTCAGCTACTTTACGACTTGTCATTTGTCGGAATTTCAACCGAGAGAACGTGGTTCTAAAGTTACTTACTTGGCTTTGTTTAAAAAAACACCAGTCACCTTTTAACCCCTAAATGAATTGCGTGCATACAAAGCGTAAGACTTTGAGTAATGTTGATTTGCATCTAAGGAAACTTGAGTCTATATATTAGTCTTCATTTATCGCCACATTTTTATCCAACTTTAAAATGCCTTTTTGTAAAATTCTAAAATGTCTCTGTACATAGTTTGTTGGACTTTTGTTTCTCATGCTAATAATTTTCATCATGATCGCTAATCCTTCTTATACGTTGACAAAAATAAGCAGGATAATTAAAGAAAAGTCTGTACGCAGCAAGTGCGTTAGGGTAGTGAATTTTCATAAAAATTAATGGCAATTAATGCCAAATTAATAGCAAGTATTTTTTTAATTAAGGTAGTCATCAAATTTGGCTACCCATATAGTAAAAACAATGTACCATATTTCATCAAAATAACTTTATTGTTTGAAATAGTACAAGACTTTTCCGAAAATTAACTTTAAATGCTTCCGAAAAAACTGGTCCGATTTTCCTAGCCAACGAACCTCTTGAAGTTATTTGACCACCTACCAAAATATGATTATTCACAAAAACCTTTTCGACGTTATTAAAACTTAAAAGTTACATGTTTTCTATTCTTTCAGGCCCAGGTTGTAACAGCCTTCGAACAGAGCTTGTCTTCGATGACTAAGAGGCTTCAACATCTTACCGCCACATCAGAAAAAAAGGCAAGTAATCTTTATATTCATTGATTGTTGTTGCCCTTATTTGGTGAAACTGGTCCATACTACATACAGACTTGGGGACTACCTCTCTGGCTTCACTGTTCGGTTTCGTTTCTGTAGGTGAAGGGAGTAGCCAGCGCGTAAGCTAACTGGAGCAAGATGCCCTTATAAATTCTAGATGTTCTAGGATGTTCTTCAACGTTTTTGTGACTAGTTTTGCGGCTTGACAGCATTCTCAGACAAATAAAAATTTAATTAGTACGAAATCATGACAACTATAAATAAAGATCTGTTGCTATGTTATGATATGATGTTTTGATGAAAAATTCATCAAATTGAAAATAAATAAAAAAATATTTACAAAGGGAATGTACCTGTCAAATTATAAATATGGCAGGTATTTTTCCTTATTAATTGCTTGGATGGTTTTGTTTTAGTCAACCCATCCAGTTTTAGCTAACAATAAACAACAAAAAAGTGTTTTTTAACAAATTTGTGGTTATCCGCGAAGCTCATTATGTTATTTTTCTTTAATTTAGTACCCACGGTGCATTTACATAGGTGTTATTATGGTTCAAGATTGAAGAGTCTAGCTTAATGGGAAATTTATTGAGCTATCGGATTTGAAATATTTTAACGAAATTTTTCTACCATAACATACTTGCTGCACCCAGGCCCTTTCCAACACTTATTTACCGCTGCTGTATCCATACTTTTTGAAAATGATAAAATATTGCAGCTTACTATGTAAGACTGACAAACCAGGCAACCTCAAAATCATTTTTGGAAACATATTAAAAAAATGAAATTAGTTAACAATTTAAACATAAATTGAAATCTTGGTTCGCTGCTTCGTCGCGGTGGTTCTCCTTCCCTTTATGCATGCCTACAGTCACCCTCAATGCACAATCAATAACAATGTAAACAAGAAAAATTCCTTCGGAGCAACCCCTAAGAAAGTTACGGGACCTGTGGTGAAGAGGTTCTGCGCGCGGTAAACAGGATTGTAAGGAGGTATAGCTGCAAAATAGGATAAAGGCAGCTTAAAGACGTCCAACTAAGCTGTTTCTTTCGTACTTTCCGTTCACATTTCCTTTTTATATTCTTCTCAGCCGAGCACCCCCATTCACTCTTGGTCGCGTAACTTTCTTGTGAACTGTTTGCAAGAAATTCTTCTTGTGGTTTGGGCGTCCAGAAAGGGTTCTAAGCATACTTCTGAAAATATTTTTCTAAACACCCCCCATGTGCTAATCTGCAAATTTACCGAAAATTTATTTTTTATTTTTTAAACGGAATGTAAGGTAAGTATTTTTTCATACTAATAGCTTGAATGACCGGTTTTAATCAACTCAATCGAACGAGTTTCTGGAAACAAAATAACAAAAAAGGTTTTTTAAAACAAATTTGTAATTATCTGTGTTGTTGTGTATCTTGTGTTATTTTTTAAATTTGGTATCCATGCTGCTTTATATACGTTTTACTATGTATCCAAACTGAAGATTCCAGTTTAATGGGAAATTGGGTTATCAACATATATTTTTATGAAAATTCGCTATCATAACGCACTTGAACTCTTTTCAACACTTATTTACTATTGCTGTATTCATACTTTTTGAAAATGTAATAACTATAAACAATACAAAATTTTGAAATTAAAATTTTAATAATTTAACCTAAACATCTGTTTATATAATTTTAACTAGGGATATATGTAGGTACTTTGTAATACCTACCTAGATATTATAAGTACTTACTGTATTAGTTTGAGGTAAGTATATTTCTTCTTAAAATAACTTGGAGCACTTTGGTAATACCTACCAGTGAATTCTTTATAGAGTTCACTAGGTGATACATTCAATATCTACAATCTACATGCAGTTTACCTATCACTTTCATATTTGTTTCATTGGATGTGACAATCATAATATACTACTACAGTCATTTTGCTAAAGTTAAGTTAAGTTAAAAGTTGGGTTACTATTTACCTACTATTTGTATTAGAATATATATACCTAGTTGTTTTATATTATAAGATCCTAATAAAGTATTAGCAATTAGCATCAGCGGAATCGATTTCGAGATTATGCGATGCGTAAATAGGGTACACGCTTCTCTGTGACAAATAGCTACGTGTGGTCAGATTAAACTAGGAGAGAGAGATAGAGAGATAGAGAAATAGAGAGAGAGAGAGAGAGAGAGACAGAGATGGCTTTTGATTTTAAATACCGTGAACGTGAAGAATGGGAAGCTTAATATTGATGCATATTGAAACGTCGTTATAGATTGCTTTTAACAAATTGAATCACTTTCGTTACATTTTTTATTTATTAGTATACAATCGCATGTTAAAATTTAGTGGTTTTGGACGCAAACTTCGTACCGGTATTAGGAAATAAATGGTCCAAGGCTCACAATTTAAAAAATTGGTAGTTGCTTGTACATTGTACAAGCTATCTATCTATACAATTTTGTGTGAACTAGAACTATCGTGACAACATACTACCTGGTCCTGCACCGAGATGGCGTCCGTGTCGTATCTTTTCCATTCTTTAGCCTTTTATCTACGATTTATTTAAATAGCATAATAGTACAGATACCGTCATCTGTCTTTGTCTAACATTGGAGATATTGCCTTACAGAATCGGAAGTGATGTCGAGGATTATTTTATTATTAATTTCGAATAACTTTATTTTCCTCTCATCAACCAACTTGAAAATTGGTACACAACTACGTCTGTCTATGTTATTTTAAGTTGTAAATTTTTGTTGCAATCACTTAGACAATTTGAGAGATATTGCGTTCTAAAAATATTTTTAATTTTTTTATTAACAAAAATTGGATGTTAAGATTTGAAGAACGGCTTTTGTTTGACGGTCAGGGAGATTGTTGATGCGATGCATTAAAAAAGGATAGGACATAAAGATAATAGAAGCTTTTTTGAAACGTGGACATTGTAAAACATGACAAAGACCAATAGATAGAAGGACCAATTAAAGAGGTGAGAGTCGAAAGATATTTGTCGAAAGAAATTGAAAGGACGAAGGCAAAATTTATTGGACATATTCTGAGACATAATAACTTTCTGACAACATTACTTGAAAGGCACAAACTCTGAAATAAAGAAGAGGTGGAGTAAAACTTCTGGAAAGCCTGGTAGAATTAATAAAGTGTGGAATTTACAATCTTTGTTATGTATGTTCTGGCCTCGAGGTGAACTCATTCAACCACGGTCATTTTTATTTTCATTGGCGTCTTTGTAGACTATTTTTATACCCTTAGTATATTATATACCTATACTACACATATGTACTTATATCTTGCTACCATTTATAGTCTAAATATTTATATTAATTATCACCTTAACGTAAGGACAAAAACCAGGACACTCGCTTCATGTCTTGGGGTCGTTCAAGAGAACTTTATATGAACACAGAACAGGTGACCACAGGTAAGGTTTGGGTAGACATTAGGAATCTTAGAATCTAAATATTAATTACTAAAACTACAGATTACAAATTTCTAGCTTTAAATTATATGTAACATAGTAATACATACTATGCACCCCAAATGGATACAGACCTCTTAATTTTATTAAACCACTTGATGAATCGTACCGTTTTAATAAACTCTATGATTTTAGTTAGTATATCTTTTTTCTCGTTAAAAGCAATATAGAGTAGGCTGCTGGTATCTATTGGTCACTGTATACTGTGACTTAAGACAAATGAAAGTAACTTCCTAATTGGAGTGGTACATTTTTGACAACTAAAAAGCAAATGATTGTTATGGCAAATACTTTTTCCTTCACATTCACAGTACAGATTGTCTGCTAATTTCATTTTCCTAAACGATATTTGCAAGCACTGTACCATACACTTAATCTGACCAGCGCTGTAGAGATAGGTCTGGGGAGTTCTACTATATTCATTACAGGTCTTGTGATAAAATAGGTAAGGATTTGTTGGAATTTACAATCAAATGAAGAGACTTGCTGGTGAGAACCATCGCTGTAACGACAGGGCGACATCCCATTTAGATTGTAATGATAGTAATCTAAATAATATTCTCTGTACGCACAGCCTGCTCTGGAGCAGCTTTATAAGTTTTATTCAACATGCAAAATGACCCAAGACTACTTGATATGAAAAGCACGTCCACAGTGTCGGCATATGCCTTGAGAAACAAGACAAAACGGAACCTTCTCTGTTTTTTTGTTGAATATTCTATTCACCTCACCCGTTTGTGTTGTGACACCCATGATAATATCGATAAATTAAATTTATTTATACTCTTATCTGTAAATTAAATTTGCTCTGTCTAAAGCACAACATTGTTCTATAATTGTCAGAATTTCTAAGGGAATTATTAATTAAGCCTTCAGCAGTAAGTGGATGACTATTACCCTTGGCCGTGTCTGAACCCACTATTAAATTGTGCTTACGCCTACAGCATGTTCCGTTCCCTGTTACCTTCCGGTCCTATTCTAGTTCGTGGTTTTAGAGAAACTAGGGGTCACTTAACCTACATCGGTCAGGACAATCGTATGGAAGGCTCTACATGCATACCTCCGTGATATTAGCTTGTCTTTAAACATCAAATCCAAATTTCTCTCTATGATACTGTGATTCTCCTACCATTAATTATACAGGTTTGTATTATATTTTGCTTCCTTAGCGTCAGTCTATTTCCGCGGCTATGGCCTATCACCGACGACAGGGAGCACTTTCAACTCAATATCCTGAAAATTTGGATTGACCCTTTATGAACTGTAAAACGTAAATATTTAACGTAAAACATTGTGAGATCTACGACAGGGTCGCCATCTCGGTGCGGAACCAGGTATTATGTTGTCACGATAGCTCAAATTAACACAAAATGTTATAAATATAGACTGTGTACCACTGGCCGATTCCTTACGTAATACCGGGACAATGTATGTAAGGCTAGATGTATGCTGACCGTAGTTGGGAACGCAGACCTGTTTCGCTCTAATTAGAGCTCGTCAGTGATTCTGTACTAATTACAGCGAGAACACACCTATAAAGTAATACAGCTAAGTCAGCCTACTAAAACATTGTGAGATAGACGAGAGGATCGCCATTTCGGTGCCGAACCAGGTAGTATGTTGTCACGACAGCTCCAATTAACACAAAATGTTATAAATAAAGACTGTGTACAACCAACCAACAATTTGTGTAAATTGTTAGCCCTTGCCCATTTCTTTCCTAATATGGAGACAATGTATGTAAGGCTAGATGTATTCTCACCATAATTAGAAACGTAGACCGGCTTCGCTCTAATACGAGCTATCGTCAGTGCGCTATATTAACTGCGGCAAGAACACACCTATAAAGCTACACAGCTAAGGCAGTCAGTCTACTAGACAACTGTGAGATGTAGGGCAGGGTCGCCATCTCGGTGCGACACTTCTAATTAAAACGAAACCGGTCTGCATTTCTAATTATGGTAAAAATACATCTAGCCTTACATAACGTGTCAAACTTGAGGATCCCCAGGATCGATGGCTTTACTCCCTTCCAAAGAGCGGAGCGTGCAGATATTTAGCTTGTTTTAACTCAATTCGACCTCGTCGATTAATTTTATAGGATGTACTGAAAAAGGAAAATTACGCTTCTACGAGGCATCTAACTCTTGGATTCAGATGCATACGTTTTTACCACTGGTCCACCTATATTGGTAGAAAACAACTTTAAAAACGGATCACAGAAAATTCAGAGTACAAGTTGTTGTTGTTTATAAATAAAAAGTATAGAAAAAATATTTTTATAATTAAAAATTCTGCATATAATACATCTTGAGAATAAACATTTTAAGAGCAGCAAATCCCTTCTAGTAGCAATTTTCATAAAAATTTTGAACAAACTGTTGCATTCAGTAATTTAGAAATAAAATTCCGAAAAAAACTACTACATCTGTTAAAAGGTCTTTTAATTCTTTATTTCACTACCACTAAGCTTAAGTTATTAAATTTTAAAGTCTGGAAGCAGTAAGTGCGTTATGGAAGTGAGTTTTCATACAAATGTTTTAATAGCAAGTATGTCTTTTTTAAAGAAAGCAGGTATCATATTTGGTTACCAGTATAACCTATATTATAGTAGAAACAACGTACCACATTTCCTCAAAATAACTGTAATGTTTGAAAATGTACAAAAGTTTCCAAAAACAAACATGAAATGTTCCCGAAAAAACTGGTTTCCTAGCCAACAAATTTTAGGTTAATAGCAAATTGAGTTATTGAAATTTAAAGCATTTAATGAAAATTCGCTACCAAAACACACATGCTGTGTCCAGAATTTTTTTCGACAAATATGTATTATTTAAATACAAGATGCAAATGTGCATAAGGGCTGTTCGGTTAAAAAAAAGAAAGTTTGTATCACCCACGACTTATGGAGCACGTTCTAATTGTAAAAATAATTTTATAAGATGCAGCTCAAGACAACCTATAATTAACAATTTTTTCTCGTATCTTGTATATTAACGGATATATTCAGCTTTTTCTAAAATAACTCGCTAAAAATTATAGACTATTAAACCATAAACTCTATAACTACAACTACTGCCAAAGCATCAGAGAATAGGTCTATTTCAAATAAATTTTCTGCAAACATTTTAGTAAAATGAGGGACAATGACGGTTGATGCTGAAACCTAGGGGTTTGTAAAACACATTTCTTGCGACATTTTCTCTACGTAAACCGTTCTTTGCCTTAAAGTTGTCAATTTTGACGTTTCAAATCGGGACTTTGACGTAAGAGGAAAAAGTATAAAGTTTTAAAAGTAATTTTTCTAACATTTCTTGACTTTTTTGTACTACGGCGTCTAATAATTTTGAGATAAAAAGTCAGAATTCTGAGATAAAACCTCAGAATTTTTAAAAAAAAGATTTTTTTAACGAGACTCCAGGACGCCGACGTATTTTTGGGCCAAAAGAACATAATCTTTCTCTGTAGTATATAATAGATTTTGTTGTCCACACAAAATATTTTGTTTTTGTGCGTTGCTCTGGTCATCAGTGGCACTTCAAATTTTTTTCTTTAAACGTCTATAACTTTTTCCCCTTTAGCTTACAGATTTAAATTTTGGTACGTAGTTTAATTTTCATGATGTAAAGCCGCGTACCTAATTGGGTTGCCATAACTTTGTTATTTCTGGAGATATAAAAATTTTCCGAAAAAAAAGGAAATCTTCAGGGAAAATATGGGCCGATTTGCCTGGTTAACGAACTCTTCCAACCATTTGCAAAAGGAAGGTAGTCACCAAATTTGATCAAAAGCAGCCAAGTAGCTTTTGAGTTATTGGTGTGATATATATATATATATATATATATATATATATATATATATATATATATATATATATATATATATATATATATATATATATATATATATATATATATATATATATATATATATATATATATATATTAACATATAAAAATTCAAACCGACCCCGGATATGTGTTCTCGAGGGCCTAATTAGTGCTAATTTGAAGGTATTTTTTCAAAATTCAAAAGTCGAGATCTCCTCATTAGAGAATTTTTTTGAAGAAAATTCACTAATATATATATATATATATATATATATATATATATATATATATATATATATATTTATATATATATATATATATATATATATATATATATATATATATATATATATATATATTTATATATATATATATATATATATATATATATATATATATATATATATATATATATATATATATAGTATTAAATTTTTGTGACGGTAATAGTGTTATTTATCAAAAAATTGTGGGAACGCCGTCAGTTGTAGAATAAAACTCTTTATTATAGGCCGAGCTTTCGGGAAAATTTATTCCTTTATCAAGGCTACAACATGGAAAGAAAAAAGTTTACAATTTACTTGGAAAAAATATAAAAGTTTAAAATACTTACATATAACATGAGTTCTACTAAACTATCTAATAACAAACATAAAAAGAAAACCTTTTGATGAATTTGAGTGAAGTCTAATAAATGCCAAACTGACATATAAAGCTAAAATTGTTTAATTGAATTTGTTTTTCGTTTTTGTCTAGGAAATATAAAAAGGGGTAGTGATTTCTAAAATTATTATCTTTCTTTAAGTTTATTAAATTTTCGTCGAAAGTAATTTCCCTTTTTATATTTCCTAGACAATAAATATTCTATTGGCTGAGCGCTCTCTTTAGAACAAAACTAAGTTTGAAAAATTCGATTAAAAGAACCGCATATGGAAGCGTTTTATCAATACAAGGTCACCACTCTCCTCCACCTTTTATTTACCAGGATAGAGTAAAACTCTTCTCACAAAAAATATTCAGATTTTTCGCAAGATTCCTATTTTTCCATTTTCAGTACCCCTTAATTAAGAATTTTTTTGTAAAAATAGGTCTTTTGATATTTGGTTCTTGGTTACGCCCCTTGGCGGTCGACATACGACCCTGTAAATAGTTTGTATGCGGCCACTTTCGTTATAAAACTGTTTCTCGTTAAGGTGTATCTCGGAAACCGAATATCTTATAATTTTGGGATATATATATATATATATATATATATATATATATATATATATATATATATATATATATATATATATTTGTGTGTGTGTGTGTATAGTGTGTCCAAGATAAGGAGGGGATAGCATGGGGAAATCGGAAACCGTAAGAGATACAGCGTGGGTTAAATTAGGAAAAAGTTGCCCATTTTAGTGCTCATTTAAATTTTATTTTGAAATTTTGGAAATTCCGATCAGTTTCGGAGATATTCGAGAAAAAAAAAAGAAATTCTCCAATTTTGGTTTTATTTTTTTCTGACGTTATTTGAGAAGATATTGAAAAACAAAAACATTTTATCACGTACACTTTTTAAGCTCTACAAGCTAGTGTTTACAGATTTTTTATTCAACGTTTTGTCTCTGAGAAACCATCAACAACTTAAATTTTTTAAATACGGCCCTGCCATTTTTATTTCAATACTTAAAACCATTTTCAAATATAAATTAGAGGATCTATCATTTCTAATGGTTTGAATAGGTTTTCAGCTTGTTTCAGCCATGAAATATGATTTTTCAGGAAAAATATTTTGAGTACGGCCCTGAATACTCGAAAAGCATTTATTTCTATAAGTAGTGCCTTTTAAAAAGTCAATGAAGAAAAACGTTTTCAGTAATATTTCTTAGTTAATAAAAGGTAACATAAAACCGTACTATCATAAGACTAGGTCCTAAACATAGAGGGCTTTGAAAAATAAACAAGTTGTCTCTAATGACTATACAGATATTCCAACAAATATAAATGTCAGTGTCAGTTATTCCACTTTTTACATACAGTTAATTGGGTACAAGCTGTTTCATTTTGTTTTAAAATGGCTGGACATTTTTCTTTTGGGGAAAAGTTCAACATGTTAAAATGTTACATTTTGTGCTGTAGTAATAAAAGAAAAGCTGAGCAAATGTATTAAAATTATAACCCTGGAAGAGTACAGCCAAATAAAAAGACATATGGAAGAATAGTTACTAATTTATTGCAGTATGGTTCATTTAAGAAACCAATAATTGTTACTAGAAACAAACCATGCACTGAAGTGACTCAAAATAATGTTAGCTGTAGCAGAAACCCTACATCATCGTTAAAAATATTGAAAGAGTAACTGGGACGCCAAAATCTACTGCAAATCTTATTTTGCCTAAGAAAAATACCATCCTTACAAATTTCGAATCTGCCAAGGATTACGGCTCGGAGACGATATAAAACGAAGGGCATTTTGTGAGTGGTACACCAGAAAATGTCAAGAGGATGAACATTTTGTTAATAAAATATTGTGGTTTGATGAGAGTATGGTGACTAACAACGGAATCTTCAACAGGCGAAATACACATTTCTAGTCCAGAAGAAGTCCGCGTTTATACAAAACGTCTAAGCACAAACACCGTTTTGGTTTCAACATGTGGTTGGGGATGTTGGGGACCAGGATAATTGGGCATTTTTTTTATCATGGATCTCTAACTTCCGACCAGTATCAAAATTTCCTGCAGAATAATTTGGAAGAACGGTTCGATGCTCATTTACCATTAGCAGAAGTCAATAACATCTGGTTTCAACAAGACGGGGCCCCGGCTCATAACTTGAAAACTGTTCAAGAATACCTATCAAGCAGGTTTCCTGACAAATGGATAGGTACGCATTCAGCGGTTTCTTGGCCTCCACGATCGCCGGATCTGACACATCTTGACTTATATCTTTGGGGGTATGCCAAAAACTACGTATACCAACGAAATTTTCACACGGAGGAACGATTACGTCAAATGGTTTTGCAAGCATTGCAAACGATTATATCAGATGCAGTAAACAATGGTTTCGGTTCCACAATTAGACGATGTTACCTATGCCTAGAAAATAATGGTGATTTGTTTAAACATCTCTTAGAATTAAGGCAGATAATCTATTTACATATAATATTCATTAGTTAATTAAGTATCTACATTTCATGAATTCAAGTTATTTTATCAATAAGTTTGAAGAATCTTACTGAAAATGTTGTGCTTCATTGACATTTTGAAAGGTACGACCTTACCGAAATAAACGCTTTTTGAATATTCAGGGCCGTACTCAGAAGAATTTTCCTGAATAGTTTTGTTTTTTGACTGAAACAAGCTGAAAAAATAGTTACAAATGATACATCCTATAATTAAGATTTGAAGATGGTTTTAGGTTTTGAAATAAAAATTGCAGGGTCGTATTTAAAAAATTAAAGTTGATGATGGTTTCTCGGAGACGAAAGGTCAATTAAAAAATATGTAAACACAAACATGTAGAGCTTAAAAAATGTACGTCAGAAAATGTTTTCTGTTTTTCAATATCTTCTCAAATAACGTCAGAAAAAAAATAAACCGAAATTGGCGATTTTCGGTTTTTTTCGAATATCTCCGGAACTAATCGGAATTTACAAAATTAAAAAATACCAACTAATTGAGCTCTAAAATGGTCAACTTTTTTTGTAATTTAACCCACCCTGTATCTCTTACGGTTTCCGATTTCTCCATGCTATCCCCTCCTTATCTTGGACACACTGTATATACGCGTACGTGTGCGTGCATGCGCGTACGTGCGTGTGTGTGTGTATAAACATAAAAATGTAACCAATCCTGAATATGGGTTCAAAGGGTCCTCGTTCGTGCTTATTTAAATCTTTCTTTTAAAATTTAAGAGTCGCGATCTCATTAGTCAATATTTCTGCAAAACATCGCCAAAATTGTTATTCGGCAACGTTGAGTGTCACCAGGCGTTTTATTTGTTAGTGCTACAAATGTTAAGTCCAAAGATGATTGATAATTAATAACCGAATTGTATCGATAACTCAGTATTTTCGTCACCTTGTCACTAGGCTTCTTCTAATTTCATTCGAATCTGGATATCTTTCGCACAATCAAAACTTTGCTGACAATAGGCATGGATGCAAAATGATAATGTTTTGTATCCTCCTACTATGTCGAAAAGCATAACTATTGGACAATTGATAGTCTCTTTATTAATCTTATTTTTAAAGGGGTAGACATTGATCTAATCCAATCAATAGCAGGTGGTAGTGGAATTTTCCTTTACGTAATAGTAGAGGATTTTTTTCACGCCCGAGGAGGTACCACTCCATACATCAAGGGGCCAGTGAAGTCCCAGCGGACGTTTCCGGTTCTGGTGTATGAGTCGGTTTCCCTTATAAGCAAAAATGATGATGGCTCCTCCTTGTACAAAATATTCCGATACCCCTCCATTCGGATCTCCGGGAGAGGGGTGTACAGGGGGCGCCAACATCAAGATTTAACATATCCTTTTCGAATATATGTGGCCTAAATTCTAACCTGAACTCCACCATTTCCTCCAGGCTAACAGGCCCCAACTCCTCATATACGTCCGTAGCAATCTACCCTGCACCAGATTCCTCAATTAAGAAGCTGGAAGAAAATACATGCTATGGATAAAATTCTCTCTCTCAGGGCTGCAACTAAATTCATCTGTTGCATTTACCGGTCACCTTTTGACAACAACTTTGTCCAGCTCTTTGATTACCTTTCTGAAAAAACCGACTATCTGATTTCTGAATATCCTTCCTCCGAGGTCACTCTTCTTGGTGACTTCAATGTCCATAATAAGGAATGGCTAGGATCTTCAAAACCGATCCACAAGGGAGAGCAGCGGAGGCCTTTGCAGTCAGCAATTCTTTAGCCAATATGGTTCAGCAACCTACTTACTTTCCTCGTATCCCAACACACAGCTCAAATCCCTTGGATCTCCTTCTTACTACAAAACCTGAATGCTATAATATATCAGACACCGCCTCTTTTGGTCGCTCAGACCACGGCATGGTCACTGCTTCCTGCGAAATGCAACCTGAGGTCACACAGTCATCACACCCACGTATCGTTTGGCACTACAACTCCGCAAACTGGGACGAAATGCGGGATTACTTTTCCCCATTTCCATGGGCGTCTGTCTGCTTTTCTCATCCTGACCCCTCAAGCTGGCATGGAATTATTTATTCCACGTACACAAAAAACCTCTTCAGCCACTCAAAAGCCCTGGTTCTCTAAATCCTGTGACAAGGCCAGACTTGAACAGGTCAAAGCTCATAAAACGCTTCTCCACAATCCCAGTCAAGAAAACCGTCAAGCATATAACGACGCAAGAAACCGCTATGTCCGCATTCTTTCTGAGGCAAAAAACTCGTTTAATAACCACATCAAAAACAAAGTCCTCTTAAGCTCCAACGGCGGCAAACCCTTCTGGACTCTTGCTAACTCTATTGGGAATAATTTCTGCAAAAGCACGT
Source organism: Tillus elongatus (assembly GCA_964006375.1). Lineage (NCBI taxonomy): Eukaryota > Metazoa > Arthropoda > Insecta > Coleoptera > Cleridae > Tillus > Tillus elongatus. Next base: position 205,057,327 of record OZ023262.1, on the reverse strand, counting down.
TCCCACCTCCCGTCTTAGGGAATGAAATTGTTTCTACCGCCCTGGGCAAGGCTGAACTTTTTACTTCGCTGTTCGCCGGCAATTCTACTCTCAACCCACCTCCAAATGTTCAACCACCTACAGTCCCCAACGTCGCGCATAAAATGACGGATATCATTTTCAAAACTAAAAAGGTACGAAAGATTCTCTCTTCTCTTAATACCAGGAAAGCCTCTGGCCTTAACGAGATCCCAGCAATTGTTCTCAAAAAATGCGCACTAGAACTTGCTCCTGTCCTGACTCGTCTGTTTCAGATATCTTACAATAAAGGCATATTCCCTAGTAACTGGAAAACTGCTCGAGTACAAGCCATCCCTAAGAAAGGATCCAAAGCGCTTCCTAGCAACTACAGGCCTATTTCTCTCCTTTCAGACGTCTCTAAAGTGATGGAAAAGTATATAAACACCGAATAACTAAAATTTCTTGAAAAACACAATATAATCCACGACATGTAGTATGGATTCCGTCCACGCAGATCGACTGCCGACCTCCTTTCCTTTGTCACCCATTCTTGGAACAAGTCTATGGAACAACACGGTGAATCCCAGATTGTTGCTCTAGACATATCCAAAGCATTCGACGAGGTCTGGCACGCTGCGCTGCTTAGTAAACTTCCGGCCTATGGCCTACCACCAAAACTTTGTACCTGGACAGCAAATTTCCTCTCCAACAGGAGCATATCGGTTGTTGTGGATGGGCATTCCTCTAACCTGTATCCAATTAATGCAGGAGTTCCTCAAGGTTCAGCTTTAGCCCCTACTTTGTTTCTTATCCATATCAATGGAGATACACCAGCCCTAGACCCATTACAATGAACAACCAAGTTATTCAAAGTAATGAGCCCTTTTCTCTTATTGGCATTTCTGTGGATGGAACTCTTAATTGGCACCAACATGTCACATCAATTGCAGAAGCGGCTGCTAAGAAATAAGATTTCCTCTTCCGGGCTCGAAAATACTTTTCACCAGCTAATCTCTATACCTTATATACTTCACAAATAAGGCCAAACCTCGAATAATCCTGCCACATCTGGGATGCCGCTGCCGCTTCTACACTCGCTATCCTGGACACCACTCAAAAGAGAGCTATACGTCTCATCGGCGACCCTACACTTACCCAAAGGCCATCCCTTGCCCACCGACGTGCCGTTGGTGACCTCTCTCTCTCTCTCTCTTTTATAGATATATGCACGGGCACTGCTCAGAGGAGCTTTCCTCCATAGTTCCCCCACCTGCTGCCCCCAACAGATCTACCAGGGGAACAGAACGAATGCACCCTTTTACCGTCCAGTCACCAGACTTAGAACATCTTGTTATGCCCGCTCTTTTGTCCCGAGGACTTCCAAGTTGTGGAATTCCTTGCCGGCACATGTTTTTCCTTCTCCTCCGAACCTCCAAACCTTCAAGTCCAGAATTAACAAGCTGCCTCTTTCCCCCTTGTCAACACCCACGGTACGATAGTATTTAGGCTGTAAGCCCTCGTGGTGTGTTGTTGAAATAAAAAATTAAAAAAAAATTCTTTAATTTAACGGCTTTGCAACCGACAGCACACTTGTGTTCACCAAGAGATTAAAACTTCACTTTTTATTGATGTATCTTACCGGTTGAAAATCGATATACAGTTATTATAGGAATTCTACTAGAAAACTTGTGTTACCTGTCTTGATAACCTTGCTGCATTTCACCCACCTGAAAAAAACACAATATTGTCAGATTAAAGGAATTTATGGTATCCTAATACTTAAAAAATAATAACATCTTGTTTATTTTTATATACCTTAAATAACAAAGACACTAAGCGGATTCAGATTCCAGTGACATCCTGGATTTACGAAATTCTTTAGAAGCTGCTAAGAGATAATTATAAGCTGTTGTTTACGTTGACAATGTAACTTGGAAACTACCTGCGAAATTCAGTGGTTCTGGCTTTTTCACCATTTAATATCAAAACGTAGATTCATCTTGGATGATAATATCAAAGTTCTTTGTAATATTATATATGCATCTAAAAAATATTAAGATGTCCAAATAGCAAATGTGACACAGAGTGTGGTATGACATTTGCTGTTATAAACGAGAGGTAGTCTGTTCCTGCACAATAGGGAGTCTGATTAATACAATCGCATGTTTCAATCCGAAAAAACTGCAGTGAAATATAGAGACATAGATATACAGGTAAAGCAACATAGTTGCAATGCAAACAAGTATATCAAAATTACATGTCATTTGTATATGATGACATGACATATTACTTACAATAGGAGCCTTGAGCCTTTAAAGCTAACAGGGCAGCAAATTCAATTAACTTCTAAGGTTTTAAGCTAAATCTAGGCCATATGAATAAATATATTCTCAAAATACAAAAGCACTACAATTGAAAAAAGCCTGGACGCAGCAAGTGCGTTATGGTAGTGAATTTTCATAGAAATGATCTGGCACAAAATATTTTACTATAACTTTTTTTTTTCTCGTGCTAAATAAAAAATCAGGTTGTTACTGTTATTTACTTGTCAAAGTGATAGTTGCTGTTTATTGCTTTAAATTGCTCTTTTTCAGTTATACCTTGACTGAATTAACCGATAGGTTGTTAGTTTATGGCGAAGCCAGACAAATGGAAAAAAAGCCTGGACGCAGCAAGTGCATTATGGTAGTGAATTTTCATAGAAATGATTTGGCACCAAATATTTTATTATAACTTTTTTTTCTTGTAACATAGAAATCTAAATTTTGGTGTATAGCTTACTTTTTATATCTTAAACCTACCTACCTACCAAATTTGGTTATCATAAATTTTTTATTTTTTAAGAAAAAAATTTTTTTCAAATGAAAACTCAAAATTTTCCCAGAAAACCTCGTCCGATTTTTCTGATTAACAAACTTATCAAAGCCATTTACAAAAGAAAGGTACATGCCAAATTTGTTCAAACTCGGCACATTATTCTTTGAGATAAAATTTTTTTCAAATTAAAACTCAAAATTTTCCCGGAAAACCTTGTTCGGTTTTCCTGACTAACAAACTTGTCAAAGCCATTTACAAAAGGAAGGTACGTGCCAAATTTGATTAAAATCGGCTTGTTACTTTTTGAGATAAGAATTTTTTTCGAATGAAAACTCAAAATTTTCCCGGAAAACCTCGTCCGATTTTCTTGACTAACGAACTTATCCAAGCCATTTACAAAAGAAAGGTACATGCCAAATTTTATCAACATCTGCCCATTATTTTTTGAGTTATCGGTGTGATACACACACACACACACACATACATATATATATATATATATATATATATATATATATATATATATATATATATATATATATATATATATATATATATATATATATATATATATATATATATATATATATATATATATATATATATATATATATATATATAAAGTCTGGACGCAGCAAGTGCGTTATGGTAGTGAATTCATAGAAATGATCTGGCACGAAATATTTTTTTATAACTTTTTTTTCTTTTAACATAGAAATATAGATTTTGGTATATAGTTTCCTTTTAATGTCGTAAACTTACGTACCAAATTTGGTTATCATAGCTTTCCTATTTTTTGAGAAAAATTTTTTTTCGAAAGAAAACCCAAAAATTTCCTGGAATATCTGGTCCGATTTTCCTGGCCAGCGAACTTATCCAAGCCACTGACAAAAGGAAGGCACATGCTTAATTTTATCAAAATCGGTCCATGATTTTTTGAGTTATCGGTGTGATACATACATATATATATATATATATATATATATATATATATATATATATATATATATATATATATATATATATATATATATATATATATATATATATATATAGTGTATCTAATAAGGAGGGGATAGCATTGGGAAATCGGAAACCGTAAGAGCGTGGGTTAAATTAGGAAAAAGTAGCCAATTTTAGAGCTCAATTTTATTTTCAAATTTTGGAAATTCCGATCAGTTTCGGAGATATTCGAGAAAAAAAAAAGAAATTCTCCAATTTTGGTTTTATTTTTTTCTGACGTTATTTGAGAAGATATTGAAAAACACTTTCTCACGTACACTTTTTAAGCTCTACAAGTTGGTGTTTACAGATTTTTTTATCAACGTTTCGTCTCTGAGAAACCATTAACAACTTAATTTTTTTTAAATACGGCCCTGCAATTTTTATTTCAAAACTTAAAACCATTTTCAAATATAAATTAGAGGATCTATCATTTATAATGGTTTGAATATGTTTTCAGCTTGTTTCAGCCATGAAATATCATTTTTCAGGAAAAATCTTTTGAGTACGGCCCTGAATACTCGAAAAGCATTTATTTCTATAAGTAGTACATATAAAAATTGAAACTGACCCCGGATATGGGTTCTAGGGGTCCTAGATCGCGCTCATTTGAAGAAATTTTTTCAAAATTCAAAAGTCGAGATCTCCTCATTAGTGAATTTTTTATAAGAAAATTCACTAAAATTGAAACTGACCCCGGATATGGGTTCTAGGGGTCCTAGTTCGCGCTCATTTGCAAAATTTTTTTCAAAATTCAAAAGTCGGGATCTCTCCATTAGTGAATTTTTTCTACGAAAATTCACTAAAAGTCTAAACGCAGCAAGTGCGTTAAGGTAGCGAATTTTCATAGTAATAGTCTACATATTATTTTACGAAAATTATATATATATATATATATATATATATATATATATATATATATATATATATATATATATATATATATATATATATATATATATCGAGGCTGGCGATATAGCTTGATGCAAATTTATTGTTTATAGATCTCATAAACACCACTAGACATAAATTTAAAAAAAAGTCTGTGGCTAATGGACCTAACGGTCCGAGGCCAAACCAAATTACAACAACAACAACAACAACATATATATATATTTATTTATTTATTTATTTATTTATTAATAACTATTCCGATTTGAAATTTGAAAATTTACATACACAGGATTGAGATAAATTCCAGTTGAGTGAAAATAGTTTACTTTATGTCAAACTTCCGGTTTAACCGGAAGTGACCATCAATTTGCTTATTTTAAATACAACATGGTGATTTTCATTATATTTTCGAATTTTCCATTGAATTTAAGATAAATTATTACACACATACCATATGTGAAAAATCAACCGTTTTCGGAATTTTTCAATTTTTTTAAAATTGTCTTGAAAACCATGATCAACGTTGCACGTTCTCTCTCTGTGGAAATACAACTGAGAAAACTCAATTTTTGCACAGACGACGCTCAGGTTGGCACCTATACGACACGTTTGATAGCGTTTCTTTTAAATATACAGGGTGATAAGAATTAGCCGTGCCATTTGGTAAAATTCAAATCACAATTACTCGCTTATTTCAAATGGAACAGCCTATATTTTATGAGCCATTTCGATTCGCACCCGGTTTACCTTTCAACGTGTATTAGCATTCCCAAATTCCACCGTTTCCAGAATATTTCAATTTTATTGGATTCACTTAAATTAAATTGTCACAATAGATTTAAAGCAGGCTTTGGAAGTTGATAATATACTTGTTGACGTCTACATGTCAAAAGAGCGTCCAGCAAAGCTTATTGTCATAAAAATCGAGATACTATCAGTCAACGCGGTGCAAAAGTGGCAAATTTGCAGTACACAAATGACAATTTTTTGGAGGTTCTAATTATTTATGGTGAGTGCCAACGAATTGTGGGCCGGACATGTCCTGCATTTGCAGAAAAGTACCCGAATAAATCGAAACCCAGCTACGACATGATAAGGAGGTTGCTGTAGAATTGTTCACAGCATGGAAGTTTTCGCCCAAAAGTACAGAAGTGTAAGACACACGTCGATAACGAGGTAAACGAAGTGAACGTATTGGCATTTTTTGTTGCTGATCCCAAGGCATCTATCAGGGATTGCGAAAAAGAATTACGCTTGTCAGAGAGAAAGATTCACAGAATTTTGAAAAAGCATCATTGGAGACCGCTCTCTTACCACTCGATACATGGTTTGCAACCAAAAGATCTTCCTAGACGTGTTGAGTTCTGTGAATGGTTCCTGTTGAAAACACAAGAAGATGAGAATTTCTGCAAGAGAATTATTTGGTGCGATGAGGCGAAGTTCTCCAAAAATGGCATGCACAATCGCCACAATAGTCACTTCTGGTCAGATGAGAATCCCCATGTTACCAGGATCAACTATTTCCAAGACAGGTGGTCATTCAATGTGTTTTGTACAATTAAGAACGATAAGATTTTTGGGATTAAAATATACGATTAAAATCTCACTGGTATGAGTTATAATGATATTTTCCACGAAGTGATTCTAGTTTCTCTCAACACATTAAGTTTAGAAGAAGCTATAACAAGCTGGTATCAGCAAGACGTAGCACCGCCCCACAGTTTCCAATAACGGCCCACATAGATGGCCACCACGGTGCCCTACTTAACGCCCCTGGATGGGGGTACATCAAAAATAAAGTTCACCACGAACCTGCCACCACAAAAGAAGACATGGTAGGTAGAGTTTTACGTGTCTCCAATTCACTTAATTGGAGACAAATCAGAAAGGCTACGAACCATAACATTACCAGGCGAATAACAAAATGCCTCCATGTCAGTGGAAGTAATTTTGAGCACTTGTCATAAGTTCCACAATTTTTTAAAATTGTATTTGTGTTTTAGTTTTCCACTAGCTATTAGTTAATTTCTGCATTCATTTATAATAAATAACTACCTACCTTGTTGAGTTGTATTTTGGTTTTACAAGTTAGTTGACAACACGTTGATTTTACAAAAGTAAACAAGGGAAATGCAGCGATTTTGATGTAAATACAAAGTGTTCTCTTTTTTTTACGCGAGAACGCCCAACATATGTTATGTTCTCATTTGTAAGAGGTTGGACTTGGCATTAAGACGTCAACAAGCATATTATCAAGTTCCAAAGCCTGCTTTAAATCTATTGTGACAATTTGAATTAAGTGAATCCAGTTAAATTGAAATATTCGGAAAACGATGGAGTTTGGGTATAGAGAATACTAATACACGTTGAAAAGGAAACCGGACGCGAACCGAAATAGTTTATAAAACATAGGGTGTTCTATTTGAAATAAGCGAGTAATTGTGGTTTGAATTTTACCAAGTGGCACGGCTAATTCTTATCACCGTGTATATTTAAAAAGAAACGCTATTTAACGTGTCGTGTAGGTGCTAACCTGAGGGTCACCTGTGCAAAAACTGAGTCTTCTCAGTTGTATTTCCACAGAGACATAGCGTGCAACGTTCACCTTGGTTTTCGCGACAATTTCCCAAAAAAATCGAAAAATTTCGAAAACGGTTGATTTTTTTTACATATAGTATATTAGTAATAATTATTCTCAAATTCAATGTAGAATTCAAAAATATAATGAAAATCACCATGTTGTATTTAAAATAATCAAATTGAAGGTCACTTCCGGTTAAATCGGAAGTCTGACATAGAGTAAACTATTTTCACTGAACTGGAATTTGTCTCAATCGTATGTGTGTAAATTCTCAAATTTAAAATCATAGTAGTTATTGAGAAACGGCTAACTAAATGTCTTGGCGCTACACCCTGTATATATATATATATATATATATATATATATATATATATATATATATATATATATATATATATATATATATATATATGAGACATACTTGGTTCTCGGGTTGAACCGCGTAACAATAGCACCGGTTTACAACTTCAAAACGAGAATTATCCGCGAGGCAATCGAGATTGATAAACGTCCCGATTGTTTAAATAAGAGAGATGATGGTCTTCGCCTTCCGACTACTTGTAAACCTATTATATCTTCATTACAAACACACAAAAAGAAAATAAATTCCACAGACAATTTTATTTCCCCCTTATCTGTCTCAAAAAATGCCGGTGACCCTCTCAATCCTCCCCATCCCCTAAGTACCGTGACCAAAGCCCCCCACTTAATTGACCGTGACCCTACTACTTTCAGTGATAACGAAGCAGGTAGACGGAACGACATATATAATACAAGACTTGCAACGAACTGCCAGATCTCTCTGAGGTCTAGGGTTGAACACACTGAGACCTCACAGACGTTCTCCGGCGAGATTTGGCGAGTAGGCATATTGTGGCCCCGTAATCGAGCTACAACAACCCAACTCACCTTTGTCCACCGCTCTAAGGAGTAGGCAGATTGAGGTCCTAGAGTGTCCTTACATCTTTCCTTTACCTCTTGAAAATGGCTCCAAAGCAGGAGCCGAAACGTCGAGTTTTCATAAATTCTGGACGCGGTTCAATCCGAGAACCAAGTATGTCGTACATTAAAGCCCGCGGAAATCTTTCTGAACATATATATATATATATATATATATATATATATATATATATATATATATATATATATATATATATATATATATATATATATATATATATATATATATGTACACACACTTTTATTTGTTTCTTGTACTTTCTGTGATTTTATATTTGTTTACGTGGACTGCAGTTTCGAACTTTCCTGGTTCATCATCAGCACGCTACTCATGCGGAACCAGGAATGTTCGAAACTGCAGTCCACGTAAACAAATAGAAAATCACAGAAAGTACAGCAAACAAATACGAGTGTATATTTAAAAGTAACTACAGTGTAGTGCAACATTAGAAAAGATATATATATATATATATATATATATATATATATATATATATATATATATATATATATATATATATATATATATATATATATATATATATATATATACAGGTGGCCCATTAAAAACAAGCTGGCAGCCGTACCTGCCATGAAAAGATTTTGTAAAAAAACCTGAAAACGTCAAGTTAGCTTGTGAGGGGGAAGACTTTTCACGCAAAAAGTGTAGCCCTAACTTTACCCTCCTAAGCGGGGATACCATCTCTCAAACTTTTCCAAATAGGAATAGGGGTTGAAAAGAGCTTTTAATTCCCTGTACATTGATTTCTACTTTTGAAATTCGGTCTATTCGTTTAGAAAATGTGGATTTTTGAAATATCACTAATCCATTTCCAGAGAAATTCTTAATGCTTCAGTTGGGCGTCACCAGTTAAAAATGCTGTTAAAGGCTTGCGTAGGTAATGAAAGTCATTTAGATTAAGGCACTCCAAAAAAACCCAAGCATATGGCTTGTCATAACGATTCTTGATATCGACTTTTTGTGCCTACGTGTGAATTGAAGTTATTCGATCGATCAAAAATTCAGTTATGGTTATTGCTTCGCATTGTTGACTGAATTTTTATTGTGGGAAACGCAAACGAAACAGCACAGGTATTCAATAACCTGCATCCTGATAAGCGTGTTCGTCATAAGTAAGTGCTAGAGTTGCTAAAAAAGTTCCATGAAACTGGATCAGTGGTTAATAGGAAACGAAATCCTGAACGTGAGTGTACCATGGTGAATGAAGCCACAAGCTTGTAAGTGATAGGTCAAGTTAGTGATGATCCAACATTAAGTACACAAAAATTGGTTGTGATTACTAATCTACGTAGAACGGCCATTCACGAATTCTGAAAAAAATTAAGTTTCATTCATATAAAATCCAGCTAGTTCAAGAATTAAATGAACATGATTATGACCAGCGTTTAGAATTTTGCGAAAATATTTCTCAAAGAATAATTGACAACAGGCAATTTCTTTCCGACGAAAGTTCTTTCTTTCTGAATGGCACTGTAAATCGTCATAATTGCCGGTTATGGTCGGATTAAAACCATCGTGTTTTCCATCCACACCCAAACCCCACAAAAACTTAATGGGTGGGCGGGTATTTTTGGTAATTACTTCGTTGGACCATCTTCACTTTGACAGGAGAACGATATTTGGATATATTGTAACACTTGGTTTACTCTATGCTAATTGACATTGTTGAGAATCGTACTCGGAACAACATTTATTTTTCCAACAAGATGGTGCTCCACCACATTATGCCGTTACTGTTAGGGAATTCTTGGACAGACATGTTCCCGGTTAATCGACAGCCCGAAGAGGTGCTGTAGAATGGCCACCGCGATTTCCAGACCTGCCCCCTTTAGACTTTTTTTGTGGGGGCATTTAAAATCAAAGGTTTATGCTACCGAGTGCGATTCATTGGAAGAGTTACGTCAGCTCATTATTAATGAATGCCGGAGAATTACTTCTGAAATGCTTGCAAATATCAGGCAGAAATTTGAACAAAATTTGTATAATTGTGTGGAAGTTGGTGGTGCTCAATTTAAAGATTTATTGGATTACAGTTTAATTAGTTGGTATATTGGTTTGTTGGTTTACTAGTATGAGTGGTCCTAATTACAATTTTCAACATTTACTTCAATACTGTGCTAAGTTTTTAAGTGAAACGATATTATGCAACACAAGCCGTACTAGACTTTTTGTATCAGACATACTGTAAAATTTAAAACAATAAATGATAGTTTTTTAAATTCTCGGGAAATTCATTAGTCATATTTCAAAGCTCCATATCTTCTAAACGAATAAACCGAATTTCAAAAATAAAAAAAGCAGTGTATAGAGAATAAAAGCATTTTTCAACAAGCCTACACATGGCCCCTATTCCCAATTTAAAAAATTTGAGGGAGGGCACCCCGCTTAGGAGGGTAAAGTTTGGGGCTATACTTTTTGCGTCAAAAGTTGTTCCCCTCACAAGAAAACTTGACGTATTTCAGGTTTTTTTCGACAAAATCTTTTCTTGGCAATTATGGCTGTCAGATCGTTTACAATGGGCCACCTGTATACATCGTGTCCCAAACTGGATGGGAATGTATTGCTATCTCCGTTATTATTAGAGATAGGGAGAGGTTAAATTAGCAATGTTTTGTAGATTTTCATGCTCGTTCCAAATATGACTTGTATTTTGCCCTGCCTCTTTTCGTTGTCGAGTCATTTTGAAAAAACCAAAATTTGTCGATTTCTTTTTTCTTCAATATCTAAGTAGGCGTTGATCCGACATGTCTAAAACTTGCACATTATCAGGATTATTTTTACCGAGTAATCTTCTTGTGCTATTCTCAACTTTGGATTGTCATTTGTTTTTTGAGCTACAGGTATCAATGTTTGTTTTTATTATGTCAGCCACATTGTATTTTCTACACATGTGATAGCCTGTGAAAATAGATTTCCAATGATGTATAACATGCTTGATAAATCTTGTAATTGCACTGACAATTTTGAGAAAAACCGTTTTGAGGATATTTTGAGCTAACAAATCCAATACCAGGAAACAAATGACAAAAAAAGTGTTCAAAAAGCAGGAGGCCATGGAGTCTAACAATAGATATATACTTTTAGCATAATTTTCCGTAATGATTCACGATAAAAAAATAGGAACTTTGAGTACACCAACGAATCGGCCTGTTATTACAAACGATATTTTACATTACAACATTATCCTAAAAAAATGTTATAATTTAATTAAATAGGTAAACCTAGTAAATAACTAAATTTACTAACAGAACTCAATAAAAAGCAGATTAATGATTTACGAAGACGCCTTTGAAAATTGCTTGACTTTTAAACGTAAGTCAACTGAAAAACAACAGAAGAAAGGTTGCTATGGATATAACACTATCGCGACAATTAAGAATACTGCCATTCCTAATTATCTGAACAATTTGAAGTGTATTTAAACGTTTCTTAAAATTTTGCACTAAATAGTTTATTTCCTGTTGTTTTTAAATATTATTCAACAATATGTTCAGTAATGAAGAATATTTTGACATGTTGGAATGTTATATTCGTTCTAACCGAAATACTGGGGCAGCTGCAAATTCATGTCAAAACAACTACCCAGAAAGACGACAACCAAGCACCAAAATATTTCGCAGGATAGTGACCAATCTATTGAACGACGGTAGCTTCCACGCAAAGAAACTACCAATGCCTAGAAATGAAGAAAGAAATCATGCCGTCTTAAATCTTTCAAACGAAAACCCTCCGCAATCTGTTCAGTTTTATGGTGAACAAATTGACGTTCCAAACACGGTACACCGTGTATTAAAACAAAGCCATTACCATCCATACAAACCTACAATCGTACAAGGCTTAAATGTTGACGATTATCCAAGCGATTTCAATTCTGCAGATGGTATCAAGGACAATGTCAGCAAGATGAAAATTTTCATTTGAAAATAATATGGACTGATGAATCCAGATTTACACATTGTGATGTGTATAATCGCCATAATATGCATTATTGGGCAAATGAATATCCCCATCAAAAAGAAGAAAGGCGATTGCAAGACAGATTTGGTATTAATGTTTGGTGCGACTTATTAGGTAAAAAACTGTTATTTTTATTTGTAGATTAGACAGTTAATGTAAAAAAATTTCAGGTAACTTCATTGTTGGTCCGTTCTTTTTTGAAAATAATTTAACTCGGGAAAGGTATCTTAATCTATTGAGAAATTATATCTTACCAACAATTAGAAGTGTTCATGATAATTTAGACGAGATTTGGTACCAACAAGACGGTTGTCCAGCTCACAATGCTAGGATCGTCAAATAATTTTGGTACCAAAAATTTAATAATCGTGTCATTTGTAACAATGGGCCGGTTCATTGGTGTGCTCGAAGTCCTGATATAACACCCATGGATTTTTATTTTCGGGGTATTCTGAAGAATGATGTGTATAAATTCGATCCACCACAAAATATCAATGACTTACGAAACAAGAATCGTGGAAGCTATAAATCATATTAACCAAAACATCCTCACCAGAGTTTGCAGGTATGTTTCAAAAAGGTGTATAAAGTGCATTGAAAAAACGGTGGCCATATTGAACAATTTTCTGTTTACTGTGTTTTTAAGTTTCTCTCTGTGTGTGTGTGTTTTGTTTCTTTAACGTCGGCTGATTTCCGCGACTATGGCCAATCACCGACGCCAGTGAGCAGTTTCACCTCACTATCCTGGAGATTTTGCCGAACCCCCGCCTTTATGTAAAGCGGGTAGGGATCTTTAACGTGCCAAACATCGCATGGACACGGGACCAACGGCTTTACGCCCCCTCCGAAGGCCGAAACGTGCAGACATTCAACTTGCTCAAATACAATATGAGAACCTCGGTTGATGTTAATTTTACAGTTTGTACTGAAAAAGTGCAAGGATAACCCTGGGATCAAACCCAGTACCCTTCGGTTCAGAGGCACACGTTCTTACCCCTGAACCACCGAGGCCCTTTTTAAGTTTCTATTTTATTATTTGTTGAGTTCCGTTTTTAATTGTGTTGTTTTGTGGAGTTTAGGTCTCTATTTGTTATTGCCGGGTTTCGTTATTTCACATAATATTACCTAGCATTATTACCTAATTAAGTATTATAAATTAAATCACAATATTTTTTATCGTGAATCATTACGGAAAATAATGTTAAAAGTAGGAGTCTATTGTTAAACTCCATGTCCTACTGCTTTTTGGACACCTTTTTTGTCTTTTGTTTTCTGGTATTGGATTTCATAGCCTACTATCCTCAAAACCGTTTTTCTCAAAACTGTCAGTGCAATTACAAGATTTCTCAAGCATGTTGTAAATCGTTGGAAAGCTCTTTTCACAGGCTATCACATTAGCAAAAAATCCAATATGACTGCCATAATAAAAACAAACGTTGATACATGTATCTCAAAAACAAATGCCAATGCAAAGTTGAGAATAGCACAAAAAGATTACTCTTTAAAAAGTGCCCTGATAATATGCAAGTCTTAGACATATAATATGCAAGTCATAGATCAACGCCTACTTAGATATTGAAGAAAAAAAATCGACAAATGTTTTTTTAAAAATAACTCGATAACGAAAAGAGGCAGGGCATATTTGGAACGAGCCTTAAATTCTACAAAACATTGCTAATTTAACCGTCTCCCTATCTGTAATAATAACGGAGATAGCAATACATTCCCATCCAGTTTGGGACACACTGTATATATATATATATATATATATATATATATATATATATATATATATATATATATATATATATATATATATATATATATATATATATATATATATATATATATATATATATATATATATATATATATATATATATATATATATATATATTTATATATAAATAGAAATTGGCCATGATAATCCTAGCGCCTAACTCTCTTTATCAGCCACTCTGATCCTTGTACACACGAATTTCTCTCTTCTAATTTATGCGGTGTTTCCACTTGCTTTCTCTTTTTTGACTTAAGGTATTATAATACGTATTGTGATTAAATGGCAGTGGACTATATATACTTTCATTGTTTTATACTTTCATAAGTTTCCTTCATAAAAAAAGTCTGGAGGCTGCAAGTGCGTGATGGTACTGAATTTTCATAAAACTGTTCTCGATAACTACATAATATGTTTTTTTAATGAAAGGAGGCATCAAATTTCGTTACTAGTATAACCTATATAGTGGAGACAGTGTACCACATTTCATCAAAATAACTTTATTGTTTGAACAAGTACAAAAATTAACAAATAAGCTAAAGCAACTCTGAATGCGTCACTTTCATGGGATCCGTTATCTATTAGTAAAAACGCCGTATCATGATTTTTGATATGCGCCAAAAATGTGAAAAGTTGCAAAACAATTGAAATAACTCGAAAAAGATTAACGTTATAAACTTCTTTTCCCTACAAACATGCATTATAATTCGAAAAATACAAAAATGCAATAAAATAATTGGTGTTCGATTAAAAAAAAGAAAATTTGTATTACCAACGACTTATGGACCACCTGTAATGATAAAAATCATTTTGCAAGCTTCAGCTCAAGATACCCTATATTTAACATCAACATATTTTTCTCCTATCTTGTATAATAACGAATATATTAAGCTTTACCGTAGAAATGCGTCAGCTTGTACATGCGGGTTCAAGGGGTTCGCGCTCATTTGAAGAAATCTTCTCACAATTCAAAAGTCTTTGTCACCTCAATATCAAATTTTTTCTATGAAAATTCGCTTAAAATTACAGACTATGGAACCATGTACTCTATAACTAAAACTACCGTCAAAGTATTAGAGAAAGCGTCTATTTTAAATTATTTTTCTGCAAATATTTTAGTGATGATGATTAAAATAAAGGACAATGAGGGTGAAGCTGAAACCTAAGGATTTTTGTAAAACAAGCTTCTTGCGACATTTGCTCTATATTACCCGTATTTGTTTTAGGTTCTTTGTCTAAATGTTGCTAATTTTGTCGTTTTAAATCGCGACTTTGACGTTTTAAGAAGAAAAACTATAAAATTTTCCAAGTATTTTTCTGGTATTTCTTTACCTTTTTGCGCCAAAAAAAAAAATTAATTTTGGTCTATAATATACAATAGATTTTGTTATACACACAATAAGTTTGGTTTTATGCGTTTCCCTATTCATCAGTGTCACCCAACTTTTTTCTTTAAATGCCTATAACTTTCGTTTCTTTTAACTTCGAGATCTAAGTTTTTGTATAAAGCATACATTTATAATGTAAACATGCGTCATCAATTTGGTTGCCATAGCTTTGTTATTTTCGGAGATATAAACTTTTCCGAAAAAAAATCCAAAATTTTGCAGGAAAAACTGATGAGATTTTCGTAGCTAAAGATCTTATCCAAGCCACTTGCAAAACGAACGCACACATCAAATTTAATCAAAATCGGCAGATTATTGTTTCACATATCGGTATATATATATATATATATATATATATATATATATATATATATATATATATATATATATATATATATATATATATATATATATATATCACGATTTAACAAAACTACAGTCTCTTAATGAAATGTCTAATCGAATCCTCTAAATAAATTGGTGGCATTTGATTTAACTCTTCTTATATGCGGTTTTTCAGACATTGCAAAGTGACTGGCATATCTTGATACACCTAATTTTGAATGGATCCCCATAAAAATAGTCTAGCTGTGTTAAGTCTGGTGACCGGGGAGGCCATTCTACCGCGCCTCTACATCCTATCCAGGTCTGCGGGATTACTCTTTCTAGGTATGTACAAACGGCTTGAGTTAAGTGAGGGGAGCACCATCTTACTGAAACCAGATGTCTTCAGAAGGAAGCCTAGGATTATCAGACTGGGAAATGGAGCAGCCTTTTGAACGTTTACTCTAGAGTTTTTTTAGTTTAGTTGTGTAATATTGCACTTTACTTCAAATTTAGACTTATTGTTGTTTCAATTGTTGACATTTTTATAAATATGCATTGATTTTGGACATTTAGTTACTACACGCCTTAACTTTAAATGTCCATAACTCGGTAATGAGTGAGTTGAGACATAGGGCGTTTCAAACAAAATTAGATTAAAATTATTAAAAAGCCAAAAACGAGGTCAAATACAGTATGTTCCATTAAAAAAACTTTAATTAGATGCCCGTATTTGGGTCAACTTGTATATTTCAAAGCACCACAAAATAATGCTCCTAATAAAACCCTATAACTTTCGTAAGAAACTTTTTTCAATATCAACCTCCGTTCGTTAAATATATAGGGGTTTCCATACATTTTGCTAACCCTGTATACGTTTTACTGGTAACCAAATTTGATGCCGGCTTTCATAAAAAATACATATTTGTTATTTAAAATATTTTTATGAAAACCATAACCCACTTGCCTTGTCTAGACGTTTATTTGTTATTGTTGCCATGAAACTATGGCCATTAGGTTAAAATGAAATAGTCCTGCAAATTGAAACATAACTTCCACATAGCTGTGATAATTTCCTCTCACAGAAAGACATTCTCATGAAATGAATTGAGGGTCCAAAAAGAAAATATTCGTATTCGTTTACACATAAACTTTTGAAATGTTATATTACTTGAGTTTTAACGAAAAAATGTCAATTTTCACCAGATCATTTTTTTTATTTTAATTTTAACAACACACCACGAGGGCTTACAGCCTAAATACTATCGTACCGTGGGTGTTGACTAGGAGGAAAGAGGCAACTTGTTAATTCTGGACTTGAAGGTTTGGAGGTTCGGAGCAGAAGGAAAAACATGTGCCGGCAAAGAATTCCACAACTTGGAAGTCCTCGGGACAAAAGAGCGGGCATAACAAGATGTTCTATGTCTGGTGACCTGGACTGTGAAAGGGTGCAATCGCTCTGTTCCCCTGGTAGATCTGTTGGGGGCAGCAGGTGGGGGAACTATGGAGGAAAGCTCCTCTGAGCAATGCCCGTTTAGATATCTATAAAAGAGAGAGAGGTCACCAACGGCACGTCGGTGGGCAAGGGATGGCAGCCTTTGGGTGAGGGTAGGGTCACCGATGAGACGTATAGCTCTCTTTTGAATGGAGTCCAGGATAGCGAGTGTAGAAGCGGTAGCTGCACCCCAGATGTGGAAGCAGTATTCGAGGTTTGGCCTTATTTGTGAAGTATATAAGGTATAGAGATTAGTTGGTGAGAAGTATTTGCGAGCCCGGAAGAGGAAACCTAATTTCTAAGCAGCCGCTTCTGCAATTGATCATACGTCATTTGATTGATCATACGTCATTTATCTCGTACCGCTTAAAGCGATCCTATCCAAAAACCATTCGATGCGTTCCTTTGTCGGGTGCTAACTAGATACCAAATTTGAAGATGATATATTAATTCGTTCGCGCGACCGACAGACAGACAAAAATTTTTTGTTGCAGAATCAAGTTTTCTATATGTCTTCAGACTTTTAACGTCGTTTTAGCAATAATAGATTTCGAAAATTCTGTCATCGATATTTCACCCTCATACATTCAACCCCTGATTTCATTTCAGCACAAAATACTAGATGTTTCATGAAATTAGGAGTTTTCTAATAAACAAACCCTAAAACGTCATATTACTCGAGTTTTAACGAAAAAATGTCAATTTTCACCAAATCACCCCTATTCATCCGTTACCCACTCTAGCGATTTCTTCCAAAAACAATCCAAACCGTTCGTTTGTCGGGTGCTAACTGTATACAAAATTTGAAGACGAAAGCTGAATTCGTTGTAAAGTTATCGTGGCTACAGACATAAATACTGACAGACACAAAAACATTTCGCTCCCAAATCATGTTTTTTATATCTTTTGACACTTTTTACGACGTTTGAGAGAAAAAAGTTTTTGAACTTTTTGTCGCCGATGTCATACTTCCTCACATATTGACGATGTGGGAGTAATTATTAAACACTCTATTTAATTACAAGAATTATAAACAAATGTGTCTAACCAGGCTATCCTCAAGCTTCAAAGGAAGTGACTCAAGAGTCATTTCCTCGTGTTGTCAAATGTCAGTGACTAATTAGAGACGTTAAGATGCTTATGTAGTTCGTGAGGGCTTGGTTTATTATTCTCTGGATGGAACACAGCTTGTGGATTTTCCAGTTGCAATATATTTACAAGCTACGAGTACTAAATCGAGTTTATAGTTGAACCCAGCACATAACTGATGGTTAATATAGGTTTAGTGCTGAGCAATATGGAACAAAGCAGATAACAGAGAAGGACTAGCGAACATGTTTACCAGAATTAATTTCTGTTCGCTGAGGGAGCTCCTGTTTATAATTATTAAAATAACCTACGACACTCATGAGCGTACAACCACTATCCATACTTTCATTATGTATTTAGCAGCAGTTTGCTATTTGTCTCAAGATTTTATGTGATTCAGGAGCTCTAAGAAGATAGGGTAAACACTATTTTGTAATACTTAAGTTTAATTAAATTGATAATTTAATTCGATTATAATTAAGGTAAGGAATATATGCAAAATGCTTACATATGGATATTTTGCATATATTATGCAATTTTATGGACTATCGTATATTGTTACACGAGTTGTACATAATACATTACGTACTGGATATTTCAGAAATAAAAAACTGATAAAACCACTTCTATTTAAATTAACATTAATAACCATCCTTACTTGTAATAGGTTTCTACCCAATTCGCAAATTGTTTCCTTTTGGCTAAAAATACCAGCTTCTGTAATTTGCGCTGAATGTTATTTATCATTTAAATTCCATTAATAGGCAAATCCCGACGGAATGCCTGTCTCATAATCTTTTGAAATTTCTTAGAAAATTGATAAAAAGAGGGTTAAGAGAAGATGTTGAAATTAACTTCTCAAAATAAACGAATTGCAGAAGTGTGAAACACACTTATAGAATAAAATTCATTATTCAACAAAAAATAGTTTTTGTGGAAAACGCTGAGACACGTGAAGTTTAATTTGTCAAACATTATCTTACAATCATGGTTAAAAAAATGAAACTCCCACCATTTTACCGCCACCACTTTAGCCATTTTTTAAAAATAGCAACCCTACATTTTCTCATCACAATTCGATGGATCACATTTTTGTGAATGCGGTGATACCCTATATGTATGGTCTAATATTACAGTTTTCAATACAGGGTGGAACTTTAATACTGGAATATTAAAACTGAACAATTTACCCTGAAATTCAAATTTCGAAAATAAACTTAATAAAAACGTCCCTTTCTTATAATTAATGTTTTGCAGTGTGAAATGTCTGTTTTATATTGTGGTGTATTGTGTTGAATGCACGGCCCCCTAATAAATTAGTCGTCATCTTGTTCCGATAATTTCAACTAATTTTTGGTCTAATAATGCGATACTTAACTGAAACTCTGCGAACAGAAATATTATGATGATTGTGTATGGTGATATGTGTAGAACACAGACACAAGTTGTTGTTTTCCGATGAAGCAACATTTCTTTCGAATGGCGGTGCATTGTGTTGAATGCACGGTCTCCTAATAAATTAGTCGTCATCTTGTTCCGATAATTTCAACTAATTTTTGGTCTAATAATGCGATACTTAATTGAAACTCTGCGAACAGAAATATTATGATGATTGTGTATGGTGATATGTGTAGAACACAGGCACAAGTTGTTAACCCCTTTAATGAAAAACATACAGATTTGCCCCCACTAACCCAGGGAACTATGTCTAAGATACATTCACAGTTTCGTGTTTATGGACACGTTAAACCACTGCCTAGGAGACCCAATAGTTTGTTAAAGAAGATGTAAAACTCAATATTTTATTGGCTTTTCAAGAAGAACCAACAACTTCTACCCGTCAAGTTGCACGTGAAAATGATGTTAGTCAATCAACAGTTTTACGGTGTCTCAAAAACGAAAAATGCATCCCTATAAACTACAATACGTTCAAGAGTTCATTAACGGTGATTCTGATAGAAGACTGCAATTTTGTGAACAACTGCTGGACATGTTACATAGAAAAGTCATTTATTCTTCTGACGTTCTGTTTTCCGATGAAGCAACATGTCTTTCGAATGGCGATGTAAACAGGCAAAATTGCAGATACTGGGCTGCCGAAAACCCCCACTTGATGCGACAAACACACACTCAGCGTCCTTAGAAGTTGAACGTTTGGGCTGGTATCATTGGTGATCACGTAGTTGGACCTATTTTTATAGAAAATCTAAACAGTCTAAGATATTCAGAAATGCTAAGATAACAGGTTGTCCTATGTCCCAATATTAGCTGACTTGTATCCAAATGTAATCGAACTTAATATTCCCCATGAAAGGATATGGTTTCAACAAGACGCTGCACCGCCCCACTTTGCTCTTCAATTACAGGAGTATTTACACGAAGTCTTTCCACAAAGATGGATTGGACGAAGAGGTTTCGTAGAATGCTGTCAAGACAAGGCATGCATTTTTAACATCTATATTAATATAGATGTCTTTGTTATTTTTTCTCATTGTTTGATTAGTTATTAATTTTTAGCGTGTTGCAGCAAATTTCATCAATCATATAAATTTCTTTTCTTTCACGGTTAATTTTTGCAATAAATTTTAAAACCATGGAATTTTTGAATACTCGTAGATAATGAAGATACCTTTCAAATGAGGTAACACAAGCCCAGGACCCCCCCCCCCCCGCTATTTAGAAATGTGGGAGTTGCAGTTGCAACTCTCACTCCATGAGGGTTGAATGTAGGGGTGAACTTTTCACGTTGCAGGATGCCCTTTGTAATCTAAAGTTGAGGTGTTTGGGAGTGTTTATAAATATGCATAATTGCTGAGATACTGAAATCCAACTGGCTGTTTCAGACTGTATATAAAACGTAATCTTAACGTTTATAAAATACTTCCTATATAAGTAAATAAACAAACCCGAGCAAATAAAGAAAATAACACGTGTATCGTATAAAAAAGCAGAGGACTTTGATAGCGTTTAATGTGAAATCACAGCATGGGTATAAAGTTAAGGTCGTCGGATTCAGAAACATTTGTTACAGACTACACATAAAATGCATTAGCTCTCCCTAGAATCCAGTCTTTTTATGAGCCTGAATGCAGAGCCATGTCCTATGTAAAATTATGTATATTTTAAGCAAACAGGATTGCTTTCGGTTAATATACCTAAATTTGGTCGCACTATGTCTAGTTTTATATACTCTTGGTTCGTCTCAAAGTAACAAATATGGTAGAAAATTGAAAATAACGAGGCCTGCTTAAGTAGACGTTGTAACGTTTTACACGTTTTTATTTACTTTCTATTATATTTTAACCATAGACATAATTGTCGTCTATGACGTCATTGCCTCCGACCTCCGAATAAGTGTCTACTCTGTGGTTTAATGCAAATAGCCCTGAAATCTTAAGTCAACGTGAATTCTGCGGATAAGAAATGTCACTTGTCTTAGAAGACTATAAATACGAAAGGATTTGGTGAAAATTTCTCTTTTTCATTTCACATTAACCTTCAAAGAGTACACATCCAAGAAATCATGGCGTAAAAAGAAAATGTTTTAGGTCCATTCAGACATGAAATACTTTAATTTCACGATATGTATAATCCGCTTAACCTAAAATATATTTTCTCATAATTTCAGCGTACTAGGTGTGCCCGTGGTTTGCTTGCTTGTTATTACTTTTACATTGTCAATAAGTGTTTAATTCGGCCACAAAAAAATTCAAATTTTTTTTGAGTAAACGTCGTAAAAAATGGCAAAATATATAGAAAACATGATTTGGCAACGAACATTTTTTGCGTCTGTGGGTCTGCATGTCTGTCTGTTTGCAGCCACGATAACTTTAGAACGAATTGAGATATCATCTTCAAATTTGATATACAATTAGCACCAGACAAACCAACGGTTCTGATTGTTTTTGAATAAGATCGCTCCAGGGGGTAGGGGATGAATAGGGGATAATTTGGTGAAAATTGACATTTTTCTGTTAAAACTTCAGTAATATAACGTTTTAGGGTTTGCATATTAGAAGACTTTCAATTTGATCAAACATGTGATATTTTGTGCTGAAATTAAATTAGGGGTTGAATGTGTGGGGGTGGAATATCAGTGACAGAAATTTCGATTTTTTTGGTGCTAAAACGGCGTAAGAAGTCTGAAAAATTGATCCTGGAACGAAAATGTGTTTGTCTGTCGGTCTGTTGGCCTGTACGTCGGTCTGTTAGTAGGCGCAATAACTTTCGAACGAATTGAGATATCATTTTCAAATTTGGTATCCAGTTAGCACCCAACAAACGAACTCTTTGAATTATTTTTTGTAAGATCGCACTAGGAGGTAAGGAATAAATGAGGGGTGATTTTGTGAAAATCGACATTTTTTCGTTACATGGGTACATGAATACGAATACTTTCTTTGTGGTCAGGTCATGGACGCTAGATTCATTTTATGAGAAGGCCTTTCTGAGTTAAGTAGATTATCGCAGCTATGTGGAAGGTGTGATTCAATTTGCAGCACTATTTTTGTGTGTTTAACTGCTTGATAGTTTCCTTTGATAAGGTGGTGCTTTTTGGCAGTTGTTTTGTATATTTTTCATGCTATAAATTTTAAAGAATCAATTAATTTGTAATAATTTAATTGCAAATTAAGCTATATTTTACTGCATTGAATGAATGGGCACGTTTGCCAGAAAGTACCACACTAATCATTAAACAGCCTATTTTAAAAGAAGATTTCTTTGCTTTATACAGCCGTCCCGTTCAAAATGGGGCCTACATCAGAAGCTAACATGTTCCAAATTGAGCTAACACGTTCAAATGGAAACAACATGTTCAACCAGGGGCCCATGAGAACACCTTTAAACCACGAGGTCAGGTCTGATGGCATTTACCTTGTGTTATTAGAAGTTTCGTCAGCCCTCAATGATGAATATTAAGTAGCCCTTATGTTAATGGAAGTTTCGTCAGCTCTAAGTGGTTGTTTTACCATACAAATGAAGCCCTGCTGCATCAGTAGAGACCAACCAAAGTCCTCTTAAGGCGGCAAACCCTTCTGGACTCTTGCTAAATCTATTGGGAATAATTTCTGTAAAAGCACGTTCCCACCTCTTGTCTCAGGGGATGAAATTGTTTCTACCGCCCTGGGCAAGGCTGAACTTTTTGCTTCGTTGTTCGCCGGCAATTCTACTCTCAACCCACCTCCAAATTTTCAACCACCAACAGTCCCAATGTCGCGCATAAAAGGACGGATATCATTTACAAAACTAAAAAGGTACGAAAGATGCTCTCTTCTCTTAATACCAGGAAAGCCTCTGGCTTTGACGAGATCCCAGCAATTGTTCTCAAAAAATGCGCACTAGAACTTGCTCCTGTCCTGACTCGTCTGTTTCAGATATCTTACAATAAAGGCATATTCCCTAGTAACTGGAAAACTGCTCGAGTACAACCCCTCCCTAAGAAAGGATCCAAAGCGCTTCCTAGCAACTACAGGCCTATTTCTCTCCTTTAAGTCGCCTCTAAAGTGATGGAAAAGTATATAAACACAGAATTACCAAAATTTCTTGAAAAACACAGTCTAATCCACGACAGGCAGTATGGATTCCTTCAGCGCAGATCAACTGCCGACCTCCTTTTCTTTGTCGCCCATTCTTGGAACAAGTCTATGGAACTACACGGTGAATCCTAGATTGTTGCTCTAGACATATCCAAAGCATTCGACCAGGTCTGACACGAAGCGCTGCTTAATAAACTTCCGGTCTATGGCCTACCACCAAAACTTTGTACCTGGACAGCAAATTTCCCCTCCAACAGGAGCATTTCTGTTGTTGTAGATGGCCATTCCTCTAAACTGTATCCAATTAATGCAGAAGTTTCTCAGGGTTCAGCTTTAGCCCCTACTTTGTTTCTTCTCCACATCAATGACCTCTTCTCTAGCACATCCAACCCAGTTCACAGTTACGCGGACGACAGCACCCTCCACTCAAATATACAATATTCTAAGCCTGTCTCTTTAGCCCAATTAGATGATGATCGCAGACTCATGGAGGGTTCTGTCTCCGTAGATCTCCAAAAAAATAGTAGATTGGCGAAGTAGAAATCTTGTACAATTCAACCCCACCAAATTTCTCATAAGAGATATACCAGCCCTAGATCCATCACAATGAACAACCAAGTTATTCAGAGTAATGAGTCCTTTTCTCTTGTTGGCATTTCTGTGGATCGAAATCTTAATTGGCACCAACATGTCACATCAATTGCAGAAGCGGTTGCTAAGAAATTAGATTTCCTCTTCCAGGCTCGCAAATACTTTTCACCAGCTAATCTCTATACCTTATATACTTCACAAATAAGGCCAAACCTCGAATACTGCTCCCACATCTGGGGTGCAGCTGCCGCTTCTACACTCGCTATCCTGGACTCCATTCAAAAAAGAGCTATACGTCTCATCGGTGACCCTACACTCACCCAAAGGATGATATCCCTTGCACACCGATGTGCCGTTGGTGACCCCTTCTCTTTTATAAATATTTGCACGAGCACTGCTCAGAGGAGCTTTCCTCCATAGTTCCCCCACCTGCTGCTCCCAACAGATCTACCAGGGGAACAGAGCGAATGCACCCTTTTACTGTCCAGGTCACTAGTGATAGAACATCTTGTTATGCCCGCTCTTTTGTCCCGAGGACTTACAAGTTGTGGAATTCCTTGCCGGCACATGTTTTTCCTTCTCCTCCGAACCTCCAAACCTTTAAGTCCAGAATTAACAAGTTGCCTCTTTCCTCCTTCTTGACATCCACGGTACGATATTATTTAGGCTCTAAGCCCTCGGTAAACAGAATCTTCGCCATTTGACTCTATACACATATTGTACTGTGCTGGTTGCTATTTATAACCTTCAATGTTTTTGGAAAAACAGTACTTTTATTCTTCAGAAACCCATTCGCCAGATTTATAACATTTCTCATTTAGTTGAATAGGTTTTCCTTGAATTTTCCGACTAAATTTAACTGGAATTTTTGTTGATAATTTGTCGGCACGAGGAGTATTCTCTTGTGGAAGTCCCTCAATAGCTTTCTCTTAAGATAGGTGGGCCCAGTACATATGGGCTTATCTTCTCAATTTTCTCCATACACTCTTCAAGATAGGCTTTTGGTTTTAATAATTTATATAAATGACAAACAGATCAGAAACAATTTAATAACTAAATCAAAAATTTGTCCTATTGCAGGCACAAGAAGTAAACTTACTTATAAAACACTATGTGTAACTAGGAACTTAAAACTATGTTCTATTGCAAGCACAAGCAGGAAACTTATTATATATAAAACACGATGGATAGCTAATAACTCAAAACGGTGTCATATTGCGAGCACAAACAGTAAATATATTTATAAAACACGGTCTATAATTATTAAGTCAAGACCGTGTCCTATTATACAAGCAGGAAATTTATTTATAAAACACGATGTATAAATGGTAACTAAAAATTGTGTCCAATTTTAGGCAAAAAGCAGTAAACTTATTTATAATACACAATGTATAATGTGCCACTCAAAATCGTGTCCTATTGCAAGCACAAGCAGCAAACTTATTGATAAAATACAATGCACAATTAGTAACTCAAAATTATGTCTTATTGCAAGCACAAGCAGTAAACTTATTTATAAAATACGGTGTATAATAAGTAACTCAAAATCATGCCCTACTGCAAGCACAAGTAGTAAAAGTGGAAGCATTCCGGGTGTTCACGACCCAAAAAAATGCCGTGTTGAAAATTCGACTGGCAAGGTTGTTTCTTCAGTTTCCTGCGACAAAAATAGGATAAGTCTGCAAGGTTTTTTGAAACTAGGTGGAACTGCCGTGGAAGCAAATTATTGTGACTGGGTGAGTTGCTGACTCAACAACGTGAGAAAATAGTGGAAAATTGCCGCGAAAAACTGACCCCAGCTGTGCTCTTTTGCACGACAACGCCGCTGCCAACAAGTCCTTGATTACACTATAAACAATTGGTAAAATTGGTTTTAAATTGGTTAATCACCCGCCCTATTCTCCAGATTTAGCACCATCAGATTAATATTTATTCCCAAAGCTAAAAAAATACTTGAAAAGTAAACGATCTTCGACAAACAACAAAGCTGTTGAGGAGTGGTTTGAAGATCTAGATAAATAATTTTTTACGAGTTTAGAATTGCTATATTAATGTTCTCCTAAGTGTGTGAGTCTTATAGAAGATTATGTTTAGTATATTAATTAAAATACTCGGGACGCAGCAAGTGCGTTATGGTAGTGAATTTTTATTAAATGCTTCAAATTTAAATAACTCAATTTTCTATAAACTTAGAGAGTTTAATTTTAATACGTAGTAAGGTTTTTCCTAAGGCAAGATATCCACAAACTTTCATTAAAATAACTTTGTAATTTTCGGAGAAAAAAATTTTTTTCGAAAGAAAATTTAAAATTTGAATAACTCAATTTTATCTAAACCTAGAAAGTTGAGTAGTAGTAAGTACGTAGTAAGATCTCTCCTGAGACAATATATATAGTAAATTTCATTAAAACAGCTTTGTTACTTTCGGAGAAAAAAATTTATTTCGAAAGAAAACTCAAAATTTTCCCGGAAAACCCAGTCAGATTTTTCTGGCTAACGAACTCATCCAAGCCATTAATAAAAGAAAAGCACTTGCCGAGTTTTATCGAAATCGGTTAATTATTTTTTTAATTATCGCATGGATACATACATACATACATACATACATATATATATATATATATATATATATATATATATATATATATATATATATATATATATATATATATATATATATATATATATATTTACATATATATATGTATGTATAAACATATAAAAATTGAAACTGACCCCAGATATGGGTTCTAGGGGTCCTAGTTCGCGCTCATTTGAAGAAATTTTTGCAAGGTCTCACCACCTCTCTATTAGCGAATTTTTTAAAATAAAAATTCACTAAAACTAATAGGAGCTCTGAAAACCGTTTTAAAACAAACATCTGTCACGTATCGCCGGAGCCTGTTTGATTTAATCAAAATTTGAATAACTCAATTTTTTATAAACTTATAAAGTTAAATTTTGATACGTAGTAAGGTCTCTCCCAGGGCAACATACCCTTTAAATTTTATTAAAACAGCTTTGTAATTTTCGGGGAAATTTTTGTTTCCCGGAAAAGCCTTTCCGATTTTCCTGGCTAACGAACTCATCCAAGCCATTAATAAAAGAAAGGCACTTGCCGAGTTTAATTGAAATCGGTTAATTAATTTTTGAGTTATCGGATGGATATTTGAAAAAATTTGTGCAAAGTCTCACCATCGATACCTCTCCATTACCGACTTTTTTTAAATAAAAATTCACTAATATTTTGGTTAAAGGATAAGCAATTTGTTTATTTTTTTGGAATACATTTTTAATCCTATCATGTTGGAAGGGACCTGCTGCACTTAGTATAATATCTTAGGTAGCACAGAATACACAACATATAAAAACCTTGAATACTTAGTTACCTACACTGCCTAAATATAGTAAATAAAACAGACTTGCGCAATAATATAAAATCTTCGGTCGCTTACCAATAACATACTACCTACATCTCATATAAGCGATGTTTACGATTGATAGTCAAACGCGGCTATTTAAAAAAATAAATGTTTCAAATTTGAATAGCTCCAATTTCTGTAAACCTAGAAAGCTCAATTTTGGCGCATAGTTAGATCTTTCCCAAAGCAATACGTACACAAAATTTCATCGAAATATCTTTGTAATTTTCGGAGAAAAATTTTTTTAGAATTCTTTTTCGAAAGAAAACTCAAAATTTTCCCGGAAAAGCTTGTCCGATTTTCCTGGCTAACGAACTTATCCAAGCTATTAATAAAAGAAAGGAACTTGCCGAGTTTCATCAAAATCGGTTGATTATTTTTTGAGTTAGCGGTTGAATATATATATATATATATATATTTATAGGGTGTCTTATCCCTGGAACACTCACGTATATCCTGGAATGAGTCCCCGTTTCTAGAGATATGTAAGGTTTTAGGTCGTGCGTGCTTTTAAGACTGAAACTATGCCGGTATTAACTATAACTATATTGTAGAACTCTATAAACATAACAATGGTGAAGTAATTAAATGACAAGTAATAGTCTATCGTCTTTAGTTACGGGATACAGATGTCATCGTCGTCGTCGTCCTATATGGCCTTGCACACCGTCGTTGAGTACCTCGGCGTCTCTAGGTACTCTCTCGTCGTACTTCTCGCGCACTATGTTAACTCAAGCTCTCTTCACACTCCGACCGTCTCGTACGAACTAGTCATGTGTAACACCGTGTTGAATGACACTTTTGTGCTGACACCTTTCTCTGTCATGAGTGTTTTTAACAACGTCCGTCATTGTTATGACACTGACACACTATTAACTCCCTTGTCCCTCGACACACGCGCGTCACTCCGTAGCGCCCGCACATCTATGCATATCGTTAGCGGCAGAACGTTTATGCACACAGTTGTTGAGATAAAACTAATTCCCACAACTCGGCTCTCCTGACCATCATCCGCCTCGGATGATGAACCATTGTCATCTGAACATATTTTACGCCATGACTTCATATATTCGGAACATGTAGAAGTGTAGGTTGGACCCTCGTGGAGACCTTCTTTCTTGACATCGTAGGTATCGTTGGTCTTGACCTTCACGACTCTGTATGGACCTATGAACTTCGACTTCAACTTCGACCCTGGGCAGAACTGGGTTTTTCGAATGACGACTAGATCATTTAACCCATAAGCGGCAGGTTTTCTTCTTCTCAGGTTATACGTTCTCTTATTTTCTTCCTGGACTTTGAGCAGTTGCTCCTTTGCTAATCTTCTCAACTCTTCCCTATCTTCTTGAAATTGGTTTTTCGCTTCTTCCTCGATGATTTTTCCTATCTTGATTTGAACTTTATCTTTCATCTTGACACCCATCAGCAATTCAAATGGCGTGGTTCCAATGCTTCTTTGGTAGGTGGAGTTTATAACTCTCTGGACACGATCTACGTAAATGTACCATTTTGCTGGGTCTTCTAAGGATATCTTGGTTAGAACAGAAATAATAATAGAGTTAATTCGTTCTATCTGACCATTAGCTCTTGGTAGACCAGTAGTAATCTTATGATGCTTTACGTCATTCTCGTTACAGTAAGATTCGAATTCTTCAGAGGTAAAGGCTGTGCCTCTGTCGGAAATAATGTTAACAGGATTTCCGAAAGTCTTTCTTTGGATCTCGAGTTTGGCAATAACTTCTTTCGAGGAGGTGCTCTTCGTCGGATATAACCAGACAAACTTCGTAAATGAGTCAATTATGGCAAGAATATATTTGTAATTCTTGTTCGTAGACTCAAGAGGACCGAGGTGATCAATATGGTATGTCTGTAAAGGAATGTCATCTTTCTTAAGTGGATGTAAAAATCCTTCCTGCTTTCCATGCTTTCTGTTAGATAAGATGCAAGGAATGCAATTTCTAATATACCTCTCGATCTTCTTCTTTACATTCGGTATGTAGTATTCTCTTTTTATTAAGTCTTCAGTTTTTCTGACTGCAAAGTGTCCTTCTTCGTGTGCTTCTTTAATTATCTCTTGTTGCATCTGCTTAGGAATTACAACTACTTCCTTTTCGTCTTCCATTTTGTAAAGTAAGTCGTTTTTCAAGATATAATCTTTATACGGCTTTTCTTTTAAAATTTTCTTGATTGCCTTGATTTCGCCATCTTCTTCTTGACTATTTCGTATAGCTTGGGGAATGCTAGTACAAACCAACATAACAGGGTTTCTACTTAGAGCGTCCACATGCCTCATTCTGGTGCCTGATCGATGAACTACGGTACAATCGAAATCTTGAAGTAGTAAGGCCCATCTTGCAATCCTTGTTGATAAATCCCTCTTGCTCATAGTCTTCTCAAAGGCAGAGCAATCTGTCACAATATTGAAGCGTGTTCCAAGTAAGTATACTCTAAACTTCTTAAGTGCTTCGACTATTGCTAAAACTTCTAACTCATAGCTGCAATACTTCTTTTCGGCGTCCGATGTCTTCTTACTCATGTAGTAAATTGGATGCATCTGGTTATCTTCATAGGAACGTTGCAGAAGAACGGCTCCGTATCCTTCCATTGATGCGTCTGTATGCAATTCTGTCTCGGCATCTTGGCAGTAAATATTTAGCACTGGCTTCTTGGCTAATATCTGCTTGAGCTTCATAAATGCATCTTTTTCTTTGAACCCAAATTTAAAGGTACGATCCTTTTTCAAAAGATCGGTTAGCGGCGATGCTATCACTGAAAATCCTGGAATGAATTTTCTAAAATAGCTGGCAAGTCCCAAAAAGCTTTGGACTTGCTTTGTCGTCTTTGGTTCTGGAAACTTGGTTACAGCGTTGGTCTTTAGTTCTGAAGGGTAGAGCTTTGCTTCCTCTATCCTGTGACCTAAGAATTCGACAGTTCTTTTAATAAACTGACATTTTTTCTTATTAATCTCCAATCCATATTCTTCAGCGGTCTTGAAAACGATTTTTAATCTTTCCAATGCGTCTTCGTCATCCTTGGCTGGAATAATTAAATCGTCCATGTAGGGCAGTACAATTCCTTTGTTTACTAAATCTCTGAAAACTACGTCGATGTATCTCATAAATACGGATGGACTTATACAAAGACCAAAGGGAACTTTCAGGAATCGATATTGACCTTGGTGCGTCACAAATGCTGTATACTTTCGGCTTTGTTCTTCTACGGGAACGTGAAAGAAACCATTCTTAAGATCAATTGTGCTAAAAACACGATCTTTTTGCAGCTTGTCTAGCTGATCTTCTATAAGCGGCAGCGGAAATCGGTCTTTTATTATCTTTTGGTTAATTCTTCTATAATCAATGCATACTCTTGGTGTCCCATCTTTTTTCTTGGTTACTACCACTTGGCTAGCATATTCTGAAGTGCAGGGTTCTACTACACCATCTCGAACCCATTCCTCAACTTGGTGATCATCAATCTCTCTTTCAAAAAATGGTAGTCTTCTAGGACTATTGTAGATCGGTTCTTCGTCTTTGACTAATATTTTCATCACAACGTTTGCAGTTTTGCATTTTCTTG
Organism: Tillus elongatus; assembly: GCA_964006375.1. Taxonomy (NCBI): domain Eukaryota; kingdom Metazoa; phylum Arthropoda; class Insecta; order Coleoptera; family Cleridae; genus Tillus; species Tillus elongatus. The sequence continues at coordinate 205,025,895 of OZ023262.1, read as the reverse complement.
GTCTATACATCTTCACAATATGTTCAACTTCTTTTCTTATACGCGTCGGTACTTCATTTCCAATATCAACTTCATCAAGTACATCTACTTGCATTATTTCTTTAATGCCGTCGCCGTCGTCGATCTTCTTGATGGTCATCCCACTTGGATTAATCGTAAGTTCAACATGTTGGAGAAATTCATGACCTAGTATAGCAGGATTACTAGACATATATTCACCGTTGACAACATGCATCTTGGTATCAACCAGTACGTCATCTAAATCGATCTGACAGTTAAAATAGCCCAAAGGTTTCACTTTTGACTTACCGAAACCATTTAAAACTATTTTAGAATCATGCATGGTTGGTGATCCAATACGTCGGTATACTTCTGATCCTATAAGGTTAACTTGGCTTCCGGTATCTACCAGACAAATAATATTTTCATTATTGATCCTTATAATTCTGTGCATTTTGCTCATCTTGATTACTTCAACGTTTTGCACATTCGACGTGGTGGGGTTGGTTGGAGAAGCGCCACTCTTTTTGTTTTGAGTTTGACATTCAAAAGATTTATGTCCAAACTTATTACATCTGAAACACTTGGTGCCTAGATTTTTAGATCTGCACTCATTCGACTTATGGCCTTGGTTACCACAGTTAAAACAACGAATTTTTGTCCTCTGCGTCGACTTGGCATTTGACATTTCTGTTAAACTGGAAGCTGTTGCCTTATTTTTCCCCGTGTTCGGCTTGTAAGATTCCTGTTTAGTTTTCATTTCAGCGTATATTCGCAATTTTTCCTTGAATTCTTTAAATGACTTGGCCCCATACAAAAATGTTTTATTCGATGGTTCATCTGTTATACCATCTATGACATAATGCATTAATGCTTCATCTTCAACTCTGCCTCGATTAGCAATCTCCTTCATTATTAAGAAATACTCATGAATGCTTTCGTTTTTCATCAACTTTCTTTCAGATAGTGCTTTATGCAGTTGGGCACTATTTAATCTTGAAGAGTATTCGTCGATTAAAACTTCTTTCAAAGATTTCCAACATTTTATATTCTTTTCTCCTTGTATGAACAGCTTTGCGAGACCTGTCAATGATTTTTTTGCAAAAATAAACATATGCAGCTGATTCCATGAACATAGATCAGCCATGTCTTCCATATCTTGAATCCATTTTGCTATTGGGTAGCCACTGCTTCCATCAAAGCGTTGAATCGAATCTTCTACGTCCCTAAAATTCATAGCAAAGAACGTTTTTCCATTCGATGAAGAGTTTGAATAAACAGAACAATTTTCTGAAAGATGATCTTCCTTCTCGGCTTCTTTGTCTTCTTCAGTCTCGTCGTCGTCACGCATAGACAGTTTTGTAATGTCTACTAGATTATCGCAAATGTTTTTTATTAACGCGTCTTTATCACAATTATAGTCTAAACACAAAATATTTGCAACCGACGTTAGGTCATTGTCCGAAAAATTAGCACTGACATAGGTGATTTTGTCTTTATATTCCTCAGAAAACACCCCGAAATCAAAACCGTAAAACTCACGCAGTCTTTGTCTATTTTTTCTATCACCTTCGCTCTGAAAAATAAGTTTATGCAAGTTCTTTATAGCACTAGTATGAGCCGACTTTATATTGTTCAAAATAATGTCTATATCTCCTAACGTCTTCATATTGTTACCTCAATTCTTAGAACGTGTAGTGTGACTTCAGGTAGGTAGAACGTCGCTTACGTCTAGCTGTGGCTGCGGCCTTGCGTCTTAGGTCGAGTCCTGGCTACTGTAGATTTCCATAATACACTGTACACACTTATATTCCGGCAAGAAACTGTCTTTCAGCTACCACACTGTTTACATCGCGGCTGGAGCCCCCATTTATAGGGTGTCTTATCCCTGGAACACTCACGTATATCCTGGAATGAGTCCCCGTTTCTAGAGATATGTAAGGTTTTAGGTCGTGCGTGCTTTTAAGACTGAAACTATGCCGGTATTAACTATAACTATATTGTAGAACTCTATAAACATAACAATGGTGAAGTAATTAAATGACAAGTAATAGTCTATCGTCTTTAGTTACGGGATACAGATGTCATCGTCGTCGTCGTCCTATATGGCCTTGCACACCGTCGTTGAGTACCTCGGCGTCTCTAGGTACTCTCTCGTCGTACTTCTCGCGCACTATGTTAACTCAAGCTCTCTTCACACTCCGACCGTCTCGTACGAACTAGTCATGTGTAACACCGTGTTGAATGACACTTTTGTGCTGACACCTTTCTCTGTCATGAGTGTTTTTAACAACGTCCGTCATTGTTATGACACTGACACACTATTAACTCCCTTGTCCCTCGACACACGCGCGTCACTCCGTAGCGCCCGCACATCTATGCATATCGTTAGCGGCAGAACGTTTATGCACACAGTTGTTGAGATAAAACTAATTCCCACATATATATATATATATATATATATATATATATATATATATATATATATATATATATATATCATATATATATATATATATATATATATATATATATATATATATATATATATATATATATATAAACATATAAAAATCGAAACTGACCCCGGATATGGGTTCTAGGAGCCCAAATTCGCGCTCATTTGAAGAAATTTTTGCAAAGTCTCACCATCGATACCTCTATTAGTGAATTTTTGTAAATAAAAATTCACCAAAAAGTATTGCACTTCATTTGTAGGCTAAGTACTTTTCGATATCTCTGCGTAGTTTGCAATGTTGGAAACGTGAATGTCGGTAATTTTAGTATCGAAATTTCCAACATTTTTATTGTATACCTTGTTACAGCGTTACAGAATAGTTGTGAAGATCTTTCCACCAGAATTTTCATAAGCTTGTCTTTAATTCATTTCCAAGGTATTTCATAATAAACAAATATTTATCAGCATATTTTGCTGAGTAATAATGTGAATAACATTCAGGATAACAATATTGCATTATAGAAATATGCAGGGAAAAATTTTAGCAAATATTTTTCAGCATGCCTTTCGTATTTTTAGAGGCCATAAGAGAGTCCCAAGGTATTCAGATATATTATTTTATATGCGAATAAGTTGACAACTGGGGTCGAACTCAGGTTATGGTCTATATATATTTTCCACTTTCGGTTGTTTATTTTTTTTTGTCACAGAGATGGGGAGAGAGATATAGGGTGCACTCTCATATTCCGACGTCAATTTCGTCTTTCTCCAGGAACATAAATCTTTATAAAAAATGCGTATAACAGGTGAAACGTAAACAATAAACGACTTGTAATCTGCTTCGCAACATAAAAGCGGATTCGCCAGCCTTTAAGCTATAAAACCTGCCAAGACTAAAAGTCCGCATCACATATTCTGAGATGAATAGTTAAAATACTCGAATGAAAAGAAAATTGTTTTGAATAAAATTAGATTTTAAATTTTAAATGTAAATTACATTGCCTATATTCCAAATTTGCTATGCAATAAAAAATGAGTTATAAAAATTCTATCATTACAAATAGAAAGGTCGGGACGCAGCAAGGATGTATTGTAGCGATTTTTCATAAATTTTGTAACACTCCACGCAACCTACTTTATCTCCTAACAATATCATTGAAACTGTTCAAAATTATTTATTTGTGAAAACTGGAACCTGTAATGAGCACTGATAAGTACACTTGGAGAACCCAAATCACCATAACACATAAGTAAAAAAAGACATTACGATCGTTTCACTGACCACGCCCGCATCATCAGAGGATGAAAAATTCTAAAATAAATTAGCAGCTACAATGTATTTATATCGCACCTAGGGAAACGAACTAAGCCGAAGTAAAAATGGTAGTCGGCCATCCATCGTTTGTCTATTGTGTCAATATTGAACGGACAAGGTCGACGAACTACTTTAATCTTCTGGTTGACAAACTTATCTAATTTAAAGGATAACGGGCTTAAAATGAAATGTACCGCGATATTTAAGGAAGCTCATGTTCGTTTTCCTCTATAAATCACTATGTGAATATTGGAGCCCGTAACGAGCACTGACAGGCACATCTGGCGAACGGACCAATAACAACCGCACATCTTTTTTAAAAACAAAAACTAATGTTTCCCACACAATGTTAACTTTAAGAGAGGATGAATATTCTAACTAAAATTCTACATAAAAATTGTTTGGAAAGTATTTTTAAGAAAGCCGATTTACATTTGACTTTTTCGACAAAAAGTAGTTTAAAAAAATTGTTGGGTTATACGAAAGACGAAGACAAAGCCACTGAAATGTCGAGTATTTATGAGATAAGTTGCAAAGATTGTAATCTTAAATACGTGGATTAAACCAAGAGAAACATAGCCACCAGATTTCGTGAAGATCTCGCACATTTACGATAAGGTACGGTAGACAAGTCGTGTGTGGCACAACATATATGGGATAATAATCACCACATTGACAAGGACAATTTGAAACTTGTCAAAAATGTTAGACATCAAACTATGCTTGATGCTTTTGAAAGCGTTTATATATCAAGGTCCATTGAGAACGAAACACCATTGAACCGTGCGGCACCTTTAATTTCAAGCCCTTTATTTTCATTTTGCATTTGACCAGCTAAACACTCCTAATCTGTTTGGCAGAATAATAAATTATTGTCAATAACTCGGCCGGTCTATACAGATACTAGGCTCTACGTTTAGTTCTCGATTTAAAAATCCCCTTTCGATTTCTTTGTATCTAAGAAGTCAATATATACTTGTTTTTTACGTAGAATAATAAATCAATACAAATACTTCTATTTATGTAGAATTTTAGTTGGAATATTCATCCTCTCTTAAAGTTAACATTGTGTGGAAAACAGTCGTTTTTATTTTTTAAGAAAGATGTGCGGTTGTTATTGGTCCGTTCGCCAGATGTGCTTGTCGGTGCTCGTCACGGGCTCCAATATTCACATAGTAAATTTATAGATCAAAAAGAATGTGAGCTTCCTTAAATATCGCGTACCTTTCATTTTAAGCCCATTATCCTTTAAATTAGATAAAAGCTCATAAATTTGTCAACCAGAAGATTAAAGTAGTTCGTCGACCTCGTCCGTTCAATATTGACACAATAGACAAACGATGGGTCGCCGACTACAATTTTTGTTAGTTCGTCTACCTAGGTGCGATATAAATACATTGTAGTTGCTAATTTAATTTTTAAAAATTTATCCTCTGATGATGCTGACGTAGTCAGTGAAACGATCGTAAGGTCTTTTTAAAAATATGTGTTGTGGTGATTTGGGTTCTCCAAGTGTGGTTATTATTTATTTTAAATTTAAGTAGCTGACTTTATCAACAATTCACTTCAAATCATATGCCTTTTTTCTATTAATTCAATATGAAGTCACTCAAATCATATGACATTCCGTAAATTAGAAACGACTAAATTATTTAATATATCCATCTTAGTTTATTCTATTTGGTGGTTGCAACTGTCACTCGAAGAGGGTTAAATGTATGGGTGAAGCTTTCACGTTGCAGGATGTGGTTTTTTAATCTAAAATCGATTTGTGTCATTTTTGATAATGAGAAAAATGTCTGGATGCAGCAAGTTCGTTAGGGTAACAAATTTTCATAAAAAGATTTTTTGTAATGAAAGACATCAAATTTAGTACCTATAACCTTTATAGGAGATCTTTGGGTGATGAATAAAAAGGCCTTTTCTTTCCAAACAAATATTTTATTCCTTGTCCCGACGCGTTTCGACCCTCCTTAACGGGTCATCCTCAGGGGAATCTAGAATTTACAAAAGGATTGTCAGAAAAACTGAGTTTTCCGGTAGGCTACTTCTGCGAGGGTACAACGCAGGAATATAAGATAAAATGAGGCAACAACAGCTAACCCCAACACTAAGTCAAAAAGATTAATGGTTAAAATGTCAAGCTACAAAGCTATAAAAGATCACAGGTATACAGTCATAAACTACTACATGCAATAAAAATGAAAAACAACTACAAGTCAAATTGAAATAAAAGAAAAGCTAATTTGTCTTGAGATTTTTTAAAAATTACAATACGTCTAATTCTAAAACTCATAAAAGCTTAAAAATTCTCCAAAATTTAAGTTCAAGCTGAAGACAACAACCGGAGTAATAGCAAACAGCACAAACATCAGCAAGCCATGCAGCTGAGAAGAAACTTTCAGAGAACATCAAACTCATCAAATGAATGGGAATTGAAACAGAAGCGAATTTTTTACTGTTTTATGAAACATGAAAGCGCCAAGATGGCGAACTTACTTACTTGTCTTGTTAAACAGGACTAAAAAACTATACAGTTGAATGCCCAAGGAACATGCTTCATCTGTTGTTATAGGATTGATCCATGGGTATCAGAAGTGCTAATAACTTGGAAAATAACAACTCTGTTGAAACTAAGAAAGAATTTTTGTTTTAAATTTAAAAGTTGAGATTTAACGTACGTAACACGTGACGACGAACACGAGTTGACAGAACATCTCGGCGGGACCCAGAATTGTCGGAATGCACGCCCAGATTCAAGAGATCTGTAGGCTTGAATGGACTCAGACTCAGAGAGAGATTAGATGCTACGTTACCAGTCACCAGAGCTCAACATCAGCCCTACATTTTTGATTAGGACTTCGAATTTATTTTCTAGATTCTAGTGTCAGATTTAGACCGCGAAATAGAGACTGTCACTCGAGACTAGGAGTAGGAATAGGAAGTAGATTTAGAGAGTAGAGGTAGGCGTAGGCGTAGGATAGAACCCATTTCTCCAATGGGCTTTCACAGATTTAATAACTTCACCTAAACACCGACACACAACCTATATAACGTTAGCAGTAATTGCATTAGGTGCATTCACAGACAGTGGTTGATTTTAGCAATGGCACTTCTAACACGTCGTCAAACAGATTCCACTGGCTTCGACGTACATACTCATTTAAATAGGACGTTTCTCCCCGCTCATGGACAACAATTTGCCGCAAGTTGTTTCCGTATTTTTATTGGTCCCCGCACATAAGACCGTTGAAAACTGCCACATGCTTATAATTCAGCGACGCATTTCCGAAAGGCATAATATTGATTTTTACAAACCAATCTCCAGTAAAACAACTTCGTCCGATGTTAAGTCGATGTTATCTCACATTTAATTTAGGTTGATACTCCCTTGGCCAAAGCCGTTAAAATTGTTCACACTGAGACACGTTCGCCTTTAACTATCATATTCCAAGAAATTGTATTTATATCGCCTTGACAAGCCCACTACCTCAAGAAAATACTCATAGGAAAATCTCTGTTGTTTAAAATAAATATTCTAGGAAGGTTAGAAGTGTCCTACGGTGGCAAGGATAAGAGCGAAATTTCATACAATTTTCCAATTCATTAGTTATTTGTTATTTAATGTTAACAAGATGTAATAATTAATAAAGCTTTCCTATATATTTGATCGAATCAGCAAAATGGTACGGAAGTTGAAAAGCCAACCGTAATAATGTAGGTTATACCAAATTCCATGCCTTTTGTTTAAAAAAGACATGTTTGCGATTAAAAACATTTTTATGAAAATTCACTACCATAACGCATTTGCTGCATCCAGACTTTTGCTTGATCGAAAAGTGAGTTTTAGACATTGACTTACTTTTAAGACTATTGCTAAAATTACTTCACACATTTTATCTTTCACTGTTTTAAATGTATTTCTAAATATGTGTATAATGTAACGTGACACACATATTTAAATTAAAAACATTTTGCTAAATTAAATTTGTTCAAAATAGTTCAAAGTCTTGGGATGTTTTATATCACACCTGTTTCTTGCGCTAAGCTGCCTCAATCATTATTTCCTCTATTGTGATATAGAGAAGCATAAGGCTGAAACGTGCCGGAAAATATTGCCAGATTATTCAGTATTATGGAAAATTGAGGTCTTATTTCCTCTGCTTCCTTGGGAAAAGAATGTGCTGGCGATAAAAAATGTATATTTATGCAGATGAGTTCTTCTAATTCCAAAGTAAAGACGCGCAAATATACGGAACACTCTAAACTAAAAATTGCCGTTAATAAATCATCAAAGGGAGCATCTCTCTTATTGTGTGTGTTCGCGAGACGGCGTGTTTTCGCGTCACTATGACACTTGCGTCAGGTCTTCTTTGAAATACCCAGTTTCATCAGATATATTAAAAGTGTTTCTCTCCAGATTCTCACACAAATCTTTGATTTACGAATCAAGTGAAGTTATTCCTGGAAAACGCTTTTGAACCAGTGAGTCGAAAATTGATTTATTATTGAAATTTAATTCTTTCGACAAGAGATAGGTACATAATAAGGTAATTAGGAATATACAACGGTTCTCTAACTTGTCTTATTAAGAAAATAAAAACATTAGATAAGTACACTTGGCGATCCAAGAAAAATTCTAAATGTTGCTGACTACAACTGTTTTTATATTCTGTGCAGGTACTCGGCCCAGACGATTGAGGGTGGTTTAAACAAAACAAAACTTTCACTACTTGCTTGGCGGAAATTCCCTCCACCCGAATGGGGCTATTATAATTATCATGCTCCCCCTTTGTCAGCATCTTTCGTAAAGTTGTCAATCAATAAACACCACATAGGCGTCGGTGTCGAATTCATACCACTTTTACCAATATTTTATTTAGTAATATATATATATATATATATATATATATATATATATATATATATATATATATATTTATATATATATATACATATATATATATATATATATATATATATATATATATATATATATATATATATATATATATATATATATATATATATATATATATATATATATATATATATATATTGGAAAGCGTTTAGTTGTCAAAAGTTATTTTTTAACTGTAGGTTCCCTTTATGTACATGGTGATTATTATCGCAAATATGCCAGGCAACGCATATAGTACCATATCTTAGTTGTGCAAATTGTTCTTTAAATCTAATATTTATAGATTTCTTTGTTTGCCCCACGTATTTAAGATCCCAATCTCTACAACTTATTTCATAGATATCAACACGCGAGGGGTCTGGATAGAATTTTTAGGACAGCCAATTTGCAGCTAACATTTTCGATAGAAAATACTTTTAAAAACTTGCTAGGTAACCCAAAAGACAAGGATAGTACCGCTAAAATGTCGGGTATCTATGATATAACTTGTAGAGATTGTGATCTTTAATACGTCGGGCAAACAAAAATGTCTATTGAAATTAAATTTATAGAACATTTGGCGCAACAAAAACACGGAGATACGGAACTATACGTTGTCCGGCATATTTGGGATAATAATTACCACGTAGATAAAGAGAATATATAATTAAACAAAAATGTTAGACAACCAGCACAGCTAAACGCTTTCGAAAGTATATATATATATATATATATATATATATATATATATATATATATATATATATATATATATATATATATATATATATATATATATATATATATATATATATATATATATATATAACATTTTTGTTTAATTTTATATTCTCTTTATCTACCTGGTAATTATTATCCCAAATATGCCGGACAACGTATAGTTCCGTATCTCCGTCTTTTTGTTGCGCCAAACGTTCTATAAATTTAATTTCAATAGACATTTTTGTTTGCCCGACGTATTAAAGATCACAATCTCTACAGCTTATATCATAGATACCCGACATTTTAGCGGTACTGTCCTTGCCTTTTGGGTTACCTATGATAAGCGGATTTGTGTAGACGGAATTTCAGGAAGGCACACATGAAAGTTTTGTTTTGTTTGAACAACCCTCAATCGTCTCCGCCGAGCACCTGAATGGAATATAAACGCTGTTGTAGCCGTCAAACATTTATAATGTTTCATCCTCTGATGGCGCTAACTTGGTTAGTGAAACGACTGTCAGGTTTTTTTAAATGTATTGTGGTGATTTGACTTCTTCAAGTGTACTTATCAGTGCTTATCACAGGTTCCGATCTTCGGTTAAGAAAGTAGATACTTTAGGACACGATTTTTCATACTTCTTCAAAGCGCGACAGCATTTTGGTAAGATTTTTCTTCGCGGTCCCTCTTTTACCATACCATATTTTATTTGTAGAAATAAAACAACAGTCATGCTAAATGATATCTAATAACCATCTAATAACAATACCGAGACGCAGTTAGATTATTTGCTGCACGCGTTATCTATCACTAATTAACGCAATTAAATTCAAAGTAGACAATGTGTTTGTTACTTGCACCATCTATGATCAAATAGGCTCAAGAAAGGACAGTACAGTACTAAATCTTTTCGGAATCATCCGCTCGCCTTTAGATATTTAGCGAAATTATCATGGGTGCTTTATATAATTTTTTTATCACACACATGTAAGGTGGCTCTTGAGAGGTAACGTTTGGAAAAAAGTTTTTCAGTTACAAGCGGAACTTTAGATGTACTTACAAAATGAGAGATCAGGATATAATTCATTTTCCCGTCCTCTCTGGCTTCTTAGGCTGGCTTCTCTTGCTGATACTTTCGAGCGCCTAAATATCTTGAGTAGTGGTTTGCAAGGCCGCGATGTTAATATAATAACAGCTACGGACAAAATTAATGGATTTATAAAAAAACCTAACTTATGGAAAACTTCAATCGAGGAAAAGAATTTAGATTTATTTTAGTGTATTCAAGAAGTCATAGAAGATGAAGCCGAGTCTTCTTCTTAAAGTGCCGTACAGATTCTTGCGTAGGCGTTCATCGTTTTCCCATTAGGTGGTTCTACTAATTGCTGCATTCTAGAACGCTTGGAATCGTTTTATCCCCGTTAATTGACGGATATTTCTTGGCCACGATAATATTTCCTTATCTTTTTCCTCTTTTTTCTTCCTCAATTTTACCCTGAAGAATGAGGCGTTGAAAGTGATAGCGTTCTCCACGCAGTTTGTTGTCGAGAACACCTATTTTTCTTTTCTTGATATTTTCTAAAAGTTCTCGTTCTGCTATGCCGCCTCTTCGAAGGACGTCCTCATTTCTCGCGAGTTCGACTCAAGACACCCTTAACATGCGCCGTAGGATCCACATTTCTAACGCCTCAATTTTGTAGATGATTGGTACTTTCAACGCCTATGCCTCAACACCATACAGGAGAACGCACCAAACATTTTACCATCCCATGCCTGAAGCTGAAATTCAAGTTCTTGTCTGTAAGACATTTTCGAAGTCTTAGGAAGGTCATTCTGTTCGATCCTGGATCTTATCTTTTGATCCGGATCCCATTCTCCGTTAATCACGCATCCCAAGTATATCAAGTGTATGACTGGTTCGATGTTCTCTTCATCAATATGCATTCGAATGTGTGGAATATCGCTCCTACTAACAATCATAAACTTGGCTTTGCTGATGTTACTTCTCAAACCTAGTCTTTGGCTTTTTTCCTTGACCCGATCCAGCAGATTTTGGAGATCACCATCTACTGATATTACGGTATCATCCGCATACAGGATATTGTTAATGAGGATTCCATTTACATTAATTCCAAAGAGACTATCTGAGATCAACTCGGAGAATGTTCTTCGATGTACAGGCTAAACAACATTGGAGATAGGATACACCCTTGGCGGACTCCTTTTTTAATTTCAAAATCTTCAGTTGTTCCACGGTTACCTATTCGAATTTCTGCTTGTTGGTGCCAATACAGATTACCGATTAGACTTACATCTTTTCCGTTTAGCCCCAAATCTCCAAGGTATATTATAAAAATATTGTGCTTAACGTTTGCAAATCCCTACTTATAGTCGACGACACACAAAAAGACATATTTTCTTTCATCCTGGCAGTTCTGAGTCAGTGCCTGAAGACTGAATATGGCTTCTTGTAAATCCGAATTGACTGACGCCGCTTACTGCCTCACATTTTTGATGAAGCTTTGTGTGCCGAATTCGAAGGAAAAGTTTTAGAAAGTGGCTCATTAAACTGATGAGACGATAATCTTTACACGAGGTTGCGCTATTCGACTTTGGTAGGGTGATAAACGTAGAGGGGAGCCAATTTTTAGGGAAACGTCTAGATGTTATTGAAGATTCTTATGATCGTCTCAAGATTTTGTAATTAATTGAAACGTTTCCGAGTACATATCATCATGATCCGGAGCTTTGTTATTTTTTATTACATTGCGGGTATGATTTCACTCTTTAATATGCTTGCTCTTGATAGAGTGTACATTTCCGCTGAAGGGTTCTCCGGTCTGTCATCGTTGAAAAGGCAAATTGTATATTTTCTCCAGATTTGCAGCAATTCTTCGGTTTCTGTCACTATTTCGTAGCTGAGTACAATATAATAAACAACGTCGGCGTGGAGATGTTGGAGACTTTCGCCCGATTTCTGACAACGATTTTTCAACTGCAATCGATACAGCTGCTGTAAATGCTGGTCGCCAAACCTCATCTCTAATTGATGTTTAATGCTGTCAAAACTCAACGGTTCTTCCCCGGGAATACCTTGGAGCACATCTAGGGCATCTCCTCTGAGAGCTACTATTAACAAGGTCGCTTTCTCCCTCTCGCCCCAACCATTTGCTGTAGCAGTGGCTTCAAATTGGCGTAGATAAATACCCCACGGGACTGAGCCATCAAATGTGGGGACCGACCTTAATTTTTGCGACCGGGCTATCTTCGAGTCTGATGTTTCCTTTGGCTAGGGTTTCGCACTTATTTTCTAGAGATTGTATTTTCTGAGGCACTTCCTCTTGTATATTCGTCAGCGTGTCATGTACATCGTCGCTGATAACCCTTATTCTGCTTTCTACCTGTTGGAAGATGTCGTCTTTTACCTGCTTCATACGGTCGTTCACACACGAAGTAATATTCTCAACTCTGCTGGCTTGTTCTTGCAGAATTTTCTTTGTTTCTTCATCTCTTTTTCTGGCTTCTTCGTCTCTTTTTCGGACATCTTCATATCTTTTTCTCATTTTATCTTTGACTTCTTCCTCTCTTCTTCTGACCTCTTCATCCCCTTTCTAATTTCTTCTTTCGCTTATTCGTCTCTTTTTCTTGCTTCTTCATCTCTTTTTCTGGCTTCTTCTCGTGCTAATTTAGGTTCTTCGTCCATTTTTAAAAATAATTTCCAATAGTTGGGCGTCTATATTGGCTGTTGCTCTAGCTGTCTTAGGCATAGACGCACTTAAGGCTGATACACAGTTTATGCTGTTTCAAGAACACATCCAGTTATGAATCACTGCTGGCACTGATCTTCCAGATATTCTAGAAGTTTTGAAGTTTTCACGTTGTTCAACGAATATTCTGGAAGTATTTCCACTAGCAGCTTTAAAATCCCACTTCTGACACCAGTTGTTACGTTCTACGGGGTTCTGGATTTGTTGATTAACAAAACACAGCTTTCCAAACTACTAATTTATTATTAACAACTATTTTCCAACACCAGTATCAACTAAATTATTTCTCTCCTCTATTATTAAATGTCCATAGAACTATATTCCACTATTCGCCTTCTATGATCGCTTCTTAAACACCAACACTTACTGCTGACTTACTTAATACTCTATTATCACTTATACACCACACCGACTCAATACTGAACTGACTTACTGTGCGCACAGCTCGTCTATTTATACTGTCTATAGAGATTCTACATGTTCTACACTATTCTACACCTGTCACTTCTGGTCTCTTCTAGAAATATCGTTCCAGAGTGTTGGCTGTTACCAACACACTACCATAGAAGTAACAAAGTTCCTAAACTTAATTCTCATAGACAAATGTGACACTGCCTCCCTCTTATATTCGATCGTCCAGGTCGAATTCTGACATTTCTTGGTATGGTGTAAGTCTGTGCATGTGGACCACCTTCATCTTGCTCTTCGGGCTCCTATGAATGCGATAGACAACGCTATTGATCCTTTTGACCACCTTATTCGGACTTTCCCATAATTTCTGTAGTATGAATATGAATTTTACCAAATCATGGTTTAGCAAAAACGTCATCTTTTCTTTATAAAAGCGATAGTTCCTTAAATATTTTTTTATTGTCTTTCTTAAACCTTGATCATTCCACGGTATACTACATTTTTAGTCCAAGACTTTAACTGGGGCCGCTCATTAAGCTACATATATAGTATATATATATATATATATATATATATATATATATATATATATATATATATATATACATATATATATATATATATATATATATATATATATATATATATATATATATATATATATATATATATATATATATGTATGTATACCGTGGAATGATCAAGGTTTAAGGAAGACAATAAAAAAATATTTAAAATATTTAAATATTTAAATAATTGGCCGATTTTGACGAAATTTGGAAGGTGCCTTAATTTTATAACTGGTTTGGACAAGTTCGTTAGCCAGGAAAATCGGACCAGCTTTTACAGGAAAATTTTTGGTTGGTTTTCTTTCTGAAAATTTTTCATCTACCAAACTATGGTAAACAAATTTGATACGTAGGTTAACGTCATAATAACTAAACTATAACTCACTTGCTGCGTTCAGGCTTTCAACGTTTGCTGAGAAGCTCAAAATTACAGCATTTACGATGTATCGGTTTCAGAGCTCGAAGCGATTATTAATGTCTCAAAAAGTCTAGCGACTAATTAATGCTTAAGTATAAGTGTATTCATATCGATAAATATGCCTTTGTCATTTGGGTTACCCACAAACTTGAAGACACCCTGGGTGATAGGCACTGGCTATAAAGAATAAAACAAATCTGACTCCGGGTTCGGCGCAATCGTTAATTTTAGTTTCTATAGGTTTACATTTTTTATGCTTCAGATTCTCAAACAGAATGAAACTTTAGTGGAACAAAGACCCGTAGCCAACCCAATGTAAAATTTTATTCCTTTCTTAATCTGTTTATATTCTCCATATCTGCGGCGTACAGTCCGCATCGAACATCCAAAAGACGGGAGTGGAAACTGGCTGATATTAATCGACGTCCTTAAATCTCGCTTGAAATGGAAAACATCTCTTAAGAGTTACAAGTACTCTTTGCACCATTAGCCGAGATCTGTTTCAATAAAAGCCGGTGGATTAAACAAGCTCGTTATGTGACTACAAAACCTCCTTGACATTTATTGTTATTTAACACAACAAAATCCTGCGAATAGCCAACTCCTAACGCATTCTTACCTTTATTTCACAGGTTTTGTTATATATGGCGATATATCGCAATATTTATTCACTTCGCAGACAATACACATTGTACAAAACGGATAAGTCGTTACAAATTCGATTGTGAAATAGTTTTACTAAGTATTTCTTTGATTCAGAATGCTTCACACTGCTAGCAACTACATACGGTTGTTATCCTTGTCTACCTTTCATGGTCGACCAATACCTATAATGTAATATTACATTTCTTAAAAGTGTATCATATATAGAACAAGGAAGTGACCGTTGAGTTTTAAGGTCATTCATATGTTGTTGTATGTGGCGTTTCTTTATATATGACACCTTATAATTTTTATCAAATTGATTGCACTGATGTACTTGCAATACTTGCATTGCTTTTCGCATTCAGAATACGTCTACGGGCAGGTTTTCTTATATGTATCCCATCATCATTTAACATAGATATTAGATTTTCAGGGTGCGCAAAATCAGCATTTCGCTGAATCACTGGATATACGGTTTCTGGGGCAAATATCGACTTAATTGTTTGTCAAACATGGTTTGCGCCACTTTTACACGACGCTGTGATGAGTTAAATTTAATCGTAAACCACATTGGCGCTAAAAGTCTACGTACCAAATTTTGTTGCCATATTTTCTGGTCACGAAAATAAGCCCACATTGTAAGTCGTGATTTTATTTACTTTACCTCTTAATATGTTAGTTAATATGGTTGAGCTAACTCTTGCAACTCAATGTTGATCCAGTTCTCCTTATTTGGCTAGGTTGATGTTTGATATGAGTCTATAGGTCAGGTGACACTGTTTATATAAATAAACGAAGTTAAATAAAGACTATTCAAGTAATTTTATCTTTGTCGAAAAAAGACGCCTCATTTCAGTCGAAAGGTAAGAAAATACCTTAATCTAACATTTCCTAACCGATTGATATACAGGAGAGGATCAGTTGAGTCGCCAGCTAGGTTTCCAGATTTGTCTCCATTCGACCTTTTTCTCCGGAGTCACTTAAAAAGCGTTGTTTACAACGATTGGCCTACGAATTCGGAACAGTTGCGGGACCGAATTGTGATGGCATAACGGATCACTGCCAAACTCGATTCATCAGTTTGATAACTGGCTTTACTATTGTCAAGATCTTTAAGGGGTGCAACTATTTATGCATCTTCTTTAATAAATTAGGATATTACCATTTTCCCAAATAACTTTCATGAAAAGTCAACTGATTTCGTTCTTGCCAAAGGTAACCTAAAAATAATTAATACAATCAAAAAGTACGCTGAATATGCTCTCCAAAAATGTGTCGCATGACCCTTGTTGCTATTTAAAAAGTTAAATGGTTGTCACCCTCCAAAAAGAGTCTGCTTCAAGAAATGTCGATAATGCCACCACATAGTCGCAAATAATTTGTTATCCAACCTTACATATTTTGAATCCGATGCCTTTCTTGGTTCAAAAGTTATGGCCTTTTTGCGTTACTTATGCGCAACTTGTATATTAGGGTGAGATGAAAAAGGTATTTTTTTTAATTTTTAAATTTCATTTTAAAATAGTTACAGAAAGTTGCATATTAGTATCCCAAACAGAAAAACTAAATGGTGTTTTGAAATATTAAAACATCTTCTGCCCTCTACCACCCCTCAAAGGAGGTGTGAAGTAGACTCGTCAATTATAATATCAAGGAAATGTTTTTTATGCTAATAAGACAAATATAATATAATAATAAGGTTACAGAAACACCAAAGCATATTTTGTGTCGAATATATATCACTTTTAAAGTGAGAATAGCAAATTTTATAGATTATGAATATTGAAATGACATTGTTTTCAAGTAAAATTCTTATTTACGCGACGATTCTGTCATATTACCGAGCCGACTAACTAGATTTAGCCTGTTATGGTCTATATTCTGATTCTCACTTGTCAGCCAGCAGCCAGTACAAGTGTTGACTTTTTTGTTTTTTAAGGTATTTTTCGATTTTTTCCCCAGGATTCAACATGAATTCGTTAAAAACGTTGTTTCCCAGAAAATCTGTCGAGGCTCCTATATTTGGTAGTCCCTTGAACTTCAGTGATAGTGTGCTACCGACTTCTAAAGACGTATTAAGGTGTTGTTTGTGGATTAGGTATGAATTAAAACTGCTGAACCCTCGTCAAGGTTTTTTCGTTCCTATGTAGAGGTGTAAGATCTGATTTTCCACAGTAAGTCATCTAGAATGTGCTAACTTTCCAGGATCGCGGTTTGATAAATCATTTGAACAATTTCTACTAGATATTGCAGGACAAATTTCAAAAAGATACTTTTGATCGCTACCCAATTTATTGAAATCAATGTTTTGTAAATCACAACTGATATGTTTACATTTGCATATTTGGCAATGGCATATTTTTACAATGTTGCATTTGTTTTCCCAGGGAACCAGAATATCCACGAAGACCACTTCTGCCACCATCTATATATTCGAATAGATGCCTCAGGGGTAGTTCATTCATATGAAGTTCACATATGATACTCTGTGAAGGTCGTTTCATCTGTAACTCAAGGCAAACTATCACCCCACTTTTGGACACTGTGTTGACCACCGTCCCGTCACATCCTATAGCTACAAGGTTATTTAAGCTGTAGCTGTTACTTTCCAAAAAGGTGAAAATAGATTAGAAAATGTGTTTTGCTGGGCAAGGTATTGGTGTTAGCCCATGAAATGGAAGCCAGGTTCCTGTATCAATAAAATATGCTCTTTTAATAATATTTTTATATGAGACTTGTTTTTAATTTTTTCCATCACAAGAGTTTTATCTTTTCTACCATCGAAGTACATGGATTTTAATAGTTCGGAAGCGATTTGTGATTGCAGGTTCTCTCTAGTTTTTGTCCTAGCGCTTCTTACCCTACTTCTGTCAATAACCTTGGTTGTACGATCTTTAATGGTAATTCCAACATCTTTTGAGACTGCAGTGGTAATTCATTGCGGCTACAGATCTGTCAGATAATCGAAATCTATCGCATAATTTAGCGACAGTCGGAAGCTTTATTCTATTCTGTAAATTCTCCACTGTTTTAATACCAACTTTAGAAGTACTTGTTACCTCAGGATTTATCTCTAGCCCTAGAAAATTTCCATCATTTCGTTCTACATCGCCTGATACAGCATTTTCCCGTTTGTCTCTTCTTTTATTCTTTTCCTTTCTCTCTGCTCTTTTCGCTAATTTCTTTTTTTCATAAAAATCCACGCTACCAATCATAATTTTTGGGGAACTCCTCAGATCAATGAGAAATGCTTGCTCTGTAACAGGCACCTTTCTATCTTTATTACCAATACATTTGTTACATGTCTTACATTTGCAAGAACTAATATCGAACAACCTTTGACTATTTCTCCGAAACTCTTTCACCTTTGATTTATAGTTCTTATTTCGTTTTTCTTTCGGATATCCCGATAATTGGAGATAATTATCGTAATATATACGAATTTGTTGGGGGAATCGCTGGCGATAAACTGTACATTCCTACAGTTTGGTGCCCTCTTCCATAAAGATAACATGTTATTAGCAGGATTGTCAAAAATTTCAAAACCGCTGGTTCTTTTACAGAGTTGGGCAGTTTTAAATCAAACCTAATCGACAAAAAACACCTTAATACGTCTTTATAAGTCGGTAGCACGCAATCACTGAAGTTCAAGGCACTACCAAATATAGGATCCTTGATAGATTTTTTGGTAAACAATGTTTTTAACGAACTCATGTTGAACGCCGGAAAAAAAATTGAAAAATACCTAAAAAAAGTCAACACTTGTACTGGCTGCTGGTTGACAAGTGAAAATATAGACCATAACAGGCTAAATCTAGTTAGTCGGCGCGGTAATATGACAGAATCGTCACGTAAATAAGAGTGTTCCTTGAAAACAATGTAATTTCTATATTTATAATCTATAAACTTTGCTATTCTCACTTTAAAAGTGATATCTATTCGACACAAAAGATGCTTTGGTGTTTCCGTAACCTTATTATTATATTATATTTGTCTTATTAGCATAAAAACATTTCCTTGATATTATAATTAACGAGTCTATTTCACACCTCCTTGAGGGACAGAAGATGTTTTAATATTTCAAAACATAATTTAGTTTTTCTCTTTGGGATACTAATAGGCAAGTTTCTGCAACTGTTCCAAAATGAAATTAAAAAAAATGCCTTTTTCATCCCACCCTAATATACAAGTTGCGCATAAATAACGCAAGAAGGCCATAACTTTTGAACCGAGAAAGGCATCGGACTCAAAATATGTAAGATTGCATAATAGATTATTTGCGACTATTTGGTGGCATTATCGACAATTCTTGAAGCACACTCTTTTTGGAGGATGACAACCGTTTAACTTTTTAAATAGCAACAAGGGTCATGCGACACATTTTTGGAGAGCATATTCAGAGTACTTTTTGATTGTATTAATTATTTTTAAGTTACCTCTGGCAAGAACGAAATCAATCGACTTTTCATGAAATTTATTTGGGAAAATGGTAACATCTTAATTTATTAAAGAAAATGCTCAAATAATTGCACCCCTTAAAGATCTTGACAATAGTAAAGCCAGTTATCGAACTGATGAATCGAGTTTGACAGTGATCCGCTAGGCCATCACAATTCGGTCCCGTAACTGTTCCGAATTCGTAGGCCGATCGCTGTAAACAACGCTTTTTAAATGACTCCAGAGAAAAAAAAGTCGAGTGGAGACAAATATGGAGACCTAGCTGGCGACTCAATTGATCCTCTCCTATCTATCTATCGGTTAGGAAATGTTAGATTAAGGTATTTCCTTACATTTCGACTTAAATGCGACGTCTTTTAGCCTTTTTTGGCCAAAGATAAAATTACTTGAATAGTATTTATTTAACTTCATTTACTTATATAAACACTGTCACCTCACCTATAGACTCATATCAAACTTCAGCCCAGCCAAATAAGGAGAACTGGATCAACATTGACTTGCAAGATTTTGCTTAACCATATTAACTAACATATTAACAGGTGAAGTTAAATAAAATCACGACTTATATGTGGGCTTATTTTCGTTACCAGAAAATATAAAAAACTGGTTTTATTATGTAAAAAAATTTACTTATGAGGAGATCTCCACTTTTCAATTTCTTCAAATGAGTTCCAGCAGCTAGGCCCCCTCCCTAGAACACATATCCAGGGTCGGTTTCAATTTTTGTATGTTTGTATATATATATATATATATATATATATATATATATATATATATATATATATATATATATATATATATATATATATATATATATATATATATATCACATTTAACTCAAAAAATGACGGGCTGATTTTGATAAAATTTGGTAGGTATCTCCCTTCTGAAAGTGGCTTGAATAAGCTCGTTAGCTAGGAAAATCGGCTCAGTTTTTCCGGAAAAATTTTGGGTTTCATTTGGAACATTTTTTGTATTTCTGAAAATAACAAAGTTATGGCAACAAAATTTGGTATGCAAATTTATAGTGTAAAAACTAAACTAAGTGCCTAATTTAGATTTCTAAGTTAAAGGGAAAAAGTTAGACGCATTAAAAAACCTTAGGTGCCACTGATGACCAGAGAAGCGCACAAAACGAAAATATTTTGTGTGGAGAACGAAATGTATTGTATATTACAGACAAAGATTAAGTTTGTGGCGCAAAATGTTTAAGAAATGCCAAAAAAGCTACTCTGAAAATTTTATAGTTTTTCTTCTTACTACTTCCTAGGCTCACTAGAACCCATATCCGGGATTTGCTTCAGTTGTTGCCTGTTAAACATTTATAGGAGGTTACGCATTTCTACAGAAAAGTTTAATATATCCGTTATTATAAAAGATACGATAAAAAATTGTATACGCTCTTATAGGGTATCTTGAGCTGCATCTTATAAAATTATTTTGACAATAGACAATTCGCATGGATTTTCCATTACATGAATTTTACATTTATCTTATAGTTTTTCATACATAGAACATTATTACATGCATGAAAATACCCAAAAATATATGTAGTGGTCAGAAAAAGAATGTTAAAATCAAAAATTTTCGAATTATTATCATGTGACTGCGAACGTTCTGTTATTGGTCGTGACGTACTTGGATAGTGAATAAATGACGTGTTTACATTTACCCTATGATATGATGAGTACGTTCGCTGGTTTCTCAACATCGTGGTGATGTAAACACAGAGAAGCAAGCTCATTGTCATTAGGACATTACCGTCCAGTGACGTCACAGATTATGCCGGCAAAATAGTGGTGTTTGAAATCAATTATGAAATTCGCATTTTCAAATATTTTTTTGAGTCGTTATTTTTGTAGTATGTAAAATGAAAAAAAATCATCTTCGTGGGATGTCTCTCAGATGTGATAAGAAAAAAACCATGCAAATTGTCTATTACATGGTGGCCCGTTGATACAAACTTTTTGTTAATCAAACGCCCCTTATATTATTGCAGTTCTGCATTTTTGAATTTTCCATTGAATTGTTATGCATGTTTGTAGGGAAAGTAAAATTGATAGTGTTTATCCTTTTCGAGTTATTTCAATTGTTTTACAACTTTTCACATTTTTGGCACATACCAAAAATTATCACATGGAGTTTTTACCAATAGATAGCGAAATCCCATGAAAATTACGCATTTAGAAGGGTTTTCTTTTATTTTATTCGTCGAACAATCGAGACATCGGGTATTTTTCCGCTAATATTAATCTTTACTTCTACTGGTTTAAATACCATGAAGAGTTTTTTTATAAGGGTTATGTTAAGGCAGTTCAAGATGTTGTGAATAATTGTCTATTTCCTGTATCAGGGTGGTCAATTTTGAGAGCTGTAACGTGTGTGGTCATCTGCACCTAATGGAGTGTGGGGATAGTGCATAGAAACTAAATACTATAAAGACAGAACACAACTGAATTTCATGTGAGTTCGCTCCCAAAAACTTCCGATATCCCCACTTCACGGACGTAACGGTGTCGTATACACGGATGCGGAGAAAACTACTGCATTCGCAGATCATCTGGAGTTGTCATTCAGCCCGAATTGTAACAACGTTGGTCTGTCGCATGTAGCAAGAATGCACCGCTACGCCAGGAGTGCGCTTCGCGCCACAACTATCGAGCCCACAACTTTCGAAGAAGTTTCCCAAATAATCAAATCATTAAAAAATAGGAAAGCTCCGGGATACGATGCATTCTATAACGTAGCCCTGAAAAACCTCCCCCGTAAAGCCGTGGTATTCCTAGTTACGACTATGAATGCCATGTTGCGATTTCAACATTTTCTTTCCATGTGGAAACTTGCCGACATTATCAACATCCCGAAACCCAGCGAAGATCCGCTGTTTTCTCAGAACTACAGGCTAGTTAGCCTACTACCAGTAATCGGCAAAATCGCCGAAAAACCGATTCAGAAAAGGCAAGCTTCATTCACCTCAGAAAATCATATCCTCCCGGATGAGCAATTCGGTTTCAGACACCAGCACTCCACCACAGACCAAGTCCTTCCTGTGGTGGAAAACATCACCGAATGATTTAATAAAAACAAGTCAACTGGTTCAATATTTCTTGACATTGCTCAAGCCTTCGATAGGGTTTGGCATGCGGGCCCCCTAAACAAACTTCTATCATTTAATTATCCTCTCCCTGTGATTCTGCTAATCAGGTCATACCTGCAACAGATGAAGTACCAGGTCAAACATCTGGGAGCCAGATCTAGAACGTACCCAGCCACGGCTGATCTCCCGTAGGGTTCTACTATCTCCCCTCTGCTGTACAATATATTTGTCGCAGACATTCCGACAGCCCCCCTAAACGTGACATACGTACTATACGCAGACGACACGACCATCCTCAGCAGCTCCACTCAGCCGACGATAATAACCGAACGACTTCAGACCGCCGTAGTCGAGCTGCAAGCATGGTATAGGAAATCCCTTCTAGCCATAAACCCCGATAAATGTTCAGCTGTCCTATTTTCCAAGAGGATACATACACCTCACGAACACGTATCATTAGACAACCGTCTAATTTCCTGGCAAGATTCCGCCAAATCCCTCGGGGTTTTCCTCGACAAACACTTAACATGGCGCCCCCATGTCGATCACGCCCGAAAAAAGCCTCGATGTTCATATCGAAGCTGTTCCCACTTCTAAATATAAATTCCAAACTGTCCATGAACAACAAGTTGCTCATGTACAAAGTCATCATCCGGCCAGCCTTGACCTATGCATCACCTGCATGGGCCACCGCGGCCGCAACACACATCAAGTCCCTTCAAATCATCCAGAACACAATTCTGGGAATGGTTACCGGAGCGCCATGGTTTGTCCGAAACAGTCAGATTCACTCTGATCTGGAAATGCCTTCGATACTTGAGTTCATAACTCAACTATCCACAACTCAGTTCGCAAAAGCCGCTTCTCACCAAAATGCTCTTCTCCGTAGCGCCACCGACTACGACGAGCAAGTTCCATATAAGCATAAGCGTCCAAAGCTTATACTTACCCGCTAACGCCCCCGCGGCAAATAGAATGGAAACATTCATATACAAAAAGTCATTGTGTGAAATTTTTCCGACGGAGGTATGGACTAAGGTCCGGTACTTCCAGGGAGGGGGTTTTAGTGAGTACAGTCTTACAGTACCTCGATATCCCACGGCACCTACGGGGCCGTGAATGGGGTCTGCATGAGCATTTCCCACTCCTGTATCCAATATATATATATATATATATATATATATATATATATATATATATATATATATATATATATATATATATATATATATATATATATATATATATATATATATATATATATAATCTAGTCAGTACCAGTTAATTTATAAAATAAAATGAATCTCATCCACGTTATTAAATAAGTGTTTGTTCTTTGATCTTGTATCCGAACCAGCGTGTAACTCAATTAATTCAATACCACTCCGCCTCAATCGTTAATAGAACAAAAACAGTTTTTTAAAATATATGTACAGTCCACTGAATTCGAAGGTGTATATTAAACAGGTTAGGTGTATAATTCGAATTTATCAATTGTTGCTGGCATTACTTGATGAAACCGTTCCATACTAAATACAGACGTAGAAAATAAGAGAAAAAAAAACATTTGCGAAGCCAGAGAAATAGTCTCTACGTCTATATTTAATATAATTTAAATTTGATGTATTCTTTCAACAAATGTTTGTGTAAACAATATTCGGTCAGTTTTCGTAGAAACATTTTTGTTTTTCTGTAGAAATTATATTTTGTAAGATTTGTGTGAAATTTTGGTAATTAATAATAAATGTTTTATGCGTTAAAAATGTTTTCATGACAAAAATTATATGTAAATTTGCATGCAATTTTTTTTGTAAGTGTCCTCGAAAAGCCTTCTGTGGATAAGTATATTTTGACAGGTGGGTGATTAGCTCGAAGAGGTTCGTTGGCGAGGAAAAGCTGACCAGTTTTTCCAGGAATATTTTAAGTTCCTTTTTGGGAAAATTTTTGTACTTTTTCTAACAATAAAGTTATTTCGATTGAATATGGTACATTGTTTCTACTATATAGGTTATATTGGTAACCAAATTTAATGGCTGATTTAATTAAAAAGACATAATTGCGATTAAAAACATTTTTATGAAAATTTAACTACCATAGCGCACTTGCTCTGGCAACAATTTTTTAATATTAGGCACATAAAGTTTTTTTCCTTTGCTAAATGATGGCTATAATCTAACCTTGGCTTTAATTAGAGATAAAAATCACAGCTAAATAGCTTGTAAGAGTACACAATGTTTTTGTTCTATACGAAAGCCAAAAGATGTAAATTATCATCAAGAATTTTTCATTCTTCTTTCTGGAGCCACTAGAGACTTCATTTTATCAAGTTTTACACCGCCAATTCCCCAGTTATAAGAAGATTAAACAGAAAATGAAATTTTATATGGGCTCAGTAGTCTATTTTTTGCTTTGCAAATTGTGATGATTCAGATAAGCTTCTGGATTTACTAGGTAAGTGGATTTTGCACTTTAGAGTGTACCTAAGTATTTTGTTTCCATAATGGATCTCGTCACTAATGGAGTTTTATTGATAAAATGAGAAGTACATGGAATTATTTTTAGCGCAAAGAATATCTAAACATACAACACTCACTTTGTGCTTATTAAATTGCGTTAATATTTCAAAAGGTAAATAAATAATTATTTTCGCTTGGTTTCCATTTCCATCATACAGTAACACCCCTTGAATTCAAGACGCCTGCAGGGGTTTGTAATATAGGCAGCTTCTAACTTTGTTTCCAGGTAACCTAATGGTGTTTACTAACTTATTTACTTTTACGAAGCAGTTCGTTGGACTATTCCCATAATCGGCTTTTTACAGTGACTTGATAATAAAACAATTTTGAACAATATAGTAATATATAAAATGTTCGGGACGCAGCAAATGAATTATAGTAGTGAATTTTCATAAGAATTGTACACTATTAGTAAGGTATATTACCAAAACTAATTCCTTAAATTTGAATGGACCTTGGAGATCGGTCACAGTTAGCGATTTCTATTTTCTGTGGAGCTAAAAATTATTATTTGGTAGAGATATATGTACTGGCAAGTCTCTTTAAAAAAATGGTGTTATAAATTTCATTTAAGTTACAAAAGTTTTCCAGAAAAAAATTAATTATTTACAAAGGGAATGTAGGTACCTGCCAAATTATAATTATGGCAGGTATTTTTCCTTATTAATTTCTTGGATGGTCTTGTTTAAGTCAATCCCCGAAGCTCATCATGTTATTCTTCTTTAATTTAGTACCCACGCTGCGTATACATAGGTTTTACTATTGTTTAAGATTGAAGCTTCTAGCGTAATAAGAAATTGTGAGTATTCGGATTTAAAATATTTTTACGAAAATTCTTTACCATAACGTACTTGCTGCACCCAGACCCCTTTTAACACATATTTAGTGTTGATGTATGCATATTTTTTGAAAATGATAAAATATTGCAGCTCTCTTTGTGAGACTGACAAACAAGGCAACCTCAAATTCATTTCTGGAAAAATTATTTAAACAAATAAAATGAGGTAACACTTTGCAGATAAATTGAAAATCTTGGTTCGCTGCTTCGTCGCAGGGGTTCCGCTTCCCCTTCTGCATGCCTGCAATCTCATTCAATGCATAAATAAGAACAATGTAAACAAGAAAAATTTTTTGGGAACAACCCCTAAGAAAATTACGGGACCTGCGGTGAATAGAGATTCTGGGCGGGGTGAATAGAATTTTAAGGAGGTATAGCTGTAAAATGGGATAAATGCAGCTTATAGGTCCAACTAACCTGTTTTTTTCACACTTTCTGCTCACATTTTCTTCTTATCTTCTTCCCCGCCTAGCATCCCTATTCACTCTTGGTCCTGTAACTTTCTTGGGGGCTGTTTGCAAGAAATTTTTCTTGTGGTTTGTGCATCCAGAAGGAGTTTAAAGCATGTTTCTAAATGTTTTCTAAAAATTCCCCGTGTGCTAATCTCCAAATTTACCGAAAATTTAATTGTTATTTACAAAAGGAATGTACCTGTCAAATTATAAACGTGGCAGGTATTTTTCTTATTAGTCGACTGGATGATCCATTTTAGTCAACTGAATCGAACCAGTTTCTGCAAACAAAATAACAAAAAAGGTGTTTTAAGACAAATTTGTAGTGACCTGTGGAACTCATAGTGTTATTGTTTAAATTTTGTACCCACGCTGCTTTTATATAGGTTTTACTATGTATTAAAACCTAGATCCTCGGTTGTTCAGTGGTAAGAACGTGTGCCTTTGAACCGAAGGTTACTGGGTTCGATACCAGGCTTCTCCTTTCACTTTTTTAGTACATACTAAACACTTGAGCTCAAGTGAGGTTGTAGCATTGTATTTGACAAGTTGAATGTCTGCGCGTTCCGCTCTTCACAGGGGCGTAAAGCCGTCGGCTCCGTGTCCATGCGATGTTGGGCACGTTAAATATCCCCACCCTCCTTACATAAAGGCAGGGGTTCGGCAAAATTTCCAGGATAGTGAGATAAAACAGCTCCCTGGCGTCAGTGATTGGCCATCGTTGCGGAAATAGATCGACGTTAAAGAAACAAAACGCACATACACATCTATTAAAACTACATGTTCTAGTTTAATGGGAAATTGAATTATCACCATTTGAAATGTTTTTGCGAAAATTTGCTACCACAATACACTTGCTGCACCTAAACTCTTTTAAACACTTATTTACTATTGCTGTATCCATACTTTTAGAAAATGAAATAAATATAAACAATACAAACTTGTAAAATTAAAATTTTAATAATTTACACTGATCATCTGTTTATATATTTTAAACTACTTTATGATATTATGTAGCTTCAGTTACTTCAAATTTTCCAACACTACATGAATAGTAAGAACTAAGAGTAAACAATAAGTACCAAAATATTATAAGTACTTACTGCATTAGTTTGAGGTAGGTATATTTCTTCTTGAAATAGTTTTGTTTCGCTTTGGTAATACAGTACCTACATGCATTGATTAAGAATCTGCATCTGATGCACACAACTTTATTTACTTGTTTACTTTCTTATTTGTTTCATTGGGTGTTGGAATAATAATATACTACAGTCACAGTCAGCCGAGGGCATTTGTTAAAGTTAGGTTAAAATTAAAAGTTGGATTATTATTTATCTAGCGCCTCCGTGGCCGTGCGGGAAAGTCGATTCAGACTTTCCAATACGGACCCGGGGGACGACGATTCGCGACTCACCGGCGGCGGATGATATTTAAAATCACTGTCGTCGTTGAGATAGAGCTCAAGGTGGAGGATAGGTTAGTTTAGATGAGCAAAAAAAGGTCACCAATGGCCTAATTGCCAGTAAGCATCTTACCTTTACCTTTTTTTAAATTATTTATCTACTATTTGTATTAACATTAACCTTAGAATATATGTAGTTGTTTTACACTCTAAGGTATTAACATATTAGTGGAGTTGATTTCGAGGTTACGCACAGATCGCAGACGATTCTCTCATGACTGCTGTCTGCTGTCAGTTAGCGGAATAACAAACAATGAACTAAATGTATATTGAGTTCACTGATAACAAATGACAAATAGCTAGCTGGTGTTGTCAGATTAAACTAAGAGAGGGAGATAGCTTTTAAATACTGTGAAGAATGGGAAGCTTAATATTTATACATAATAAAACGTAGTTCAAGATTACCTTTAAACAAATTGTATCACCTTCATTAAAAATTTTATTTATTACTATACATTTTTTTGATGTCTTCAGATTCAGATGAGAGTTGTGGCAGATGGCAACCCCGCTGATTGATTATTGTGACATATTTTGTAGCCTGTTCGTTTTAAGTTTGATTTGGAGCTTTTGTTTGAAATAGTAGCGCAACCCTGATATATATATATATATATATATATATATATATATATATATATATATATATATATATATATATATATATATATATATATATATATATATATAGGTCATATCATAAATTATTTATTATCTATTTAGTTATAAGTATAACTAAAGGTTTACTGACCCAAGTAAATTCAAATTTAGTAGACAGGACCACTTATACGATCTCTACGTGCGCGTATAGGTTTAGTTTCATACTTAAAATATATTGCGTTTTAAAAAAATTTTTCGCATTAATTTCAGTATTTCAGTCTCAAAATTGTCTAACGAACTCATTCAAGATATTAACAAAATGAAGGGAATTCCCAAATTTTGTTTCGATTGGTGAAGTATCTATTGAGTTATCGTTTGGATATATATATATATATATATATATATATATATATATATATATATATATATATATATATATATATATATATATATATATATATATATATATATATATACATATACATATATACATATATACATATATACATATATATATATATATATATATATATATATATATATATATATATATATATATATATATATATATATATATACATATATACATATATACATATATACATATATATATATATATATATATATATATATATATATATATATATATATATATATATATATATATATATATATATATATATATATATATATATATATATATATATATATATATATATATATGGCCTTGGATTTGGGTTCTAGGAGCCCTAATTCGCGAAGAAATTTTCCAAAAGTCTTACCATGGATACCTTTCTATTCGTGAATTGTCCGTAACCAAAAGTCTTTGACATGTGCGGGGGGAGCTTACATACACATATAGACAAAGAACACCACCCATAACTTATCAGAAGCCGGGCTTTCCACATTCTGGTAAAAAAGGTCGACTGTCCGAATACGGCATTCGAACCCGCGACCTCCTAGTCCGATTCTAGAGGTTATGCACCTCGCAAACTGTCGGCCTACCTAACAGTCAAATAGTCTAAATAACAAAAGTCTTTAATAATTCTTTTCACTTATAAACGTCAAAAAGTCTGGGATAGACATAATTAAATGTTCAACGAAAAGGCTTCTTATCCAGACCATAATAAAAAAATTCCCTACACGTTTCAGTCAATTAAGTAGTCATCTTCAGGGGAAAATGTAAAGACAAAATAAAAAAGGTCTGTCAGAGAACGTTGTCTTGTTTTAGGCAATTGTGCTAGTTGAAGCACAATGGTGTCAAAACAATCAATACAGAAAACGTCATAGTTAACATCTAAAGTAAAACAGTGACACAAGCTAAAAAGCTACAGGAAAAGCTAAGAAAGCTACAGTAAAAGCTAAAAGAGCTAAGCATAGTTAAACATGCAGTCAAAGCGGATCAAAAGCATCCGAGTAAACTAATACACAGTAAAATAATGACAAGGTACAAAATCTATTGCGAAATGAAAAAGCTGTGGACTCAACTGACTGAGAGTAAACACAACAGAAGGCCACACAGTTAATCAGAAAACTCGTGACAACTCTTAGGGAGTGCAAAATTGTGCGAAATAAAACACAGGAACAAAATGGCTTACATACTTACTTTTCAATTCTTGAAAATTGAAGATAAAACTATACAAAAGGTTAACCAAGCTGAAATTTCATCTATTGCACCAGAGGTCCAACAACATCGCATCCGCATGTACCAGAAATCGATTCGCAATCCAAACCCAATCAATATAAAATGGCCAGTTAATCAAGAAGCAGGAAGAAAAGTTGAGCATGTATGAAAGCGTAAAAACGGGAGACACCGCCGCAACAGCAAAACAGCGAACTAAAACAAAATGGGAGGGGTAACAGATATGTCAAAGACAAAACAAGCGGGCAGGAAAGGGGAGCCACAGAACAGCCATCTTCATATCCATAATAATTTTGGCCACAGAAAATTCATAGAGTTCAGGAACACTAGTTCACATCTTTAATTATTTATATACTCCACGAATTCCTGACAATATGAAAATTGACTTCCAAGTTTTAAAGGGAATGCATAGGTACCTACTTGTTTAATTCATGGCCAATCGGTTATCACTTCAGATTCTGCCAAAGCATTCCGCGGGGCATATATGCTAACCACGTCCTGATGTACCTTAGCAAAGTAACCATGTAACCGTAATATATTATATAAGACATCATCATTCACAAGTCAAATAGCTATGGAGGACGCTCATTGCATTATGTATGATAACGTACGTGAATTTCCTATTCTAGATTTTCATTTTTGTGGAATAAACTTACGTTTATATTAACAGATGCTAACGGTAGCGTAGGCAAGGATAACTCAATTCTCACGCTAATTTCAAGTTCCGTGCTTGTTTGCATCGACTTAAACTGAACGTTGCTGCTGAAAAGCAACCAAGTTAGCTGCTCTTGTACAGCACAGCGCGATCGAAGATTTTAAGTAGATACTCGATGTAGATGCACATTTCTATTGACTGATTTCATTAAACACGGTTCTCATTAAACTGCTTTATTAATTAATTATGGTTCATCCTGTATTTCCTTTCGCTTCAACTGAGCGCTAACCAATTTTCACAGATTTAATTAATGCAGTTTTACTTGATCAACGGTTGCAGTTATCGTACACTACTGCAAATTGCAAACTGATAACGTTTTCTGTTATAGCGAATTTTCGTAGAAAAAAATCGCTAACGAGGTCAACCGTCATTTCTACAAATGAGCGCCAATTAGAATCTCTGGAACCCATATTCGAAATCAGTTTTAATTTAAATATGTATATGTATATGTATATAT
Organism: Tillus elongatus; assembly: GCA_964006375.1. Taxonomy (NCBI): domain Eukaryota; kingdom Metazoa; phylum Arthropoda; class Insecta; order Coleoptera; family Cleridae; genus Tillus; species Tillus elongatus. The sequence continues at coordinate 204,994,460 of OZ023262.1, read as the reverse complement.
ATATATATATATATATATATATATATATATATATATATATATATATATATATATATATATATATATACAATATATAGGGTGTCCCAGCTAATGCACCCTCTAAAATATGGGAAAAATGCGCAAACAGGTCAATTTTAACTTTAAGAGGGACCAATTTTTTTCTTTGTGTGGAAGTTATTTCTTCATCCCTCTAGCACCCAGAGCGACCCGTTTTAATGGCGAGAATGGTCGAGTGACACAGCATTTTGAAGCTGCTTTCATTCTCTATGCAATCAATTCTTTTTTCAATTTTGGTTTTTGAGAATCACGAAATTGTTTTAGGCTCATATATACATATATATATATATATATATATATATATATATATATATATATATATATATATATATATATATATATATATATATATATATATAGTTTTAGTATGTAGGGTGTACAGATGTAAAACATTCAAAATTACGATGCCGGCACACGGCGCATTATGTTCTGAGCATAGATGAACCTGCTCTGTGGTTCTGTGTGCCGGTATGCGCGAGTCGCCGTCACGCGATTTAGTCGAATCATAATCACAATCACGGACGAGCTAACTGTCACGTTCGACAGTGTCAAAATTTCCTATTCACGCAAGGCAGTGTTCTGTTTTCACGCATTAACTAAACACAGTTTATTTTCAAATTGCCTCTACTCGCCAGAGATTAGATAAATGATGTATACATAGAAACGGACAGCAGTTTGAACATTTGTAAATACTAAAATGTTGGTAAAATTTTAGGTTTTTTACATTCATATAGTTTCGTTTTCATAATATAATCACTTAATTTACGAATATAACCTTAAATTTGATTCTTGGCTCTTGTATTTTAGTTTTATTATAAGGTAATAAATTTATTTCATATTCAAGTGAATAATTGTTATTGGTAACTATGTTAATTTGTATAATGATGCCTAAAAACAAATATTCTATATAGATTTTGCTATACCCATATCCAATTTTGAGAAATGGCATAATAAGCACCAAAATACATAATATTCCAGTTTTCTGTGAAACGGAAAAACATATTCGTTTTGGGTGTTCACTGAGTTCTTTCTAACTTCATCCACTTTTTGATAGTTCTTTTATAATACTATGATGCTGTTTAAAAAATTTCATAAAATTTAACAAAACGAGACTCCTCTATTCTAACGCCCTCTGTATTTTGTGCATGTGTGACTGTGAATTTAAAATACTAATACGTGGAATTTCTTATTAATTCTCTTTTCAAGCCAAAATTCTTGAAAGTATGTCTACTGGTTATCAAGTTATAGGCATTTGTTTATAAAAAAAATCCTCGCGCCCTACCTCCGCCACTGGTCAATTAGGACATTTTTTTAACAGAAGTTGTAGATAAGTGAACGTTGATTACAAATTACCTAAAACCAGCTTATGTTATGCGTCAAGATTTTCAAGAAATTAAAGATTTTAGGTAAGCCATGGCATTTTCGCCACCTAGCGGCAGATTTAGAAAGCTGAAAATAATTTCCAACATTTTCTCATGGCCACTTTACTTATGCTAATTTTTTTCCGGAAGCTGCAGCTGTGACGGTTTTCTAGATATAGTGGTCTGTGCCCTTATTTGAACACCCTGTATATATATATATATATATATATATATATATATATATATATATATATATATATATATATATATACGCTGGTTTCTGTCATAAGGAGTATGCTATGTACCAAAATTCAGATCTCTATGTTAAAAGACAAAAAAGTTAGAGGTAAATTAATTTTTAGTTAACTAAAGAAAGCTAAAACGTCAAAATTGATAATTATGGTAGGAGTACTAATATAAGTGAAAAATACGACACGAAATGACAAACAAGCTCCTAAATATGTGTCTAAGTCGATACTTTCCTTCATTTCGTTAAAATATGCGCAAAAAATCCATTCTATATCAAAATTGTTTTGTGTAAATAGTAAAGACCTTAGACAATTAACATGTACTACTAAATATACCTGATAGACATACATATCGACCGTGTACATCGGATAATCGACTCCTACATGACTAGTTCTAATCCTAGTTAGTGACTTTACTTTTTATCACTTTTTTTTTAAGTCTCATTTCACTTCACCGTTATCTGCTCAGATTGTTGTTATTCCGATGAATTTTTCAGCGAGTCTCTTTGTATAAAAAAAGAATTTAATAAACAGGAGATGAAACTTTTAAGACTGAATTCAATTTGAGTAGCATATCTCGTTGTTTGTTCTTCCCCTAACTTAGTGAAACCGTTATATATTTAATACAGTCGTTGACTTTTTCCGTGGCTTCACAAGTGCTAGCTTTAGTGAATTTAAAAAAAATCACTAATGAGGAGACGCCGACTTTTAAATTTAGAAAAAAATTCTTCGAATGCCCCCTAGAACACATATCCAGGGTCAGTTTCAATTACACACACACACACACACACACACACACACATACATGTGCTCGTATGTTTGCAGGGACACACGAAAACACACCAACTTGTGGGATCTTAATGTTTGAGATGAGTCGTGGATGTAGATGTATCTCCAGATGTGGATAATTCGCGTCAAAATACTATACACACGCTCGTTTAGAAAATATTTACAAATAAAGTGAGGTCCCGCAATTATGTTTAATGCACACGTTGTGTGAAGACCCCTTAAATATGGATTATGTTTGAAGTGTGTATAAGACCCCATAAACCATACTGTTTTTTTCTACAAACATAACTGTGTTTCTGAATTACACATGGCAACAAAAAAAACCGGTTAAAAAAAACTGTCTGGCTTGTGTGCGTGTAAGGACCGACAAATATAAGGGGAAGGATTTGTTTATTAAATGCTGTGTGGAGGCATTGTATAGTTGATCACATTGACCTTGTGCAGTTATTCTGAACTATATTATAACATATATCTTTTAGTGAATTTTCCTACACTTTTGAATTTTAAAAGAATTCGCGAACTAGTACCTCTAGAACCCATGTATGTGGTCAGTTACTATCTTGATATGTTTATATATATATATATATATATATATATATATATATATATATATATATATATATATATATATATATATATATATATATATATATATTTCTGTGTGTGTGTATCACCCCGGTAACTCAAAAAATAATGGGCCACCCAATTGGGTATGTGGCTATAGGTTATAAAAAGTCTGGACGCAGCGAGTGCGTTATGGAAGTTAATTTCCATAAAATGTTTTTAATTCAAGCAGGCATCAATTTAGTTACCGGTATAACCTATATAGTAAAAACAATTTACCATATTTTACTAGAATACCGTATTGTTTGAAAATGTACAAAAATTTTCAGCAAATAATTTTAACTTTAACTTTAAATACTTCTGAGAAAACTGGTTTCCTAGCATTTAATGAAAACACGCTACCAAAACACACTTACTGCGTCTCGATTTTTTTTTACGAACATGCATCATATTTCTATTAAAAATGCAACAGTATAAGGAATGCTCGAAAAAAAAATTGCAGTTATCACCAACGAATTATGGGCCACGCTGTGATTTTCAAAATAATTTTATAAGATACAGCTCAAGACCTTATAATTAACGTATACAATTTTTCTCGTATCTTGCATAATAACAATTATATTGAGCTTTACCGTAGAAATGCGTCACCCTGTATATATGTTAACAGATAAAAACTGAAAGTAAACCCGGAATATTTTAGTAAAATAAAGGTCGATGAAGGCTAAAGTTGAAACTTAAGCGCACTCTTCTTGCAACATTTTTTTTACGTAACCGGTATTTATTTCATGTTCTTTGCCTAAATGTTGCCAATTTTTACGTTTCAAATCGCGACCTGGGCGTTTTTAGGAAAACCCCATTTTTTTTTCTTCAAATGCCTATAACTTTTTTGAATTTTAACTTATAGATGAAAATTTTGGTACGACGTTCACTTTTTATAATACAGACATACGTACCATATTTAGTTGGCCCTACTTTCTTATTCCCGAAAGAAATCACAATCCATTCCGGGAAAACCGGGCCGCATTTCCTGGCTAAGCAACTTATACATGCCACTTGCAAAAGGAAAATGCTTACAAAATTTGATCAAAATCGTCCCATTATTTTTAAGTTTATATATATATATACATATACATATATATATATATATATATATATATATATATATATATATATATATATATATATATATATATATATATACATACATATAAAAATCGAAACAGACCCCAGATATGTGTTCTAGGCGCTTAGTTTTCGCTCATTTGAAGCAATAAGTTAATTTGACGTATAATTGCATATTAGAAAATGCTTATAACTATCGACATATAATTATTTGCGTTTATACTAGTTTTTAGTGAATTCAGTTAAACACACGATATTTCATCAGTATACATACCTATATTATAGTTTATCTTTTTTCGATTTACGTCGGATTATTTCTGCGACTGTGGTAAATCACCGACGCCAGGGGACAGTTTATCTGCAGTGTCCTGGAACTTTGGCCAAAGTCTTCTTTCTGTAAGGAGGGTAGGGATCTTTAACGTGCCGGACATCAGATGGTACATCGGATTGACGGCTCTACGTCGCTTAGGAAGGGAGGAATGTGCAGGCATCAAATTTCAAACACAAAGCCACAACCTCGGTTAATCTTAATTTACAGTATGTACGGAGAAATAGAAATGTTTACCTACTGGACCACCAAGGATGCTTATATTATATTATGTAGTTGAAACTGGTAAACTAGTAAAAACTTTTTTCTTTTTAGTAAATTTTATAATTTGGGAAAGGAAAAGTTTAACATTTTTTAAGTAAATAGTTTTGTTAATGACCGCAAAGGGAAATTTTAAAATCCTAATAATTATACAGGGTGATTTGAATTCGAGTCTCACCAGGGGGATGTCGCGTATTATGAAAGATCGACGATAAGTTTAGATGCTGCAAAGTTGCAACATTTCGTGCCCTTTAATATCTCGCAGAGAAAGCTAAGTTTTGCAACTGTCGTTAAAAAAATTGTCAAAAAACTGAAAAAATTCAATTTTCAATTTTCGCCTCTCATTTATTTAAACTTGTATAAAGAAACGAAAACCCATTCTTAAGTCATTTCAATATATATATATATATATATATATATATATATATATATATATATATATATATATATATATATATATATATATATATATATATATATATATACATATATATATATATATATATATATATATATATATATATATATATATATATATATATATATATAGGGTGTATATAGAGTAGAAATACTTGTTAGTGTTTAAAGTTTACGCCAGTAAATCAGCTAAACGTACAGGGATTAAATTGGTCGAGTTCACTAGGCGCCAACAGTTGAATAGGTGTGTAAACGTATGCGTTCATCAGCCCCGCTGAGCTTTTGTTGGAACTTAACTGTTGTCAATTTGTCAAAACGGAATGACAGACACAAGTTACACAATAGTGCTTGGAGTCAACTGTACGTTCATCAGTCTCTAACTGCTGAAATGTCTCGATAGTCAGCAGATGGGCAATTAACTCAGATCTTAGCGCCTAAGCTTTCCAACGCGCCATTAACCCTTGCCATACAGTCCCCCATCGTTTTCACTGGATTGAAAAAACGATGTTTATTATCGTTCCCCAGGTAAAGTAATCCAACACAGTCAAATAAGGAGAACGAGAAGGCCAGAGAAAAGGCCAGTAGTTGGCAATCTACTTGTCATCAAATGTTCTTAGTAAACGAAACCGTTCTGTGGGGTAGGGCGCCATCACGTTGTTAAAAAATTTGCTTGTGTTCCGCTAGAGGTAAATTGCTCAAATATTGATGATTCATCTCTTCCAGAATATTTAAATATGTATATCTTAAATAAGTTAATACATAATTTAGAATGGGGAAATAATTTGCAATGTATGGTTAATGACTTACCATTCAAGTTTTCTTAATAAATTATATTATATTATATTCTATCAGTTTCTACAGCACAAAAGACTAGCTAGCTATTTTGAAAATTCCGGGTTCTTACTGCATGACGATTTGAATTACTCCAAAAATAAGAATTTTGTGTGTTAAAAAGAACATTTTTCATAGATTTCGCTTCATCAGTCCTAATTATTCTGTCAAAAAAATCGAGAGTCGTCTCGTATCATCGTTCAAATGAATTTACAAAACTCTTTTCTGCGTATCCATTTCTTTCAGATGTTGAACCAAAGATATTGAATAAGGGTCGAAGTTGTGCTTTAACGGAATTCTGTGTATCAAGCTCTTCGAAAGTCCTCTCTGCAGAGCTACTTGTCTTAAGGATGGTATTTCTTTTATGAATTTTTGCCTTCACGGTGCCAAAAGTTTTGTAAGTTTCTATTATTCGCCGAACACTCCTCCGCGACGGTTTTTGTTTATCTCGATATCAGCAAATATTTGGCACGTTCTTGATAAAACGTGGTTACATTCACCATAATAATAAATAAATTTTAATAATCTTTGTGACTGTAATTCAGTCGTCCCGGCATAATTTTATAAATAATTGTCAAATGACAACAAATATTGAGGTTTTTGTAGTTCTCGATAGTTTTTTTTGAGAGGCGTCGCCGTCATGATTATATAACGGGGTCAATTTGAATTTATATATATATATATATATATATATATATATATATATATATATATATATATATATATATATATATATATATATATATTATTATTATTATTATTATTATTATTATTGCGTTTATTCAATTAAATTATACAATATGCAATACACAATAAGTCTATGACTTGTGCTGTGTTTTTACAAAATTTAACGGGTTCATCCAAAAAATCATTGGCAATTGTGGACCAAGTTCACTATACTTCAAATTTTGACATTCTAAATGGAAAATATTTCTTACTTTAACTTCCTCCTCTCAATTGTTCTATTGTTACCTCCATTTACCAAAGTTCTTGACATCGTTATACTTATTTTTCAACCACGGGTCAACCTTAATAGCCCATATTTTTTTCAAAAATAATAAACTATTCTATGCCGAATGACATCGCTTTGACAGTAATATATGTATGTATCATACCGATAACTCAAAAAGTAATGGGCCGATTTTGATCAAATTTGGTGAGTACCTTCCTTTTGCAAGTGGCTTGGATAAGTTCGGTACCCAAGAAAATCAGCCCAGGTTTTGCTAGAAAATTATGTGTTTTCTTTCTAAAAAAGATAATATCTCCGGAAATAACAGAGTAAGGGCAACGAAATTCGATACGCGTGTTTGTAATATAAAGACTGAACCATGTACCATAATTTGCATTTCTAAATTTAAAGAGATAAAAGTTATGGGCAGTTACCAAAAATTTGGAGTTTTCCTCAAAACATGTGTTCTGCGAACCCTTAAGTCATTGCCCTTCATTTTACTAAAATATTTACGGAAAATTCATTTCAAATAGACCCTCTCTCTGATGCTTTGGCCGTCGGTTTAGTTAAGTTGATGCTTTCGCTGTACGTTTAGTTAAGTTTATGGTTTAACGGTCTATAATTTTTGGCTAATTTCCCTAGAACAAATTCGTTAATGCATTTTTGCATTTTTTATCGAAATATGATGCATAGAACCGAAGTTGGAAGAGAGTGCAAGCATAGATGTCATATGGGGAAAAATGGAGGAAGCCTTGATAAGGGTCGCAGAAGGTGAACTAGGTCATAAGCGGAAAACAGAGAAACACTGTTAGATGACAGCAGAAATCATGGCGCTTTTCGAAGAAAGGAGAAGATGCATAAGTCAAGGATATCCAGAGAGCTATAAACACATCCAAAGACTTATTAGGTGGAAAATAAGAGCGGCAAAGAATGACTGGTTAAAGAAGCAATGCGAGGATATAGAACAACTACAAGAGATGCACGATGAATTTAACATACACAGAAGATAAAAGAGGTGTCCGGAGTTTACCGCAAGAGATACTTTTCTAATGTAGAAAACGAACATGGGGAAATTGCACAAGACGATCGGCAGCGAAGAGTTATTTGGGAGGAATATATTAACAACCTTTTCGACGATAATAGACCTGACATAGAGGTTGCGGAGGACGTAGACCTGTCTGGACCCCCTATCACCAAAGAAAAAATTGTAAGAACAATAAATACGTCAAAGGCCAAAAAGGCAGTTGCATACCTGTCAAACTACTAAAAATACTATACGACAGGGGAATTTCCGTACTGCACAGAATATTTAACAAGATATATAACATGGGGGAGTTCCCTGCCAAGTGGATTACATCACATTTTATCCCCCTGCCAAAAAAGAGTAACGCAATGAAGTGCGAGGACCATAGGCTGATCAGTCTAGTAAGCCACACGTTAAATATATTCCTCAAGATTATTTACTACACAATTTCCATAAAATGCGAAAGAGAGGTAGGGTCCACACAATTTGGATTTAGAAGGGGACTAGGTACGTGAGAGGCTAAGAATTAGTAAAATGTTACGTGTGGTCAGTGTTACTATATGGTGTGGAGGGCTGGACGCTAAATGTGAATACCATGAATAGACTTGAAACCTTTGAAATGTGGACATACAGACGTATACTAAAAGTCTCATGGACGGCCAGAAAAACAATCGAAGAGATCCTAAGAACGGTTAAAAGAGAACGTGAACTGGTGAACACCATCAAGCGCAGAAAAACAGCATATCTGGGTCACGTAATACGGAATGAAAGATACCAATTCCTACAATTAGTAATTGAAGGAAAGATCGAGGGGAAGAGAGGAGTCGGAAGTAAGAGGATGTCATGGCTCAGAAACGTGAGAGAATGGACAGGACTAAAAACTGTAGGAGACCTATTCAGCTCCATCAGAAATAGGGAAGAATGGGCACATGTGATCGCGAATATCCATTAATGGATAAGCAATAGAAGAAGAAGAAGATGCATGTTTGTAAGAAAAAAAAAACTGGACGCAGTAAGTGCGTTTTGGTAGCGAACTTTAATGAAATCCTTTAAATTTCAATAACTCAATTTGCTATTAACCTAAGGTTTGTTGGCTAGGAAACCAACTTTAAGTTTATTTTCGGAAAATTTTTGAACATTTTTAAACAATAAGTAGTTTTGATAAAATATGGTAGATTGTTTCTACTGCATAGGCTATACCAGTAATCAGATTGATGCCTGCTCGCATTTGCTATTAAAAACATTTTAATGAAAATTCACTTCCATAACGCACTTGCTGCGTTTAGACTTTTTTAAATATAAAGTATAGTACTATTCTAGGAATAATTTTTGCTTTTGAAAAAAGCAGCAGCGTATTGTATTTTCATTTCAAATAGTACGCCAAGGTCATATTTATGTGGGTGCGGCTGGTTAAATGTAAAAATGTTTTTTTTCTCCTCAAATATGTGTATATAGCCCTAATTTAGACACACCAAATTTCATAAAAATAGATAATCTAGATCTTTTTTAAATAACAAGATATGATTTTTTTGCACTCACGGAAAGCACATCTTCTTAGCAACGGCACTATGAAAATGTAATCGGGATTAATAAGAAAAAATCGCAAAAAAAAGTTTCTTAAAAATTACCTTCGGTTGGATTTCATTAATCAATTTCTTATCAAGTTACCAACTGAAAAATTGTGATAGTATTTGCAGCTGCCAATTTTAAGCATTGTTTTCTGTCAGTTATATGTAGTTTGTAATACTTTAGAGAGCTTCATATTGGAAAATAGAGAATTTATAGAAATGAATTATTATTATTATTATTATGGCAGAATTGAGCAAAAAGCTAAGAATTGATATATTAGTGATGTTGGGCTACGGTGACAGGAAGCTTTGTAAAGAAATGTGCATGTTTTTTCATGAGTCTGGCCACAAATCAATGAAGTGTATGTTTCCAGAACACCGAAAAAAATTAACGAAACTGGTAGTGTCAATGATAAGCCAAGAATAGGAAGACCAAAAACGGCAGTAGCTGGTAATAACGCATTAGATATATTGTTGTCTTTTTATTAACCCACCATGTGTCTACAAATTAAGTTACTACATTACACAGCCTTTCAGAAAAATCTGTGGTAACTTTGCTAAAAAGGAAAAGAAAGAATTTCACCCATATAAAGTACAGCTAGTACAGGAACTTGTAGTTAGCGATTTTTAGAGGCGTGTTGAATTTTGTTATATTATGGCAAATTTAATGAGAAGCCGGACTTTAGTAGAAATTATCGTTATTGGTCTCAGCAGAATCCACATTGGATGCTGGAGACTCAAACCCAACGACCACAAAAAAATTATGTATGGACGGGTATACTAGACAGTAGTAATATTGGGCGGTTATTTATTGAGGGAAATCTAACATCTGAAAAGTATTAAATTTTTTTAAGAGAAGAAATTATACCACAGTGGTTGCAGTGAGCCCAGTCAATGAAGTTTGGTTTGATAAATATGGAGCTCACAATCATTTTGGCAGACGCGTGCGGCAAAATTGGATGAAGTTTTTAGAGAAAATTGAATCAGGAGCTGTGATGCACTTAAATGAACTGCTCGCCCTCTTGACTTGACGCCATGTGGTTGTTTTCTTAGGGTCACTTGAGGAATGTTCTCTACAGAGACAGACCATTAAATCTGGAAGACCTGAAAGCTATAATTGTTGGCCAAACAAGATAGATTGTGTATTCCAGGTTAATTAGTTTAATAAATTTCTTTGAAACGCGAGTTCAATTATGTATTGATAATGGACAGCATTTTGAACATTGAGTAAGTTGACAAATATTATTGCTGTTTTATTTTAGTTTTGTTTTGTCAGTCTCTTTTAGAATTAAAGTTAATAATTAAAGCTAGTTTGCCTATCATCTGCAGTGAGTGATTTTACAGCATTTGTTATGTTGCTTATGCGTACAGGGTTGGTTTTAAGCGTGCTTCTGTTAAAAAAACATTTTTGCGATCATCTGCATAATTACATTAGTTTTTTCTCCATTTTTTTCTAATTGAACCTAATTACATTTTTATAGTGGCTTATCAAGAACTAGACGCTATTTCCGAAATCGCGAAAAAATCATATCTTGCTATTTAAAAAGAAAGATTTAGTTGCCATAGCAACGAAACTGTTTACGCTATGATAAATTGAAGATCGTCACTTTGTAGCAAAAAATATGTCGAAAAGCTTTTAAGTTTTTTTTTTTTTGAATAAGGAATATTTCTGTAAATACAAATCCATCCTATACTAACCCTATAAGTATATATATATATATATATATATATATATATATATATATATATATATATATATATATATATATATATATATATATATATATATATATATATAAATATGTGTATGTAAAATAATATATAAACTAATGTTTCCATCCCAAATATGAGTTCTGTTTCGTTTGAAGAATAGAGTAAATGTTTTCTATGAAATTTCCCTAATAAATAAATTTAAGAATATCTCAATATTCTTTGAAATATAACATACTACATAAAACCCACCGCTATCTGCTTTAGGGCCCAAGGAAAAATGATGTACCGTTATTCCCCGTCAACAACCCTTGCAGATGAAGCAGTAAAAAATAACAACAAAGACGCTATTTATAAAACCAGGGACAAGTCACTTGAAAACAGATCATTTACTACCTGCACGAGGTAAAAAAAATAATACATTTATTGGGACTTACACAAATTTTACCAAACAGTTGTCGGGCCTTACACACAAGTCCGTCTGTTTCAAAAATTGACCACGGAGGTCGCTTTTATCAGTCACTTTTATAGGGCCCGACAGTTTTAGTAACACGAACTCAAAAATACACACATGCATATAGTATGTATATCAGGACATCGTCAGAAAATTGGTTATTTATACTATTTAAGAGGTGGAGAATCCGAAAAACCACGTCTCTAAATTATCGGGACGCGTGTATGGCCCGACAAGTTGGGAAGACCCGACAAGTCACGTCCATGCATGTGGTTTGTCCTCATAATTATACGGGCACAAACACACACACACACACACACACACACACACATATATATATATATATATATATATATATATATATATATATATATATATATATATATATATATATATATAAAGCGTAAACCATTAAAAAAAAAGGTTATCCTCAAAACGTAAAAAGTCGCGATTTTAAACGTCCAAATCGGCAACATTTAGGCAAATAACCTGAAAGAAATACGGAAATGAAAGAGTGTTGTGCAAACCCTTAAGTTTCAGTTTCAACCATAATTGCCTTTTATTTTAATAAAATATATCCAGAAAATTCGCTTCAAATAGACACTTTCTCTAATGCTTTGGCCGTAGTTTTAGTTAAGTTTATGGTTTAACGGTCTATAATTTTTAGCTAATTTTCGTAGAAAAAATTCGTTAACGAGGAGACCGCGGCTTTTGAATTCCAAAAAGATTTCTTCAAATGAGCGCAAACTAGGCCACCTATAATCCATATCCGGGTTTACTTTCTGTTTACATATATACAGGGTGACGCATATCTACGGTAAAGCTCAATATAATTGTTATTATGCAAGATACGAGAAAAAATTGTATACGTTACTTATGGGGTGTCTTGAACTGCAACTTACAAAATTATTTTGAAAATTACAGGCTGGCCCATAAGTCTTCGGTGATACCTAATTTTTTTTTGAACATTCCTTATTGCATTTTTGCATTTTTCATTAAAATATTATGCATGTTTGTAAAAAAAATCGAGACGCAGTAAGTGCGTTGTGGTAGCAAATTTTCATTAAATGCTTTAAAATTCAATATCCCAATTTGCTATTAACCCAAGGTAGGTAAATACATTTAACATTTAAAGTTTATTTTCGGAAAATTTTTGTACATTTTCAAACAAGTTATTTTGACAAATCTTTATACATTGTTTCTACTATATAGGTTATACCGGTGACCAAACCGATGCCTGCTTGCATTAAAGAGACATATTTGCTATTAAAAACATTTTTACAAAAATTCACTTCCATAACGCACTTGCTGCGTCCAGACCATTTTAAGTTTGATTAAACACTAATTATGTATACATTTTATAAAAATTGATCATACTGGGTGTGAGGATTCTTTTAAAAGTCAGTATATTTACAAATACCAGAGCTCACTTTAAATTGACAGGTTTACTAACTCGAGTTTTTGAGACATCGTGAAATGTATGATATTTATATATTTATATTTACTTTTTCACCACAAACTTTTTATTATTTTTGTTTCAACTTTTATTAACCGTTTAGAAAACAGCTTTTTGATGAAAACAAATTCTTAAGGAAATTCGCTACCATAGCGCATTTGTTGAGCCTGAATTTTTTTAAAATTATAATTATAGCACTCACAATTTACATTTTAAGATATCTTAAAACGTAAAAGAATGTACAATTTTATTTTTGGTAACACCAGCTGCAATGTAATTTAGTTTACGAGATATAGAATCTAAGATAGTATTTGTGAACATGTATGATATTTCACTACTGAAATTTGCCATAAACACGTGATGGCTATTGTTATCGCTCCGGTATTGTCTTGTACTACGGATAATGGGACAAATTATGAAATAGGCTGTGATATAAATTGCAATTAAATACACTAGCTTTGAGTTAATGAGGTAGCACTTGGGTGTAACGAGGTGTTGTATCTAGATAAAACAATGTTGATCTGGATTGTGTAAAATATCTTGGACGCACTAACTTACCTTGGGCGACCACACCTTATCTTATACCCTATACGGACCGTACATACTAAATGTGCTTACTCTGTGTCGCAGTGATACAGAAAACGGTACGTACTTTGCACGATTATAATTAAACCATTCTTGTTTTGGCTGTTACATTCCTTCCACAAGTGTAGAGGAATAATGAATGTTAAAAGGAACTATGTAAAGTCAAAGTGGCAAGTCTTTAAATTTACTTAAAGGCAGTTGAAATATGCTACATTGTGATACCAGTGTCAATAATAAAGAAACGTCCCTATCACGTTAGTCATTAACTCGAATACAAGAAAAGTGAAAGGTAACAATGAAGCAAATCGTTGTAATAACCATTTATCTTAAAACCAGAAAAATCAAATTTGAAAGATCATAAGAAACGTAAAATCTTCCACCTATAGTTAATAAATTGGATGAGCTGTTGTTTATGAACACACATCTTCCATTTCTCGCAGAGGATCTTGTCTTATCGGCAGCATTGATTTATTCCGAAGCGTTCAGTGGTTAGAGACCTACTAAGTTGCGTGGATTGGTCAACCCGGTCAATAGATAGAAAATATCGAGTTGATGTCTATTTACTTATCCAAGATGTTTGATCGCGTTCCACATAATTGCCTCTTGTTTAAACTGGCAAACTATGGGATTCGTGGCTTTATACTTATCCCCGCATGGTTCCGTTCTTGGACCTCTAATGTTTCCAATATACACTTCAGACTTATCTCCTCACACGTTCCGAAAATAAGGGTGCGCCCTCTATGCACACGACTTTCAAAATTCATCTAAATCTCAGTAAATGTTGTGTTCTACATTTTGGATCAAATAATCTTAATGTGCAATATTCCACTTTTACAGCAGCCTGTAAGGACAGACATTTGGGGGTGATCATATAATCTGATATTGCATGGTCAGCTCATGTGACCCATAGGACATCAGAAGCCAATAGTCCGTTATACTTAATGTTTCGTATGTTTTCAGTTTAAACATTTGTCAAACTGTACACTGCATATGTTCCTCCTATCCTAGATTATACAGATACAATTATTGTCTGGCGTCCGTTATTGGAGAGCAGACTCCTTATGGTGTAAGGCGGACTAGCTAAGATGAAAGACTGGGGATATCTAGTTTGATTGGGTTTTTGGAAAGATGTGATAGACACACTGGTGTAAAGCGGTGAGGAGATAAATTGCCACAGAATAAAATGTCAACGCAAAGCAGAGTTTATTTTTTGCTGTTAATTTTTGCAACAAATGTTAAAATCATAGCATTTTTTAATGGAGAATGAAGAGGTCTTTCAAATAACACAAGCTAACACAAGCCCTTATTTCCTATTTAAAAATTTGGAGATCGCAACTGTGACTCGAAGGGGGTACCAAATTTCATCGAAATAAGTTAATTATTTTAAATTGGCGGTTGGATGCACACACACACACACACATGTATATATATATACATATATATATATATATATATATATATATATATATATATATATATATATATATATATATATATATATATACATATATATATATATATATATATATATATATATATATATATATATATATATATATAAACATATAGACATTGAAACTGACCCCGAAAATGTTTTCTAGGGGCCCAAATTCGGGCTTATTTGGAAAAATTTTGCAAAGTCTCACCATCGACACCTCTCTATAAGCAACTTTTTTAAAATAAAAATTCGCTAAAAATAATATTGCAAGTGGCTTGGATAAGTTTGTTAGCCAGGAGAATCCGCCTACTTTTCCCCGGAAAATTTTTATATCTCCGGTAATAACAAAGCTATGTCAACCAAATTTGGTACGCGGATGCATATCATAAAAATAAACTATGTACCAAAATTTACATCTCTAATTTGAAAGACAAAAGAGTTATAGGCATTTAAAGAAAAAAATGTTGGGATTTTCTCCTTATATCGTCAAAGTCCTGATTTATAACGTCAAAATTGGCAACATATAGGCAAAGAACCTGTAATGAATACGTGTTACGTAGAGAAAATGTTACAAGAAAAGTGTTTTACAAACACTTAAGTTCCAGCTTCAACCGCCACTGTCCTTAATTTCGCTTAGAAAAGCATTTCCAGAAAACTAATTTCACATAGACCCTATCTCTGACACTTTGGCAGTAGCTTTAGTTATAGAGCGCTTATCGTTTAATGGTCTATAATTTTTAGCGAATTTCCGTAGAAGAAAGAGGAATAGCGCCACTTTAACACTTCTTCAAATGAGCGCAAACTAGGCCCACTAGAACCCACATCCGAGGTTAGTTTCAGTCTTTATCTGTTTTCATATATACAGGGTGATGCCTTTCTACGGTGAAGCTCAATATATCCGTTATTATACAAGACATTAGAAAAAATTATATACGTTAATTATAAGGTGGCTTGAGTTGCATCTTATAAAATTATTTTCACAATCACAGATGGCCCATAAGTCGTTGGTGATACAAATTTTCTTTTTTTCAATCGAACACTCCGTATATTATTGCATTTTTGCAGTATCCATCGAAATATAACGTTTGTAAGAAGGAACATTCTGGACGCAGCAAGTGGCTTATGGTAGCAAGTTTTCATTAAATGCTTCAAATTTTTGTAACTCAATTTGCTATTAGGCTAAGGCTGGTTGGTCAGGAAACCAGTTTTTGCGGAAATTTTTTCAAACAATACATTATTTTGATAAAATGTGGTACACTGTCTCTACTATCTAGGTTATACTGGTAACCAAATTTGATGCCTGCTTTCCTTAAAAAAGACCTATTTGCTATTAAAAACATTTTAATGAAAATTCACTACCATAATGCACTTGCTGCGTCCAGATTTTTTTATCAATATGCACATCGATTGAGATACTAATTGAATTTATTCCATGTGGCTGTTCCACACTATATTAAAACAGATTGTACGACATAGGTACTGCTATATAAAAAATTGTTTTAATATTAGCTCAGCAAAACTCTGCATAAAAGCATGAAAATTTTGGCTACAATTTTATTAAAAATAATGACAAATAGTGCCACAATGTTATCAGTTTTCATTACGATAAAAAAATCACAGCTAACGACACCACGTAATACATAAATATGCGTGGTGTTTTGGCATTTGATTAGAATTCGAAAGGTTTACAAGTCACATCAGGTTCCGATTCATATAGAATGCAATCCTGGAAGGAATTTAAATAAGTGTGACATGAATATCAAAATTGAATTCAGTTATGTTGCCGTTTCATTCAAAAGGACAATGGACCATTGAACGACGAATGAGCTACTGGAACTGAAAACGTGTATTGAACAATGATATTAGCGAATTTATGAGGCAAGGTCGTTGTGTAAGAAAGGTTAATCAACTGACTGATGTGCAAAATTGGATTCTTGTAACTTTGGTTTGCTGTTTTAATTATTATAATTAGCAATAGATTCAATGAGTGAATATTGGAACCTGTGATGAGCACTGATACGTACATTTTTGAGAACCCAATCCATCACAATACAGTTTTAGACCTGACGATCACTTCGCTAACAAATCACAGTCTTGCTTACTTTCTCATAAGATATACACCAGCCCTAGACCCATTACAATAAACAACCAAGTTATTCAAAGTAATGAGTCCTTTTCACTTGTTGGCATTTCTGTGGATCGAAATCTCAATTAGCACCAACATGTCACATCAATTGCAGAAGCGGCTGCTAAAAAAAATTAGGTTTCCTTTTCCAGGCTCGCAAATACTTTTCACCACCTAATCTCTATACCTTATATACTTCACAAATAAGACCAAACCTCAAATACTGCTCCCACATCTGGGGTGCTGCTGCCGCTTCTACACTCGCTATCCTGGACTCCATTCAGAAGAGAGCTATACGTCTCATCGGTGACCCTACCCTCACCCAAAGGCTGCCATCCCTTGCCCACCGACGTGCCGTTGGTGACGTCTCTCTCTTTTATAGATATCTGCACTGGCACTGTTCAGAGGAGCTTTCTTCCATAGTTCCTCCACCTGCTGCCCCCAACAGATCTACCAGGGGAATAGAGCGAATGCACCCTTTTACTGTCCAGGTCACCAGACACAGAACAGCTTGTTATGCCCGCTCTTTTGTCCCGAGGACTTCTAAGTTGTGGCATTCCTTGCCGGCACATGTTTTTCCTTCTCCCCCGAACCTCCAAACCTTTAAGTCCAGAATTGACAAGTTGCCTCTTTCCTCCTTGTAGACACCCACACGATAGTGTTTAGGCTGCAAGCCCTCGTGGTGTGTTGTTGAAATAATAAAAAAAGTTAGCGTCATCAAAGGGATGAGTAAACTAGTTTTGACCTGACTTGACGATCCTCTAAAAACTGTTTTGTGATTAATTGGGTTCTCCTTCGAAAAAAATCCATATATCCGAAAATTAAAAAGCTATTGTAACCAAATTTGGTACGCTGGTTTCTGCCATAAAGAGTATCTTTGTTCCAAAATTCAGATCTCTAGGTGAAAAGACAAAGAAATTACAAGCCTCTGATAAAAAAAGTTCCTGACGCAGCAAGTGCGTTATGGTAGTGTATTTTCATTAAATGCTCCAAATTTGAATAACTCAATTTTCTATAAACTTAGACAGCTGAAGTTTGGTATGTAGTAAGGTCTTTCCCAAGGCAACATATCCACCAAATGTCATTAAAATAGCTTTTCAACTATCGGAGATTTTTTTAAAAATAAAACTAAAAATTTTGCCGGAAAACCTTGTGCGATCTTGCTGGCTAACAAACTCGTTTAAGCTATTAATAAAAGAAAGGTACTTGCCGAGTTTCATCCAAATCGGTTAATTACTTTTTGAGTTATCGGTTGGACACACACACACACACACACACACACACACACTTACCCCCCACTTTGAGAATCAGAACAACCTGACAGTTCCGATGCATTCTATCACGGAGTCCGGCCGCCCGGTAACTGCTACTTCGGAAGAAAAGACGCTGGATGTGTTGCTTGCTGTACAAGAAACTCTTAAAACTTCCGCATTAGAACTTGCTAGAACGAACGAGATCTCCAGCGGATTTAGATCGGGAAAGTATTTTCCCTATAAGGTTCATAACCTGTAGAAATTTTTGCAACATGTTTTGATAAAAAGATCGAATTTTTGAACAGGTAATTCAGACTATGCAAGAAAATGGAGATTTTTTAAACTACGTTGTTTTTTCTGAAGCTGCCTTTTGCCTTAATGGTAGTCTAAACAGACACAATTGTCGATATTGGTCTGACAGTAACCCCCATTGGAGGGAATACCTTAATATGACATTTCCTAACCGATTGATAAATGTAAGGCTAGATGTATTCTTGGCACAATTAGAACCGTAGACCGATTTCGCTCTAATTAGAGCTCTTTAGTACGGCATACTAATTGTAGTGAAAATACACCTATAAAGTAGTACGGCTATGGGCCAGCTTTCCAACACTAAGTGAGTGGTAGTCACGAAGCAACGTGCCGCCACCCAGTTGCGGAACAGGTAGTATGTTGTCACGCCAGCTCCAAATAACACAAAGTGTTAAAAAAATAGAGACTGTATACAACCAACTAACAATTTAATAAATTGTCAGCCCTGGCCCATTTTTACCCTAATATAGGGACAAAGTATGTACACATATAAAGTAAAACGGCTATGGTAGCCAGCCTTCCAACACTAAGTGAGTGGTAGACACGAAGCAACGTGCCGCCACCTAGTTGCGGAACCAAGTAGTATGTTGTCACGCCTGCTTCAAATAACACAACCTGTTAAAAAATAGAGACTGTATACAACCAGCTAACAATTTAGTAAATTGTCAAAACGGCTATGGTACCATAGCCGTTTTACTTTATAGGTGTATTTTCGCTACAATTGGTATGCCGCACTGAAGAGCTTTAATTAGAGCGAAACCGGTCTACGGTTCCAATTGTGGCGAGAATACATCCAGCCTTACATACTTTGTCCCTATATTAGGGTAGGAATAGGCCATGGCTGGCAATTTATTAAATTGTTAGTTGGCTGTATACAGTATATTTTGTGTTATTTGGAGCTGGCGCGACAACATACTACTTGGTTCCGCAACTACGTTGCTTCATGTCTACCACTCACTTAGCGATTGATAGGTAAAAGAGGAACCATTGAGTGGCCAGCTAAGTCTTCAGCTTTGTCGGCACTCGATTTTTCTTTGTAATCATATAAAAAGCGTTGTGATAGCCCAACGAATCATTGCAGAACTCGAGCTTTACTATTGTCAAGAAGTTCCAGGGCTTTAATTTAAGCACCTTCGTCAATAAAGTAAGATATTACAATTTTTCCAATAAATTTCATAAAAGCCGATTTTGTTCCGTTCTTGTCAAAGTAACTAAAAAATATTGAATACCATTAAAAAGTACGCTGAATACGCTTTCCAAAAACGTGTCGTACTACCCATGTTGCTATTTAAAAATTTAAAGGGTTGTCACCCTTCAAAAAGGAGGTGCTTCAAAAAATGCCGATAATACCACAAAATAGTAACAAATGATCTGTTATACAACCCTACATATTTCGATGCCTTTCTCGCATTACAAGTCATGGCCTTATTGCGCTACTTGTATGTAAACATTTTAGAACATTTTAGAACTTTGAAACTGACGCCGTCGTGGCGCAGGTGGCTAGGTGCCAGCCTGCAAAGCGAGAGGTCCCGGGTTCAATTCCCGGGCGAGCCAAGTTGACTTTGTCTGGAAAATTTTAAAAAAATATTAAATGATGGGAAAGAAGGTGCTAATGGCCTGAGATGCCGCAGCCAATAATATTTAAAAAAAACATTGAAACTGATACCGAATCAGCTTCTAGGGCTTCTAGCGTACGCTCAGTTCAAAAAATGTTTTCAAAACTCAAAAGAGGCGATCTGGTCAAGGGGTAGATTTTTTCTACGAAAATTCTCTGAAGGACCTACAAATATGATCGCTATAAAGTGCAATTATCGAGTTCGATGATAAGCTATAACTTTCTGATAAATCGAAGCAAGGCCGTGGCAAACGAACCTATCTTCCTTAAGGCACTTGGTTGCTCGTAGTAAATAATTGTGTTTTTAAGACCTCGAGATGAGCTTAAACACAATTAGTATTATACACGCTTTAACAAAGTACAACAAAACGTTATAATAATCTTCTTGCAGAAGCTCATGTCTACCAGAACCGCGAAGTTATGCACCTTGCATGTCGAATCGATCTCCCGAAGCTCATTCCCATTTATATAGAGTTAATGAAGTGAGAGAGAAAATAGTTTAGTAGCATTACAGACAAGTTTCCAAATAGGTCGATCTGATGCTAGAATTTCTAATAAAACTAAAAAATCACGTGATATATTTCTTTACGCTAATGACATTTTTAACACTACTTTAGACACCTACGCGTACTCGCAGGCGTCTTTACACGACACCAGTGTCTGCAGTTCCAAAAAAAGACGAAGTAAAAGCAAGAAATGTTAGCGCACTCGGTGCTTCTTTTGTATTGTTATCACATCAGATGTACAGACACACACGCCTGTCGGGCTTTACATACTTAATAAATATCTGAGAGAGGCAATAATACATGCAAGGAAACAAGAACATAAACATGACACCTACAATGTCACCGGTAAATACTAACTAGTGTAGATTTTCACATACTGGTCTACTGGATGCGCATTGTTGCATGGTGCATGACAAACAATGTAATAACATTATTTCAAAAACCACCTGGAGTGTTCCCGGCAATATGAGATAATGGCGAAACAAATAAGTAGCTTTTGAAAGCATGCCGAGAATGTCTGGTAACTTCACGGTATGCATTTATCTACGTTTACATGAAACAGTAAATTGTGATGAGGGTATGTAGGTGTAATCAAAGAATCCTAGGCAACAGTGTGGAAAATTGTATTTAAATAAAACAACATGCCGTTTTCCCTCTTTTGTGTCCATAGTAAACTTAATAAATGCTTTAAATTTATATAGAGGACAAAAACAATGGATTAAAATAATTATTTCATACTGCGTATGTATAGCTTGAAGGTAACGAATTTAACTTAGTTCTATTGAGTTCGTTCTAACTACAAATAAAATTAACTTGGCATTAAATACACAAATTATCAAAATAAACACAGGACAAGATACATTTCCTAACCGAAAACGTACTACTAGAGAGGTCGCGATGAGGAGAAATTTTTTCAAATAAGTCCGAATTAGAAACCCCACTTAGGGTTCATTAAAATTTCTCTGTCTCTCTTATATATATATATATATATATATATATATATATATATATATATATATATATATATATATATATATATATATATATATATAGGGATATAAGGTGGCGCATTGAAAACGAAACAGACCAATTTGCGTCCAGATAATTTTTTTTAAGAAACTCTGAAATACGTCAGTTTTAATATTGAGGGGGACAAATTTTAAAATAAAACTCAACATTGTCACATCAACCGCTTAAAGGTGGTGATAACAACCCTTATATTTCAAATAGAGAAAATGGGTCGAGTGTCACATCATTTGAAAGCTCTTTCTTTTCTGAACTCAGCACACAAATTTTTTTGGAAGTTTTATCAACTCGTTTAAAAATTATTCACAGTTGAAGATGCAAAAACGCATTTCACTCATTCCGATAAAAAATGTGCTGATAGTTAATGTTTTGTTGGTTTGTAAACAAAAAACTGAATATCAGAACATTTCTTACCGGAATGAGAGAAATACGGTTTATTATTTCAGTTTATATGTCGGTTTGATACTTGATAGTACTACCGAAAATTCATTTCACAATGGTGTATTCTGTAGAAGAAAGAGTTGAAATAATTACACTTTTTTTCAAAAACGATGACTGTGCCAACCGTACCGCAAATTTGTTTAATGAACGACATCCGAACAGAGATGTTAACAGAAAATACATTTTGGAGTTAGTTGCAAAGTTTCGACAAAGTGGTTCAGTAGCCAACAAAAAACGGGATTCTGAACGTGAATTTCCGGTTAGAAATGAGACTACTGAGATTGAAGTTTTAGGAAAAATTGCTGCAGACCCAACTTTTGGCACGAGAAAACTGGCCACTGTTTCAAACATCAAAAGTAGAACTATTCAGCGAATATTAAAGGATCATAAATTTCACCCGTATAAAATTCATCTTGTACAACAACTGAATGAAGATGATTTTGATCGGCGGCTGGAGTTTTGTGAAGTTATGACTGCACGAATAGCTGATAACGGGAACTTTCTGTTCAATATCTGTTTTTCAGACGAGTGAACGTTTTTATTAAACTCTACAGTCAATCGTCATAATTGTCGTTATTGGGCAGATAATAATCCAAAAAAATTTCACGAAGTCCACGCTCAAACTCCACAGAAATTGAATGTCTGGACTGGCATTTTTGGAGGCCGTTTAATCGGACCAATTTTTCTTGATGGCAATTTGAGTGGCGAAACGTATTTGGAGTTACTAGAAGATATAGTTTACCATCTACTAATTGACATTGTTGAAAATGATGATCGCTATCAAGAAAATCAATTAGCGTTTCAACAAGATGGAGCTTCTTCGCATTTTTCCCAACGTGTTAGCGAGTTTTTGAATAGAGAGTTTCCAGAGCAATGGATTGGGCGTAGAGGTGCTATTAAGTGGCCCCCAAGATCACCGGATTTAACTCCTTTAGACTTATTTCTATAGGGCCATTTAAAGAGTAGAATTTTCGCAACAGAACCTGAGTCTCTGGAAGAATTACGACGACGCGTTGTTGAAGAATGCCGTCTAATAACTCCACAAATGCTCCAGAATGTCAGAGCTCGTTTTGAGCAAAAAATGTACTTTTGTATGGAAGCTGGTGGTCAACAATTTGAACACTTAACTGAATAAACATTTTTGAACGTTTGGTTTTGTTTTTAGTTTTTTTTAACGAAAAATTGACTAATTAGTGCATTTCTTATAACAATGAATGAAATACGTTCTTGCAACTCCAACTGTGAATAATTTTTAAACGAGTTGGTAAAACTTCTTAGTGTGCTGAATTCAGAAAATATAGAGCTTTCAAATGATGTAACACTCGACCCATGTTCCCTATTTAAAATATAAGTGTTGTTATAACCACCCTTAAGGGGTTGATGTGACAAAGTTGAGTTTTATGTCAAAACATGCCCCCTTAATATTAAAATTGACGTGTTTCAGCGTTTCTTAAAAAAAATTTCTCTGGACGCAAATCGGTCTGTTTCGTTTTCAATGCGCCACCCTGTATATATATATATATATATATATATATATATATATATATATATATATATACAGTGTGTCCACGGATTGAGTGTGGGTAAGGTATAAGTGACAAAAAAATTTCGAATTAAATTATGATATTCTGGGAATCGCTCCTGCTTTATCTTAAACTCAGATGTTGAGAAAATGAACAAAATCAATTAAGATACAGGGTGGTTTATAACGGATGTAATGATATGCATTAAGAGTAAACTACCTTTGTTTATGAAGATATCGCAAAAAGTTATTAACAAAAATTGTTTAGAATGAAAAATTTATGACAGGCTCTCAATTTTCAAGCAGATCAGCCTACTATGGATTTTTTTTACCTGCGACTTATTGAAATGACGTTCGACGGCTTCTATGATTAGGTGTCCTTAAAAAAATACTTGAAACTGTATTGAAAAATGTCTTTACCATAATTAAACTTGGGGTAGGTTTGCTTTCATCTCACCCAATAAAAAAGTAAAGTAAACGCACAATTGGACATTCGAAGCAATAATTGGCGAGTTGCATGGCTACTTGAGCTCTGCCTTCTTGTTCGTTTCCCGGGATACTACTTATTTGGAAAATTGAAACGTCAATTTTATTTGTCAAGAACGGAAAGCTTCTGTATTTAAAAATATTAACAACAGAACAAAAAGTGTTTATTGTGTAGTGCTATGGTTTGGGTGAAGAACATTATTATCAGGGAGTGAAAATTCCTTGAACACTGGCCTCGGTTTTCGCTACTGGTGTAAAAAAAGTTGTTATAAAATTTATGCATTCTGGGAATATTTTAAATGTTAAGAAGATAAAATCCTACCTAAATGAAGAAGACAATGCTGCAGATGCATTGGCTATGGATTTTGTTAGGCGTTTTCCGAAATTATCATTAAGAAGAAGGGCATTAGAAATTGGCAATATTAGCAAATTGCATTTGCAACAAATTTATCGTACCAACAAGGTGAAACCTTTCAAAGCAAAACTTATACACACTTTGGAAGGAAATGACGAGTCAAAACGATTAGATTTTTGTTTATGGTACGGTGAGCAATATCTACAATATCACAATTTTGGCCTAAGTATTATTTTTTCGGACGAATCCACTTTCACCAATGGGGTGGTAAATTTACAAATTGCAGAAGACAATGCCATAAAAAAGTAATTGTGTGGTGTCTGTTTCTTACACTGAGATTTTTTTTTGAGCAGAATATGAACCAGTACAGTTATCTGGAAATGCTGGAAAATATTCTTCGAGACCATTTTCATAACATGTCACTAGAAGATAGACAAACAGCATACTTTCAACATGACGGCCACCCAGCACATGCAACAGGAATCGTTCGAGAATGATTATATCGTGAATTTCCTGGGCGGTGGATTGGTCGATATGGGCCAATAGCTTGGCCTCCCAGAAGTCCCGATCTTACCTTAATGGACTTTTATTTATGGGGCTATCTCAAACAGAAAGTCTACGCGGCTCCATTAAACAACGATCTTGATTTGTAGAAACTGAGGTTGGGAGAGGCAATTGACGGTATTCCAGTTCAATTTATTCAAAATGCCTACAAAGCATTTACTAAACGGGCTGAGTTATGTGTATCGGCTGGTGGCAGCATATTTGAATAATTTCTTTATTTTTCGTTGTTCGTTTTGATTTTTGTTAGCAATAAGCGTTTTGTATTTTACTAATAAATTATTATTTAACATTGCATGGTTACTTACTTTCCGCACCTGCGTTTAGAAAACCACAGGTAAAAAGCTCCATGTTGATAGGGAAAAAATGTTAATAATTTACTTGAAAATTCAAAGTAGGCTGATCTGGCTGAAAATTGAAAGCCTGTCATAAATTTTAATTCTAAACGGTATCTTTATAAACTAAGGTAGTTTACTCTCAACACATTTAATTAAATCAGTTCTAAACCACCCGGTATATTAATTGATTTTGTTCATTTCCTCAACATCTTAGTTTAAGACAAAGCAGGAGCGATTCCCAGAATATCATAATCTAATTCAAAAATTTTTTGTCACTTATACCTTACCCACACTCAATCCGTGGACACACTATATATATATATATATATATATATATATATATATATATATATATATATATATATATATATATATATATATATATATATATATATATATATATATATATATATAAAAGGTGTTTTATAACTTTCCTGACAAAATAAAGGAGGTGTATTCTCACCCAATTTTAAGACGAAAATATGAAATAATAATTATGTTAGTAAATTAATTAAAGAATTTGAAAAATGCACTCGCATGAACAAAAGTCATATAAATTGCTAAAAATATCCTCCATGAGCTAGTAAGCAGCCATCTACTTCGTAGAATTTTTTTTACGAAAATTCGCCAAAAAAAAAGGTTACTAAAGACACTGGGACAAAAATGTGTTATCGTTTGCTGCAATTGGTAAAACAAATCAACCGGTAAAGACTTATAAAGAAAAACATGAAAAATAAGGATATATTCATATTTCTATCTCATTCGGTATAAATAAGTTAGCCCACCTTGCTTGCGTTATTATTGTTTATTCATGCCTATTATAAATAAACTAGTTATTTACTTTAAATTTGATATATGTGGCAGTCATTTGTATAATTGTGCATATTCACAGGATCATATTTTGTTTAGTGTTAGCAATTTGTAATATAGACCTATAATCTAATTATAATACTCATTACGATTCAGCTCTAACATTTACATATTTAAATCTCTCCAATTGTTAGCATATTTTATAGAATAGTTAATTAATGCAAATTACATGGTCGATTCACTTTATAAATAGAACTTGAACTAATATTATACTAGTTGTAATTTGAAAGCATAACCACAAATAATTATTATACATTTTGTATAGTGCGAACATATTTGGTTAGCTAGTTAGATACATGTTTCGTTTGCAATTTGTGCTACGAAATTGCTTGTCACCGTTTTTTTAAAAGTACGACCGCTAAAACAACCAAATTATGGGGGAAAATGAAATAAAATCTACCTAGCCATGAAACAAACTCACTATCATGACAATTATTCACTGTTACGTTGCTGTAACTTTTAGTGAGTATCTTTTAAGTTGTATCTAGACTAATTCATCTTGGTGGCTTGGGAGTGTGACGTTTTATACGTTTTTATTTACTTTCTATTATTATATTAGTAAATTTTCGTTGAAAAAAATCACTCATGTGGAGATCTCGACTTATGAATTTTGAAAAAATTTCTTCAAATGAGCGCAGACAACTAGGCCCCCGAAAACACATATCCTGAGTTTCAATTTTTATTGACCTAATCTAGCATACTTTGTAGATCATGATCTGCTAAAATTACTGTATCATCTGCATACAGTATATTGTTATTGGGGATTCCATTTACTCTAATTCCAAGGCGACTATCTGAGATTAACTCGAAGAATACTCTTTCCACGTACTGGTTGAACAACATTGGGAATAGGATACACCCCTGGCGAACTGCTTTTTTAATTTCAAATTTCAGCCCCAAATCTCCAAGGTATGTTATCAGAAGATTATGCGTAACGTTGCCAGATGCCTTCTCATAGTCCATAAAGAAGACAAGACACCAATATAGTGGAAGAAATAGTGTTACAGAATCGATGAATCACAGTTTCCATTATTGACCATGGAACACGAATCCGCGAAGCAGCATTTTTGACAATTTTGCATGAGGATTTAAAAAGAATAGATTGCTCGCGTATAACTCAGTGGATAATAGCGGCATCCCTGGTTGTGTACCGGTTGTAGGGTACCACAGCAGCTTACACGTACACACAGTATCGCAAGAAGCAAGCTGTGTAAAAGAACAACTGGTATTAACCAGGGGAGTAGTTGTTTCTTTCGCTAAGTTTCTTTCCACAACTTCCATCTTCGTGTACTGTGTGCACGGGAAAGGTGCTTTCACCGTCAAAAAACCAGAGATGGCACTTTACGCTATTTTCCACTGCAATATACGACTGCACCTGCCTTAAGGCCGACTTGTTGGAGCGCACGTGTGGCATACTGAGGAATCCAAAGGAGGACAAAACCGGTTTGTGTCTCCGGCTACACATCTTACTGTAAGTTCCAGCAGGACTTAAGTGGTGGTGGCTAGCAAGTGATGTGATTCAATGTATGTCGTGGTGTAAGCCAGGGGGGTAGTTGCTTTCACTCACTAGTTTTTTTCCCATAGCTTCCTTTTTGTTGTACTGTGTGTACGTGGAAGCTGCTGTGGTAGCCTGGAACCATCACAAAATTAGGGATGGTTCCAGGTATACAGGGTGCACCAAGTATCCTTCTATGGATGGGTATCTTTTTTATTTGAAGAGCTACAAGGTTGGTTAAAATAGAGAAAAGTTGCCTATTAAAATGCCCTTTAAAAATTGAAAAAAAGTCAGCGATGCTCAAAATATTTGAAAAAAAAAAACCGAAAACCTACCAAAACTAAGAATCATTATAACTTCGCTATTCCTGGGAATTTTGAAAAAATTTCTATATGTAAACATACATATTTATTTACATTTTTATCCAATTTTTTTTCGCCTACTAGATTTACAGTTACAACCACCATCTTTTGGTTTTCTTATGGCCGCCATATTGTAATTTTACATGGTTAGATTAAAATAAATTAAGAAATTCAACAGTGTATCAAACGTACTGTTTTAGTTAAGAACCGACCCATAAAAACATCTTTTTAATTTTTGTCAATCAAATTGACGTGATAGTAGGTATAAACAATTCAATAAACAGTAAACAAAAACCACGAAATAAAAAACAATAAAATCAATTAAATAAACAGCAATAAAAACAATTAAATAAGCAACAAACGTAAACAATTAAATATAACATTAATACAAACACTCAAACTGTACCATCATTTTGTAAACAGCTGTTGCAACTGCTGGGGATACTACAATTATTTCTCTACGAACTGTCCCTTCAAATTCCTCAATACTATCGTAATTTCGATTGTAGATCCTAGCATTCAAATAACCCACATAGGAAAAAGTCAAGGGCTGTAAGATCTGATGTTTTCGCTGGCCACAGCACTGTTCCGCTATTTTCTATCCCCCTCCCCGGAATTTTTCGGTCCAGATATGCCCTTACAATCCGGGTGTTGTGGGCAGGAGCACTATCTTGCTGAAACCATCTGATTTTTCGTAATTTCGACAATGGAAACTGCTCTAATGCATTTTGTATTTAATTTTGAAGACTATTCAAGTATCTGTGCTACTATTGTAATTTCGATTGTAGATCCTAGCATTCAAATAACCCTCATAGGAAAAGTCAATGGCTGTAAGATCTGATGATGTCGCTGGCCATAGCACTGTTCCGTTATTTTCCATCCAGCTCCCCGGAATTTTTTGGTCCAGATATGCCCTTACAATCCGGGTGTTGTGGGCAGGAGCACTATCTTGCTGAAACCATCTGATTTTTCGTAATTGCGACAATGGAAACTGCTCTAATGCATCTTGTATTTAATTTTGAAGAATATTCAAGTATCTCTCACCGTTAAATTTTCGTTATAAATAATTTGCCCAACCACTTGATCATCAAAAAGATCACATCATACATTAAATCCATCTTTTATTTCTGGTCGAATTTGTTGCATTAAATGTGGATTTTTCTGACTCCATAATACCTCGTTGTATCTATTAAGAATACCACAATTCGAAAATTTAGATTCGCTTGTCCAAAGGATTGTGCGTGGAAAATTTTCATCATTTTGTCTTTCATTTAAAAACCACGTATAAAAAGGTTAGCGTCAAATAGGGCCTTGATCGTCATTTAATGTGTGACCACATCTCTTGTAGTACGGTTTGTATTTCTTTTTGTGGAAAACGCGAATTGTCGTTGCACTTGTACCAGAAACTACAGATAGCTCCCGTGATGCCGCAAGATTATTTACTTCTAACGCTGCCAGAACATTTATTTGAGTCATCTCGTTAATGCCTTTTGTTTTATTTGCCTTAGAAAATACGTTGTGCTCGTAAATATATTGTGCAATGTTTTGAAATTGCAAAAAATGGTGTTGCTTTCTTTCGGGATAATTGTGCAGATATTTTTCTGCACTTTTTAATGCATTACGACTACAAGACCACAAGCTGTGTAGATACAAAATATATCATAGCTTTCGTTTGCACTGCCACTTGCCATAATCTTGTCATTATTGAAATAAAACAATACGTCAAGCACGACAAAACCTTAAATGTCACCTCATAACGTAACAGTCATCTAATAAAAAACGTTTTAATTGATAAAAATTGAAAATATGTTTTAATGAGTTTGTTCTTAACAAAGGTAGTAAGTTTGATACATCTTTGGATTCCTTTTTTTTTTCTATCTAAACATCTTAAATTCCAATATGGTGACCAGAAGAAAAACGCGGAAAATGGTAACTCAAAATCTAGTAGGCGAAAAAAATCATAAATTGGATGAAGATGTGGATCAATGTGGCACTTACTTTTTAGTGAATTTTTATTAAAAAAAATTCACTATTAGAGAGGTATCGATGGTGAGACTTTGCAAAAATTTTTTAAAATGAGCGCGATTTAGGACCCCTAGAACCCATATCCGAGGTCAATTTCAATTTTTATATATATATATATATATATATATATATATATATATATATATATATATATATATATATATATATATATATATATATATATATATATGTATGTATGTGTGTGTATCCGTCTGATAACTCAAAAAATAATCAACCGATTTCAATGAAACTCGGCAAGTGCCTTTCTTTTATCAATGGCTTGGATGAGTTCGTTAGGCAGGAAAATCGGACGGGTTTTTCCGGGAAAATTGAGTTTTCTTTCAAAAAAATTTTTTTCTCCAAAGATAACACAGCTGTTTTAATGAAATTTACTACATATATTGCCTTGGGAGAGGACTTACTAAGTACCAAAATTCAACTTTATCAGTTTACAGAAAATTGAGTTATTCAAATTTTAAATTTTCCTTCGAAACAATTTTTTTTCTCCAAAAATTACAGTGATTTTAATGAAATTTGGTGGATATATTATCCTAGGAAATACCTTACTACCTACCAAAATGAAACTTTCCAAGATTATAGAAAACTGAGTTAATCAAATTTTTATAGCTCACTGCAGTGTTAAAATCAATGGTATTTTCCTCACTATTTTAAACACGTTAGTCGGGGACTGACCGAATTCATTCCCAGTTGCTATTGATCTACTCATATTCTCTGAATATGTTAGAAACGTGGTATCTAGTTCATTCCAAGTCACTATCAACCGACTATTTATGAAATCAAATAAGTAAATTAAATCGATTTTCATAAAATATGTAGTGTATTAAGACTAAGGGAAAAAGAAATAAAACATATATAACTGTGCACATTTTGATTATATTTTAGGGTGTGCGGCGCACACCTAGCTCACTAGGAGAAATCGCCACTGCTTGAGAGAGGTATTGTCACAGCATAATATCTTATTAAAGTTAATTTGTAAATAGGTTTAATTTATATATATATATATATATATATATATATATATATATATATATATATATATAAATATATATATATATATATATATATATATATATATATATATATATATATATATATATATATATATATATATATATATGTGTATCCGTCTCATAACTCAAAAAATAATTAACCGATTTCGATGAAACTTGGCAAGTGCCTTTCTTTTATTATTTTAATATCATCTTTTCCTCAATCTTCTGCAAAACTTTGCTGCATCTCTAATAATTGATAGTAAAATACTGACTTTTAGTGAATTTTTATTTTAAAAAAATCACTAATAGAGAGGTGTCAATGGTGAGACTTTGCAAAAAATTTTTCAAATGAGCGCGAATTAGGACCCCTAGAACCCATATCCGGGGTCAGTTTCAATTTTTATATGTTTATATATATATATATATATATATATATATATATATATATATATATATATATATATATGTATATATATATATATATATATATATATATATATATATATATATATATATATATATGTATATATATATATATATATATATATATATATATATATATATATATATATGTATCCGTCTGATAACTCAAAAAATAATTAACCGATTTCAATGAAACTTGGCAAGTGCCTTTCTTTTATTAATGCCTTGGATGAGTTCGTAGTCCAGAAAAATCGGACGAGGTTTTCCGGGAAAATTTTGAGTTTACTTTCAAAAAAAAATTTTTCTCCGAAAATAACAAAGCTGTTTTAATAAAATTTACTACATATGTTGACTTGGGGGAGTCCTTACTAAGCACCAAAATCAAACTTTCTTAGTTTATAGAAAATTGAGTTATTTAAATTTAAATTTTTTTTTCGAAAAAAATTTTTTTTTTTTAAATTACAAAGTTCTTTAAATGAAATTTGATGGATCTCTTGCCCTAGGAAGGACCTTACTACATACCAAAATTAACCTTTCTAAGTTTATGTAAAATTGAGTTATTCAAATTTGAAGCATTTAATAAAAATTCACTACCATAACGCACTTGCTGCGTCCAGAGTTTTTTTAAATACCCAGGAATAACGAAGTTATAACGATTCTTGGTTTTGATAGGTTCACAGTTTTTTTCAAATGTTTTGAGAACCGCTGATTGCCTGTCAAATTTTTGAATGACATTTTAATAAACTTATAAGTACGTAACTTTTTTTTAATTTAACCGACCTTGTAGCTCTTTAAATAAAAAAAAGATACTTATATATATATATATATATATATATATATATATATATATATATATATATATATATATATATATATATATATATAGTTTCCTTTGCATATATTCCTAGCCTTATTTATATTCAAGTTGCTACAATCAGTCAATACTTAATTAACTTTAATTTAGCTAACACGCTAAAAACATACGAAAATAATTATGTCCCCAAGATTGATGTAATTTTCGTCAGGCATGAACTTTAAGTACAGAATTAAGTGAAATCGCGATCTCTCCTCAGAAGTTTTCTAAAGAAAATGTAAGATCGCGAAAATCTTAATTACAATTTGACATTGATTGTTTCTGTTCCAAAAAAATCTTTTTTAAGAGATGTATAATCACTCTTACAGAGTGAAGCATAATTGAATCTCATCAGAAACGAAATAAAAAAGCTTTTAGAATATCAAAGATTCTCTTTCAGAGAAAATGGTAATGAATCCCTAATGAAGGGGAAGATTGAAATTTCGTCTAGACAAACGAAATTCTCTGATGCGAACGCTTTATTGGCATGAATGTTCTGCATTAGAAATCTGAGTGACTGGTAATATAACAAGATTTAAATCGATGTCAGATTCGCCAGATTTATAACGTCTGTAGATATTTTATACCGTCACATGATATTGATATCAGGCACATACAATGTAAGGATGACAAGTTTGACAAAAGTATGCAATATACAGCTTCTCAAAAATAACTTGCCCTTATTGTAAAATTACTATCCAAGAAATTCAGAACAGAAATTCAGCATTGCAAGATCTACGAGGGTCGCTCAATAGGTACCCGTGTTTGAAGACAGGTGCGTGGCTAAGGGAAGTTGGCATCACCGTCATATACTGTTATGTATTAAACGACACCACGCTAAATTTCTCCTTGATTCATTGGTTGGTTTTTATTTGGCAGTCGTTGTATCAGACGTGTTTCTCTATAAAATTGAAAAAGTGCAACATCGATCCGTAATTCACTTTTTATTTTTAGATGGAAAAACACGCGAACAAATAGAAGCAAAGTTGGATGCTGTCTCGGGGATCCTTCGTCTTTTATGACAACCGTGAGATATTGGTTCAACGAATTTAAACTTGGTCGTACATCTGTTTGTGATGCGGATCAGCCAGGCTACCCGACAGACGTGGTAATCCAGGAAAACGTTGAAAAGGTCCACGACATGATTCTCGCTGGTCGTCGAACTAAACTGCGCAAAGTAGCCAAGACCGTGGGTGTGTCGTGCAGAACGGCAAACATGGAAACAAACGGATACGGCTATTAATGTCGAAGCAACGTTTGGACCTCTGTAAGTAAAATTCCCACTAAGTTTTGCGTCGAGTCGTCACCGTGGATGAAAAATGGATACACTAATATACGCCAAAGACAAAGCGACAGTCAAAACAATGTCTTTTCCAGGTGAATCTGCCTCGAAAAAGGCAAAGACGGTCCCATCGGTCGGAAAGGTCATAACCACATTTTTTTGGGATTTGAAGGAAATAATTCTCGTGGACATTTTGCAGAACGGAAAAACTAACCTAGACCATTGTTTGGTTTAAAATCGTAATCTTTACGTTTTGTTTAAACGTTTAAATTGACCAAGAGCACAGAGTTTTGTAAAACATGTTTTACTTATCAAAGATAAAACTCTATTATCTCTGTAAATTAAAAATATGTGTTTCTACCTGATAATGCAGAGCCTAGGTAGTTCAGTGGTAAGAACGTGTGCCTCTGAACCGAAGGGTACTAGGTTCGATCCTAGGGTTCTCATTTCACTTTTTCAGTACATACTGTACAACTATTATCAACGTTATGGCATTGTATTTGCGCAAGTTGAATATATGCACGTTCCGCCCTTTGAACGGGGCACAAAACTGTCGGTCCCGTGTCCATGCAATATTGGGCATGTTAAAGATTCCTACCCTCCTTATGGAGAGGCAGGGGTTCGGCAAAATTTACAGGATAGTGAAACTGCCGAAAAAAAGAATGTGAATAACAACGCCTAAACGGAAACTGTCACTCGCTCAGACAATACCGTAACTCCCTTATTAGCTCCAATAGCAAGAAATAAAACATCGGAGCCAACAGTAGTATCTCCAATAACTCCAACTTAATCATCTACGAGCCAACTACCCATTGACATCAAGAAAAGGCTTCAAACAAAAGAATAAGACAGTGCTCTGATGGACGCCGAACAACCTCACTCTAGGACTAAGAGAAGTATAGCCAACACTTTAACCCTTCTAACTTCAAGCGAGGAAAAACATTATCTTTCTTAAAACCTAAAAGCACCGCACCGAATCCAAAAAGAAAAAATAAAGCCAAAGACTATCCTCTACTAACGCTTGAGATGTTCATAAATCCGGAGATCTCATCTTTTGTGTTAGACTTCTACCAAGTAATGTATTTATTTAAACAAAATTCAAAAGTCGGGATCTCCTCATTAGTGATTTTTTTTAAGAAAATTCACTAAAAGCTTATATTGGTTTTTCCTACAATCATTACTACGACAGCTTCGATGTTCGTTTGCAAGGAAAAAAATTCTTCAAATGAGCGCTAATTAGGCCCCCTAGAACACATATCCGGGGTCAGTTTCAATTTTTATATGTTTATATATATATATATATATATATATATATATATATATATATATATATATATATATATATATATATATATATATATATATATATATATATATATATATATCACAACGATAATTCAAAAAATAATAATGGGACGATTTTGTTTAATTTGGTGAATACTTTCCTTTTGTGGCTTGGATAAGTTCGTTAGTCAGGAAAATCGGCCCAGGTTTTCCCGGAAAACTTTGTGTTTTCTTTCGAAAAAAATTCATATCTCCGGAAATAACAAAGTAAGGGCAACCAAGTTTGGTGCGCGGGTTTATATTAATTACCTACCGCAACTTAGCTCTGTAAGTTAAAAGATAAAAAAGTTATGGGCATTTAAAGAAAAATTAATTGGAGTTTTCCTCAAAACGTCAACGTCGCGATTTAAAACGTCAAAATTGGCAACATTTAAGTAAATAGCCTGAAACTAATAGGAGCTGTGGAAAGAAAATGTCTCAAGAAGATTGTTTTACAAAGCCTGAAGTCTTAGATTCAACCGTCATTGTCCTTCATTTTACTAAAATATTTCTAGAAAATTCATTTCAAATAAACCCTTTCTCTGATGCTTTGGCAGTAGCTTTAGCTATAGAGTTTATGGTTTAATGGTATATAATTTTTGTCGAATTTTCATTAAAAAAAAACAATAAAGTTCAATACATCCGTTACAAGATACGAAAAAAAATTGTATACATTAATTATAGGGTGTCTTGAGCTACACCTTAAAGAAAAATTCTACAAGCACAGGGTGGCCGATTTGTCGATGGTAATACAAATGCTCTTTTTTTTTAATCGAACACGCCTTATTGGATTTTGCATTTTCCTTCGAAATATAATGCATATTTGTAAGAAGAGAAATTCTGGACGCAGCAAGTGCGTTATGGTAGCGAATTTTCATTAAATTCTTCAAATTTGAATAGCTCAATTTGCTATTAACCTATAAGGTTGACCAGGAACCCAGTTTTTTCGGGAACACTTTAAGTTAACTTTCGGAAATTTTTGTACATTTTCAAACAATACAGTTATTTTGATGGGACATGGCACATTGTTTATACTATATAGGTTATACTGGTAGCCAAATTTGATGCCTGATTTCTTAAAAAACACACATATTTGCTACTAGAAACATTTTAATGAAAATTCACTACCATAACGCAGTTGCTGCTTCCAGACTTTTGTTAATACCAATTGGCATTGTAGATATTTAAGATGATATATTACCTACTTCCACATCGTCACAACGTGTGGAAGTATCGCATCGGCGACAAAATTTTCAAACATTTTTTTTTGGCTTAAACGTCGTAAAAAGTATCAAAACCTATAGAAAACATGATTTGGGAACGAACATTTTTTTGTCTGTCTGTCTGTCGGTCTGTATGTCTGTCTGTTTGTAGCCACGATAACTTTACAACGAATTGAGATATCTTCTTCAAATTTGGTACACAGTTAGCACTCGACAAACGAACGGCTAGAATTGGTTTTTAAGTAAAATCGCTTTAGTGGGTGGGGGATGAATGCGGGGTGATTTCGTGAGAATTGATATTTTTTCGTTAAAACTCGAGTAATATAACGTTTCAGGGTTTATCAATTAGAAAACTTTTAATTTCATCAAACGTCTGATCTTCTGTATTGGAATCAAATTAGGGGTTGTCTATGTGGAGGTGGAATATTGCTGACAAAACTTAGAAAACTTTTTTTGGCTAAAACGGCGTAAAAGGTCTCAAAACATACAGAAAACTTGATTCTGGAAAATTTTTTGGTCTATCGGTCTGTCGGTCGGTCGGTCTGTATGTCGGTATGTCGGCATGTAGTCTGTCTGGTAATGGGCGCAATAACTTTCGAACGAATTGAGATATCATCTTCAAATTTGGTATCCAGTTAGCACCCAACAAAGGAGCGCTCAGAATTGTTGTTGCGTAAAATCGCTTCAGGGGGTAGCGGATAAATAAGGGGTGATTGGGCGAAAATTCACATTTTTTCAATAAAACTCGAGTAACATAACGTTTCAAAAGTTTATGGGTACAGGAATACAAATATTTTCTTTGTGGCCAAGTCATGGGCCCTAAATTCATTCCATAGGAATGTCTTTTTGAAGTGAATAAATTATCAGAGCTACATAGCTGTGATAATTTATTCTCTTGGAAGTTATGATTCAATTTGCAACACTAGTTTTATCGGCACGTTTAGTGCCTCTCTCTAACCCTCGGGGTTGATGAGAGTGTTATAAAAAATATCTTTTATTTATTGTTACCAACCCCTTTTTAGATGAAGACAACACATTATTTGCTACAAAAATGTTTCGCTTCCTATTCTCAACAGATGAAAATGGACGTTTTTCAATTGAAGCTATTATTTCGAATTATTTCCAAAAATGCATTTTGCCATAAGGTTTAGACAACATATAACAACTATAACAGTTTTTTTTTATATAAAAGCCACGTTTCTGCTTTTGATCAAATATTGTCAATTGATAATTTTTAATCGACTTCAATAAATAAAGTTATATATAATAATAAAAATTGGGCACGCAGCAGGTGCGTTATGACAGCAAATTTTTATTAAATGCTTCAAATTAGAATAATTCAATTTGATATTGATCTAGAAATTTGGATGTTGGGATATAGTAAGGCCTTCACCAGTGCAACATATCTCTCAAATTTGATCAACAACTTTGTTATTTTTTGAGATACAATTTTTTTAAATAAACTGGTTCGATCGGGCTGGCTAAGGAACTCATCCAAGCTATTGTTAAAAGAAAGAGTTTGATAAAAATCGGTTAATTACTTTTTGCGTTAACGGTTGGACATGGTTATGGTTATGGTAGCGATTTTCATTAAATGCAATAAACTGGAATAACTCAATTTGCTATGAACCTAGAAAGTTGAATTTTACTACATAGTAAGCTCTTTACCGGGGTAATACATGTACCAAATTTAATTAAATAACTTTGTTTTTTTTTTCTAGAAAAACTGGCCTCATTGGGCTAGCTAACGAACTCGTCCGCTATGTTAACAAAATGAAGATATGTTTCGTGTTCTAGCGGCCCAAATTCGCGCTCATTTGAAGATATTTTGCAAAGTCTGACCATTGACACCTCTCTATAAGCAATTTAAAAAAATAAAAATTCGCTAAATATTAAATAGTCATGATTTGCAACCTGCAACGTGTCAATTGAGCTGGCGAATTTGTATATAT
Organism: Tillus elongatus; assembly: GCA_964006375.1. Taxonomy (NCBI): domain Eukaryota; kingdom Metazoa; phylum Arthropoda; class Insecta; order Coleoptera; family Cleridae; genus Tillus; species Tillus elongatus. The sequence continues at coordinate 204,955,937 of OZ023262.1, read as the reverse complement.
TGAATTGAAAAATGATTAAAGGAAGGCGGTCAATAATCTGGTAAGGTGTTCTTGCAAAATAGTCCGTGGCTAAATGAAAATGCTCAAAGTGAATATAATTTTGACAACAAAATCGGTGAGTATTCACCAAGGTGTTGATTGCGTACCATGCACCAAAACCAACCCTTTTAGCTTAATGAAAAATTGTGTCATAGACAATTAAGTTAAAACCGTAAGTCATTTTCTGCACAAGGGTTGAATGGCTAGCGACTATATATATTTATAGATCTGAAAGATATTTCTGTTAACTTTGTGTGTGATACTTAATTGCGACTGAACTGACGATGCGAGGCGAAATTGGTTGTAGAGTGAATAAGAAGCTATTTTGGAGCCAGGGGAATCTTCCAAGTCTGTATTTAGTGTACACCAAGGATGAAAATATACAGATGCTGGCAGTGTCGGCCTTAACCACCTAGACGCCCCGGGCGAGGCAATCATTTGGCGCCTTTTTTATTATATGATAATGATATAATACTTATGTATAATTATATATTAAAATAATAAAACTCTGGACGCAGCAAGTGCGTTATGGTAGTGAATTTTCATCAAAATGCTTTTATTGCAAATATGTGTTTTCTTTTTAAGAAAGCAGGCATCAATTTTGGTTACCAGTATAACCTATATAGTAAAAGCAATGTGCCATGTTTCATAAAAATAACTTTATTGTGTGAAAATGTACCAAGATTTCCAAAAGTAGACTTAAAGTGTTCCCGAAAAACTCGTTTCTTGGTCAACCTTATAGGTTAATAGCAAATTGGGCTATTCAAATATGAAGCATTTGATCAAAGTTCGCTACCATAACGCACTTGCTGCATCCAGAATTTCTTTTCTTACAAACATGCATTATATTTCGATGGAAAATGCAATAACATAAGGCGTGTTTGATTTAAAAAAAAAAAGAAAATTTGTATCACCAATGACTTATGGGCCATCCTGTGATTGTAGAAATATTTTTTTAAGATGTAGCTCAAGACACCCTATAATTAATATATACAATTTTTTTTCAAATCTTGTATAATAACGGATATATTGAGCTTTATTGATTTTTTACGAAAATTCGACAAAAATTATATACCATTAAACGATAAACTCTATAGCTAAGGCTACTGCCAAGCGTCAGGGAAAGCGTCTATTTCAAATGAATTTTCTGGAAACACTTTAGTAAAATGAAGGACAATGACGGTTGAAAGCTAAGACTTCAGTGTTTGTAAAACATCCTTCTTGAGACATTTGATTTCCATAGCCCGTATTAGTTTCAAGTTATTTGCCAAAATGTTGCCGATTTTGACGTTTTAAGTCGCAACTTTGACGTTTTGAGGAAAACCCCAATTTATTTTTCTTTAAATGCCTATAACTTTTTTGTCTTTTGACATACAGAGCTAAATTTTGGTAGGTAACTTACATATAAGGACGTAAACTTGCGTACCAAATTTGGTTGCCCTTACTTTGTTAATTCGGGAGATATAAATTTTTTTCGAAAGAAAACACAAAATTTTCCGGGAAAACCTGGGCAGATTTTCCTGGCTAACGAACTTATCCAAGCCATTTGCAAAAGGAATTTATTCACCAAATTTAATCAAAATCGGCCCATTATTTTTTGAGTTATCGGTGTGATACATATATATATAAATATATATATATATATATATATATATATATATATATATATATATATATATATATATATATATATATATATATATATATATATATATATATATATATATATATATATATATATATATATATATATATATATATATATAAACATATAAAAATTGAAACTGACCCCGGATATGTGTTCTGGGGGGCCTAATTAGCGCTCATTTGAAGAAATTTTTTCAAAATTCAAAAGTCGAGATCTCCTCATTAGTGAATTTTTTTAAGAAAATTCACTAAAAGAAGTTAATTGGGTAGCACATTTGTTTTAAATTTAAGATAACTCTAAGCTTGTCTGCCAGTTCATTGAACTCGAAACGTGTTAAAACTTTACTTTTCTAGCTTTTTTGTCAGAAAATTCTCTAATAAGATCAGCAAAATCTAGGTTTTCTGCAACTTGATTTTCCACGGATAGTGAGGCCAAACTGGTCAATCTGGTTTGACACATTGTAGACCGCAAGTAGGTTTTTATCAATTTCAGTTTGGAAAAACTGCGTTCACCAGTTGCAACAGTCACTGGTATTGTTAACAGAATATGCAACGATATCCAGGTGTTGGGATATAATTTTTGAAGGTTACGCTTCTTGATAAAATTTAAGGCTTCAATAGGTGTTGCTTGACTCTGCAAAATAATGTTGCAGGCGTAAAATTTCATCGCACAACAAATTGCCATCGATATCTGATTTAAAGTTGACAGTTTACTGTTCCTGTAATTTAGCACAATGTTTTAATAATCGTTCTTTATTTTGATTCTTTTTATGTTAAGCAAGAAACTCCACGACGTAGAAAAATCTTGCATTTGTTAAAATCTTTCTTTTATAGATATAAGCACAGTATCCAAAAGAGCATTAAAAAATTCGCGGCGCCCTTGTGCTCCGGCGCACTGGGCGACCGCCCGGATTAACCCCCCCCCCCCCTAAAGCTGAATGCTGGAAACCATATTTAAAATCTTGGACGCAGCAAGTGCGTTATGGTAGTGATTTTTCATAGAAATGATCTGGCACAAAATATTTTATTATAACTTTTTTTTCTTGTAACATAGAAATCTAAATTTTGGTGTATAGTTTACTTTTTATATCATAAACCTACCTACCAAATTTGGTTATCATAGATTTTTTATTTTTTAAGATAAAAATTTTTTTCAAATGAAAACTCAAAAATTTTCCGGAAAACCTCGTCCGATTTTTTATATTAACGAACTTATCAAAGCCATTTACAAAGGGAAGGTACGTGCCTAATTTTATCAACATCGGCCCATTATTCTTTGAGATAAAACATTTTTTCGAATAAAAACTCAAAATTTTCCCGGAAAACCTCATTCGATTTTCCTGACTAACAAACTAGTCAAAGCCATTTACAAAGGGAAGGCAATCTGCTAGCCGTTCTGCATTTTATATACACCTAGTTGTATCTTTCCTCTGACTACACATAACGGGCGATATTTTTCAAGCCCGAACTGCATGTGAATACCTTCCTCGAGTTTAAGGAGTTGTTCTAGGTGGTTCCTTGTGAAGGCTATCAGCTTAAGACCATCTATATACAGCAGATGATTTAGCCTCACTTGCTCCTTGTCTTTACTTTTTATAAAGCAGCCATATTTGCCAGAGTTTAGGCGGTTTGATAGTGGATTCAGTGCGAGGCAGAACCACAGGGATTTAGCGAATCGCTTTGAAATATACGAGGGTGTGGGTCATCTGTCCGTCAGTCAGCAGTTAGATCGCGACAGGTCGGCCAGCCGAGTTGGTTTTCATGGGCTCTTTATCATTACGTTAAATTGTGTAAACTAAAATAAATTCTTTTAGTGAAATCTTAGAAAAAATTCACTAATGAGGAGATCTCGACTTTTGAATTTTGAAAAAATTTCTTCAAATGAGCGCGATCTAGGACCCCTAGAACCCATATCCGGGGTCAGTTTCAATTTTTATATGTTTATATATATATATATATATATATATATATATATATATATATATATATATATATATATATATATATATATATATATATATATATATAATGGGCCGATTTTGATAAAATTTGGCATGTACCTTTCTTTTGTAAATGGCTTGGACAAGTTCGTTAGTCAGGAAAATCGGACGAGGTTTTCCGGGAAAATTTTGAGTTTTCATTCGAAAAAAATTCTTATCTCAAAAAGTAATAGGCCGATTTTAATAAAATTTGGCATGTACCTTTCTTTTGTAAATAAATTTGACAAGTTTGTTAGTCAGGAAAATCGGACGAGGTTTTCCGGAAAAATTTTGAGTTTTCATTCGAAAATAATTTTTATCTCAAAGAATAATAGGCCGATTTTGATAAAATTTGCTATGTACCTTGCTTTTATAAATGACTTTGACAAGTTCGTTAATCAAAAAAATCGGACGAGGTTTTCCGGGAAAATTTTGAGTTTTCATTTGAAAAAAAATTTTATCTTAAAAAATAAAACATCTATGATAACCAAATTTGGTAGGTAGGTTTACAATATAAAAAGTAAACTATACACCAAAATTTAGATTTCTATGTTACAAGAAAAAAAAGTTATAATAAAATATTTTGTGCCAGATCGTTTCTATGAAAATTCACTACCATAACGCACTTGCTGCGTCCAGGCTTTTTGTACTTACTTTAGTGTAGCGTCAGCGAGTAACAAGTGACGAAGATGTAGTTGCAAACCTTCATATTAATATTACAAGTTTATTTCTTGAAGTTATTGTTGTATGTTTGTACATGGAAAAAATTATAACACTTTTTTCCCGTCTGCCCCTTGTGCCCTTCCTAGAAAAAAAATCCTGAATCCACCCTTTTATATATAAGCAAGAAGAAACTATATATATATATATATATATATATATATATATATATATATATATATATATATATATATATATATATATAAACATATAAAAATTGAAACTGACCCCGGATATGGGTTCTAGGGGTCCTAGTTCGCGCTCATTTGCAAAAATTTTTTCAAAATTCAAAAGTCGGGATCTCCCCATTAGTGAATTTTTTCTACGAAAACTCACTAATAAAATAAACTGTTATTGATCAAACGTTGACGTTTTTAAAATCTTCATACAAATTTAATAATTTCTCAAACAGCATGTCCAATATGCTTTAAACGTGAATTTATGTTGACCTGGAGTCACGCTGTAGGCTATATTTGAACTTTGGTATGTAAACAACAATTAAACAAGTGAAGCTCTAAATGAGCAGTTAGGTACGATTTTAAACATATTAGCATTTGCTAATTGCCTCAGTAGTGGCACATAACAGTGTTACTAAACCGACAAAGGCCTACAGATAATTAGCGCCCACATCCACGCGTTTCATTCTTCAAAGGTCGGCCACAATACAATGCAGAACCACCATATACTAACGCAATGTTTGCGAAGATTTCACTTTGAAGATTTATTACTGGATAACACGAGAGCCGAAAATAAATCTCTGCTTAAAGTTTCCTTGCATTGTTATGACCATAACCACTAATTTGGGTTTCGTTTAACTGAATTTTAATTCTAAATAAAATGTTGGGACGCAGCAAGTGCGTTTAGTAGGAATTTTTCATAAGTTTTGTAATACACAACACAACTTACCACCTAATCTGCTAAGGGTATCATTGGACCTGTTTAAATTTATTTATTATAAATTTAGTCTGTGGATGATAGATAACTTTCTAATGCCCGCCTTTCTCTGTGCAAACACACACACCGAGCTTATTCAAAATTCACATTTTCAATTTTTAAAATTATTTTGGTCTTACACAAAATTATTACAACTTTATTTTTTAATTCAATAATAAGTGCCACGCAGGGCCGGCTCCTCAATAAGTGCGCCCGTGCGCGCGCACTGCCGCCTGCCGTGGAAAAAATAATATTTTTGCTATGCTATATTTTAATAATTTTTTTTTTACTTTTTTACCTCCTGCATTCAACAAACAAAATTAGTATATCGAGGATCGCAGAGAGTCGGCAGCCATTAATAAAGAATACAGAATCAGAATAAGTATAGTATTTATCGTTGCAGACGTTATATACATTCATATTCGTATAAAGCATTCGGGCGGCGGTGTGTATTTTTCGGCGCTCTCACGAAATGCGATACTTCAGTGCGAAATGATCGCCGAATCTTGATAGTGTTCGTCGAAAATGACCGAATAAGAAATCTGTTGTGCGCTATCAAATTACATACTTCCAGTTTGTAGTGGACTTTTGGCAGAGCGTGTGAACCTACTATGTAGTAATTTTCGTCTTCCCGTCGGATTGATTTTTAATTAGATAATTTCGTTGTAGTTTACATGTTCTAACAAGACTATTATTATTATTGATATGATGGTTACTACTGCGGGTTACTTAATAAGTGGACAAAATAATTGTAATACTGTGATTAATTCAGTGTATATTTTAAATTTAAAGGTTAACTTTTTAAGGGACTTTTTAACTACTATAACGTATAACTAACTAGAAGAAAACTTGGTAAGTAGTTAATAATTATTAAGTTTAGTAAGTAGGTTTTTTTATAATACATTTCGGGGAAAAAATAGGCGAGCCTTTCATTTTTAGTGAATTTTTATTTTTAAAAAATTACTAATAAAGAGGTATCGATGGAGAGACTTTGCAAAAATTTCTTCAAATGAGTGCGAACCAGGACCCTTAGAACCCATATCCGGGGTCAGTTTCAATTTTTATATGTTTATATATATATATATATATATATATATATATATATATATATATATATATATATATATATATATATATATATATATATATATGTATGTATGTATGTATCCCACTGATAACTCAAAAAATAAGCAACTGATTTCGATGAAACTCGGCAAGTGCCTTTCTTTTATTAATGGCTTAGATGAGTTCGTTAGTCAGAAAAATCGGATAACGTTTTCCGGGTTTTGTTTAAAAAAAATCTTTTTCTCCGAAAATTACATAGATATTTTAATGAAATTGGGTGGATATGTTGCATTATAAAATACCTTATCACACACTAAAATCTAACTTTCTGCACTTTTAGAAAATTGAGTTATTCAAACTTTGAGCTTTCTATTGAAAAAAATTTTTTCTCTGCAAATTACAAAGATATTTTGCTGAAATTTGGTGGGTATGTTTTCCACAGTAAGGCCCTATTATGCACAAAAATTCAACTTTTTGAGTTCGTAGAAACTTGAGTTATTCAAATTTGAAGCATTTAATAAAAATGTACTACCATAACGCACTTGCTGCTTCCCGAACTTTTTTCTTGCGCACCCCCAATGCATTAAGGCACGAGCCGCTACTGGTGCCACGGAAAGTAATAATTTGACACTTGTCATATATCTCTGTCAGATTAAACTTTGAGTTTATTACTTTTAATTCTATTCAGTGATTACCGAATTAAAATGTCATTGACGTTAAGAGAAAAAAATCTAAATAATCTGGTTGTTTGGTGATCATGCTCGTAGTTGCTGCAGAGTTTAACGTGAGACATACCCAACGTGCTCCCATTCATTACTCATGAAAAAGCTGTCGCTATAAATGCTCCTTTCAATGAAACTTGCAGTGTTATTAGAATTAAAATCAGAGTGATCAACCTCGTCGAATACACTGATATCTTGAGGATTATATATATATTTTTATTTCAACAACACACCACGAGGGCTTACAGCCTAAATACTATCGTACCGTGCATGTCAAGAAGGAGAAAAGAGGCAACTTGTTAATTCCGAACTTGAAGGTTTGGAGGTTCGGGGTAGAAGGAAAAACATGTTCCGGCAAGGAATTTCCAAAACTTGGAAGTCCTCGGGACAAAAGAGCGGGCATAACAAGATGTTCTATGTCTGGTGACCTGGACAGTAAAAGGGTGCATTCGCTCTGTTCCCCTGGTAGATCTGTTGGCGGCAGCAGGTGGAGGAATTATGGAAAAAAGCTCACGTATAGCTCTCTTCTGAATGGAGTCCAGGATAGTAAGTGTAGAAGCAGCAGCAGCACCCCAGATGTGGGAACAGTATTCGAGGTTTGGTCTTATTTGTGAAGTATATAAGGTATAGAGATTAGCTGGTGAAAAGTATTTGCGAGCCCGGAAGAGAAAACCTAATTTCTTAGCAGCCGCTTATGCAATTGATGTGACATGTTGGTGCCAATTGAGATGTCGATCCACAGAAATGCCAACAAGTGAAAAGGATTCATTACTTTGAATAACTTGGTTGTTCATTGTGATGGGTCTAGGGCTGGTGTATCTCTTATGAGAAAGAAATCAAGACTGTGATTTGGTGGGGTTGAATTGTAGAAGATTTCTACTTCCCCAGTCTAATATTTTTTGGAGATCCACGGAGACAGAACCCCCCATGAGTCTGCGATTTTCAACAAATTGGGCTAAAGAGACAGGCTTAGAATATTGTATATTTAAGTGGAGGGTGCTGTCGTCCGTGTAACTGTGAACTGGGTTGGATGTGCTAGAGAGGAGGTCATTGATGTGGAGAAGAAACAAAGCTGAACCTTGAGAAACTCCTGCATTAATCGGATAGAGTTTAGAGGAATGATCATCCATGACAACAATAATGCTCCGGTTGGAGAGGAAATTTACTATACAGGTACAGAGTTTTGGTGGTAGGCCAAAGGCCGGAAGCTTATTAAGCAGCGCTGCGTGCCAGACCTGGGCGAATGCTTTGGATATATCTAGAGCGACAATCTGGGATTCACCGTGTAGTTCTATAAACTTGTTCCAAGAATGAGTGACAAAGAAAAGGAGGTCGGCAGTTGATCTGCGCTGACGGAATCCAAACTGCCTGTCGTGGATTGGACTGTGTTTTTCAAGAAATTTTAGTAATTCGGTGTTTATATACTTTTCCATCACTTTAGAGACCACTGAAAGGAGAAAAATAGGCCTGTAGTTGTTAGGAAGCGCTTTGGGTCTTTTCTTGGGGACGGGTTGTACTCGAGCAGTTTTCCAGTTACAAGGGAATATGCCTCTATTGTAAGATGTCTCAAACAGACGAGTCGGGACAGGAGCAAGTTCGGGTGCGCATTTCTTGAGAAAAATTGCTGGGATCTCGTCAAGGCCAGAGGCTTTCCTGGTATTAAGAGAAGAGAGCATCTTTCGTACCTTTTTAGTTTTGTAAATGATATCCGCCATTTTATGTGCCACATTAGGGACTGTTGGTGGTTGAACATTTGGAGGTGGGTTGAGAGTAGAATTGCCAGCGAACAACGAAGCAAAAAGTTCAGCCTTGCCCAAGGCGGTAGAAACAATTTCATCCTCTGAGACAAGAGGTGGCAACGTGCTCTTGCAGAAATTATTCCCAATAGATTTAGAAAAAGTCCAGAAGGGTTTGCTGCCGCTGGAGCTTTAGGGGACTTTGTTTTTGATGTGGTTATTAAACGAGTTTTTTGCCTCAGAAAGAATGAGGACATAGCGGTTTCTTGCGTCGTTAAATGCTTGACGGTTTTCTTGACTGGGATTGTGTAGAAGCGTTTTGTGAGCTTTGACATTTTCAAGTCTGGCCTTGTCACATGATTTAGAGAACCAAGGCTTTTGAGTGGCTGCGATAACGACATAATGGCGGAAAATCGGGCAAATCTATGCATGAACCTTTGAGACGTATATATTGCCGGCAAATCGGGCAAATCCATGTATAAGCCTTTGCGACGTATCGTCTCAACTAGATATTAGTAAGAATAAAGTCAGAAAATGTTTTGTTCGTCCCAAGATCAAGCCCTATAAACCAAAGTTCTTACATACATTGAAAAGAAGATGATAAAAGGTTTGACTGTTGTTATTAGGCTTAAGGTAACTTTTTAAATGACACACATTTTCTGAAGAAGATTATGTTCACCGACGAGGCTACATTCACCACTAATGGGGTTGTATCGTCTCAAAACTGTAGAAAATGGTCCAGAGATAATCGATATTCACAGAAAGTCAATGTCTGGTGTGCGATTTTAGGAGACTGAATAAAATGTCATTTTTTCTTTAATCAACCATTGACTTGTGATTGTTTAGTTAAGTTCTTTGATAGGAAATTTTGGGATGCAATTGAACATCTTCCTGTTAATGTGTGGCAGGATATGTACTTGTAGCTAGATGGTGCATCCATCCATAACTCAATTATTGTGTGTCAATGGTTGAACCTAATATTTCCTATACGCTGGATAGGAAGACACAATCCTTTTGAACTGTGGCCTCCGAGGTCTCTCGATATTACACATTTCGACTTTGATTTGTGGGGAATGATAAAAAATAAAGTTTATAAAACAAGGCCCAGAAATCGAGATAAACTGTGTGCCAGAATAAGAAAAGCGTATTAAGAAATCAGCATCGCGAAAGTGCGACGAGTAGCTAAACAGAATCGTAAAAGAATCGAAAAATGTGTCGAGAGGGTCATCCTAGATGTTGATTAATCTTAGAAGACATTTTTATTTACGATTAGGACGCTGCCAAGACGTTGTAGGCATGCATTTTGAACATCTATATTAAGATTGTTGTGTTTTTTTTCTCTTAATACCAAGAATAAAATGCTATTAGATATTAATTTGTTAATGTTGTAGCAGAGTTCGTCAATCAGATTTTTGCTATTAGTTTTTGCAATAAATTTCAGGACAATTGCATGTTTGAGTAGAGAAGGAGGAAATTTTGCCAATGAGCTACCATAAGCTGCTACTTATTAAAATTTTGCGGTTTACAACTGTTACTTACGATGCAGAATGCATTTGTTTAAACTAAAAGTGAACCTCGGTGGTTCAGGGGTAAGAACGTGTGCATCTAAACCGAAGGGTACTGGGTTCTATCCCAGGGTATTCCTTTCACTTTTTCAGTACAAACTGTAACATTAACATCAGCCGAGGTTCTGGCATTGTATTTGAGCAAGTTGAATGTCGGCACGTTCCGCCCTTCGGAGGGGGCGTAGAGCTGTCGGTCCCGTGTCCATGCGATGTTGGGCACGTTAAAGATCCCCACCCTCCTTTCAGAACGGCAGGGGTTTAGCAAAATTTCCAGGATAGTGAGGTGAAACTGCTCCCTGGCGTCGGTGACTGGCCATAGTCGCGGAAATAGGCCGACGTTAAAGAAACAAAACACACACACAAACTAAAAGTGACGTGTTTGGGGATTTTTTTACTAATATGCACAATAATTGAGATACTGAATTTGTTGCATTTGGATGTCCCACACTGTATGTATTGTTACCTCCTTAAAAGAAAAAAAAAACTAGAAAACCGTGGTATATGGTGATTGACCTCAGGTGGATATAGATCTGCTCAATAGAGAGGTCACGATTGCCTATAACACCCTACCCTAAAATAGCTATCTATTTGATTACCATATTTATTAAGATTAGCAATACTTTAGGAGGTTGACAGATCTGGATGTAGTTGGATACTCACGTTCTTTCTTTGTTTGCTTCGCACTGCTTGGAGTCCTATATTTATGGGCGCCCCACACTAGTGCCTGATAACATAGAAATTTAGATATCTAGGTAATCGTCAGTAAGAATGAATTGTTTGCGCCGACGCCAAAAGAAAGGAGAAGTTTGGGAGGAATTTTTCTACAATCAAACAGATATGTTAATGTAACAAAGTATATAAATTTATTCATATATATTAAATTTGGAATAGCACACAAAATGAAATAAAAATGGTTAATAAATCTTAAATAAACATTAATTGCACACAAATAAAAATCAGATAAACAGCAAGAACTTCAACAAAAAGAAATTATCATTCACTTACATATGACAAGACAATAAGATAAAGGTGGTTACATGTTACTGAAATACTGATATTAGCAACTTGAGCTTTATATGTAAGATGAAATACAGCATTTTACAGTTAAAAAGCAAACATAAATTATTAGGTAAATCACTTGACGTTTGTCAATCAATTTGATTAATTTTCCAATAACTTTCATTGGCCATTTCTTTGAGTGGGGCTCCAAAAAAAGAATGTATAATCTTACGTGAAATTTCTGCACTAAAATAAGAGATATTGAAAAGAATGTACAGGTTAGATACTTTACAGACAAAATTTACTAATTACAATTTCAAGAACTATGTGTTTAAATTTACAGACAAAATTTAATAGATTAAACAGGAAATTTACAGTCATTCTTATAGCATCCCGCTGACACTGTTCAAGTTCGAATTTGTTTACGTTATTTTGTAAAGTTCAAGTTATGAGGCTTTAGATATTGGATTGCTTGCATGAAAATTTCTACCGGTTCAGAAAAAAAGAGTTACACGGACTCACCCAATGTTTCTGTATTGAGTTACCTGATGACCCTATGAAGATGCCTTCCAAGTGGGATCAACTATGAGCACCTGTGACAGGTCTACAGACTCCAATTGGGTTGGTGGACTTATTGCTATATATTACTATATTAGGAAACCATTTGACAACTATGTCGATGTTCTGAATTCGCTTGACGGAAACTTTGCAAATCTCAATTTAAAACGTGAACTAGCGCAAGTGAATTTCACTGCTAATTGACTTAAAGTTAGGTAATAACCAGGAAGTCTTTCTGATTAAGGCAAGAAATCAACAGGTCGGAACAAGAAACGACAACTAAACTCGCGTTTTTATGCTGAATACGATGTTAATTTAAACTCGAAGATAGTTTGAATTACTTTTAACAATCACTGACAATAATCATTAGGTAGTACAGATAGCAGAAATGACTTTATCACCCCCTTTTAAGATAATTTAATCGCCACCGAAACTAAGGGGTGTTTATCCGACCAGTGCCAGGCAGAGACTCTCTGCTAATGTGTCGAGTTCGGCAATTCCTAACCGCTGCACCCAAAATTCTTACAGTGACCGTTGGTGGTCTGCGCGAGCTCTTTCTAGCCTCCATTCTTCGAATGAGATAAAACGAGACCAATCACGACGAGGTTACGACGTCTTGTATACAAACCTCCACAATAATGGACTCGTCCGTTCGTTTGGTAACCGATTTTCTATATTTCATGATAATTACGTCAGCTTCTGTTATTTACCTAGAATCTCAGGACAATAGAGATATTCATTTTCCCCAACAAAATGCAACGTCTTTCAATATTTAGATTTCGACGTATATTATAGGAAATTCAATACGGTTCTTACGATACAGAATTTCTTAGCGAATTTTAACCAAAATTATTTTCAAATGTAAAACTTGAAATATTTATTATAGATAGGGTTTTTGGTTTTTTTAGATGCTTGGGGCTTTCTAAGTGTAACCAGTAATGAAGTGAATCGTTACAGTATGTAATATTCAGTTCAATTTTATTTTCTGACATGTTCCATGGTTGATGCAGTATACTGTATTCTATAACAATTAAATAAAATTATTTTTATTATTATTTAACCGACTGATAAATATACCGGCTGGTCGGTTCTAGTAGCTCGGTTATTAAGACTACACCCGTAGTCGAAGATGAGTCCCGAGAAATGTGTGTGCATTTGCTCGGATAGCCAGGCGGTCCTCCGGGCAGTCTGCGCAGCCAGAATCAGGTCACCCCTGGTTCAAGAGTGCGCTGACGCCCTCAGAGGGCTAGCCAGGACGAAGCAGGTGCAACTGGTGTGGGTTCCGGGACACTGTGGCGTAGCGGGGAATGAGGTGGCGAATAATCTCGCAAAACTCGGTTCCCGGCGGCCATTCTGTGGCCCGGAGCCTGCGATAGGCATAAGTAGGAAGACAGTCTCTGTCGCCTTAGACAGGTGGACCGAGGAAGCAATGGAGAGGCACTGGGGGTCGGTTGGTGGCTGCAGGAAGGCGAGGGACTTCGTGGAGGGGCCGGACAGAGATAAAGCTGTCTGGCTACTCGGAAGGAGTCGACCTACGCTTCGCCGCATCCTCGGGGTGCTGACACGCCACTGCGCCCTTAGAAGACACCTCACATTGATAGGCGTAGAGAGGGATCCCATTTGCCAGGAATGCGAGGATGAAGAAACGTCCTACCACTACCTGTGTGAATGCGAGGCTTTTGGGAGTCTTCGAGCAGAATTGTTCGGATCAAGGACTCTGCAGAGGAATCAGGTAAGTACCGTCCAATTGAAGACCGCCACGGCCTTCATCTCGAGGTCGAGGCGGTTTGGCGACGGAACCGAGGAAGAGTAGAGCATGGTTGCTGGGGTTGGCAAAAAGGGCCCATTGTGGCCTACTTGCTTGGCGTTGGCCTCCCCACCACTGCTACTACTACTACTAAGACTACACCCGTTTTCTTGAAAACCGTTATTAGTTTTAATAAATGATAAAATAAACCTACAAAAACGTCAAAAATTTCCATTACTCGTTTCAACACTAAAATCTCATCCATGTAAGATTAACTTCTCGCTTGCCTGCCAGAAAAATACATTCGGATCTCTAGCCTTACATGCCCTGTACCATAAATACATCTTTCTGGTTTAATTAATTTAATATAAACTTTGTTTCTATGGTACTTACGCTATATTATTGTAGCATACTTCCATTTAATTGTACTTGCTTACAAAAATGCGCCTTACCTGAAATAGAAAAAATGTATAAAAATAAATACCCCAAATTGTGTTTTGATAAACACTGTGATAATAAATGTTTATTTAAAGAAATAACACCCAGAATAGGCGACGTATATTAGTATATTGGAAAGTCAGGCGCAGTATTCTCAATCTATAAATAACTATATCAACTCTGTTGAAAAATGTTAATTTTAGCGTAATTCAATAAGTATTAATATTTTGTTAAGAAAACGTAAAAGAGTATTATTTTTTAATCAAAAGTGTGAGCATTTCTGCAAACAAACCTCTGAAAAAGAACTTTGTGTCAATTGTTTTTTTTATAAGTGACACTTTTTCATCGCGTAATCAGAAGTCACGGAAATTGAATATAGACCTATTAAATTCCTTACTCTGTTACGATAGACTTCTTAAGCCGTCATACCATTTTAATTACTCTACCAACTGTCTGAAGTATGTTCAATGGCTGTTGCATTATTCTAAATAATAAACAGCGAATAAGCTATCGTCGTAATTTTGTTTATGGAAAGTCGCTATATTTGGTAACACAACTCTGACCCCATACTAAATTATCTTAAAGGAAATATTATTTAACGATCGCTGAAGGATTTAACTGTTGGTATATTTCATACAAAAAAGCCTGTTCTAAATAAAAATATACCCATTTTTAGTAGCATAAATAGCAAACGACGCAAGTGAATTTCCTTAAGTCGAATATTAATAGAATGGGCTATTCATTTGAAAATATCGAAATATTAGGCGCAGTTGAATATTCAAGGTCACCTTTTTTATGTACTTGAGATATTGAAATAAATGTTTTACCTTTAAATTACAATTTTTACGAAGCAGGAAGACGTTGCACCTTTCAAACGGCGCTGGTACTTTTCCAACGAGCAGTACAGATAGTGCACGTCTCCTTTAGCGCCTTAGCCAACCACATGCAAGTATTTCCCTCTGTAGAATTTTCAGTTGAGAGGCAAAGAGAGCAGGGTTATGAATATACGTTAGAACAGTGGTAGAGAAGCAGATCCTCGAGCTAGCGCAAATAATCACTCTCTAAGTACAAACAGAAGTTTAAATTGCTATATATGTAAATCACAAGTCAGGCGCTGTCAATCAAAGCCTCGAATATCATATATGCAGTTTTTTTAATCTACAATTGACGTGTTTCGGGATTTTTTTTAAATATGCATAATAATTGAAGTACGAAATTTATTCCATTGGGCTCTTCCACACCCTGTATACAACATGGTTTACAAAGCGTCTACGCCACCTAGACATTTCCGGTTTGTTTCGTTACACTGGAAAATTATTTTTAGTGAATTTTGCATAAAACGAAAATTCATTAATGAGGAGATCTGTGTTCATATATATATATATATATATATATATATATATATATATATATATATATATATATATATATATATATATATATATATATATATATTTGAAAGAATTTGGCTATCGGGGTTGTCTAACATGTTCGATTAATTTTAGGTTATGTTTATCTACGTGATGACTATTATCCCAGATATGTCGCGCCACCCATGATCTATCTATAGTACCGTATCTTAGTTGTACCAAATAAACATTCAGCGCAACTAAGATGCCATACGTCATTGTTTACACGCGTTTGTCAACACAATTCTTTATGGGTGTTCTGAGAATCCCTGTATTTTCTCACTGCAGTTGTTTACGCATTTAATTTTATCGCTTATATCATATTATTAGAGTTTAAGCTAAAAATTACAAATAGGTAACTGTTAACTAAAACTCTTATACGAATTTTCCTTCAAAATATTAACCCCTTTTTAGTGAGTTGAGACTACATTTTGTGAGCGTGACGCCATATGTGCGTTACAGAGGAATTACGAACGAAATGAACATTCTGTATCAAACTGTTTGACGTATTGTTTAAATAATAGGTAGGGATGAATTTTTTATAGTGATAAGAAATAGTTACGAGGTAAGCGCCAAGATTTCCTGGCCGGACTATGAAAGAAATGGCGTAGACTCACAATTTGATGTTATTATTCAACATAGTCCCCCCTAACATCAAGGCACTTTTTACATCTAGCCTTTCATACATTGTCCCTATATTGGAGGAGAAATAGATCAGTACTGACAATTTGCAAAATTGTTAGTTGGTTGTAAACAGTCTCTATTTGATAATATTCTGTGTTATTTGGAGCTGTCGTGACAACATACTACCTGGTTCCGCACCGAGATGGCGACCCTGTCGTACATCTCACAATGTTCTCCTTATTACATGATTTCAGCAACAATTCGATACCTACTAAAAAATATTCTTTCGGTTTGTTTTGAAAATTTGCCCAAACTGCAGCTTTCACTTCTTCGTCGTCACTGAAATGGCGCCCATGAAGGTCCTTTTTCAAATTTTCAAATAGCTAATAACCACTGGGGCCATAGTTGAACTCTAAAGTGCGTGATCAATGTGTTCGAAACCGCAGTCACGAATTGCAGCTTGTGCAATTCCAGCAGTGTGCACGGGTGCCTTATCATGAAGCAAACGCACGAATCTGGTCAGCTTCTCACGTCTTTTCTCCCGAATATTTTGTCGTGATTTATGCAGGAGTGTTGCACAATATACTCCGTTGACTGTAGTGTTGTGTTTGTTAAACCTTATGAGAGGAATGCCCTCAAAATCCAAAAAAATCTTGATCAGATCTTGAACTGGCTTCGCGATGCTTCTTCTTTACGTCTCCATTCCATCGAATTCCTTTTGCACAAAGTATCATAGGAGAGGACGATAGTTTCATCCCCTGTGAGAATTGTCTTTAACACATTCACAGGGTTTTCTCCACAGAAGTCCAAAAATGAGAGGGCACATTCAACACGAGACTGGCACTAAACTTCTAAAAGATATTTGTGGACCCACATTGAACTAACTTTATACATGACTAAATATTCGCAAAGGATTCGGCGAACGGTTGTATCTGACATTTTTTATAACTATTTCACTTTTCAAGCGCCAATCTCTTAATACGAACATCCTGGACAAGGGCAATCCTGGTGAGCGTCACCACTTCCACCGTTCTTCCTGTTCTTGCGTCATCTCAACGATAACTCAAAAAATAATGGGCCGATTTTGATGAAATTTGGTACGTACCTATCTTTTGCAAGTAGCTTGGATAAGTTTGTTAGCCAGGTAAATCGGACGAGTTTTGCCGGGAAAATTTTGGGTTTCTTTCGGAAATTTTTTGTATCTCCGAAAATAACAGAGCTATGACAACCAAATTTGACATATACGTTTTTACTATTAAAGTTACCCTACACCCCAAAACTCAGATCTCTAAGTTAAAATGAAAAAAGTTAAAGGCATTTAAAGAAAAAAATGTTGGGTGCCACTGGTAATCAGAGGAAAGCACAAGACCAAAATATTTTGTGTGATTAATAAAACCAATTGAATATTACGTACAACGGTTAAGTTTTCTTGGCGCAAAAGTATCAAGAAGTAACAGAAAAAATATTTTTAAAATTTTATTATTTTTCTTCTTGAAACGTCAAAGTCGCGATTTGAATCGTCAAAATTTGCAATTTTCGGAGAACGAATTTGAGCTTCAACCATCACTCTCCTTCATTTTACTAAAATATTTTCGGAAAATCCATTTCAATGGACCTTTTTTCTGATGCTTCGGCAGTAGTTTCCGCTATAGAGTTTATGGTTTAATAGCCTATATTTTAGCAAATTTAAATTCGTTATGAAGAAGACCGCGACTTATGAATTTAAAAATATTTCTTTAAATGAGCACGAACTAGAACCCCTAACACCCCTGTAACGGGGTCAGTTTCAGTTTTTGTTTGTTTACACATATACATGGTGACGCATTTCTAGGGTAAAGCTCAATATATCCATTATTATATAAGATGTGAGGAAAAAGTATATACGTTAATTATAGGGTGTCTCGAGCTGTATCTTATAAACCTATTTTGACAATTACAGGGTGGCCCATAAGTTGTTGGTGATACACGCTTTATTTTTTTTAATAGAACACCCCTTATGTTATTGCATTTTTGTGTTTTCCATCAAATTATACTGCATGTGTGTAAGGAAAAAAAAGATAACGTTAATCGTTTTTGAGTTATTTGAATTGTTTTGCAATTTATCACGTTTTTGGCACATATTTCAAACTCATATCACAAATTGTGATATGGCGTCTTTATCAATAGATAGCGAAGCCCCATGAAAATGACGCATTCAGACAGCTTTTTCTTTGTAATACTCGTCGAAAAAATCGAGCTGCCATATACGGGTACCTACTCTCAAATAGTGGCTGAATTTGAAAAGTTTTCGCAGAAATGTTTTTAGTGTTTCCGTAGAAATCATTTTTTGTAAGATTTTTGTGATATGTTGGTAATGAATAATAAATATTTGGTAAGTTATCGTAAAAAAAACTTGTCGAATTTTTGTGAAAAATATAATTTAGTGTAACATTACTCAAGGCAATTTAAGTAAAAGGAATTATCAATCTTTTTTTCAATTTTGGTCCTAAAGATGTTTGTGAATAATTATATCTTGTCAGGTGTGTAAATAGCTGAAAAGGTTCGTTGGCCAGGGAAATCGGACCAGTTTTTCTGGAACTTTTAAAGTTTATTTTCGGAAAATGTTCGTACTTTTTGAAACAACAAAGCTAATTTAATGAAATATGGTTCATTGTTAGTGCTGTATAGTTTATACTATCAACCAAATGTACTTCTTGTAAAAACAAGAGATCTTTTCCATTAAAAACATCTTTACGAAAATTCGCTACCATAACGCATTTGCTGCGTCCCGAACCTTTAGTTTCTCAGTTCGTTGGCCAATTATGATACAGGTTGTTCCACCAAATTACAAATTTTCTTCTCAAAAATGCTATGTCTTTAAAACTTGTCAATTTATCTGGTGATACTGCATATTAGGGGACAACTAGTTTCAGATAAATCGATTGCTGATAGATGAAGTTCATTACCTTGCGTGGCCTCTGATACTATTTTAACGTTGTGGAAAGTCGTTTTTACATTCTGGGAATCTGTCGTTGCCAAGTTATTGACATTGTTAGTTCGTCGCTGGTCACATATGCTAGGTTTAAACTAAAATTTTGATTAATTTTTTGTAGAGTGCGTGTTTTTGTGCTTTCTTCGGTTGTCTTCTTAGTTTTTTGGTCAGTTCAGTTAAGTTCAGGTCAGGTTAGGTCAGGTTGTTTAGGTGTATTGTACATAAACAGCAAAAAAAATGTTTTCCCTCAACCCCTAAACAAGTTGGAGCACCTGTAGCAAAAAGGCGTGCTGAAAGGGGGGGGGGGTGGTGCATTGCATTATTAAGAGAAAATTTTGATGCAAAATGTAAAAACGGCTTGTTTACGCACATCTGTTGCCTACTTAAAAGTTAACATAAATAAAGGTTAAACAGGTCTAGGTATATGTTTAGGAGATTAAGTAATTTGGGTTATTTATAAAAAAACGTATGAAAATTCACTACCATTACCCACATGCTGCGTCGTGATTTTTTAAAATGGTGCAACTCAAGTGAGTTTTTTAATGGAGAGAAACGTAGTGTCAATTATAGCTTTTCGCGACACATCGCAGATCGTTCTAGCACTGTTGAAAGTTAAATTTATATAATTAAAACCAGCATTTCACCGTAAACAGATACGAATGTTAATAAAACCCGTAGCTTTACTGCTAATAGAAACCACATCCAATAAAACACAGTCTTAATTTTATGTAACGGGCATAATAAATTCTAGAAAGTTGAGTTTTCAAATATCGCAGTGCTAATGGACGAAAACGAGGACTTGTCTAGATGATAACTTTTGGTGGCATAAATAAACAATAAACGTCAGTTTCGTATTTAAGATTCCACATTATGTAAAAAATTTACGACCGCTATAAGCGTTAGTGAATTTTATAACACCAAAAATAGCAGAATATACTCACATAAACTTGACCTCAACTAAAAACAATTTCAGCTTCAAGGTAGTGCAACAAACCAATGCACAATGGCTATTCTGCGGTTGTGGGGTCAACAATTTTTGTATGGGTTTGTTATGGGAAGAAGAACGATATACATTTATTAATTTTTTTTGGAGATGTTTTTATCACAGATAAAACTGTTTAGTCACAAGTTGGGGCAACGAACCATTGTCAACGGGAAACTTTGGAAAGTTGTTGAACTCAAATGATATATTGCCTGCGGACGGGGTACACATAGGTTTACATGTTCATTTGGAGGATATAAATTAGTTAGGATCCTGACTACCACGGTTTGCTAGACCAAATATTGATTTATTATAAACTGCAGCGTCATGCTTGAGATATTCGCGCTGTTTACCCTCCAGCAGTTTCTTAGATTCGCAAGTTCTGAAGATCATAGCCAATGTAAATATAATTTTTTAGAGTGTTTCAATATTTTAACATTTTTTTGCTCCCTGTGGAGAAAAGGTTAACTGATTACAAAAGTTAGATACAATAGATGTAAAAAACTAACTCCTAAGGAGTTCTAGAGAGGTCTTGAAGGTTATAAGAGACATATTTGTAGTTGATACTTGTTTACACAGACATAATGAATTTTTTTTAGACTCGTTTAACGATTATTGCTAAACTGATTTAATGTTATTGTTAGTTCTAATTCTTCTCTGATATGGGCTGCTCTTGTCTGTAAGATAAGGAAAATATCTGACCACTGCCAGCTAGAATCCTGCTATTTCTCTAAGAATTTTCGTAGAGAAATAGTTATACGCACCTAAACAAAAAATTTTGGGAGCGACTGGTCGTCAAAGAAGGGGACACGAACAAAAGATGTTGTGTGGTTAACAAAACGTATTGAATATTACAGACAAAAATTTCGTTTTCTTGGCAAGAACTACCAGAAAAATTACGTTAAAATGTTTATGTTTTTCTTCCTAACCCTTTAATGACCGACGATACTTTTGAGTCCTGCATTTTAGTGAATTTTCTTAGAAAAAATTCACCAATGGGGAGATCCCGACTTTTGAATTTTGAAAAATTTGTTTCAAATGAGATCGTACTAAAACCCCTAGAACCCATACTCAGGGTCAGTTTCAGTTTATATATATATATATATATATATATATATATATATATATATATATATATATATATATATATATATATATATATATATATATATATAGGTTTTACACGGATAACTCAAAAAATTATGGAACGATTTTGATTAAATTTGGTAAGTACCTTTCTTTCGCAAATGGCTTAAACAAGTTCGTTAGCCAGGAAAATCGGCACAGCTTTTCCCGCAAAATTTTGCGTTTTCTTTCGGAAAAAAACTATATCTCTGGAAATAATAAAGATATGGTAAGCAAATTTGGTGCCCAAGTTTATGACATTAAAAGGAAGCTATATACCAAAATCCAATTCTATGTTACAGGAAAAAGTTATAAAAAAATTGTGCCAGATCTTTTCTATAAAAATTCACTGTCATAACGCACTTGCTGCGTCCAGACTTTTTTAACAGTCATAAAACATGCATGTCAGACAGATTTACAAATAGCTACTGACGGTATATAGTCCCACCAATTTTTGGCGCCGCGAGGCGGAAGGGGGGGGGGGGGTCCCAAATGTCACTATTTTTAATTCTTGTTGTTTATCTCAAAAACGATGCGTTCCACAGAAAATTTTATACTTTTTAAAATTAAAGCTAATAAAATTACTTTCAAAACGGTATATTACAATTGTACCTAAGTGTTACTATTCTTGAGATATGAGTGTTTGATTATGAAAATTTGTCGGAGAAAGTGGTAGCGGCTCAGGTATCTCGTCAACCTCCATTTTCTACATCTTTCCCCTTCCATTACACAGAAAACTCGTAGAAAATAAAATTGTAGAACGAAAAGTTTGCTTCAAAAATAAGTATAGTTATGCCAACTTATCTTTACCCGGTAAATAGTTAGAGCGTTTTGAAGTTTAGTGGTACTTTTTAACATTTTGCTACTAAATGCTAGTGACTTAAGTTTTGTTTTAAAGGTCTGTAACTGTCTTATTTTCCATATATTAAAAGCCACCAATCGGATACTTCGGAAAAAGTTTCAAACAAATTAAGCTCTTCACTATCAAATTGTTCAAAGTCTTCTTAAATCGGAACACTGTTTGTACACGAGCCTAAGGTATATTAAAAAATAATTGAATTTCGTGGAAAACATACTAGGTCTCAGAAGTACCGACAGTCTTTCTGGTTTACAATGGCAGAAGAAAAATGGAAAGAGTTATAGGAAAGGAAAAGGCCACTGCCTGAAGAAGAACTACATGCAATTGTTGACGATCCTCATTTTTTCGACTTCCCCCTCAATAATCAATTTGCACAGACATTGGAAAATCAGATGAGGAATTAGACGAAGTGATAGATAATGTAGGTGTAAGTAACAGACATAAACATTGTAGTTGAGCATATCATAAAAACTCTGGACGCAGCAAGTGCGTTATGGTAGTGAATTTTCATAAAAATATTTTTATTGTAAATATGTGTGTTTTTTTAAGAAAGCGGGCATCAATTTTGGTTATCAGTATAACCTATATAGTAAAAACAATGTGCTATGTTTCATAAAAATAACTTTATTGTGTGAAAATGTACAAAAATTTTCAAAAGTAAACTTAAAGTCTTCCCGGAAAAACTCGTTTCTTGGTCAATCTTATAGGTTAATAGCAAATTGGGCTATTCAAATATGAAGCATTTGATCAAAATTCGCTACCATAACGCACTTGCTGCATCCAGAATTTCTTTTCTTGCAAACATGCATTATATTTCGATGGAAAATGCAATAACATAAGGCGTGTTTGATTGAAAAAGAAAGAAAATTTGTATCACCAACGACTTATGGGCCATCCTGTGATTGTAGACATATTTTTTTAAGATGTAGCTCAAGACACCCTATAATTAATATATATATATATATATATATATATATATATATATATATATATATATATATATATATATATATATATATATATATAAATTGAAACTGACCCCGGATATGTGTTCTGGGGTGCCTAATTAGCGCTCATTTGAAGAAATTTTTTCAAAATTCAAAAGTCGGGATCTCCTCATTATTTTTTTAAAGAAAATTCACTAATAGCATTTTATTATTTAGACTACAGTACGGCATGTAGATTTTACTGAAAATCTGGAAGAAGTTGTATTTAATGAAAATGTGAGTACTACTGCAAAACATATGGCTACTTAGGTAAAAAATATATGTTTTGTTCCTTGTCTGCAGGTCCCAGCACAAAGTGAAAACAACAATGATGATCTGGATAATTTGAGCCCCCTAAACCTCTTATAGAAACTCTAAATGAACAATTTAAGAAATTGTATAATGGAACACGACAGTTTCAATTGATGAATCAATGATATTATTCAAGGGGCGCTCATCTATAAAACAATATAATCCGAAGAAACCGATAAAACGAGGGTATAAATTGTGGTATATAGCAGATCAAAAAGGTTATATTAAAAAGTTCGATGTTTACCAATGGATGGATAAATAAAAGAAAAGTATGCAGGATATGGCTTAGGAGAGAGGGTAGTCCTATTCCTGGGTGAGGAAGAATGGGGAAAAACAAAATACTTGGTTTCGAGAATTATTTTACTTCGGCAAAATTACGCGAAAAATTAAAGATAGAAAACTGCTTAGCCTAAGGAACAATAAGGAAAGATCGTAAAGGTGGACCAAGCAGTTTGAGAGCTGACAAATCCATGACGCGAGGAAAGTTTGACTGTCAATTTTCAAACACTGGTACAGGCTATAAATGGATGGACAATAAGTCTATATACATAGCTTCTAACTACCATAGAATTGAAGCAAGTGCTGTGAAAAGAAGGGATAACACAGGGAACAAAATACATCAATTTTCCACTTGTAATATGAGAATACAACAGTTTTCTGGGGGAATTGATCTTGCAGGTCAGCTACGATCATGCTATGCAGTAAATAGGCGATCAAGAAAATGGTGGCACCGATTGCTGTGGGGGCTACAGGATATAACATTGGTAAATGCATATATTTTGTATTGTGATGTCAGTGGAGAAACTCTATTGGATTTTAGGAGACAAGTTACTCAAGAGCTTATAACTTTAGGACAACCATTGAAAAGGCAATCTTCTTTAGGAGCTAATAATAACAATGGCCATGTGAAAAGGAGAAAATACAATTATAGTGTGCCATCTGATGTACGTTTGTCAAATTTGGGAGGGGATTACATTATTTTTACAAGTAGGCGAGCAAGATGCGAAATATGTTCTGCAAAATCTGTGCAATCCAAGCCATACTGTCAGTGTAACGCTAGTGTCGTTTACTTATTCTGTAATGGAAGACAGAACTGTTTTTTGTAATACCATGAGTTAGATAAGTGTATTGTGGCTTTTCAAAACAAATATATTATGTAACAATACAAATAATAATGCAAATATTTTTTTGATAACAGCATAATTTTAGTGTTTAATCCCGTTGGTACTTTTGGGTACTTGTCCATAACTTGTAGGATACCGGAGGTAGTTTTTGTGTCCCACATTTTTTCAAAAATGTTTTGCTTTTAACTAAAATTTAACCTTATTATATATTTATTTTAACCATCTTTAATAAGTTTCAGCAAAAAAAACAACGGATTAAAAAAAGTAGATCTGGTCATTATTAAAGGGTTAACACGTTAATTTGCACCGGTTGTTCTGTAAAGATAATGAACAGGCACTAACGGGATTTGCCGCACGGCCTTATGCTTGAGTATGGGTACTGACGGGATATCACATGCTTGCCTGTGTGGTCTGTAAGAAAACTTGCCTGATATACTGACAATTTTACGTATGATGAGTGATAGAATGTCATGTAACGCCACGAAACAATAAATTAGGATTAGCCTTGTGTTCTGCTCATCCCCACTGCTGTATGTTTTTTTAAATTTTAAATCATTAGTTCGTGTTCAATCGTGAAAGGAGGTAGTTGTTTATAGGTTCTCCCTATTATGGATGAACAGGAACGCCAAAAATTATTGGAATGGTACTAAGAATACTCCACTGATGGTTCCGAGTCGGGTCGTGATCCATATAACACCGATGAGGATCCTGACTATGAAATAAATGCACCCAAAATAGATAAGACGTCAAGCGATAGTGAAGTTGAAAAAATCATGGAGGTAAAAATGATTGACATTAATTTACTTTTTTTAAATAATAGAGCGTGAATACGGACTTTTTTAGCTTTGCTCGAGTCGAAAATTCCGAAAAACCATGACGAAGCTAGTACACTCTGAGAAAATGGTATAAATGATTTAGATCATCAAGCGACGTCGGTAGCCAGAATTTTGTTTTGAGGGACGACAGTTAACGACATCGTTGATCTTTTTTTAGATACGCCCAGCTTCGGAATTAAAGTTTATATTAAGAACTTCACACCTTCTCAAGTTTCCAGCCTTATGTGGACAAGAGAAATTACGGACATTAATCTTCAAAAAACAAATGAATAAGTGAAGGACTCAATTTAAAACCTCGACCCAAAACAAGCTGCGAGAGATTCAGAACTTCCCGACCTATATCCAGGGAAGGATTGAAGAAAATTATTGGTTTTGTTTACTGGGTGGCCAACTAAAATGTCGTCCGGTAAAAAAAACTGTGTTTTTATGAACTGTAACAACGACGGCATGACGTTTGGAACAGTTCCTGCGTTGGCCGAATTCTTCTAGTGGTGACGCCGATAAAAGCAAGGAGGGTATTCTGGCAAATAAAATTATGAAAAACAGCCAAGCGATATTTTGCCCCAAAGAAAACCTGTCACTAGAGGTATGTCTTTTCTTATTTAGGGAGCCGTTAGGGTTTAGGGTCAACAAAAGAAAAGAAATACTAAATCAAATTCTATGAGCTCTGCTCTAGTGATGGCTATATTCTAAACATGGAAATATATAATGAAAAAAAAAAAAAACAGTACTGAAACGGCGTCTTCTAAAGTAGATTCATTTGTGTTGCGTTAAATGGAGCCTTATCTGAATAAAGGACATTACCTTTATATGGATAATTACTACAACAGTGTGATATTATCCAATAAACTTTTAGAACAAAATACTCATTCAACGGGGACTTTGAGGAGCAATGGACGCGGCAACCCGAAGGAAGTGACATCGTCTAAACTAAAACGTGGAGAGCGTATATGGCGACGAAATAATGATATATACGTGGCCAAATGGAAGGACAAACGAAACATCCTCTCTATATCAACTGCGCATGTACCTCAATTAATCGAGGTAGAAAATAAATTTGGGTAGAAAATTACAAAACCTTTAGATATTGCAAAATATAATGAGAATATGTCTGAGATTGACCGGGCAGACGCCAAAAAGTGCCTATGAACATAGGTCAAAATATGCTTCGTTTTCGGAATACAGGTGTTAAACGTCTCAAAATTTTCAAGTTTTTTCAACTCATTTCCTACATTTTTTATATAAGGAATCTAAACTTGGTACAAATAATTCTCCCCTAGAGTGCCTACAAAATGACCCAGTTAGATTTAGAAAAAATAGTGTTTTCAACGTCAGGTGTCCTTATTTTTCCGCTAACTTTTTCAGCATATGATAATGATCACCGGTTTGCTAAAAAACAATTTCCCTACTTTGTTTCTCAGTCTAACTAGGTCATTTCGTAAGTACTCTAGAGAGAATTATTTGTACCAAGGTTGGGGATTCGTTATCTTAAAAAATATAGGAAGCAAGTTGATAAGACTTTAAAATTTTGAGACCATTTCGAAAACGAAGCATATTTGGATCTATGTTCATAGGTACTTTTTGGTTTAAGGTAAGCCACAGAATCTCTCTAAAGTTTATACAAGTACTTAATGAACGCCCTGTATATTGACGCATATGAAATTGAAGCTAAAATAAGAAAACCTGTACCATAAGAATGCCCATTATCGACATATTTGTTCAACTTATTCATAAAAAATTAGATAGGCTGAAGCAAACAGGAATCAAAATAATTGAACAACGGTTCTATTTTACAGGGTATGCCCATGACGTAAGGCTGATAACAGAAGCGGAAAACTAATTACAAAGGATAATAAGTGGCAATATAACTGAAAATCGATATAACGAAAATTGTCACGAACATAAGTAAGGACAGGATTGCAAAAATCGGTATAAAGCTAAACGGCCAAAATCGTGAAGTTAAAATGTTACGTACCTTGGTGCTGTGTAGTATGGAGACTGGTGGAACATTGGAAAGTAACTTTTGAGATAACGTTCATGTTTTGACATTTCATTAATGTTCAGGGAATTTAAGATAGTTTTGTTTGTTGTAACTTAAAAAATAAAGTTCTTTTAATACAGTGTATATAAAAGTGGCGACGAGGATGGGATCAAGATAATAGATTGGAATACCAAAATGTCTACAAAAAATTTATCGCCTCCGGTGCTATTTGAATATAAAGTGGGCAATGGAGATTACTTAAAAGGATGAGCCACACTATCACGGCTCATGGGGAAAAATATGTAAGCATACACAAATCATATTTATTTTTTCGTTAGGGGATTCTATGTACCATTCTATGTATCTTCCGAAGTTTTACAAAAAACTGAAAACAAAATTATTCCTGATGACATAGAATCTCTAGGTATGCCAAAAATATGCAGATCATTTAAAGCGGAGTCAGGTACTTTTAATAAGTTTTTTTTTTTAAATTTCAACAACACACTACAAAGGCTTCCAGCCTAAATACTATCGTACCGTGGGTGTCGACAAGGAGAAAAGAGACAACTTGTTAAGTCTGCACTTGAAGGTTTGGAGGTTCGGGGGAGAAGGAAAAACATGTGCCGGCAAGGAATTCCAGAACTTGGAAGTCCTCGGGACAAAAAAGCGGGCATAACAAGATGTTCTATGTCTGGTGACCTGGACAGTAAACGGGTGCATTTGCTCTGTTCCCCTAATAGATCTGTTGGGGGCAGCAAGTGGAGGAACTATGGAAGAAAGCTCCTCTGAGCAGTGCTCTTATATATAAGATATCTATAAAACAGAGAGAGGTCACCAACGGCACGTCGGTGGGCAAGAGATGGCAGCGTTTGGGTGAGGGTAGGGTCACCGATGAGACATATAGCTCTCTTCTGAATGTAGTCCAGGATAGCGAGTGTAGAAGCGGCAACAGCACCCCAGATGTGGGAGCAGTATTCGAGGTTTGGTCTTATTTGTGAAGTATATAAGGTATAGAGATTAGCTGGTAAAAAGTATTTGCGAGCCCGGAAGAGGAAACCTAATTTCTTAGCAGCCGCTTCTGCAATTGATGTGACATGTTGGTGCCAATTGAGATTTCGATCCACACAAATGCCAACAAGTGAAAAGGACTAATTACTTTGAATAACTTGGTTGTTTATTGTGATGGGTCTAGGGCTGGTGTATTTCTCATGAGAAAGAAAGCAAGACTGTGATTTGGTGGGGTTGAATTGTACAAGATTTTTGCTTCACCAGTCTAATATTTTTTGGAGATCCTCGGAGATAGAACCCTTCATGAGTCTGCGATCCTCATCTAATTGGGCTAAAGAGACAGGCTGAGAATATTGTATATTTGAGTGGAGGTTGGATAGGAAATTTGCTGTCCACGTACAGAGTTTTGGTGGTAGGCCATAGGCCGGTAGTTTATTAAGCAGCGCTGCGTGCCAGACCTGGTCGAATGCTTTGGATATGTCTAGAGCGACAATCTGGGATTCACCGTGTAGTTCCATAGACTTGTTCCAAGAATGGGTGACAAAGGAAAGGAGGTCGGCAGTTGATCTGCGCTGACGGAATCCATACTGCCTGTCATGGATTAGACGTTTTTCAAGAAATTTTAGTAATTTGGTGTTTATATACTCTTCCATCACTTTAGAGACGTCTGAAAGGACAGAAATAGGTCTGTAGTTGCTAGGAAGCCGTTTGGATCATTTCTTGGGGACGGGTTGTAAGTATAAGATTCCAACACAACTGAAGCTCGAATCAAAAGCAAAACATTTTCAGGCAAGATCTTTGTCTTATGCCTTAAAAGAGAAGGTAGAATGACAATTAGATTGGTCCAAGCAGGAGTGCTAGTACCAAATGAAAACAGCCTTTGGAGAGCTCCAATAGTTCCAATTTTAAAACCAGACAACAGTGTTAGAATCTGCGGTAACTTTAGAACAACAGTAAATCCTGCATTGGAGCCAATTATCAACAGTTGATAACTTATTTGCTGATATTAACTAAGTTTCATATTTCAGTAAATTAGATTTGAGGAAAGCGTTTCAACAGCTTTTGCTGGACAAAGACTCTAAAGGCATTATGAAAATTTCTACAGCAAAACGACAATCTTTATCTACCAGGAGAAGTTATGGAATAACAGTATTATTGCAAAATCGTAACTACCGATGGAGCGTTCTGCTAAATAAGTTCTGAATTTAAAGATTACCTCAAGGGAATAGAAATTAGACAAAGATGTTAGAATATGCGGTGACTTAAAAATAACAGTAAATCCTGCATTGGAGCCAATTACCCAGAGTTTGTAACTTACTTGCTGATATTAACAAAGTTTCACATTTCAGTAAATTAGATTTGAGGGAAGCGTTTCAACAGATTTTGCTGGACAAAGACTCAAGGCATTATGGAAATTTCTACAGCAAAAGGACAATGAGGAAGTTACATATAATCTACTTTTGATGAAAAACGTATTTAAAGTACAGCAAAATACTCTAAAAATATATGTCTACAAGTAAACCCCTCTTAAAGTAAACCACTAATTAGTAATTAATTATTGAAATATTGAATATAATTCAAAAAGACAGGGTGGGCAAAAACGCGATCTGATTGGTGAAGAGGTTTGTGACGTCACGATCCGGTACATCTGCGTTTTACGCAGGCATCACCATTTAACGTTGTCTTGTTTTCGTTTGTGTTTGCATCGAATTCTGAGCAGTTTTATCATAATTTTAAGTAGTTTTGGTGTTTACTGTATAATATATGTTCAAAGGTAGTAAGTCGTGTTTAATCTAGTTTAGTGCGTGACTGTGTGATGGCTACAGCAGATTCAGAATCACAATACGAGAATGCGAAAGACATAACAGTGCCTGGACATAAATATTATAAGTGCTGTATAGTGCGCAAATGTACTTCCACAACAATAACTACAACCAACAAATTATTATTTAATGTACCTAAGGATGAGAAAATCAGTAAGAAATGGTGTATATATTTTTTGTATATCATTTGAATGGAAAACATTTTGAGGTTATGCTTTTATTTACATTATATTTTATAGGAAATTACTACATAAAATCCAACAAAGATATTTACAGGATAAAATAAGGTTCATATCAGACACGTACCTCCCAGCTTTCACTCCTTTTAGCTCAGCACCCATGAAATTCGGGTTGTCTTCTAAAAACGCAAACATTGCTAGTAAGTAGATAAATTTTTGGTAAATTGTCCTTGAACAAATCCAACTTCTGTAGCCATACTATAAGACTGTACAGTTTTTTAAAATAATGAATACGAGTATATAGATATTAACAATAATATAAATTGATAACAATAACTATCCGGCACACGTAAGTCGCATAAACGCTAACGGTGAGATGAGGATCTCTGTGTGAGTAAGCGAGACTCGTTTGGCCGATACCGGATCGTGACGTCACAGTAGGCCGTCTGTGTTTAGCTGGGTTTTGACGCGGAGACAATTATTTTTATTTTCTATATTTTTTTACAGGAAAACTATTAGTTAAAAATTTAAATGTTATATGGCCATTTATTTTATACAATGTGGGGAATTGAATAAGAGGAGAATAAAAAAATGTGCAAATTCTTCATTTTCCTTTACCAGGATGAATTATGGAATAACAGTATTATTTCAAAATCATAACTACCGATGGAGCGTCCTGCTTAAAAAGTTCTGAATTTAAAGATTACTTCAAGGGAATAGGAGTTAGACATTTGAAAGGGGCTCTACGTCCTACAGAACCACAAAAATGTTATTAAAATAATTATGGCCATATTATTTTAGAGAAAAATATTTTGATAGTGAAAGAGTATAAAGGTGAACTCAAAGGTCATTGGCCTGTGTTGCCACCAACTACACAAAATTTGGTGGTATTATTGTCATTAACATGTAGAAAGTAAATTGTGCCCTTCAGGTAATCCTTTGTATATTTGAGTGAAATAAATGTATTTAAACTTTAAAAAAATAAACAACCATTAGAAGTGCCCAAAACAAATACTTATTTTTATCAGAATGATTGAATCAGAGAAAAAAATGCAAAAAAAACCGGTGCTGTTCCAACATCATTACAATTAATTGATAGCAAACCAACAGGCAGAATAATGGGCTTTAGCAGAACAAATTTCACTCGAAGCGAAACACGTTGTGTATATTTCCCACTAATTGTGTACGAATGCCTCAGAAATTGCCTAACACAACTGGAAATGAAATAGAAGCTCCCTTTGTCGGTTGTAAATAAAGCGGGCGTATAGAAAAACAGAAGCCGGTCGGGCTGATATCAAAGTAAATTGTGATTTAAATAATAGGTGGGTATGTAGCGCAAGGCACATGTAATAAACTCTTTCGATAGGATCGGAAACAGCAGAAAGGCTGGTATTAGATCACGTATTCATTTTAGAATCCGACCAGAGACTCGTTCTAACACATAATTTGTTCACATGGAAACTTTAGATTACACCTTCGATCTTTGACACAGACAGACAGGACTGTAAGATTTTATTTTTGAAACGCAGGATCAATCACTCAGTGGTAAGAACGTGTACCTCTAAAACCAAAGTTCGTCGGTTGGTATCCCGTGGGACTCTACAATTGACATCTAGTAAGGCTTGGCATTGTGTTTAAATAAGTTGAATATCTGAACGTTCCGCGCATCGGAAGGGGCGTGAAGTAGGCAAGCAAGTTAAATGCGTACACATTGCAAGACACGGTGTGTAGGTAGAAGGCGCAAAGCAGACAGTGGCGTGTACCATACGATGTTGGGTACGCTGAACATTACTACCTGCTTACAAAAGATATTTGTCAAAAATTTCCGGGATGGAAGGTGCAGCTGCTTTCAGGCGTCGGTGATTGGCCATAGTCGTAGAGAAATGCTGCCGGTAAAGAAGTAGGATACATACATGCATTCTTAAAAACCGATTTAGATGCAGGTAAAGCTAATTAGAAATGTATCGGTTACAATAGAAAAAAATTCGGGACGTAGCAAGTGCATTATGGTAGTGAATTTTTATTAAATGCTTCAAATTTGAATAACTCAATTTTCTATACACTTAGAAAGTTTAGTTTTGGTATGTAGTAGAAATCGGTTAATTATTTTTTGAGTTATCAGATGGACACACACACACACACACACACATATATATATATATATATATATATATATATATATATATATATATATATATATATATATATATATATATATATATATATATATATATATATAAACATATAAAAATTAAAACTGACCCCGCATATGGGTACTAGGTGTCCTAGTTCGCGCTCATTTGAAAAATTGTTTGCAAAGTCTCACCATCGATACCTCTCTATTAGTGATTTTTTTAAAATAAAAATTCACTAATAGCATTTCTATGTAAATTAGTATTTAAAATAGACATACACCAAACTAGTTATAAAATGTTCGAAATGAACTTTAGCGATGAGCGATCAAAAAACCAATCTGAATAATATACAAGGAGTTTCATTAACGAGTACAGAAACATTCCCTGATAAATTCGAAGAGAGCCTTCTCATATAAAATATTCATCTCTGAGAAGTTGCAGCCCCTTGAAATAGGGTGAAAAGTTCACATTTAATTATTTATTTCGAAAGGAGGCCAAAATTACAAAAATCGGGGGTTATGGTAGTAAACTCTGAAAAGAATATACACTATATTTGTACGGCATATTTAGTAAATTTAACACTCTAAATTTAAACAGACCGCAAGAGTCGATTTTAAAGGTCCCAATACCTGCGATTTGAGGAATTTTTTCTAAAGTGTTACCATCGATATCTATCTATTATTATAAAAAACATTTTAATCTTATGTTCTGCCTTCTTTTGATAAAAAAACTTTAAATGCCCAAAACTCAATTTTCTATGCAACTAGAAAATTAAAATTTGGTATATCTGGGTACTGTGGGTCTCTTTAAAAGAAACTTTAATTACAATTTCATTAACATTAAAAAGCTATCAAGGGGAAAACTTAATTCATATTTGAAAGGAAATAAATGTATTTGGCAAATTATAAACGTGGCAGGTATTTTGCCCTTTTGGTTTTCTGGATGATTTCGTTTTATTCAACAGTTTTTCCAACAACTAAATAAGTTTAAAAAAATTAATTCTCTATAAGTGGCACTAATATAAACAATAAAAAATTGTCTGCTGACAGTCAAAATTTTAGACTCAAAGGCGGCAAAGTTATCCAGACGTTAAAGATAAATGACATCTTGGTCCAAACGTACAAAATCTGGACACTATTGTTTCTACCAATTATTAATGTTAGTGAAACAAAACACCATATTACATGCATCGGGCAAAAATCGAACCCGGGACGTCCGGTTGTCACGCAAACATTACACCCGTGAACCACGGATGCTATCTAATTAAATGTGTGTTAATCTGGTAATTATTGAGACGGCAACTTGCTGCCTCAAGAAATTTTATATTTTATCCTGAAAGTAAATCTAAGTGAACAGCTAATTACATAATTAATTGAATTGTGACTTGATAGTTCGCTGGTCGCTGATACATATATGACTGTTTCGATCTTAGATGTTCATCAAGTCCTACGCATTGACTGTTATAATGTATAGGGTGGAAAGCGACCTTTGAATTAGCAACGCATAAACAGAATTGAAGGCTTTGAAATGTAAACATTAAAAAATGACAAAAGATTAGGTGCATCGAATGCAAGAGAAGAAAGATGCTTGCTAAAAAAATGAGAGGATTTGTTGGACATATTTTGACACATTGTAACTGTCTAATGAGATTATTTAAGGGACAGATACTTAGAAGAGGGGGCCATTTCTAGAAACCCTGGCCGAATTAATGAACTGCGGAAACTATAACGAATATATATATATATATATATATATATATATATATATATATATATATATATATATATATATATATATATATATATATATATATATATATATATACACCTGTTTCAAACTTATTAGTTCTCATCAGTGCAGTATAGCCAGATGAAAACTACTAACCTAAAACGTCAAACTTCGGAGATAAAAACTGTTTTATTTCAAAACTAACAAAACTGCTTAGTTTTAAACAAATTTGTAACAGTGGAACTAACAAAATTAGAACAACCAAATTTTGGAAATAGGCAGTCAAAACATTTAAGTTCGTCCATATTTGATTTAATTTTGAAAAGCATTCATAGGCCGGTCTAAAAAATGTTGAACGCGGCCAACACAGAAGTGCCAAAAAGTCACTTTTTTCAAATGGAACACCCTGTATTTGATAAGCCTTTTAGATGAAAAATTAAACTCTGCAATGACTAGCACTAACACTCTCTATACCTTACTATTTAGGTTTTTGAGTTAATTGCAATTAAGTATTTAAACTGGTTTGGCATGATCACGAATTCAAGACCAGGAGAGATAGCCTAAGCTAATTTAAAACATGGTGGACTTCGAAAATGCAAATACTTTTCATTTCAAATTTTCAAAATTTCTTCTAAGACACTAACAGCCTTTCAAAACTTTGTACTGTGGCTATTCTAATTTCTAAGGGGTCTAAGATATCGAATGCTAATATTACACGAGGCTGTAATTCCTGGCGGTTCTTAACAGGAGTTTGACATCTCCGCTTTAATTTTTTCCCTACAAATAAAAGTCCAGCGGGGTTGAATCTGGGGATCTTGCTGGCCACAACCAAGGACCTAGTCGCATAATCCATTGATATTGAAACATTTGGTTTAATTCATGATCCCCTGCATACACTGGGCTGGAGCACCCGTAATTTTGTCAGTCATCCAAAGGGATATTTCCCAGAAAATTTGGAACCTGGTTTCTTAAAATCTCAACATATTTAGAACTGTTTAAATTTTGATCATAAATTAAATAGAAGACTCTCTGGTTCATTAGCATTGCCAAAACATTAAAGCTAAATTTTTGTTGATAATTTTTGGGCCTGATTGCGAATGGATTTTCATGCGACCAGATGTGTAAGTTACAATTGATAATACCCTATTTAGAAAATTTTGACTCGTCTTTCCAAATAATTTTGTGATGAAAATTTGGAAATTCTTGTATTTTGACAAGCATAATTTCTCAATATTGCACCCAGTGAAATGGATCTTGTGGATGTAATTGTTGAACGGTCGAAAACTTGAAATCATGCATTTATGGTTATTTAAAATTATCTGTATTGAATTTCGTGAATTTTTAAGATAACTTACCGCTGAACGAATCAAAGCTATAGGAGAAACATTAAAATATCCCAAGACAGTTATATCGACAGCTTCAACTGATGTT
Source organism: Tillus elongatus (assembly GCA_964006375.1). Lineage (NCBI taxonomy): Eukaryota > Metazoa > Arthropoda > Insecta > Coleoptera > Cleridae > Tillus > Tillus elongatus. The sequence goes on along the minus strand of OZ023262.1, from coordinate 204,920,276 downwards.
ATTGGTTTTGGTAAATTACGAGGCGCAAATACTTTTCCAAAAGCCTTAAAATTATTCTCAATGTTCCGGAACTTTGTCTCTGTCATCTTTGTCAATTGTGGAATCTGGCGTTAAAAACACGGCAAGTTCGAAGTTCAATTCGACCAGTTTCTCCATGGGTTTAAAATAAATTCAGTATATCTTAATTTGTGTTCTCTATGTCAGCACAAAGATAACCTACGTTTCAAACGTGCGCTTAAATGACAGCTATCGTCAGATTACTCTAAATAACATTATTTGCATTTTCAAAGTTAACTATACTTTAAACTAGCTTAAGCTACCTCTCCTGGTCACGAATTCGTTATCATGGCAAACCAATTTAAATAATTGTAATTAACTTAAAAATCTTAAGAGTTATGTATAGCTAATGCTAGTGCAGGTCACTGTAGAGTTTGATTTTGCATATAACAAGCTTATAACATACAGGCTGTTACATTTGAAAAAGTGACTTCTTGGCACTTTTTTGTTGACCCGGTTAAAATTTTGTTTCTGACCGTCCTGTGATCGAGTTTCAAAATTGAATTAAATATGAATAAACTTTAATGTTTTGACCGGCTACTGCTAAAATTTGGTTGTTCTATCTTTCTTAGTTCCACTTAAAAACTGAGTATATTTGTCGGTTTTGAATTAAACAAATTTTATTTACGAAAGTTGACGTGATATGTCTCATAAAGTAAATCTAAAATTTACGTGGAATCATAAAAAAAAGCATGGTCATCTATTTAAAATAACACAGTTGTTATCAATTTCCAGTACTCTCGGAATTCCGCCATTTTGTTACTATTTTAAACCAAGATAGTAGACTCTAAAGGCTTCCTGACAAATTTTGGTTTGATAGCTTTTCCGGTTATCCAAATACTCCTAACCATTCTAACCAAGAATGACCGCGGCACACCCTATATATACATATATATATATATATATATATATATATATATATATATATATATATATATATATATATATATATATATATATATATATATATATATATATATATATATATATATATAAACGTATAAATTGAAACTGACGCAGGATATGTTCTAGGGTGTCTATTTCACGCTCTATTGAAAGTCGCAATCTCGTCATTAGTGAATTTTTTCTACGATAAATCACTAAAAAACAGGCAGACACATACCATCTTTACGTAACATTTAGGGTGATTAGTTAAATATGGATATAAAGCTTACAAAACTTATCACTCCGTATTGAAAGCAGAACTTGCTCACCAACATTTAACAGTGTGTCAGCTTTATTCCCAGCGCGTTTCAACGGTTGCCTTGACCCGTCCTTTGAGATATCCTCAGGTAGACATACATTTTCAGCATTTCTCTCCCTGTTACAGTAATCCGATCCTCTCAGGCTCAGACACACTACTACTTAATTCTTCTCATGCTTCTTTGGCTACCAGTAATCGACATCGAGAAACAATCGTGTACCGCTATTACACGTGTAATTTTGCGGTAAGTAATAGATATTTTTCTCTCATTTCCACTTCACCGTTGCGAGAGTAGAATTGAATGTTATCATTCGAATGATCACTGAGCGGAAGCCGCTAATGATACTGATTTCATTTCCACACGCAGTAGCTCCACGTTCTACAAATGAAATTTGTTTTTCGTTGTCGGTTCAGTATGGGGTTCCTAACAGCCAGGACCGTACAGGAAAATCTACTTGGGAAATCCATAAAACCAGTGAAAATGTCTTAACATAATTGCTTATCAGACGTTACGAAGAGATTATGAGAGGGATCTAGAGTTTTATGTACGAGATAAAGCAATACAGTAGGTCGTGACGATGATACGCTTAGGGTTCTTGCTTTTATTTCTTACGCGCTGAGTACTTTTTATGCTTGTTTATCACCCCTGTATTCTCTAAGGCGTGTAGGTGGTTTAATAGAACAAAAGAAAGTTATATATTGCAGTGATCACCGTTAATCATTTTATATACTTTTTCTGTTCAGTTTAATTTCCTTAATTAGTTACATTTTGGTAAATGCTTTCCATTCAAGCAACATTATCATTCTTTTTTATGGTTTAAAACCGTAAAGGTCTGATGCCGGCCACTGTGGATGAAACTTGAAAAAAAAATCATAATCACCCAAAAAAATAATAAGCGAGAGCTGTGCGCTACATAAGTATTTCGACAACGAAGTTGTCTCAATCAGCAGCTATCGCTAACCAACTTATAGTTGGTATTAGTTTCTCCATATACCCTTCCTCACATTTAGTTTCCTATGACTATGACTGTGAACTGCATGGCCATCGTGGGCTAGCCTAAATTTTTTGGTCCGTTTGTCTAAGTTTACCTTGGTTTGGTTTTCTGATTAATGTGTAGGGTTTGTGCCCGTGGCTTCACATTTGAAGTTTTGTTAGTTTAACAACATTGATTTAGGTCGTTTGTATTTTGTTTCGGTGAAGCTTGCAATTTCGTCGAGTAGCAGATTTTCGTGGCTTTGGAATTTTCTGTATGTTTCCTCGGTGACTGTCTTGGAGTATTCCTTTATAGTTGGCAAATCAGCATCTCGGTGTATTTGAGTGTTCCTGAAATATGAGTCGCAAGCTTTTGTTTTGGACTATTTGTATTAAATAAGTTTTGGCTATATATGTACCCATGCTGGGATAGGTACTGTAGGTTAGAGCTGGTCTGATTATAGTTTTGTCAATAAGCATTTTATTTTCTGGTGACATTGTGCTATGTTTTCCGATTAGTGATATCAAGGCGTTTCTTGTGTTTTCCACTGCGGTTTTTGTTTCTGTGGAATGTGCTCTGAATGTGAATTCTCGTCTAGTAGGACTCCAAGATAATTGATTTTGCACTTTCAAGCAATCTGTTTGTTAAAAAATATGAGGTCGTGCGATGGTGGGTCTGGTCTTTTTGTTAAATTCGTGGCTCTACTCTTGCCTGGGTTTACTTAAAATTGACAGTTTACCAGGTACTTTTCAAATGTGATGAGGTTGGCGCCTTTGCTGTGAATATCTTGTTCTTAATGATGCGGTGAATATAGCTTTGTCATCGGCATATTCGGCGGTATTGATTCTGTCCAGTTTTCGCATGTTGGAAGTGAAGATGGCGTATAGGCATGGAACGAACTCGCTTGACACTGCAGCAATAGAAAATAACATTGTCTAGAAGAAATGTCTTGTCGTTTGCGAAATCAGTCGCCAATTGCTGGGGCGGAATTTTCACGTTACGGTGCCTGTAAAAACCACCTCGTCCGATGCTGTTGGAGTAGGACAAAATGCACTCGTTGGTCGTAAAATCTGCCGCCAAAAGTTCGGGCGGGAAACTTTCACACTACAGGGTTTTTAAAAACCAAGTCGTCGGATACTTTAGGAACAGGAGATAACATTTTTGTGAAACATCTTTCTTGTTATGCACTCGTTGGTAGTGAAATGTGCCGCCGAAAGTTAGGGGAGAAAATGTTCACACTACAGTGTTTTTAAAAACCAGGTCATCTGATACTGTAGTGACAGTGTTTATTGTTTTCGAGTTATTTCAATTGTTTTGCAACTTTTTGACGCATAGCTATCAAAAATTATGGTACGGCATTTTTACCAATATACATATAGCGGATCCCATGAAAATGAGGCATCCAGAGATGCTTTTGTTTATATTATTTGCCGGTTTTTGTATTTTTTCAAACAAAGGTATTTTGATGAAATGTGGTACATTGTTTCTACTATATGGATTATACTGTTAACCAAATTTGATGCCTGCTTTCATTAAAAAACATCTTATGTAGTTATTAAAAACCTTTAAAAAAATTCACTACCATAACACACTTGCTATAACCGGAAGTTGTAGCAGCTCGAGAATATCTTAGTTCGAATGGCAATCTTTGAATAAGTTACTGTACCAACTTTTAAAATCATGCAAGCTTTACTTCGCCAGTGACTTCTAACTGTAAGTTTTCGTTAGACACCTGTATATTTAGTTATAGATTTTTTAATGGCCTGCCATTAAATTCTCTTAACACCATTCAAAATAGTAGTCTAAGATTGATACTTGGAGGTTTCAAAACGACCCCAACAATATCACTGTGCGCTGAAGCATACGATCTACCATTATATTTGAGAAGAAATATGTTGCTGCAACAACATGCAGTGAAGATTATGTCGAATTCAAAAAATCCTTTACACCAGGCGTTTACAATGTTACCTCTAATTAACATATTTAACGCCAAGCCAAGATGTTGTGCTCCTTGGTGTGTAAGATTTATTTCTTCGCACCTCAGATACCTATAGAGACGTAGCTCCTCTGCCAAATACAAAGTTAAGTGGTCCTCCCCCTTGGTCAGATACACAGGTTGCAGTAGATACATCTCTCTTAGAATTCAGCAAGTATGTCAATCCGTCACAACTTTTGCAAAACGCTTTCTATGACAAATTGTCTAAACATGCAGATTGTCACATTTCATATACTGATGCATCAAAAAATTAAGACTGTGTTGGATGTTCAGTCATAGAAGACAGAAAATATCACAAATTTAGATTATCTAAATCTACTAGTGTTTTTACCGGGGAACTATTCGCTCTTCTTCAATCGCTCACAATACTTAATTACAAAGAGAACCCAGTACCAAAATATATTATTTGCACAGATTCACTGTCATCCCTCCAGCCACTTTAGAAATCAAGAACAGATAACATCCTTGTTCACAAAATAAAAGAAATGTTATCAAATTTGGAAATGATAAGCAACACTTATGTCTTATTTTTATCGGTACCATCGCATATCGGTATTCAAGGTAATGAGATAGCAGATTCGGAGGCTAAATCAGCTATAAAAAGCGGAACAAAAATTAAATTCAATATGTGTTATGATATCATCGCTGCTTGCAGACGTCTAACTTTCATTAAGTGGCAGGATTTTTGGTCAACAAAAAATACCATATTACATTTGTTTCAACCAGTAATTACAAAAAGTGAGTTACACTTTAAAATCAAACGTAAAGACAGCGTCTGTGTTAGAAGACTAAGATTAGGACACACAAAGATGACACACCAACATCTTCTAGAAGGAACACCACCCCCTACAAGTTGTCAGTGCTGTGTACAACTACCAGTGTCTTTTTTAGTGAATTTTCTTAAAAAAAATTCACTAATGAGGAGATCCCGACTTTTGAATTTTTTAAAAAATTCTTTAAATGAGCGCTAATTAGGCCCCCCAGAACACATATCCGGGGTCAGTTTAAATTTTTATATGTTTATATATATATATATATATATATATATATATATATATATATATATATATATATATATATATATATATATATATATATATATATATATATATATATGTATGTATGTATGTATCACACCGATAACTCAAAAAATAATGGGCCGATTTTGATTAAATTTGGTGAATAAATTCCTTTTGCAAATGGATTGGATAAGTTCGTTAGCCAGGAAAATCTGCACAGGTTTTCTCGGAAAATTTTGTGTTTTCTTTCGAAAAAAAATTATATCTCCGGAATTAACAAAATAAGGGCAGCCAAATTTGGTACGCGGATCTATATCCTTATAGGTAAGTTACCTATCAAGATTTAGCCATGTAGGTCAAAAGACAACCGTCATTGTCCTCCATTTTACTAAAATGTTTCCAGAAAATTCATCTCAAATAAACCCTTTCTCTGATGCTTGGCAGTAGTCTTAGCTATAGAGTTTATCGTTTAATGGTATATAATTTTCGTCGAATTTTCGTAAAAAATCAATAAAGCTCAATATATCCCTTATTATACAAGATATGAAAAAAATTGTATATATTGATTATAGGGTGTCCTGAGCTACATTGTAAAAAAATATTTCTACAATCACAGGGTGGCCCATAAGTCGTTGGTGATACAAATTTTCTTTTTTTTTAAATCAAACACGCCTTATGTTATTGCTCGAAATATAATGCATGTTTGTAAGAAAAGAAATTCTGGATGCAGCAAGTGCGTTATGGTAGCGAATTTTGATCAAATGCTTCATATTTGAATAGCCCAATTTGCTATTATTAGTGAATTTTCTTAAAAAAAATTCACTAATGAGGAGATCCCGACTTTTGAGTTTTGAAAAAATTTCTTCAAATGAGCGCTAATTAGACCCTCCAGAAAACATATCCGGGGTCAGTTTCAATTTTTATATGTTTATATATATATATACACATATATATATATATATATATATATATATATATATATATATATATATATATATATATATATATATATATATATACATATATATATATATATATATATATATATATATATATATATATATATATATATATATATATATATATATGTATCACACCGATAACTCAAAAAATAATGGGCCGATTTTGATTAAATTTGGTGAAAAAATTCCTTTTGCAAATGGATTGGACGAGTTCGTTAGCCAGGAAAATCTGCCCAGGTTTTCCTGAAAAATTTTATGTTTTATTTCGAAAAAAAATTATAAATTTATATCTCCGGAATTAACAAAGTAAGGGCAACCAAATTTGGCACGCAGGTTTACATCCTTATATGTAAGTTACCTACCAAAATTTAGCTATGTAGGTCAAAACACAAAAAGTTATAGGCATTTAAAGAAAAATAAATTGGGGTTTTTCTCAAAACGTCAAAGCAGGTGGTAGTGGAATTTTCCTTTATGTAATAGTAAAGGATTTTTTCACGCACGAGGAGGTACCACCCCATACATCAAGGGGCCGGTGAAGTGCCAACGGACGTTTCCGGTTCTGGTGTATGAGTCGGTTTCCCTTATAAGCAAAAATGATGATGGCTCCTCCTTGTATAAAATATTCCGGAGGCAAAATACCCCTCCATTCGGATCTCCGGGAGAGGGGTGTACAGGGGGCGCCAACATCAAGATTTAACATATCCTTTTCGAATATATGTGGCCTAAATTCTAACCTGAACTCCGTCCACCATTTCCTCCAGGCTAACAGGCCCCAACTCCTCTTCCTCACCGAAACCCAAATCAGTGCCAAAACAGCCACTAATCACCTTAATTTCCCGGGGTATGAGCTCCTTACTGCCTTTAGATTGCATGGAGGCGTGTGCGCATACGTCCGTAGCAATCTACCCTGCACCAGACTTCCCAATTTAGAAGCTGGAAGAAAAGACATACTATGGATAAAACTCTCTCTCAGGGCTGCAACTAAATTCATCTGTTGCATTTACCGGTCACCTTCTGACAACAACTTTGTCCAGCTCTTTGACTACCTTTCTGAAAAAACCGACTATCTGATTTCTGAATATCCTTCCTCCGAGGTCACTATTCTTGGCGACTTCAATGTCCATAATAAGGAATGGCTAGGATCTTCAAAAACCGATCCACAAGGGAGAGCAGCGGAGGCCTTTGCAGTCAGCAATTCTTTGGCCAATATGGTTCAGCAACCTACTTACTTCCTCGTATCCCAACACACAGCTCAAATCCCTTGGATCTCCTTCTTACTACAAACCCTGAATGCTATAAGATATCAGTCACCGCCCCCCTTGGTCGCTCAGACCACGGCATGGTCACTGCTTCCTGCGCAATGCAACCCGAGGTCACACAGTCATCACACCCACGTATCGTTTGGCACTACAACTCCGCAAACTGGGACGAAATGCGGGATTACTTTTCCTCATTTCCATGGGCGTCTGTCTGCTTCTCTCATCCTGACCCCTCTGATATCTCACAAAACGTCACCGAAATTATCCAAGCTGGCATGGAATTATTTATTCCACGTACACAAAAAACCTCTTCAGCCACTCAAAAGCCCTGGTTCTCTAAATCCTGTGACAAGGCCAGACTTGAAAATGAAAAGGTCAAAGCTCACAAAACGCTTCTACACAATCCCAGTCAAGAAAATCGTCAAGCATTCAACGACGCAAGAAACCGCTATGTCCGCATTCTTTCTGAGGCAAAAAACTTGTTTAATAACCACATAAAAAACAAAGTCCTCTCAAGCTCCAACGGCGGCAAACCCTTCTGGACTCTTGCTAAGTCTATTGGGAATAATTTCTGCAAGAGCACGTTCCCACCTCTTGTCTCAGGGGATGAAATTGTTTCTACCGCCCTGGGCAAGGCTGAACTTTTTGCTTCGTTGTTCGCCGGAAATTCTACTCTCAACCCACCTCCAAATGTTCAACCACCAACAGTCCTCAATGTCGCGCATAAAATGACTGATATCATTTTCAAAACTAAAAAGGTACGAAAGATGCTCTCTTCTCTTAATACCAGGAAAGCCTCTGGCCTTGACGAGATCCCAGCAATTGTTCTCAAAAAATGCGCACCAGAACTTGCTCCTGTCCTGACTCGTCTGTTTCAGATATCTTACAATAAAGGCATATTCCCTAGTAACTGGAAAACTGCTCGAGTACAACCCATCCCCAAAAAAGGATCCAAAGCGCTTCCTAGCAACTACAGGCCTATTTCTCTCCTTTCAGTCATCTCTAAAGTGATGGAAAAGTATATAAACCCCGAACTACTAAAATTCCTTGAAAAACACAGTCTAATCCACGACAGGCAGTATGGATTCCGTCAGCGCAGATCGACTGCCGACCTCCTTTCCTTTGTCACCCATTCTTGGAACAAGTCTATGGAACAACACGGTGAATCCCAGATTGTTGCTCTAGACATATCCAAAGCATTCGACCAGGTCTGGCACGCAGCGCTGCTTAATAAACTTCCGGCCTATGGCCTACCACCAAAACATTGTACCTGGACAGCAAATTTCCTCTCCAACAGGAGCATATCTGTTGTTGTGGATGGCCATTCCTCTAAACTGTATCCAATTAATGCAGGAGTTCCTCAAGGTTCAGCTTTAGCCCCTACTTTGTTTCTTCTCCACATCAATGACCTCCTCTCTAGCACATCCAACCCATTTCACAGTTACGCGGACGACAGCACCCTCCACTCAAATATACAATATTCTAAGCCTGTCTCTTTAGCCCAATTAGATGAGGATCGCAGACTCATGGAGGGTTCTGTCTCCGTGGACCTCCAAAAAATATTAGACTGGGGAAGTAGAAATCTTGTACAATTCAACCCCACCAAAACTAAGTCTTGCTTTCTTTCTCACAAGAGATACAGCAGCCCTAGACCCATCACAATGAACAACCAAGTTATTCAAAGTAATGAGTCCTCCTCTCTTGTTGGCATTTCTGTGGATCGAAATCTTAATTGGCACCAACATGTTACATCAATTGCAGAAGCGGCTGTAAGAAATTGGGTTTCCTCTTCCGGGCTCGCAAATACTTTTCACCAACTAATCTCTATACCTTATACACTTCACAAATAAGGCCAAACCTCGAATACTGCTCCCACATCTGGGGTGCAGCTGCCGCTTCTACACTCGCTATCCTGGACTCCATTCAAAAGAGAGCTATACGTCTCATCGGTAACCCTACCCTCACCCAAAGGCTTCCATCCCTTGCCCACCGACGTGCCGTTGGTGACCTCTCTCTCTTTTATAGATATCTGCACGGGCACTGCTCAGAGGAGCTTTCCTCCATAATTCCCCCACCTGCTGCCCCCAGCAGATCTACCAGGGGAACAGAGCGAATGCACCCTTTTAATGTCCAGGTCACCAGACATAGAACATCTTGTTATGCCCGCTCTTTTGTCCCGAGGGCTTCCAAGTTGTGGAATTCCTTGCCGGCACATGTTTTTCCTTCTCCTCCGAACCTCCAAACCTTCAAGTCCAGAATTAACAAGCTGCCTCTTTCCTCCTTGTCAACACCCACGGTACGATAGTATTTAGGCTGTAAGCCCTCGTGGTGTGTTGTTGACATAAAAAAAAAAAGTGGCGATTTAAAATGTCAAAATTGGCAACATTTAGGCAAAGAACTTGAATCTAATACGGGCTATAGAAATAAATTGTCTCAAGAAGGATGTTTTACAAACCCTAAAGTCTTAGTTTCAATCGTCATTGTCCTTCATTTTACTAAAATATTCCCAGAAAATTCATTTCAAATAGACCCTGTCTCTGATGCTTGGCAGTAGCCTTAGCTATAGAGTTTATCGTTTAATGGTATATAATTTTTGTCGAATTTTTGTAAAAAATCAATAAAGCTCAATATATCTGTTATTATATAAGATATGAAAAATTTTTGTATATATTAATTATAGGGTGTCTTGAGCTACATCTTAAAATAATATTTCTACAATCACATGATGGCCCATAAGCCGTTGGTGATACAAATTTCCATATTTTTTTTTTAATCAAACACGCCTTATGTTATTGCATTTTCCATCGAAATATAATGCATGTTTGTAAGAAAAGAAATACTGGAAGCAGCAAGTGCGTTATCGTAGCGAATTTTGATTAAATGTTTCATATTTGAACAGCTCAATTTGCTATTAACCTATAAGGTTGACCAAGAAACGTGTTTTTTCGGGAACACTTTAAGTTTACTTTTGGAAATTTTTGTACATTTTGATGAAACAAGGCAGATTGTTTTTACTATATAGGTTATACTGGTAACCAAATTTGATGCTTGCTTTCTTAAAAAAAAAACACATATTTGTTATTAAACACATTTTTATGAAAATTCACTACCATAACGCTCCTGCTGCGTACAGAATTTTTAACTTATAAGGTTGACCAAGAAACGTATTTTTCCGGGAACACTTTAAGTTTACTTTTGGAAATTTTTGTACATTTTCACACAATAAAGTTATTTTTATGAAACATGGCACATCGTTTTTACTATATAGGTTATACTGGTAACCAAAATTGATGCCTGCTTTCTTAACAAGAAAACACACATATTTGCAATAAAAACATTTTAATGAAAATTCACTACCATAACGCACTTGCTGCATCCAGAGTTTTTTTTAAAGAAAAGTAGGCATCAAATTTGGTTACCAGTATAACCTCTATAGAGGGAACAATGTATCACATTTTATCAAAATAACTTTGTTGTTGGAAAAAGGGCAAATATTTTTCGAAAACTAACTTAAAATATCCCCGAAAAACTGGCCCGATTTTCCTGGCCAACGAACTTCCTCAAGGTATTTACCCCCTAGGTATAATTATTTACAAAAAGCTTTTCGACAAAACTTACAAAGAAAATTGTAAACAACTTTTTTGCGAAAATCCAAAAACATTTTTTGTTACAATAACTTATTAAACATTAGGTACTAATTACCAAAATTTTACAAAAATGTCACACACAATGATTTCTACATAAACAAATAAAGTTCGCTACCATAACGCACTTGCTGCGTCCAGAATTTTTTTCTTACAAACATGCATTCATTATATTTCGATGGAAAATGCAATAACATAACGCGTGTTTGATTAAAAAAAAAGAAAATTTGTATCACCAACGACTTATGGGCCACCCTGTGATTGTAAAAATATTTTTTTAAGATATAGCTCAAGACACCCTATAATTAATATATACAAATTTTTTTCATATCTTGTATAATAACGGATATATTGAGCTTTATTGATTTTTTACGAAAATTCGACAAAAATTATATACCATTAAACGATAAACTCTATAGCTAAGGCTACTGCCAAGCATCAGAGAAAGGGTCTATTTGAAATGAATTTTCTGAAAACATTTTAGTAAAATGAAGAACAATGACGGTTGAAACTAAGACTTCAGGGTTTGTAAAACATCCTTCTTGAGACATTTTATTTCCATAGCCCGGATTAGATTCAAGTTCTTTGCCTAAATGTTGCCAATTTTGACATTTTAAATCTCAACTTTGACGTTTTGAGGAAAACCCAAATTTATTTTTCTTTAATTGCCTATAACTTTTTTTGTATTTTGAGATACAGGGCTAAATTTTGGTGGGTAACTTACGTATAAGAACGTAAACCCGTTTACTAAATTTGGTTGCCCTTAATTTGTTAATTCCGGAGATATAATTTTTTTTCGAAATGAAATATAAAATTTTCTGGGAAAACCTTGACAGATTTTCCTGGCTAAGGAACTTATCCAAGCCATTGGAGAAGGGAATTTATTCACCAAATTTAATCAAAATCGGTCAATTATTTTTTGAGTTATCGGTGTGATACATACATACATACATATATATATATATATATATATATATATATATATATATATATATATATATATATATATATATATATATATATATATATATATATATATATATAAACATATAAAAATTGAAACTGACCCCGGATATGTGTTCTGGGGGGCCTAATTAGCGCTCATTTGAAGAAATTTTTTCAAAATTCAAACGTCGGGATCTCCTCATTAGTGAATTTTTTTAAAGAAAATTAACTAAAATTAAACATAGAGCGTGTCATTGGTTTTTTGAAATCATCTGGACTTTATAATAAGCTTTAATTTATTTTTGATATTTGTCACTTTTTTATAGTTACTGTTAATTAGAAACAAGGTTTACAAATATTTGTTAAATAATTTATTGGCCTATTAAATATTGTAGGTGCCAATGACAATTAATGTTGAGGCACCAATTTTTCTTTAAATAAAAAAAATAAAGATAAATTATTACTTTCTTACTTTATTGATAAAAGAAAAATCTCGGGACGCAGCAAGTGCGTTATGGTAGTGAATTTTCATAAAAATGTTTTTATTGCAAATATGTGTGTTTTCTTTTTAAGAAAGCAGACATCAATTTTGGTTACCAGTATAACCTATATAGAAAAAGCAGGCATCAAATTTGATTACCAGTATAACATATATAGTAAAAACAATGTGCCATGTTTCATCAAAATAACTTGATTGTTTGAAAACGTACAGAAATTTCCAAAAGTAAACCAAAAGTGTTACTGAAAAAATCCGTTTCCTGGTCAACCTTATAGGTTAATAGCAAATTGAGCTTTTCAAATATGAAGCATTTAATCAAAATTCGCAACCACAACGCACTTGCTGCCTCCAGAATTTCTTAACTTACAAACATGCATTATATTCCGATGGAAAATGCAAAAAAATAAGGCGTTTTCGACAAAAAAAAATTATTTGTATCACCAACGACTTATGGGCCAGCCTGTGATTGTCGCAATAATTTTTTAAGATGTAGCTCAAAACACCGTATAATTAATGTATACAATATTTTTTCATATCTTGTATAATAACGAATATATTGAGCTTTATTGATTTTTTACGAAAATTCGACAAAAATTATATACCATTAAACAATAAACTCTATAGCTAAGGCTACTGCCAAGCATCAGAGAAAGGGTCTATTAGAAATGAATTTTCTGGAAATATTTTAGTAAAATGAAGGACAATGACGGTTGAAACTAAGAGTTCGGTGTATGTAAAACATTCTTCTTGAGACATTTTCTTTCCATAGATCGTATTAGATTCAAGTTATTTGCCTAAATGTTGCGGATTTTGACGTTTTCAATTGTCACTTTGACGTTTTGAGGAAACCCCCAATTTATTTTTCTTTAAATGCCCATAACTTTTTTGTCTTTTGACCTACAGAGCTAAATTTTGGTAGGTGGCACACCTATAACGATATAAACCAGCTTGCCCTTACTTTGTTAATTTTGGAGATATAAATATTTTGCGAAAGAAAACACAAATTTTTCCGGGAAAACCTCGGCGGATTTTCCTGGCTAACAAAATTATCCAATCGACTTGCGAAAGGAATGTACTCACCAATTTTGACGTTTAAAATCGCAATTTTGACGTTTTGAGGAAAATCCAAATTTATTTTTCTTTGAATGCCTGTAACTTTTTTGTCCTTTAACCTACGGAGCTAAATTTTGGTAGGTAACTTGCCTATAAATCCGCATATGAAATTTGGTTGCCCTTACTTTGTTAATTCCGGAGATATAAATTTTTTTCGAAAGAAAACACAAAATTTTCCGGGAAAACCTGGACCGATTTTCCTGGCTAACGAACTTATCCAAGCCATTTGCAAAAGGAATTTATTCACCAAATTTAATCAAAATCGGCCCATTATTTTTTGAGTTATCGGTGTGATACATATATATATATATATATATATATATATATATATATATATATATATATATATATATATATATATATATATATATATATATATATATATATATATATATATATATATATATATAAATTTAAACCGACCCCGGATATGTGTTCTGGGGGGCCTAATTAGCGCTCATTTGAAGAAATTTTTTCAAAATTCAAAAGTCGGGATCTCCTCATTAGTGAATTTTTTTTAAGAAAATTCACTAAAAACCTAGCGGGGTGTTGAATAATATATATGTCATAAAAGGCAACATTTTTATTCACCTAGCTCCGCCACTTATACTCTAATGGATTAATGGCTTTCAGAACCGCCATCTCCTAAATTTGTTGGGAAGGAAAGTAAATAATAAAAACTAAATGTGGATACATCCAGTAATGTTGCCATTTGTTGAAATACAAATAGTGTGTTCAGAGAAGCGCTATACGCTGTCAGCCACTCAGAGATTTGTAGCCTGTGAAAAACGTGTCAGTGTGAAATTGTAAAAAAAATCTGTACATGACATGTAATCACATCATTTTTCATTGTTGAATATTTTATTAGAGCTTCAGCGCCGAGATTTTTATGTGATATATATTAATATGCATAAGGCAATAAGTCTCAGTTTGTACTCTCCTTCCTGACATCTAAGAGGCGATGAATGCAGGAAAACTGTGACGAAAGGCAGTTTTTTATGGGATAGCTTTTCTGTTTGAAACCAAAATATGACGCATACGTGCTTCAATAGGACTGCCTTTGTAAAACTTATAAATTTCGAATAATCGCCTGATGTATCTTTTCAAGAACCATATATAGAGGATACAATTTTTTTGCAAGCTCACGCTCTCAAATGAACAGATGGCTAATTTTCCACGATTTACTGGAGCATTTGAAGCGCCGATTTTTTCGTTTTCAGCTTTGAGCAATATTTTATATTATAAATGTGTTCTGTATTTCAGGAAACCTTTTTCAAAGAACAAAATTATTAGTACTCAATCAACTCACGTTTCAAACGATTGAACGAATAAGCAGGTAATTAAATGGCAGATGAATATTGTGTAAAATGTTACATCATCTTGTTTGTACGAGGAGGTATTGAAAAGTACCTGTCACACAATAGAAAACTAAATATTTTTTTAAACACAATTTTATTCATTCAACATAGTTTTCTCTATCACTTATGCATAGTTAAAAGAATGCTTATAGAGGAATTCTATACATTTTCAATCAATTGTTTCCAATCCATTTAACGACTTGTTAGCAGGAACGTTGTCTTGCAAAAACAGCATATTTTGCCAGATTTTTTCGGAGTTTTTCCATAATTTTCTCGCGTAATTTAGTTAGGAACTCCTATACTGGGTTTCCTAGTTCTCCTATTCCAACCGGATATCTCGGCTGGCTTGATGGTTGTAGATTTAAAAGTTTGGCTATCGAATATGTGCTTAAAAAGGCCTTAAAAACAACTGGAGGGGCAAAATTGTGAAACTTCCAGCTTAACCAGAAGCGACAACAACGTTTGATTTTCTAACGACAGCCTGTGTAGTTTTTCCACAATTTGGGATTTATTAATTTTTTTTATTATTTATTATTATAAAGTGGTTTAGGCGAAGTAACTTAAAAGAAGTTGAAATAAAATCTTTATTACATAAAAATAATTAAATGCATAATTTCGTGAATCAATCTTAAACAAGTGGCTCAGCGAAAGGAAGATAGTATGCTAAATTTGTCAAATGAGGTGTTTATAATGACGGCCATGATTTTCCAAGTAAGACTCAGTCCGATGAAGCAGTTCGCGAAAGGTAACAAATCTAAGTGCCACGCCATTGGTAGCCTGATATTCCACTCTTCTACTCTTTTTCAGCTCTCTAATATTATTTAAAGGTGTTCCTTACAGGAAATAATGAGCGTCCTAAGGTCAGGAGATCTAACGGGTCACTTTACATTGCCATTTGTATCCATCTACCTTTCAGGAAAAATCTCATCGAGGTATTTTATCACCACTCGAGCGTGGTGCACAGGTGCACCGTCTTGCTAAAAAAGCATTCTATGACGCAAATTCAAGGAAGTATTTTCCAACAATACTGAAAGCTCATTGGTAAGGAATTCTATATATATCTGGGAATTCAGATTCCCTTCGAAGACTTTAGTCCAAAAATGTATCCGTCAATAACGCCATGTTCTGTAGACCTCTCTATCTCTCTCTCTCTCTCTCTCTCTCTTTATCCAGTGGGGATTTTCCGTAGCCGAATAGTGACAATTATGGCGATTAACGTGCCATTATTGTGAAAACGACTCTCATCTGACCATCAGATCTGACTCAAAATTCCTTCTTCTTGCGCAATAGTTAGCCATGCAAGAAAGGCAAGTTATCATAATCTCGTGGTTGCAAACCTTGATGAAGATGTACTTTAAATTGCTGATATTTGGCGGTTTTGAAAATTCTCTGAATAGAAGACCGAGAAATGTTGCTCTCTTGCTCTATTTTTCTATAATAGATATGAGAGGATCTGCTTACACTCTTTCCAAAACGGGGACAGTATGTTTTTCATCCGTTGCTGTTCTTGGTTTAAAAATGGACTGCCCCTTCCTAGACAACCCACTCGAAACCAAATTTGAGGCTAAACGAGTAGATAACATTGCACTTGGTCTGCACCTATATAACAACGCTGCTGCTCTACTATTTCGTTGAAATTTACCTCGAATCAAAACCATATCTAGCTTTTCTTCGTTAGTAAAGTCAATATGTTTCATATCACAAGTTGGATTTGGCTTAACAATACTTTGAACATAACGATTACTTGAAGCGACTGACGTTTCAATTTTTTAGCAAATGTCTTTTGAAATCGATAGTAGACATGGCACGTTTGGAAAATCATGATTCGAACTCTTATCATGTAAGCCAAAAAATGAACATAGCATTACGATAGTATAAAAGGGAATGATAAATCAAAGAATAAAGCAAAAAATGTCCTTTTTCAAATCAATATAATATTGAACATTTAATAGCTTCATACATTTTAAATAAACTGATGAATTCGTATCATTTTCAAAAAGTTTTTCTTAATCTATTATAACATTAAAATATGACTTGTGATACATCATTGTAAAGGAAATTTGGCATAAATTCCAAGCTCTCGAAAAAATATACAGGGTGTCATTAAAAAAATCAAAAGTTGTCACTTCCCGTTAAACCAGAAGTTTCACCATTTTGATTTCCAGTTGTTTTTGATATCTCTAAGTATGTGTGCGATAGCCTAAATTTGGAATCTACAACCTTCAAGCTGGGATATTTGATTGAAATAGGAGAACTGGGTCACTATACTCCCGTGAAAATAGAAAATCTAGCAGGATTATGTTTTCTAAAAAACAAAACTGAAGCAAGAAGCTTTCTAATCAACTTTTGAACACGTAATTTTTTGGGTCGTGTAGAACGGGAATTCTTCCGCTATTTTAATTGTTCTTTAGTCTCTGGATCATTGTACTTCGTTCATAGTAAAAAGGCGAACAAAAAATTTAAGGAATCTTTAAAACGGTGGCGTTCTTTTTGAAGTTGTCAAACGAGCGCGCTTCTGATTAACGTTAAAGTATTTCGGAATCCATTCGCGGAAAGCTCTTTCATTCTTAAGTCGTAACGAACAACGAAAAGCACATTGATAGAATGTGTGTAGTGTTTCTTCATAATTTGACATCAAAAAGTTGAATAGTAACGAAACTGTTTATTTTTAAAAACAGCGTGTTTAGAGAAAAGCTACACTTCGGTTTCGGTCAGTTATTAAGTATTTATTTTACTTCCACATCATCAATACGTGTGAAAGTATGGCATCGGCGAAAAAAATTTAAAACATTTTTTTTTTACTTAAACGTCATAAAAAGTGTCAAAACATATAGAAAACATGATTTGGAAACGAATACGATGACTTTAGAACGAATTGAAATATCATCTTCAAATTGGTACACAGTTATCACCCGACAAACGAACGGTTTTTATTGTTTTTGGGTAAAATCGCTCCAGCGATAGAATAGTAGTAGAATAGTAGTGGGCGATGATTTGGTGAAAATTGACATTTTTTTGTTAAAACTCGAATAATATAACGTTTTAGATAGTTTGTTTATTATAAAACTTTCAATTTCATCAAAGAGCTGGTATTGTGTGCTGAATTTAAATTAAGGGTTGCATGTGTGGGGGTGGAATATCGGTAACATAAATTTCGAATTTTTTTGCTTCTTCTCAAGGTACCGTTTTCTGTCGAAGGTTGGCGATCATCATTATTATTCGCAGCTGCTCTGAAAAGATGATTTGATTAACAGTTAAACCAGTCTCTCAGATTCCCATGATTTTTCCCTGTATGATTACTTGCATTATTTGTATCTCGCCTCTCTCGTGATGTGACGTAGGTATTGTAGTTTCCTGTTTTTTATTTCACTGTTTAGTTCTGTTCCTTTTAAGAGTCTTCGCGCAGCTTACTCGTTTGTAGCTCTATCGACATAGGATAGTCTGAACGTCCTTGTGTACAGCCACATCTCAAAGGCCTCTATCTTTCTCATCATAGCTTTTGTGAGTATGTAACATCTCAGCATGCGCATTTTGAGGTCGTTCTTTAAAGCTCTGTTACAGAAGAGCCGTTTCATAT
Source organism: Tillus elongatus (assembly GCA_964006375.1). Taxonomy (NCBI): domain Eukaryota; kingdom Metazoa; phylum Arthropoda; class Insecta; order Coleoptera; family Cleridae; genus Tillus; species Tillus elongatus. The sequence continues at coordinate 204,901,669 of OZ023262.1, read as the reverse complement.
TTATAAAGGCACTGCGTGCGTTTTCGATTCTTGCTCTTGGTTCTTTAAATTAGTCGTTATTGTTATTAATTAACGTCCTCAGATATTGGTACACTCGTTCTATGCTCTGGTTGTTTACTATCAGTTGTATGTTAGGGTTTGGGTTTTGGTGAACACAAGAAATTTTGTTTTGCTAAGACGGCGTAAAAAGGCTCAAAACATAGAGAAAACTTGATTCTGGAACGAATTTCTTTTATCTGTCGATCGCTTGGTCTGTCCGCCTGTACGTCTGTCTGTTAGTAGGCGCAATAACTTTCGAACTAATTGGGATATCATCTTCAAATTTAGCATCCAGTTAGCATCCGACAAGGAAACGCTTTGAGTTGTTTTTGGGTAAGATGTCGTAAATGTCCAGAAAATTGATTCTTTTTCACTTGTAACGAGCATGACTCACAATATCTCATCTTAACTACAGATGCTTAACTAATGAATAAAACACATGTGTTTAGTTTATATAGATATATTAACAAACATGTTTACGATACATATCCTTAAGTGTTGTACTATATTTAGCACAAAAGTAAATTAACATAAATATAGTTAGGCACATAAGAACACCAGTTGATATATACATGGAAATATAATTTGAGGTAAACAGGTAAGAATCATTTAATACAAGAGTTCTCCAATCAGATGTCTCACCACGTGTACCATTATCAAACAGAAACATAAGTTTGTTATACACCACTTCAGCCTTGCTTTTTGAAAAGTTATACATTGAAAGTTGAATACGTTCATCATTGTGTAGATGTGTTGTTGGAAGACCAGACCATTTCGTACACTCATCGAAACAGATTCTTACTTCTTTCACATTTGGTGGTTTGTATATATAAAACACATTTTGACATAGTGCTGTTAGGATGATGAAACTTGCTTTAAGATGACTCATTGTATATCGTGTGTATTTCTTTGAAACGATCAAGTACTTGCTTCTCTGTAAAGTGTAAGCACTCTAACATACTAACTCTGAATGATGATTCATAGTCTTTTAACATGGTTTTTATAAGCTTTATCACCTCCTCATCACGTGGTAGCTCCTTCTTATTAACACACTTGAGAACATCAGCAACACAATAGAGGAAATCACTAGGTCGAATATCAAAGTTCAAATCGGTTAGATACTTCAGCTTTTCGTTGATGATTTCGACCAAATCTAGTAGCCGGTGAACTGCGTCTTCGGTTAAATAAAAAGTAATAGGCTCATCTGAGATTGATATACCTTTACTGTCTAATACTTTAATAGGTTTGATGGTACATATTCCAATATTTTCAGGTTCGATCTTATTAGCTTTGTTAAAGTACTCTTCAGCTGTGTTTTTCAATGTTGAAATAAAATACTCCCATTCCAATGAGCCAGATGAGATTGTTATATTTTGGCTTGGTGGATATAGGCTTGTATTTACAATTTTAATTATTGGAATCAATCCGGCCGCTTTTGATATACCAATTGCAACATTTAGAGCTGGAGTAATGGTATACCTTGTTTCCAGTAGCATTCTACTTTCTTGCTTAATATCACTAATATTCTGCCGTAGAGCCGCATCAATTTGGCCCCAATAACAATCACAAACATTGTTATTAATAGGTTCGTCGTTAACATCCATACCATACATGTTGAGCAGAACAAATACACTAATATATAACTACTGGGCGCAGACTACAGACAACAACTGATGTACTTGCTTGCCACCTAATGTTTATATATACTTATACCTCCCACTTTTGACTTGTTATTGAAACTCATTTAACTGTCATCGTTGTTGTTCGCATTTTGTAGAAGGTCACATACATTTGTAGGAGGTCACATACATTTGTAGGAGGCCGCCAACATTTATAGAAGGTCACGTACATTTGTATTTGAAAACACATTATTCATTTCCTGTTACATGACTCATTTCCTGCTATATGTTGTAGTCGAGATCACAGTTTGCAGTTGTTGCTATGTTGCCATCTCTGGTCTTAAGATTCTTAGGATTTTTAGCTGTTGCCATGTCTGATCTTAACATTCTTAGGATTTTTGTTTGCTGTTATGTCTGGCATGCCCGGCATTTTTAAAATCTGCTCCCCAAGTCGAGCAAAATGACTCCAAACACCTAAGACTTAGACCAAAAACTCCAAAGTTGGGTTTGCGCATGCTTAGATACAATTTTTGAATTCTGCTTGCCAAGCCGAGTAAAATGACACCCCACACTTAGGGCTTTAACCAAGAATTAAAAAGTTAAGTTTGCGCTTGCGTCAACCGCCATATTTATTACGTCACTTTTTGCAAAAATCAAAATGGCGGAGCTTCTTACTTTGATTAGTGGCACCACCTATCGGCTAAAGTTTTAAATTCTCCGGGTTTTTCACTTCCGGTCGGCCACCTTGGCCGCCATCTTGGATTACGTCATCTCAGGTTAAAACTTACGTCATCCTCAATACAGCCACCATATTTGTTACGTCAGACGCATGCTCAGTAGCGGGAGGTGGGAGGTGGAAGCTGGGAGGTGGGCCCAGAACGCATCATCTATACCTACTATCGCTTCAGAGTAATATAACGTTTCAGAAGTCTATGGGTATACGAATAGGAATATTTTCGTTGTGGTCAAGTGATTGACCCTAAATTCATTTTATGAGCATGTATTTCTGAGGAGAGTAGATCATCACAGCTATGTAGAAGTTATGATTCAATTCTCAACACTATTTGAAAGGGTTATTGTGTGATTAGGTAATAAATGTTCTTCGCATGCTCTATCAAAAACTAAATTGGCGAATTGAAAAAGTGACGATCGAATATCAGTGGCAACTAATTTCTGTGACATATAAGTACCTGATTTCCCATCACGTTATCAAAAATAATAAGGTTAGAAATTTTGTACGTAAGTCGCCTATATGAAGACTACAGCGATTATAACACAGCACAAATTTCCAGTTCATTTCTTAATGGAAAATCAAAGTTTCAGCATTGCAAACAAGTCTGGACGCAGCAGGTGCGTTATGGTAGTGAATTTTCATTAAAATGTTTTGTGATTATTTTGGCAATTTTTTTTAATTTTAACTATGGCCAATCACCGACGCCAGGGAGCAGTTTCACCTCACTATCCTAGCAATTTTGCCGAACCACTGCCTTTATGTAAGGAAGGAATGAGTCTTTAATGTGTCCAAGATCGCATTGACACGGGACCGACGGCTTTACGCTTCCTCCGAAGGGCGGAAGTGGAGTCGCTCAACTTGGCCAAATACAATGCCCCAACCTCGGTTGATGTTAATTTTATAATATGTACTGAAAAAGTAAAAAATGGAACCCTGGGAATGGAACCCAGTACCCTTTGGTTCAGAGGCACACGTTCTTACCCCTAGAGGGGCTCTTTCGTGAATTTTCGAAGAAGGATTTAAATTAACTTTGATACAAAAAAAGTAAAAATGATTCATTTGATGGGATTATCTATGTTTTGATTTTCGTACCAAGAAGCCGGAAAAAATGCGCGAATGGTCTGACGACCGCGGCCATGAACAAAGACAACACACACACACACACACACTAAATTTTCGTAATATATAAGTAGTTGCTAAATTGTTTTCACAAATATGGAATAAAACTTCAGAACGATGGACTCAAAAACCTTTTTATTTTTGACAGCTTGTGACATGAAAGTATAAGTATTTTTCCATTTATATTTCTCTTTACTTCCATGCGTTCAGATTTCCGTAAAAAGCTAATTAATAACTTTGTATACATTAATCTTTTTAGTGAATTTTTATTTTAAAAAATTTACTATTAGAGAGGTATCGATGGTGAGACTTTGGAAAAAATTTTTCACATGAGCGCGAATTAGGACCCCTAGAACCGATATCCGGGGTCAGTTTCAATTTTTATATGTTTATATATATATATATATATATATATATATATATATATATATATATATATATATATATATATATATATATATATATATACAGTGTGGAACAGCCAAATGGAATAAATTCGATAACGGATAAATGAGGGCGTGTTGGGAAAAACGCTTGGACACGTCGATTTGTATTTTTAACTGCGCATCTTTTTCAAGAAAAAAAATTATATAGGGTGCGTCATGTGACAGTGGCCAATACCAACTTTCTTATTTTAAATACAAGCCCCTGTATATTATTAATTTTTTGGATTCTTCAGAAAATTCTAGACATAATTCATGTACAATGTCCTATACCTATCTTCAACTGTTTCGGAAATATTAAGTATTTTCAGATTTATTACAAAAATTAACATTAAAAATAGAAAATTATTTTATTTCACAAATTCTAATAAGAAATACTGATTATTTCTTAATAATTTAAAAAAACAAAAAAAAATTAATGTCAATGTAGTAAATGTTCAAAATGCTCGCCACGAACATCTTGGCAACATGCTAATCTGGTATAGAAATGTCTTCTAACATTACTCAACATCTCAGGCGTGACTGATCTAATCGCAAGCGTGATTCGTCTTTTTAAGTCATCTAAGTTGAGGGGCTTAGTTTTGTATACAATACTTTTGACATATCCCCACAAAAAGTAGTCTAATAGCGACAGATCAGGAGATCGTGCTGGCCATTCTATCGATCCGCGCCTCCCTATCCACCGATTTGGAAAAATTTGGTTCAGGTACTGCCGGACATTGATTTGGTAATGGGGCGGTGCTCCATCTTGCTGAAACCATATTTTATTGGCAGGAACTTGTGGGTTTGCTGGATCTGGATATAAGTTTGTCAAAGTTGGCACGACATTATTTTGGAGCAGTTCTAAATATTTATCCCCATTCAAGTTGCCATCAATGAAAAAGGGACCTACGATATGATTTCCAACAATTCCTGCCCAAACATTAACTTTTTCAGGATATTGCGTATGTTCCTCTCTCATCCAATGAGGATTCTCATTAGACCAATAGCGGCAATTTTGACGATTAACATGACCGTGAAGTGTAAATGTGCTCTCATCAGAAAACAAAACATCTTCTAATTGGATCACATTGTTATCTAACATTGCCATCATTTGTTCACAAAAATACGTTCTCCTATCGAAATCGTCCTCCATGAGCTCCTGAGTTGGTATCATTTTATAGGGATGCATTTTACTTTCCTTTAATGTTCGAAAAATTGCTGTGTGGCTAACGTTGAATAGTTGGGCTGCTTGTCGACCAGAAGTATGTGGGTTTTCTTGAAACTCAAGCGTAATATCCAATTTCGTATCATCACTTACTGCATTGGCAGCTACTTTTTTTATCTGTCTCACATGACCAAGCTCGCGAAACTGCTTTTCTATTTTGCTAATTGTTCCTTGGGATACAGGCGGCAAATTTGGAAATTTTTCGTGAAATAAGCGAGACACTTCCATCTGTGTCCGTGTGTTATCTCCATAACCAATCATTTGTAGAATGGTTATTTTGTGCATTTCTGTTAAATGAACCATTTTTCTGATATTATTACGTACAGTTAACGAAATTCAAACGACAATAGCACTGACACTAATCACTACTGTCATGCAGGCAGACAACAAGTTGCTAAGGCTACGAGTTTTATACGAACAGAAAGAAAACTGTTTTTGTTTTTGTTTCATTTCATATCAGTAAAAAGAAACGCAGGAATGGTTTTTGTTTACTTTCTCATTATCAAGAGCTGAATGGGAAATAAGTATTGAATGCAATGTAGCGAATTTGTGAAATAAAATAATTTTCTATTTTTAATGTTAATTTTTGTAATAAATCTGAAAATACTTAATATTTCCGAAACAGTTGAAGATAGGTATAGAACATTGTACATGAATTATGTCTAGAATTTTCTGAAGAATCCAAAAAATTAATAATATACAGGGGCTTGTATTTAAAATAAGAAAGTTGGTATTGGCCACTGTCACATGACGCACCCTATATAATTTTTTTTCTTGAAAAAGATGCGCAGTTAAAAATACAAATCGACGTGTCCAAGCGTTTTTCCCAACACGCCCTCATTTATCCGTTATCGAATTTATTCCATTTGGCTGTTCCACACTGTATATATATATATATATATATATATATATATATATATATATATATATATATATATATATATATATATATATATATATGTATGTGTGTGTGTGTGTGTGTCCATCCGATAACTCAAAAAAGAATTAACCGATTTCGATGAAACTTGGCAAGTTCCTTTATTTTATTAATGGCTTGGATGAGTTCGTTATCCAGGAAAATTGGACGCGGTTTTCCGGGAAAATGTTGAGTTTTTTCTTTCAAGAAAAATTTTTTTCTCCGAAAATTACAAAGTTACAAAAATTACAAACACTACTCTGTGTAAATTTTTGTGCCTGGCGTTTGGTGACAGCTCTAACCGCCAAGAATTGGATAACAGAAATATAACAAGCTATGAATGTACAATCTTTTGGAGGAATTTTAATTTACGCTTTTACCATCATAGTATCAGGCCGTAGGTACATTAATTAAACAAAACACACGTAAAGCTCATTTTTGAAAGGAAGTGTTAACTATGTGTTATAATATTTAATGTCGCACTGCCTATTCACCCCAAAGATAGTCAACCGATTTTTATTAACTTAGGGAAGTTCCTTCCTCCTGTAATTGGCTTGGACAAGTTCGTTGGCTAGAAAAATTCGTCTTGGTTTTTTCGGGAAAATTTTTATTACTGCAAAAACTAATTTCATTTCAGCGTTTTCGTAGAAATTATTCCTTGTAAAAATTTTTGTGTAATGTTGGTAATTAATTTAATGTTGAATAATTTACTGCAAAAAATTATTTTCAAATTTTAGGCAAACTTTTGTTAATAAATGTCGAATTTTTGTGAAATAAATGGTTAGAAAATTTTTATGAATTTTTGCAAAGCTTTATTAAAAAGCATTTTTTCAGGCGAAGTTTTTGTGTAAACTGCTTGAGGAGGTTCGATGGCCAGCAAAATCGCACAGCGTTTTTTCCTGAATGATTCAAGCTTAGTTTCGGAAGATTTTGGTACTTTTTCAAACAATAAAGTTATTTTAGTAAAATATGGTATATTACTATAGACTTTATTCTGTTAATAAAGTTACTGCCATTCATTAGAAAAATGATAATTTGTCTTAAAAAAATTCGTTACCATAACGCACTTGCTAGATTAAGACTTTTTATTTACTTGGTTTCTCAAATCGCGTTAAACGTTGTTTTAAAACAATAATAGCAAACCGCAGTAGAGTTCTTGACTAATATCCATGATGAGTATGCTTCTTTTTGTAGAATCATCGTCACAAACAAAACCGCAACATACTTGCAAATCACGAGTCGAGCTTTGCTACTTTGTATATTATTATGTCGAGTATTATGTCAACTACCTCTACAGGTTGACTAACTACCTTGTGTAGGTTGGAGATTTGGGAAAACTAATTAACCGCGGATGAGTCACGGTTATCATCTTCACAGGCAGGTGTCTCCATAAAAATACAGGTATTTTATGACGAAACAGCGGAAATTACATTTACACCAAAAATGCGCTGATGGGGTATAAGCAAAAACACCTTTAGGATTAAATTCGTTCTGTAGAAACACTGTGTTTAATTCACCGTATACAGTGAGAGTTTGTAACTTGAAATAAATTCAGTTAATCAAACACACCTTTTTTTATTTCAAAGATGCTCGGACGCGTCGATTGGTATTTCAGTTGTGGCATTTTTTGCTTACATATTATACAGCTGGCCCTAATTTTGAGATATGGCTTTATCGATAATTGTTTTAAATGGCAACCCTAGTTTTTTGTTGACAATTTTTAAAGTAGATATCCGTCAAGTTATACAAAACAACAAAATTTCAGTGTTTTATTCTTTGCCATTAAAAAAAGTACATGTGATTAATTCAAAAATTTCGGGACGCAGCAAGTGCGTTATGGTAGTCAATTTTCATTAAATGCTTCAAATTTAAATAACTCAATTTTCTATAATACTAGAAAGTTGAGTTTTGGTACGTAGTAAGGTATTTTCCAAGGAAACATATCCAGCAAATTTTATCAAAATACTTTGTGACTTTAGGAGATAATTTTTATTCCAAGAAAACTTATTTTTTTTTCGGAAAACCTTGTCCAATTTTCCTGGATAACGAACTTGTCCAAGCCATTAATAAAAGAAAGGCACTTGCCGAGTTTCATCAAAATCGGTTAATTACTTTTTGAGTTATCGGTTGGAAACACACACACACACACACACACATATATATATATATATATATATATATATATATATATATATATATACACAAATATATATATATATATATATATATATATATATATATATATATATATATATATATATATATATATATATATATATATATATATATATATATATATATTTATATATAAATCTGGGCGCAGCACATGCATTATGGAAGTGAATCTTCATAAAAATGTTTTTAATAGCAAATAGGTCTCTCTATTGCAAGCAGGCATCAATCTGGTGACCGGTATAGCCTATATAGTAGAAATAAAGTACCATATGTTATCAAAATTACGTATTGTTTGAAAATGTACAAAAATTATCAGAAAATAAATTTAACATGTTTCCGAGAAAACTGGTTTCCTAGCCAACAAACCTTAGGTTAATAGCAAAATGAGTTATCGACATTTAAAGGATTTAATCAAAATTCGCTACCAAAATGCACTCACTGCGTCTCGATTTTTTTTCTTATAAACATGCATCCTATTCCGATAAGAAAATGGAAAAATGCAATAAGGATGTTCGAAAAAAACAATTATAGGGATCACCAACGACTTGTTGATCATCCTGTGATTGTTAAAATATTTTGATAAGACACCCTATAATACGCGTATACAATTTTTTCTCGTATCTTGTATAATAATTATATTGAGCTTTACCGTAGAAATGCGCCACCTTGTATATATGCAAACAGATAAAAGCTGAAAGTAAAGCCTGATATGGATTCTAGGGGCCTAGTTTGCGCTCATTTGAAGAAATCTTTTTTAAATTCCAAGCCGCGGCCTCCTCATTAACGTTTTTTTTTCTACAAAAATGAGCGAAAAATTATAGACCGTTAAACCAGAAACGTAGCTAAACCTGCCGCCAAAGCATCAACTTAACTAAACCTACAGCGAAAGCGAGAGATGGTGTATTTTACATGAATATTCTGTAAATATTTTAGTAAAATGAAGGACAATCACGGCTAAAGCTGAAACGTAAGGGTTTGCAGAACACCCTTCTTGCGACATTTTATTTGCATCGTCGGTATTTGTTTTTCCTATCTAACAAACTTATCCAAGCCACTTGCGAAAGGAAGGTACTCACCAAATTTGATCAAAATCGGGATAAAATTTCTTGAGGTAAAGGTACGAATACGAAGAAGTTTTTAGAAAGTGCTTCGATATCTCTTTATTTTCATAAAAATATCTGGACGCAGCAGGTGCGTTATGGTAGTGAATTTTCATAAAAATTAATAGCAAATATGTCTCTTTTAGTGAATCACTAATGAGGAGATCGCTACTTTCGAATTTTGAAAGAATGTATTCAAGGACCCCTGGAACCCAAATCCGAGATCAGTTTCAGACATATATATATATATATATATATATATATATATATATATATATATATATATATATATATATATATATATATATACATATATATGGTGAGTACCTCCTTTTGCAAGTCGCTTGGATAAGTTCGTTAGCCAGAAAAATCGTATTTTTTTCGGAAATTTTTTATATCTCCGGAAATAAAAAAGCTATGGTAATCAAATTTAATACGCTGGTTTATATCATTAAAATAAAAGCATGTACCAAAATTTGGATCTTTTCGTTATATTTTCTTAAAACGTCAAAGTCGCGATCGGAAACGTCAAAACTGATATGTTCTAGATAAAGAACCTGAAACTATTACGGCTTATGTACAAGACATGTCGTGAGAAGTGTGTTTTATAAAGCCTTAAGTCTCAGCTTCAGCTGTCATTGCCCTTCATTTTACTTAAGTATTTTCAGAAAATGAATTTCAAATTCAATTCCATTGTAGGGTTATAATACAAGAGGAAAACATATTGTATCCCTTTTTAAGCACATTACGCGCACGGAGCAGTGTGATATTTGTCATAGTTAAAGTTCATATAAAGAAGGAGAGCAGAAAGATAAAATGTATGTAAAATATGTGTTACTAATAGATTAAACCATGATTTCTTCTAATTAGCCTGTAGGATTTCGAGTTCCAGGTTCGAGCTGACATATATTAATATGTCAATGTAAGACACATATTACTCTATGGTCGCACAGATGTATATATAAGCGTTCATACGTTCATACTGAATATTAAACTTCAGCTGTTCAGTTCTTAAAAAAGTAGCTACAAATTTAATGAAGTAATTGAATGTTAGGTAAGGATCTTAGTGAATTTTCACTATACATCATATTTTATCTTTATGATTTTTTTCGTTTAGATAGCAGAAATTGTTTGCAAATTTTCTTGCAAACATTTATTTAAAATTTTTGTCCAAAAGCTTTTCATGGATAATTATATTTTAGTAGGTAAATAGCTTGAAGAGGTTCGTTGCCCAGGAAAATCGGACCAGTCTTTCGGGAACATTTAAAGTTTGTTTTCGTACAATTATTGCCCTTTTTCAAAGAATAAAGTTATATTGATGAAATATGGTACATTGTTTCTACTATATGTAGGTTATACCAATTCTATGCTTTTTATTTAAAAAATACATATTTATCATAACAAATATTTTTATGAAAATTAATTACCATAACGCACTTTCTGCGCCAGAATTTTTTAAAATAAAAGCAGCCACCAAATTTGGTTACCCATATAGTAGAAACAATATACCATATTTCAGCAAAATAACTTTATTGTTTGAAAAAGTACAAAAATTTCCCGAAAATGAACTTCAAATGTTTAGGAAAAGACTGGTCCGATTTTCCTGGCCAACGAACCTCTTCAAGTTATTTACCCACCTACCAAAATATAATTATTCACAAAAAACTTTTCGATGAAATTTAAAAAATAATTAATGAAAATTTGCAATATATTTTTTTAAGAAAATCCGAAAAAATTTTCTTATAATAACTTATTAAACATTTATCATTAAATATTAAAATTTCACACAAAAATCTCACAAAAAGCTTCTGCGAAAACCGACCAAATATTTTTTAAACAAAATTTTGCTAAAAGAATACATAAAATTCAAATTATATACCTAATCTGTAATTAAAATTGAAAATAAAATAATTCGTTTGCAGGAAAATCCATTAAAACCTCATTTTCAACTATTTTCGTTTAACATTTTTTTAACTAACACTGTATACTAATAACTGAATAATTTTTCATACAAAAATTCGCAACAAATGTTCCTTTAAAAAAAATCTTTAATTCATTTATAACAAAATTCGCTATTAAAAGAACATTTTGTACAAGATAATTCGCTAATAAAAATAAATTAAATAAATAAAAAAAAATTCAACATCTGATCTAAATCCAGAGATAGATACTTTTTCTGTGGCTTCACAGAGAAAATTGTTATGCCCGTTGATCCTGTAAAAATTGAATCCGGTTTCAGAAAAAAAACTCTTCTGAAATCACAAAACTCTACGTCTGTATTAACTATGGAACGGGTATACCAACTAAGAGCAACAACAGCTGCTATTAAACTTGAACTAAAAGTCTTAAAAGTCATTGTGCTTCATTAGTGACTTTTTCAACAAATAGTCGCTAAAAACATAGGAATTACACAATCTGATCAGATAACGCTAAAATTGAATCGAAGACGAAAAAAAAAGTAAAGACAAAGTTGGAAGAGAATTTCAGTCAACACTGAGATTTTAATCAACGTCCCTTCACTCATGAGGCAGTGCCCTAACCCCTCGACTACCGTAAGGCTTGGCAATTAAACTGGAATAAAAGGTAGATACCTCATAATGGTCTTCAGTTATTTACTTGTAATATGTAAGGCCTATTTTAGATGCATTTTTGCAACTGCTTTAACAAATGAGAAAGGGAGCATAAATATAGAACATTCGAATACACATTTTATGCAATATTTATCGTTCATCGTTCATAAACCGCAACACGTAATAGTTATACTAATTTTCACGTTTCACACTTCCAGTTTAACATTTAGTTTTAGTTTAAAGTTAAAACAAACTGATTTAAAATCATTTTTACGGAGACGTAAGCCGACTTCTTTTATTCTTGCATTATTTCTTATGTTCCTAAATTGTCGAATAGTGGTTTGGCAAAAATGTTACATTCACTTTATAAACGTGATAGTTTCTTAAAAATTTCTTTATTATCCTTTATCTTCATTATGCTATCTTTATTTACTCTTAAGCGTATAGCTTTCTACTATGGACTATATTTTCAGCCTACACCTTTAATTGATGCCGTTCATCAGCCTACAAATATAGTGTATGAAATTGAATCGCTTATTATTAAAATGAACCTTCAATGCCTCTTAAAGATATCGGTCATCGAAGCAGGTGCTGGCGGACAGACCGCTGCTGCTGGCTAAGCTTAGAAGTTAGGTTGGAATCCCCGATGTTAACTGTGACCAGAGCCCAAGGTAAGAACTCAAATAGCTCTGATTCCACCACACCGTGTCCGTTGCTCTATATCTTGTTCAATGATAGTAGATAGTAGAAGGGGCCTTATCTCCAGGAGAAGAGTTTTATCACTCCGCCGATAATCGAAGCATTTGTTTCAGCTGGACAGCGACTCTGGTTTGCTATGATCTTGTAGAATTTTTAAATAAAACGGAGCGGGTTTAAAGGAAAAATGAACAAATGACGCTACACGCTTATATCTATAATGGTACTTTGATTTTCGTATAGATGCTAAGCAAGTGCCGAAGTATCCTACATGCAATCGCTTGGCTAATCTGGCCTGCCATATGACTGTTTACCGCTTACAATGAAAGAAATACAAACTTGCTATTTCCAACTCTATGTGAGTACAGGCAAAAGTAAACCAGACACGTTTCTCCTTAAATGCTGCCAGGGCCCTAAACTAAAACGCACAATACAACCGAATTCACAGAAGCGGCATAACATTTTTATTACTCACAATGTTATAAAAAAATAGCAACTTTGTTCGAGTCTGTCAAACTGCTTCTCTAAACATGACCAACATTGGCAAGTATCGAATCGAAAGAGTGATGCAAAGTTTTGTTGTGAAAACCGAGATGCCCCGCGGGAAAAAAAGGTGGCGACAGGGTGGGAGCAGCCAATCAGCCTAAAAGCAAACAATAAAGATATTTATGGAAGCTTTAGATTGTGTTGGATCTTATACTGTCGGAGCAAGACGGGTATGTACATTCCGTGTGAGCTAAATGTTAAAAAATTGTGGCAATTGTATTAAAACTGCACTTCTCAAGAAACCATCGTTAAACTCGATTACTTTGGTACTTCTGTTAAAAAAACTCAATTTGGTACCCATCTGCGGTATGTTCAACTTGTTTAATATTCAAGGAAGATCTGAAAGCAGTTCGACAGAGACGCATCCTGTAAAACTGAGCAAAACCTTTATAGACCTAAAGTTGAAGCATTCAACAGGAATCGTAAATCCACGGAATCAAAGACAGACATTTTTTAAACGATTGCCAGAAGAATTTAGCTGTCCCAAAATTTCCTGACCAGCGATCATTCCTCGCACAGAAAATAATCCAATACAATTTCTCAGTTGTGCAAAAAAAACTTCAAGGCAGAACTTAATCCAAAAAATATTTCCTCTTACACTTGGGCAGTCGATGCAGCGAAAGATTCGAATGCTAATGCTTCAGCCGTCTATAATAAGTGAAGCAACCATACTTTTGAAGACCTAATCCAAAAAATTTTTCTCTTTGCTTTGCGGCGGCGAAAATAAAAATGTTACAGTGATGACCTTGCTACCATTCTGGTTAATAAATGACGCTCCTCCTAATATTACAAATTAGAAATGGTTTTCCCTATAAATAAGGGAATTACTTTATCACCCCTGATAGAGTGTTTGGTCTCATAGGAAAGCAAGTGCAAGCTTTTGTCCTTGGTGTATAACGTAGTTTCCTTATCTGCTGGTAAGTCTATTCAGACCGCTGTTTGCTCGTGTAATTTTTAGTGAATTTTCTTTAAAAAATTTACTATGAGATCGCGAATTTTGAATTAAAAAAAAAGTTCAAATTAGCGCGAACTAGGCCCACTAGAACAGTCACACGGGATCAGTTATATATATATATATATATATATATATATATATATATATATATATATATATATATATATATATATATATATATATATATATAAATATATATATAAATATATATATATATATATATATATATATATATATATATATATATATATATATATATATATATATATATATATATATATATATATATGACACCGATAACTCAAAAAACAATTAGCCGATTTCGTTAAAAAATTGTGCGAACCTTCAGCTTGTGGGTCGCTTGAATAAGTTCGTTAGTCAGGAAAAGCTACCCAGTTTTTCCCGGAAAAATTTGCGTTTTATTTCGGAAAAATTTTCTATCTCCGGAAATAACAAAGTAAGGACAAGCAAATTTGGTACGCGGATTTATATCATTAAAAGTAAAAGGCGTACCAAAATTTAGATCTGTAACTTAAAAACAAAAATTCTGGACGCAGAAAGTGCGTTATGGTAGTGAATTTTCATAAGAATGTTTTTAATAACAAATATGTGTGTTTTTTTAAGAAAGCAGGCATCAAATTTGGTTACCAGTATAACTTATATAGTAAAAACAATGTGCCATGTTTCATCAAAATAACTTTATTGTGTGAAAATGTACATAAATTTCCAAAAGTAAACTTAAAGTGTTCCCGAAAAAACACGTTTCTTGGTAAACCTTATAGGTTAATAGCAAATTGAGCTGTTCAAACATGAAACATTTGATCAAAATTTGCTACCATAACGCACTTGCTGCGTCCAGAATTTCTTTTCTTACAAACATGCATTATATTTCGATGGAAAATGCAAAAATTCAATAATATAAGGCGTGTTTGATTAAAAAAAAAAGGAAATTTGTATCACCAACGACTTATGGGCCAGCCTGTGATTGTAGAAATATTATTTTAAGATGTATCTCAAGACACCCTATAATTAATATATACAAATTTTTTTCATATCTTATATAATAACGGATATATTGAGCTTTATTGATGTTTACGAAAATTCGACAAAAATTATATACCATTAAACGATAAACTCTATAGCTAAGGCTACTGCCAAACATCAGAGAAAGGGTCTATTTTAAATGAATTTTCTGCAAATATTTTAGTAAAATGAAGGACAATGACGGTTGAAACTAAGACTTTAGGGTTTGTAAAACATCCTTCTTGAGACATTTTATTTCTATAGCTCGTATTAGATTCAAGTTATTTGCCTAAATGTTGCCAAATTTGACATTTTAAATCGCCACCTTGACGTTTTGAGGAAAACCCCAATTTATTTTTCTTTAAATGCCTATAACTTATTTGTCTTTTGACCTACATAGCTACATTTTGGTGGGTAACTTACCTATAGGGATATAAACCTGCGCAACAAATTTGGTTGCCCTTACTTTGTTAATTCCGGAGATCTATTTTTTTTAGAAAGAAAACACAAAATTTTCCAGGAAAACCTGGGCAGATTTTCCTGGCTAACGAACTTATTCAAGCCATTAGCAAAAGGAAATTTTTCACCAGATTTACTCAAAATCGGCCTATTATTTTCTGAGTTATCGGTGTGATACATATACATATACATATATATATATATATATATATATATATATATATATATATATATATATATATATATATATATATATATATATATATATATATATATATATATATATATATATATATATATATATATATATATATATATATATATATATATATATATATATATATATATATATATATATATATATATATATATATATATATATATATATATATATATATATATATATATATATTAAATAAAATTTGAACGGACCCCGGATATGTTTTCTGGGGGGCCTAATTAGCGCTCATTTGAAGAAATTTTTTTAAAATTCAAAAGTCGGGATCTCCTCATTAGTGAATTTTTTTACAGAAAATTCACTAAAAAGTTATAGGTATTTAAAGAAAAAAATGTGGTCAAAGTTGCAATTTGAAAAGTCTAAATTGGCAACATTTAGGCAAAGAACCTGAAACTACGGGTTATGTAGAGAAAATGTCACGTGAAAAATGTTTTACAAACCCTGAAGTCTGAACTCCAACCGTCACTGTCCATAACTTTACAAAAATGTTTGCAGAAAGCTCATTTCAAATAGACCTTCTCTGATGCTTTGGTAGTAGTTTTAGCTATATAGAGTTTATCGTTTAATGGTATATAATTTTTAGCGAATTTGTGTAAAAAATCCATAAAGTCCAATACATCCGTTATTATGCAAGATACGAAAAAAAATAGTATACGTTAATTATAGAGTGTCTTGGGCTTCATCTTAAAAAATATTTCTACAATCGCAGGTGGCCCATAAGTCGTTGGTGATCCATTTTTTTTAACCAAACACGCCTTATATTATTAGATTTTTGCATTTTCCATCGAAATATAATGCATGTTTGTAAGAAAAAATTCTGTTTGCAGCAAGTGCGTTATGGTAGCGAATTCTCATTAAATGCTTCAAATTTGAATACCTCAATTTTCTATTAACCTATAAGGTTCGTTTGCCGGGAAACTAGTTTTTTCGGGAACATTTTATGTTTATTTTTGAAAAATTTTTGTACATTAAAAAAATACAGTAATTTTGATGAAATCTGGTAAATTTTGTTTCGCCTATGCAGGTTATACTGGTAAGCAAAATTTGATGCCTGATTTCTTTAAAAAAACATATTTGGTATTAAAAACATTTTTATGAAAATTCACAACCATAACGCACTTGCTGCGTCCAGACTGTTTGTTTATTTGACTATTTCTTTGGTAACCTACATTTTCGTTCGATCGTATTTTTAATTTGTCTATAAATATTTTGTATGTCTCTTCCTTCCAATTTTTTTCCATGTGCCCCTTTATTAACTTGTGCATTTTTGATGCAATTCACGGGTTCTTTGGTTCTAGTTTCGTCTTGCGCAATACTTTTTCTACAGCTGCCTTAAAACCGGTTTTTATGTTTGGCCACGCCGATATTTTACCGCACTGGCTTTTTCTTTAAACCTTCAAGTTATTTTGCTCTCTCAGTTCGTGTACATTCCGTTACCGTCTTTTATTTCTCCATTTCTTTGTCAATGTGTTTTTACGCTTTAACATAATATCCGAATGTAATATGTTTGTGTTTTATTCCAGATTACCTTCCAGTCTAATTTTATTGAGTCTTCTAAGGACACCTATAAATACATACTTACTTCGTATTTTATAAGGCAAATATGAAATTTAAAATTTCTGCATGCTATCTTGTTTTTTAACGTCGGTCTATTTCCGCGACTATGGCCAATCACCCACGTCAGGGAGCAGTTTCACTTCACGATCCAGGAAATTTTGCTGAAGTCCTGTCTTTTTGTAAGGAGGGTAGGGTCTTTAACGTATCCACCATCGCATGGACACGGGACCGACATCTTTACGCTCCCTCTGAAAAACGGAATGTGCAGACATTCAACTTGCTCAAATACATTGCCACAACTTCGGTTGATGTTAGTTGTACAGTATGTACTGAAAAAGTGAAAGGAAACCCTGGGAATCGAACCCGGTATCCCTCAGTTCAGTGGTATACGTCCTTACCACTGAACCACCAAAGGCTCTTTCTTTTTGGTTTAAAAACGAAATTTACACCCAAGCTTACAAATGCTAAAGTAGCTAATGACATAATTCTGCCAGTTTTATTATATCAAAGTAATTTAGTTTACGATTATAGAGGAACCCAACAACTTAATGTTTTTTTGCATGGTTCTAATTAAATGAGTGTATAGCTGAGTTTATAAAAGGCTATTAGTTTTATTATACTTTTATTATACATATTATAAAGTTAATCTCTTAAATCTAAATGTGGCTAATTTATTAAGCTGTCGCATCATAAAAGCAGGTATCATATAGGTTTTTATAAGTATAATAACTTTTCGCACAACTATTAGAATTAAGTGTTTAATTTGTATTTATACCCAAATAACCAAATAAAGCAGGTAAATAAAAATTCTGGACGCAGCAAATGCATGATGAAAGCGAATTTTTATAGAAATTATCTACAGTATTTTACTTAAATCAAACATACACACACAAATACACACACACACACACACACACACACACACACACACACATATATATATATATATATATATATATATATATATATATATATATATATATATATATATATATATATATATATATATATATATATATATATATATATATATATATATATATATATATATATAAATAGTTTGTTCTCGCTTAATAATAAAAGGGCGGATTCAGGATTTTTTTTCTAGGAAGGGCACAAGGGGCAGACGGGAAAAAAGTGTTATAATTTTTTCCATGTACAAACATATAACAATAACTGTAAGAAATAAACTTGTAATATTAATATGAAGGTTTGCAACTACATCGTCGTCACTTGTTACTCGCTGACGCTACACTAAAGTAAGTACAAAAAACTCTGAACGCAGCAAGTGCGTTATGGCAGTGAATTTTTATTAAAATGCTTTGAATATCAAATATGTCTTTTTAATGCAAGCAGTCATCAATTTAGTTACCGGTATAACCTATATAGTAGAAACAATGTGCCATATTTTATCAAAATAACTTATTGTTTGAAGTACAAAAAAATTCCGACAATATACCTTAAACGTTTGTTTTCTAACCAACAAATCTTAGGTTAATAGCAAATTGAGTTATTGAAATTTAAGGCATTTAATGGAAATTTGCTACCAAAACGCACTTACTGCGTCTTGATTTAAATAAGGCTGTTCGAAAAAAATATTGTAGGGATCACCAACGATCGACTTGTGGGCCAGCCGGTGATTGTCAAAATAATTTTATAAAATGCAGCTCAAGACACCCTATAATTAACTTATACAATTTTTTCTCGTCTCTTGTATAATAATAATTATATTCAGCTTTACCGTAGAAACGCGTCACCCTGTATATATGTAAGCAGATCAAAACTGAACGTAAAACCCGGATATGGATTCCAGGGGGCTCATTTGAAGAAATCTTTAAAATTCTAAACTCGCGGTCTCCCCATTGACGAATTTTTTGTACGAAAATTAGCTAAAAATTATGGACCGTTAAACCATAAACTTAACTAAAACTACCGCCAAAGCATTAGAGAGTAAGAACTAACCTGTTGCATATCAGCCCTTCGATACTTTATATGTGTTGATAAAACATAACAAACACTGTTTAATCCACCCACTAACATTAATAAAGGAATAATTTGCACTTGCATCTAAAAATTTCCCAAATGACACAAAGAATTCGTCGACGCAAACAAATAAATAATCTCATACCAATACCATACGACATCATTTACAGCGTCTAACAGACGTGCGCAATAATATCAAATGTTCCGTTACCACGGCAACAACATACATCTCATATAAACTATTGACAATAAAACGCGGTGATATTAAACATAAATGGTTCAAATTTTAATAGCTCAATTTTCTGTAACCCGAGAAAGCTGAATTCTGGCATATAGTTAGGTCTTTCCTAAAGCAATATGTACACCAAATTTTATCGAAATATCTTTGTAAATTTCGGAGAAAAAATATTTTTTCGAAAGAAAACTCAAAATTTTCCCGGAAAACCAAGTCCGATTTTTCTGGCTAACGAACTCATTCAAGCTATTAATAAAAGAAAGGCACTTGCCGAGTTTTATCAAAATCGGTTAATTATTTTTTGAGTTATATATAATATATATATATATATATATATATATATATATATATATATATATATATATATATATATATATATATATATATATATATATATATATATATATAAACATATAAAAATCGAAACTGACCTCGGATATGGGTCCTCAAATTCGTGCTCATTTGCAAAAATTTTTGCAAAGTCTCACTATCGATACCTCTCTATTAGTGAATTTTTTTAAATAAAAATTCACTAAAAGACTTTATTTTAGTTTACACAATTTAACGTAATGATAAAAAGCCCATGAAAACCAGCTCGGCTGGCCGACCTCTCGCGATCCAACTGCTGACTGACGGACAGATGACCCACGCCCTCGCCCCGCCCCAACCCGCCACCCGCCACCCGCCATCGTCGTTATTTATAGCTACGGTTGTGTTTCCTTTATTAATGTTGGTAAACACTAAATTCTTTCTTGGTATTTTAGTATTAATGGATTTGACAATTGAATTTTGTTTGCAAATTTAAAATGTGAACAGTATTTATAACTTTTATATAGAAAAAATATGTTTTCAGGTGTAAAAAGTGCATCGCTGAAGTTTTTAAAGCTTATGTAGAAGTGTGCGTTTGCAGGGGAGCTGATTCTCGATTTACTAAGTATTCTGCACTTTCTAAGTTTCTAATTGTGTTTGTCTGTGTTAGACGTTTATTAAGTTTTACTTCGCTAACTAGAATAAATATTTGGTTCTCTAATGTATTGAACTCCATGGGATATAATTTATAGGTAACTTCCGAATGTACTCGCTACTTACAGACATTACTAACATCCGTAATCAAAAAAGACGAAGAAACACATCCAGTCCCATAAACTCCACGTAAGGTCTGTTCGAGTTTAAAAAAAACGAATCAATGTATATTTGACAATATCGTACTACGGACGTAGCACGATTGCTTGTCCGGTCACTCTACTATGTCAGACCGTCTTTATTTAACCGATCACTTAACACAATGATGGAATTGTGATAAATCTCCTGATGTGATCTACTAGAATTTAGGCAGTTGATAACATACGGCATGATGAAGATGAGGATCTTTGAATTCGTGACATTTTTTTATCAATCGTACATTATTTGTGAATGCGGGGCAAGGGAGATGAAGCCTATACCCTGTACCCAGTTAACGGCAAAACTCTATAATATATCTAATTATCTTTCTTCTTTAGACATCGAACTCGGAACTGATTCAAACCGAGTTCTCTTCCTACAGATATATCACGGACGACTTGAACGTTTTTTGAATGTCCAGTGCTAAAGACAATGACAAAATAAACGTTGGGAAATGGTTTGTTGTCTGATATATTAAAGTTTCGCAAATAAGTTCCATAATTGTTTGCTTCAGACAGACGAATTAACACCAGACGAAGCCGCACTTATTGAACTGTTAGTCTTTTCTGGACACTTGATATCGAGGTCGCCACAAAAACGTCCATTGTGTTCGTTCAGAAAATCCTAGTATACCACTCAGTGGAACTCTTTAGTGAACATATATTACGCCCTGTTAGATTATGCAGGCTGGTCTGAAATATTAGTTAAATATATTTACTTGAAAGAACGCAAGAGCGTCAACTCGTTGAGCGTCTGCTTTGAGAAGATTGTTCTATGAAAATCTCCTAGCCTAGAATTACGAACTGTGCCTTATAAGATAAATTAGATAGATCTATAATATTTACATAGACATACCTTTTACGTGGCTGGCACAGTCTCTAAATATAAACTCGCGCCTACGTGGACTGCAATATTTAACACCTTTGGTAAGAGAATAAAAACTACACCTTAACACATCAAAACTTTTGTTTAAATTACACTTAGATATTTTACCAGCAGATCTAAAACCACGTAAAGCTTGAAAACAACTTTTTTATTCACCACACAGACTTAACACCCTCTCCATTCGATATCTTTAATAGTTGCCCCGGGAAGTTTCTTCTGCTCTCTAGGCTTAATTTATTCAAGTATCGCCTGGTTTACTTTTGTATGTGTAACTCATGTCAAAATAAGTTGCATCGTCTTACATAACTCAATTTTGTTTTATCACCATAAGATGATTTATGTCCTCGTAATATGTCTTCGATAATAATATTCATAGCAATAACGATAATGATAATAGTAAGTCAAGGGTTCATCGTAGCCTGCCTAGGCGGCGTTATGAATACAAAGTTGACCGCTGTAGAGTCTGTCTTCAATCGCCGGAGACTCTTATGAATCTCTTGAGTGCATGTCTGGTTATGGTTCATAGCAATTACGTCTATCGATATAGTGCGGCACTGCGAGTCTTGTATTACCATCTCCGATACTCTTATAGGTTAGACCAAACACCAGCGCTGACTTACCAACCAGGGGATATTGGGTCCGTGGTGAAGAACGGGAGATGTCGTATATACAATAATTTCTTCGTCCCCACTGCCAGGCCTATTAGCGGCCATTATCCTCCTTGACAAACGAAATAAAACAATGGAAAGAAAATCCTGTTTGTCATAGAGTCCTCGGCTCTAGCTGAGACGCATGCTCAAATAAAGGGGAGAAACGGACCAAGTATAGAGACCTCATGTTCGAGCTTAGACAGCTTAATACGGGACAGAACATACAACACGCCGTTCTAATTAATGTCTGTTTAGGGGTGTACCCAATTTGCTGCTTCGGAGACTCGAGAAAATTCCTGCATGCCACGCCGCTGCATATTCTCTAACCTGCAGGATGCAAAAATCTCTCGTCCTTGGTGTTTAAGTCTCGTCCATTCTTTGAACCTGGATTAATGATTTCATGCCCAGTGCTCTCTTACCACCGCTGGAACGGAGCGAGAGTACGGGTGCAATGACGTTGGGTGGACATCAGAGTATGTCGGACCCTCGGATGGTTGCCCAACATATTTTATAAAAAATAATAATAATAACCGATAGTCATGCTGTCAACTATAGTACTTAGACTGTTCGAGAGACTGGGTCTTGGAGAGGACCTTTATAAGGTTATTCAGAAAGTGGTAAGACACCCCGTGCGGAGATTTCTGGGAAATAAGGATATGCCACGTTGTCGTCCAGGGCCCGATAACTTGGAAATGGCTCCATCTGAGCTCAGTTTTGGTATCTGAGATACCTGGAATGAGTGAATGTCCCCCTTTGAGAGAGTGGGAAAGAAAGCCCTTCAGGCTAAAGTCGATAATAATAGTAACAATGGACAAGAAAATTGCAGAAACCTCTAGAGGAAATAATAGGGCTAGTTCAACAACACTTATCACAAGATCCAGTCATGAGGCCTAGATACAAATTTATCAACTTTAATCGAAGCACTGTTAAAATCTAACGACTCTTATTATTTAACCAGATAGGGGTTTAAAATCAGTGAGCCCAGCGAACTAATGTTACACCCAATGGTCGTTAGTCGAATGAAACCCTACAAGCGTCTATTTACTTGTTTAAACATCATTTTATGTGCCTGTCTCTTGTCATCAAGGTTTGCAGCGAACCATTTCCGCGCTTCTTATTTGTTAAAGAAACTTTGTCTTGGAACTCGCGTGGCTATGGAAAAATTTTCAGGTCGTTGAAAGCTATAACGTATTTACCGAGTTCTGGGAATTATAACTACGCAGTTGAGAATTTTATTTATAGAAGAAAAATAGTGTTTTTCTTATTCCGATATTTCTCAAATGAATAAGTTCCTTGTACTAAATGTGTTGCAAAGAAATCGATAGGCCTCGCTCATTTACTTTTCAAGGAACCAAAATATTGTGATCTTCTACCCCAACCATTGGTTCTTTGTTAGCAGTTACATCTTTTTACAGTCGGTTAATAATACTTCTCTGAAAAATATTTAAGAAGAAGGCAGAACGGTGTTTAGCAAGTAGCGAATTCTCATAACTTTGTATGACGATATTTTGTTTGCTCTATTTAAATCCAAGAAAATATAGCAGCCATTAAAGATATTTAAACAGTTGATAAAACTATTAAAATGTAAATCGACTTAAAAAAGGCGATCGTAACATGCGCTCTGAAATAAGTTTCTACCGCCAGCTTAATTCATTCTCCTGCAATATTGGCGCCAGCTGGGTTAATACGGAACACCGAGCTTGTCAAAGTTATGAACAAATACAACATGAGCAGTTTACGACAGATAAAGTCTCCGAGGTTATTAAAGGGCATCATAACTGGAAGGCACTCGGGCCTACTTTTAGCTAAACACATATGAGTTTACACATCATCTATTGGCGGTATTAATAAATCATGTTATACTTGACTCAAAGAAGATGCCATCGTTTTTTACACAAGGAGATACGTTTGTTCTGTCAAAGGACCAGTAATGTTCTGCAGACCACGGCGGACGCCGGACAATAACTTGTGTTTCGATTCTATATAAGCTGATCACATCCTGCCTTAAGAAATGCATATATCCACATTGCGAACAAAACAACATAGTTTCTAAGCAGCGAAAATGCTATGCTAAGCGATTTATGGGATGCAAAGAATAGCTAATCATTGATTCCATTGTGTGCAATCAAGCTTACAATGGAGAAAGAACTCTCTTTGCCACCTAGGTGGATTACCAAAAGGCATTTGAAGCAGTTCCACGCGAATAGCTTATAAGTGTGCTGAAGACCTATAAGATCGATTCTTATATCCTAAAGTTCCTAGAGCACACAATGCCTACCTAGAGAGCAACAATTTAGCTACGGGTACAAACGGGTGATAACATCGTAACCACGATATTAATTAGAAGTATATTTCAAAGCGATTCGCTAAATCTCCTGTGGTTCTGCCTCGCATTGAATCGACTATCAAACCGTCTGAACTCTGCTAGATATGGCTGCTTTATAAAAAGCAATGGCAAGGAGCAAGTCAGGCTAAATCCCCTGCTGCATATAGATGATATTAAGCTGATAGCCTTCACAAGGAACCACCTCGAACAACTCCTTAAACTCGAGGAAGGGTCTTTCAGAGGTATTCACATGCAGTTCGGGCTTGAAAAATATCGCCCGTTATGTGTAGTCAGAGGAAAGATACAACTAGGTGTATATAAAATGCAGAACGGCTAGCAGATTGCCCCAATGTATGTAGAAGAGTGTTATAAACACCTGAGAATACAAGTGCGGAAAATAAATCACTCCTTAATAGAAGATGATCTGACAAATGAGTTTCCAAAACGAGTAAAGCAGATGGTGCGATTATATCTTAACAGCAAGGACCTGACTGACGCTCTTAATAGATATGCGTCTTCTGCACTACGTTATTTATTTGGGACTATCGACTGGTGTAAAGAAGACATCGAAAATCTACAACAGAAGGTGCGAGAACTTCTAACAAAATTAAAAAAGCGTCACCCCCGTAGTGGCATCGAAAGAGTTACCCTACTTAGATACAAGGTGAAAGGGGAGTGATAGATATTGGTAAACAGTTGGACCAGCAGCTATTGAATCTTCGTATATATTTTCATCAGCAGGTGCTTACTTCTGAATTACGCCGTGCCATATAAGAGGCAGATGATTCAACACAGCTACAATTAAGAGACAGCAAGATACAAAGTCGTCATTGGACTGGTCAGGACAAGCTGCAATCTTGGATGCAGAAGCCATTCAAATCGATGTTGAACTACTGGTTGGTCTCCGGATAGATGGTTCCATAGACAGAGGGGTTTTGCGGTCTATACAAGATCAGGCCATTCCAACAAGAAATTACTTGACGTACATAGTTTGAGATAATTCGGTCCAAGGTGACAAATGCAGATTTAGGTGCCAGTAACGAGAGACTATCCAGCAAGTCACAGGAGGATCCTAAGCGTTGCTGCAACAGAGTACAAGGAGAAGCACGAAACTGTTGCGAAAATACTGCACCACGAACTGGCTCTGCAAATTGGACTTTTAAATTTTAGTAAGTTGCCCTACTATACGTACACTCCTGAGCCTGCTCTAGAGAACTCAAAATACAGGTTGTACTGGGATCAGACAGTGCTAATAGACCATTCCTAATACCAATAGTCTAGGGATAAAGTACAACGAGAAAATAATTAAGTACCGAGGTCTTGAGATGCAAGTAAAGAGACAGCGGAGGGCACATAGTGTCCGAGTGATCCCAAAAGTCATGTCATCAACTGGTATGGTTCTTAAGAATCTTCGAGATAACATTAAGATACTGGACCTTGGAGAGCACCTTTATAAGGTTATGCAGAAAGCGGTAATACTTGCAACTGCGTACACCGTGCGGAGATTTATGGAAAAAAAATGTGTCGCGTTGTCGTTCAGGGCCCGATAACTTGGGAAGGAATCCATCTCAGCTCAATCCCTTTGGTATCCGAGATACCTGGGATGAGTATCTTTCCCTTCGAGGGAGTCTAAAAGCCCTTCAGGTTAAAGTTATAGTAATTATAATAATAATAATAACGGTAATAATTATAAATAATATACTGTAATGAAGTTAGAATTTATTAGGGTTATTTCAATAGCGAATGATTCATTTAGGCGGTTTAAATAACAAATGATTGCAAGGTAATAAATCCTACTTATTTTAGGAATACTTTAAAGTGTGAAAAGTCGCCACACGTGGAACGTGGATTCTGTATGATGAAACGCATAGCGTCTGTCTGTCACGCGCAATGAGATTTATTTTAGGTGCGTCGCGGAGCGCATGGCAAATAGCTCACTGAGAAACGTCGACTGGAGATGCCTTCAGCTCGCGGCCGAGACAAGAGGTTCAGGTGGTTGTATGTTAATTTCAAATATCGGGTGAGCGTCAGTTAGGTGTAGTAACTGGGAAGTTTCTTTTCGCTGTGCTACGTAGTAGTAAAAGCAGCGTGTGATTTGTTTGATAGTAAAGAACGAAAGTCCATAACGACTGTGTTCTACTATCGCGTTTTGCAAGGTTAGTTATGCTTCAAAAACTTGGGGAAGTATTATTGCAACCTGGAATAGATAATTAGGTATTTTATTAATGATGTTCTATGTGTAATATAAATAGCGTGTTAGGATTTAAAGTGTATACAGGGTGTACTGTATGTAGGAGTGACAAAACTGGTCACGGGTTTATCCATTTAAGGGAAGTCGAAATCAGGTAAATGATTATACCGTATTATAGTGGAACTAGGGTATTTAGCGAATTATAGCGTGCTATATAGGGTAGACCACGTTTATTCCGAGTGACTTTCGTCCTTGTGATACGCATGGAGCTATCCTGAATGGTATGTGCTCGCTGGACAAGGTCGTTAATTAGCTAGAGTGTCCAGCCTAGATAAGTGACAAGATGATCAGGTTTCTTACCCACATAAGGGATACGGGAGCACGGACAGTGCTGATTAAAGGGGAGTCTTTGGTGTGTGCGGCATCCTGTGCTGTACTGGGTCGACCACGTTTGTTCCGAGGGACGTACGTCCTTGTGATAAACATGGAGCTTCTCAGAATGGTACGTAACCGCTGGATGGCACTGTTAGTTATACAGTGTGTTCGACAGAAATAGGGGACAAGTTACCCGGTTGTATTAGTTAGCAGGTTATAGTCATATAAGAGTGGGAATCGTTTGTTTACCCACATAGCAGCGTAGGATTGTAATGGAATCGCGGGAATAAAGCCCAGGGGAAGATATAACCCACGACTGAGGCGGAATTTATAGGGGGGCCATTTCCCTATTGATGCACTGTATATTGTCGCTTTTTGCTTGCCGTTGCTTGAACATGACTTGTTGATTGCTGTGCTAATGCTAATATCACGCTTTATTTGTTACAAATAGCACAAATATTATTCTAGTCGAATATTATTGTATTTTTAAATATTAACGTATTTGTATCGTTTCCACTATGAAAGAATGTCTTATCAGAGATAACGTTTTCTGACCTGAGATATGTTTTCTCTTTAATCGCATGAACTGTAGCGAATTTTTAATTTTCATTATTTATGAATTTTTAATATTGTCATTTTCGTTTGTAGATATTTTAAATATTATTAGAAGCTTTTATGAAATTAGTTGCATTTTACTGCACTACCTGTAGATATTTGTACTAGTGTAGGTGTGTTTAAGCTAGAATCCTGTGACGGATTGTAACTAGCTGAGGTATATCGTAATTGAGATTTACCTGTTCATAATATTTCTGCTTCCAACTTTTTAATCTAGGAAAATAGCCATTATTCGGAAGTAAGTAATTAAAGCCTACTTAACTCCCGGGATATCATAACTTTCGACCCCTGGCTATAGTTTTATTCTCCACTCGAGCTACCCTAGGACAAGGTTGTTATGAAACAGTAACTTTGTGGTGTTCTACGAGGGCCTTAGCACAAGTCCTCACGGGGATCTAACCCCGTCCTATTTAATAGGGAATAAAGATGGCGCCCGAGGATATGTAACTTCGAATATTTAGGTCGCGCCCGAATAACGGATTGGCAACTTATCCGTCGGGCCTTTGCTTAGCCGGGGCATCACAATACTACACAGGTGTTACAATGAAAATTAAAGTTCTTATATTTTTCGATAAAAACTAAACTATTTTTGCTGGCTCAGAAACATATCTCTTGCAACTGCTTTTCTAAAAAAGTTTGACAAGCAGTTATCATACATAAACTTGCATGATGTAGGTGCTCCGTAAACGATAATTAGAAATCAAATATTAATTTAATATCGGTAGTATCCGTTCCTTTATTACATTATATTTATTATGATAATGATAGTAAGGCTTAAATAACATAAGTTCGTCTCTAATTAAAGATTTTCATTTAAATATTAATTAGCTTATTTTTAATTAATATCTCCACTGTAAATGATTGTTAACAGAATAAACAAGAAGATTCCACTTAGCTTAATTTATAATTCAGGCTTTTGAAAAAAAAACATTTCATACGTAGTATATTATCTGAATTTGGATGACACGGCTTAATCACTTAAATAAACATGTCATTCCATAAGATTACTTTATGAGTTTTCGGCTAAAATATTTGCATGGGGTCCTCGAACTTTCGCTTTATCGCACAAAACCTGAACTTGTTATTCCGGATCCAGAGACTCAAAGACATGCAACAGCAAGAAAGATTCACAAACATTTCGATTTCGTGGTTATTAGCATCATTAAGAAGAGAATTAATGTTCCTTTCGTCAAGGCTCTAAAAAAGTTATTAATTTTAAATTTTCAACATTCTTTATAAGGCCGAAAGAAAGCGAATTACGTCTATATGTCAAAAACTTATGAATGACTTTCCTACATAGGAATTCATCTTTTTTTAGGACAATTTAATGTACATGGAGGAGGGCATGCGTGATATTAAAAATTGTTTCTGTAATGACCCCCCGTCTGAGTATATGTATAGTACAACATAAAGGTCATCGTACGAATATTTGCTTAAAGAAATTTACAAACATTTCTGTGTACGATTTTTTCACACAAGGAACTCAAGCAGAGATAGGTATCATTTTTAATATCATAACAGAACAGGTTGTTTTGAATCACGAAAAGAGTTACACCTACTGTGAGACCAGGAACAACAATAACAATATATTTGTCATTTCTGAGGAATACTAATGTATTTTCATACTTTAGCGACATTTCCTAGAACTCAATATAATTGTTATTATGCAAGATACAAGAAAACTTGTACACGTTAATTATAGGGTGTCTTAAGCTCCATCTTATACAAATATTTTGACAATCACAGGATGGTCCATAAGTCGCTGGTGACCCCTATAATTTTTTTCCAAACACCCTTATATTATTGCATTTTTGCATTTTATATTGAAATACGATGCAGGCTTGTAAAAAAAAATCGAGACGCAGTAAGGGGGAGATTAGGATAATAAAGCAAGTATTCAATAGACAAAGTACTCTTCTCACTAATAAAGATTCCAACTTGGAGGCACAAATTACTCAACTTATACGTATGATAGATAACTTTTGTGCTTCTATCAATTCGCGATTATGTTTATTATTTGGCTGTACCAAAAGAAGTGTTCCAGTAGAAGTTTAGATTGATGACCAAAATTGTTACCATTTTTATTACAGCTAATCCGGATAAAATTGAGACCCAGTCCAATGCTGCCTAGGATAGCCTATTACGCTGGTTTTTGCAGAACAGACTTCTCATTAATACTGACAAGACAGGCTACGTAAGATTTCAACGTCATTTTTAATTTAAGATTTATCGTGGGTCTTGAGCAGATAAACAATATATCCTCCGCATACGTATTTTCCAGGTTGTATTTTGGAGTGATCTTTTGGGGTTCATCGTCAATGCTGGTTGACATTTTCATTCTGCAGAAAAAAATAGTCAGGTGCATGCTCTTTGCATCGCGTTTAAGTTATTGTAGGCCTCTATTCGATGAGCTTCGCATTATGACACTGCCTTGCGAATATATATATATATATATATATATATATATATATATATATATATATATATATATATATATATATATATATATATATATATATATACATATATTATAGTTTTTACTATCCCAACCTTTGTGGTGTCATTCGATAAAAAATTTCTCTTTGTGTGGGAATTTTTATGATATTCTTACTATTTTATGTGATGTTAGAATGGTCTGATATGTATGATAATAATATATATTTATTATATTTACCTGTTATATTCAGTTTTTTTTGTTTTAATCTTTTTATATTAATAAATCTCAGAGCTTGGGTTCATGAGTCGAAAAATGCACCACTTTGTTAATAAAATTTTGTATGAGCTTTATTACGAGATTCGGGTTTTTTTTCATAATGAAATGGATTTCAAACAAATGGATAATTTATTAACAAACAATTTAAATAACAAACAAATAGAACATTTTTTTTAATTAGGAAAAGAAATATTGCTTAACTATAAAATTCTTATTAATATTACAAATTCTTAACAGTAATCAAACTTCCCTTGAAAGGGTACTCACGATTTTTATGTAGGAACAGGCGTTTTTATTTATTTATTAAATTATTTTTTTTTCTGTTAATTGCTATAGATATTGAGCTACATAAATGTCACTTGAATTATATGTCTCCATGTGTTTTGAAAGGCATTCTGTCCACTATACATTTGAGTTATGTGTGTGGTTTCTGACTCTAATTTCGTTTTTAAGGATGCTTTCGGTCAGATGAAGATAAAAAAGAATCACTTGCCTTGTGTAATGGCAGTTGACAGTTTGGTTTTTTAAATTTAATATTTACTAATAAAATTCCAACAAAAATTATTTTTATTTACCATATATTCTCCAGTTTCCATTAATTGATTGAATAATATTTGTTCCAATATAGTTATTAATAATAAACAGATCGCAGAAATAAACAGGTAAGTCGACACTGTCAAACTTATTTAATTCTTTTCATATCACAATATAACCTAAAATTGTTGAGAAGAAATGCTGGAAATCAATTAAAATGCTGATGTGCTCTCTTTAGCTACTTAAATTCAACTGCCTTGATAAAATAAATCGACATTTCTTTTATATAAAAATTGAATTAGCGTCCTTACGCCATTTTAATAATAGACCTGCCTATTTAGGATTTTTTTGTATATTACAGCTAGCCAAACCTGCTATACTTTAAAAGAAAGCTTGTTTAAAACTGCGTATTCTGATACCCCATACATGTGGTTTCAATATACCGTATGTTCATAATTTTTATGGAAAACTTGCCATTTTTCAAAATTGACAATTGTCATAAATATAAAAATTACTGACCGCTAATTTTTATAATACACAAATTATATAATAAAAAACTTATTCTAGGCAATTTCCTGATTACATAGAGTTATTTTACATTTGATTTGGTTCAATGATAATCTTATAATCTATACATAAAATTTGTAATTATTTTATCTGTTATTTCAATTTCCAGTCTCAAAATTTTTATAATAATCTACTTACCTATAATTACAAATATATACAGTCATTAAAAATACAATATAATACACTATTATATCAAACATTATACATAAGTTGTACTTTCGTAACATGATTTTCGACAATTGTTAAAAGTTTCATTTTTCTTTCATTTTCCCTCATTTTCATTGCTACTATGTTACTCTAGAGATTCATAATGATATAATCAACCAAATGCTTTCAAATTATTAAATGTGTTTTGAATTTACAGGTATTATCAAATTATGTGAAAATTCCGAAATGCCATATTATGTAAATCTTGAAATGACATGCACTATCAATTTGGAAATTATATGGACGTCACATTGATATGGACCACAATATATATAGTTACTATTTATGGTTTCTGTCAATTTTGATCATGAAAATTGCTGTGGAAAGGAGTTTTCCTTATTACGTTATAATTGTACTGGACCACATCTCAAAATAACAGGTAATCTATAATATGTCAATAATTTCTGATTGCCATACCTTCATATCATTCTAATCATGTTGTGTTCCTATTTTTCCACACATTTTATCCTATTTGCTTCCTAAATTAATTGAATTGTATTGTTATAGTGCCAAAGTTTATCACTCTGACGATGTGTTTGCTGCGTTTAACGCACCTATCAAGATGGAGACGTGATTCAGCCACGCAATGCTGATCTTTTATTTTAATTAGCTTCAGTGATCTCGTCTACTGCTTTATTAAATATAATATTTTAATTTTGATTGTATAGTCTTTGGAAAATAAACGTTCTTTTTTATGTAAGTTGCACATTTTGATTTCAAATACTAATTTTATATGATATTTTTTATATTATAATGCATTAAGGTGTTTATTTTTATTTCTTTTGATTTGAATACTTAGCCCCTTGCATGCTTATCGACTTTTATTTTTAAATTCCCCTTTTTTAACTCGTCTCTGGCAAGACATACTGTAATAAGAATAACGTAAATTTCCCAAGGTTTCTCTTTCCATTTTTCTAAATTTAGATGCATTTCTGGTACACTAAAATTACCATAGCTATATATATATATATATATATATATATATATATATATATATATATATATATATATATATATATATATATATATATATATATATTTGCCCTTGCAAGCGCTGAAGATGCCGTGCTGCATTCAAATTTGAAGTAAAAATAAATGGTCCAATTCATTGATTTCCTGAAACTAATAATTTCATGTTTAAATTCAGATCGCATTTTATAGTTACCTATTATGCCGCACCAAACGGTAAATCCAAATTTTGTTTGAAATCGTCTTGGTGAGGTGATCTATGGGTTTTATATAGCCCAGTGATAAGTATTATGCCTGTTGAAACCTTGATAAATTAAGGTTCCTCAGTGTATAATATTTTCAAGAAAAAATCGGGAGTTTCTCGCATATTTTGAATGTACCATTAACAAAATCCTACTCTTCGGAGAAAATCATTTGCCGATAACCCTGGTATTGTCCTAGGCTTAGGGCCTCCGTGGCCGTGCGGGAAAGTCGATTCAGACTTTCCAATATGGACTCGAGGGACGACGGTTCGAGACTCACCGGTGGCAGATGATTTTTCAAATCACTGTCGTCGTTGAAATCGAGCTCAAGGTGGAGGGTAAATTAGTTTAGATGAGTAAAAAGGGTCAGCAATGGCCTAATTGCCAGTAAGCATCTTACTTTTACCTTTACCTATCCTAGGCTTGTATGAAGTATATTAATTATCGTCCAGTATTCGATAAGCGGATGATTTAGGGGTATCTGTTTCATTACCAATTTTTCTAACCGATGATGTGGGGTTATTATGAGTGTATTGTAACACAGTATCAATTATCTGCTGATTTTCCACATCATATTTACGATTTCTGGGTTTTGCAAAACTCCCATAATTAAGCAAATTTAGTACCAGATCCCTAAAATATCTGGCGTTTGGTTGATGCTGTTCAGGAAATTTATATTCGTAAATTTCGGCAGCGGCTGTAGAGTTCTATGGGCTACGAAGTAGGTTTCTAATATGTCTAATTTTTATTCATTAGTATTATTAAGAGCCATGTCTAATGAACGGGTATTTGAAAATAATATCAACGTAATTGAAATTAAATTAAACGAAAGAAAAGCAATTAATGAATTCAAATTGAATGAGCGAAATGCACTGAAAATAATACGGAAGACACTTCAAATTAAACCTAATTTGGTACCTAATTAGGATAAAAAAATTGTTGGCTCGCCTACTAGACTGTATCGAGCACATCAGAAAAATTCATTGGGAACTTTTTCGATTTGTTTATTCAGTATTTATTCGAAAGAAAATAACATTTTGTGATAAATTTTAGAGGAGGGGATAAAAAACGATATTAAATGCAATAAAAATCCAATATGGCGTATCTCAAAAACAGTAAAATATATTCTTTTGTTTAATTTTTTATTACAAAGACCCCAAAAGATGCCCATACAATGTCTAAACTAAAATACCATATGTTCTCAGATAATCGAGATACGGGGGTTTGTCAAAAACGTACCATTTTCTTTTTTCGCGATTATTTGAAGACCAAAAAGCAAATTAATAATATGCGATGGAAGTTCTAAAATGGTAATAGAAACCTGAGAAACATCACCTATTTAACCGCCTTTGTAGCTCTTATAATAACTGAGATAGCAATACATGTAGCAACAATCTGGGAGACACTGTATATACGTTGATCATTTAACATCGCATTTGGAATGTGATTTCTGCGACGAAAAGGCATGTACTATTTATGTACTTGTTAACAACAGATACAAAATTGTCGAAAAAATGCCAGCCATCGCTTTTTTCTTGTAACCAATTGTGTTCGAATTAAATCCTATTCAGTTTGACTACACAAACGTACTGGTAAAAAATTAACTTGTATGCGTTTTCAGCGAGTCATCTTTAAATTCACTGTAGTCCTCATGTACAATAGAGATAATCAGCAGATAATAGTTGCAAGTTTGTTTATCTTATTGTTTTATCATCCTGTAATTCTCCTTTTACATGTGTAATGTAAGTACTGACAAGGCAGCCAATTCATTTTCTGCTAATTTGGTATGCCAATAGAAAGCAACAGTCACCCAGTCTTCATTTATCTTTGTGAATGCTACCGACCTTTCTCTACTACATTCTCTAAATCATATATGCATATTTAGAACAATGGTGTATATAACTTGCATACGGAAAGTAATACATATACAAATGCTTTTCTTGAGAACAAAAGCAAAAAGAGTCGAAGT
This sequence comes from Tillus elongatus, assembly GCA_964006375.1. Lineage (NCBI taxonomy): Eukaryota > Metazoa > Arthropoda > Insecta > Coleoptera > Cleridae > Tillus > Tillus elongatus. Next base: position 204,866,652 of record OZ023262.1, on the reverse strand, counting down.
AGTCCATGTAATTTAATACAGTAATTTGTAGTGTTTTCCAAGCACAAGACAAATAATTCAATGTAAACAAGTGATATATAGCGTCTTTTGTTTGACAGAATAATCGAATTGTACTTTAGCAACCTCTAAGTCATAGCTTAGCTATGTCGGCTATGAACAGCAATTGTTTTGTCACTGCTGTACCTACTCAGTACAAGAAGAAAAGAAGAACCTCGGAGTCGGCTAATTTGTTTATATGTCTGTTTTTTACTGAAGATGTATGCATCTTTGTTGCTTATGAAACAAGCAAAATTCAAAGTGATTTTCACTGACAATAAAAGGAATATATATATATATATATATATATATATATATATATATATATATATATATATATATATATATATATATATATATATATATATATATATATATTAAATTGATATGCGCTTGTATATATTTTTATACTTGTTGGTTATTGTTTGCCAAATATATTTATTTTAATTTCTATTTTAATGCCACACTGTTGGGCTTCAATTAAATTGATATTGGTTGATTATTATGGGTTTTATTGGGTGCTAATTAAAATGATTATGCTTTATATTAATTGGTTGTTAAGTATATTAATTAAATCGTTAAACTGGGTGTTAATTAAATTACTTTCTACTTACTTAAATTGGTATATTTTTCTTTATATTCCTTTTGTTGGGTGCTAATTATATTGATAACCTTTTAAATGTTTTTTTAAAATCTGCCCAGCTATTGACTCCATACTTCTAGGGTATTAGGGTATGTAGTGAATTCATTTTCTTTGATATGATTTAAGCAAATATATGTATATATATATATATATATATATATATATATATATATATATATATATATATATATATATATATATATATATATATATATATATATTTATTTATTATCAAAGGAAAATTTGTTTGCGCTTTTTCAAAACTGTTTAATTTTAAAAATATGAATGAATTTCTTCTTTATATTATTATCTAAATTAAAGGTTAATGTACATTTATTAGTACCAATTATCATTCACATATTCTGTGTTTGAATTTGTTATTTCGATTTATTCTTTCAAAAATTTGAAATGCAATAACATTCAAGCCTGTCTAGGTAATGTAGAATTCGGTACCTTAAAACTTCTAGATGCTTTCCTTGACGACCGCTGATTCTCGTCTCGTTACTTGGCGTCCTCTGCGACAACAATTATTTGGGTATTTATATTCTTCTTGTAGCACCGATTTTTAAACTACCTTTATACTTAAAAGGTACACTATTTATTACTTTAAATTTCCACACATTTAAAACTCTACTTTGTCGATGAAAATACTTATTTTCATTTAATTTCTTTGGTGAACTGCTCTAACATCCTCTTCTTATGACGATCCAAATTGAAGAGAGCAATTCAATTATTATTTCTATCAATTCCGCTCATTAAATACAAAGCAAACTAATAATATTTGTTATCTGTCATTTGTCCTGATCATAGACATGTTGGTTTTTTTTCTATGTATACGTCAAAACTTTAGAACAAATTCGCATTTAATGTCAATGTCAAATTTACTGATTCCCACTTTCATTTTACATGACATATCTTAACCTTATTTCACAAACATCAACAAAAACATCTTACCCATACTTAATATTATATATAACTTATTTTCAAACTCTAAATAGGGGCGTTTGGATATTATAACATTTTAACAGGTTGGTATAACTTTTCATATTTCTAAAAAATATTCATATAACCAACAAAAACACTTTTGAACTCTTATCTGTAACAAAATATTATTAACTATTATTTATAATCAATTCAACCTCTTTGTTCATTTAACAGTTTGTCTTGATTTCACGCTACATTTCACTAAATTTTAAATGTCTCATTGTAGCTTAATCCAAAGTCTTTTAAATTTGATTAAACTGGAGTGTTTATCTGTTCTCATTACATTTTATCTGTATTTATGGTTAATCTATACGAAATATTTGCTCTGTTTATTACTTGTGGATTCTCTTTTTGAATTCATCTCTTATTTCATTTATTAATTTTAGAATTTTGTAATTTTAGATTGACATGCTGTTAATAATGCAAATCCTTATTCGGGAATGCCTATTTGACAAATGATGCAGAACTGTACTACAGTTTGGCTTCCTTCGATATATGAAAACACTTGCACCTTAAGTATTTTGTAAGTAGCTGATATATATATTTAGTTTGATATTTCCAAATATCAATACAACATATTATATATATATATATATATATATATATATATATATATATATATATATATATATATATATATATATATATATATATATATATATATATATATATATATATATAATTGCAAGGAGGAGTACCGGTGATAACACATTAGCGTGACTTCGAGAAAGTCACTTTGTAATTAAAACTCAATATATTTGGAATTCGATTTCGCTTAAAACCATCTTCAGGAGTATTGAAAATATTAAAAAGTTATAAAACACTCTTAACAACAATATAAAGCAAGGAACTCACAATACTGCTACTAATTGGAATCTACCGAGACATACCGAAGTGGAAAAACATTGTAAAATATGCCACCAAAACTATCTTAGTGAAAAGCTCATAAAACATTATTAATTACACATACAAACAACTACTGACAATTGAACGAAAAGAACGGTCGGAGCTAACATCAGAAACATAAAAATTCCTAAAAAAGTCTGGACGCAGCAAGTGGGAGTTATGGAATGGAATTTCCATAAAAATGTTTTTAATAGCAAATATGTCTTTAATGCCACCAGACATCAATTTGGTTACCGGTATAACCTATATAGTAGAAACAATGTACCAAATTTTATCAAAATAACTTATGGTTTGAACATATACAAACATTTTCCAAAAATAAACTCAAAATGTTTCCGAGAAATCTGGTTTCCTAGCCAACGAACCTTAGGTTAATAGCAAATTGAGTTACTGAAATTTGAAGCATTTAATGAAAATTCGCTACCAAAACGAACTTACTGTGTCTCGATTTTATTCTTACAAACATGCATCATATTTCGATAAAAAGTGCAAAAATGCAATTATATAAAGGATGTTTGAAAAAAAAATTGTAGGTATCACCAACGACTTATAGGCCACCTATGATTGTCAAAATAATGTTATAAGATGCAGCTCAATACACGCTATAATTAACGTACACAATTTTTTCTCGTATCTTGTATAATAACAATAATTATATTGAGCTTTACCTGTATATATGTAAACCGGTAAAAAAATGAAACTGAACCCGGATATGGATTCTAGGGGCCTAGTTTGCACTCATTTGAAGAAATCTTTTAAAATTCATAAATCGCGGTGTTCTGAGTAACAATTTTTTTCTACGAAAATTAGCTGAAAATTATAGGCCGTTAAACTAAAACTACTGCCAAATCATCAGAGAAAGGGTCTGTTCGAAATGATTTTCTGGAAATATTCTAGTTAAATGAAGGAGAATGACGGTTGAAGTTGAAACTAAGGGTTTGTAGAACAGTCTTCTTGTGACATTGTCTTTACATAACATGTATTCGTTTAAGGTTCTTTGCCCAAATGTTGCCAATTTTGACGTTCCGAATCGCAACTTTCATGTTTTGAGGAAAACCACTTTTTTTTTAAATGCCTATAACCTTTTCGTTTTTGAACTTTCCGACCATAATTTTGGTACATAATTCACTTTTTATAATACAAACAAGCGTACCAAATTTGGTTGCCATTATTTGTTATTTACGGAGACATAAAAATTTTCCGAAAGAAAACACAAAATCTTCTGGAAGAACCTAAGCGGATATTCTTGGCTAACGAACTTATCCAAGCCACTTGCGAAAGGAACGTACTTACCAAATTTGATCGAAATCGACATATTATTTTTTCAGTTATGTGTGTCATACATACATACATACATACATATATATATATATATATATATATATATATATATATATATATATATATATATATATATATATATATATATATATATATATATATATATATATATAAACATATAAAAATTAAAATTGACTTGTGTTCTAGTGCGTGCTCATTTGAAGACATTTTTTCAAAATTCAAAAATCGCGATCACCTCATTAGTGATTTTTTAAAGAAAATTAACTAAAATGGCCAAAGCAGTTAAAATATTATTAAAACAATACACGTCAATCTCCTAACCAGAACCTCGGTGGTTCATGTGTAAGAACGTGTGCCTCTGAACCAAGGGTACTGGGTTCGATCCCAGGGTACTCCATTCACTTTTTCAGTACAAACTGGAAAATTAACATCAACCAAGGTTCTGGCATTGTATGTGAGCAAGTTGAATGTCTGCACGTTCCGCCCTTCGGAGGGGACGTAAAGCCGTATGTCCCGTGTCCATGCGATGCTGGGCACGTTAAAGATCCCTACCCTCCTTACAGAAAGACAGGGGTTCGACAAAATTTCCAGGATAGTGAGGTGAAACTGCTCCCTGGCGTCGGTGATTGGCCATAGTCGCGGAAATAGGCCGACATTAAAGAAACAAAACACACACACACACACACACACACAATCTCCTAACCACACAATCTTGCAATACATAACCATAGACATCAGACATCCAAATTCTGAACACGTCATAAACATCATATTTTCTATAGCTTTACTTGTTCCTTTTCTTTTCGAGAGAAACTACAAAATATGTAGGTAATTACTTTCCCGTAATGGTACGCCACCTCGTCGAATCATCTGCAAATTTCAATGACTGGTTGTATGTCTACAATCTATCGTACAAATAAGCTCTTGCTTGTATATGCAATAGACACAATTTTGTTGTAGATGATAAAACAGGGAAATAACTTCTAACGAGCTTGTGTATCAAAATGTTTCATTATAGAGATACCGGGTGATAAATTTGAAACTAAGAAAAGAACAGAATATAATAATTTTATCACCCGGTATCTCGATAACGAAACATTTTGATAACCAAGTTCATACTAATTTTTTTTTCTTCGTGTCTACAAACACTCATTAAAACTTAAGATGATTCCACGATGTTGATTATCCCAGTGGCGTAACTACATGAAAGTAAATATATATTTTATAGTTTTTCTCGAAAACCGTGGATCCCATCTAAATGAAACAAGAGTGCATCTGGGTGCAGTGTTTATAAATTGTTTATAAACTGTTTTACTTGTGGCTAATGGACTCGTCTGAAGCGATACGAAACCTGTTTCTCTCTCTCTCACACACATACACACACGCGCGCGCGCCCACACACACACACAAACTGTTAATTTCTTTTTACGCATAAAATTTTTCTAATAGTTTGTGCATCTTTATGCTTTTTTTACCGTTTGTTAAGGTTCATGTTATCACCATATTGAAAATGCACAAGTCCAGTTGGGGGCCCTCTATATATAATGTCTTAGGCAACGGTAAAAAAGCCCAAGGATACACAAGCTATTATAAACTTTTCTGCGTTAAAAGAAATAAATAATTTATAAGCGGTTGATAAACACTGCATTTAAAATGCAGTAGTCCCGCTGGGGACCCTCGATATATAACATGGACCTTAGGCAACGGTAAGAAAAAGCCTAATGATACAGAAGCTATTAGAAAAGTTTTCTGCGTTAAAAGAAATAAACAGTTTATAAACAGTTGATAAATACTGCATTTAAAATGCAGAGATCCAGTTCGCGACCCTCTAAATATAACATGATTCTTAGACGACGGTAAAAAAGGATAAGGATACACAAACTATTGGAAAAATTTTCTACGTTAAAAGAAATAACCAGTTTATAAACAGTTGATAAACACTGCATTTAAAATACAGAGGGCCAGTTGGGGACACTCTATGTATAACGTCAACCTTAGGCAACGGTAAAAAACGCCTAAAGATACAAAAATTATTAGAAACATTATCTGCGTTAAAAGAAATAAACAGTTTATAAACAGTCGATAAACACTGCATCTAAAATGCAGAGGTCTAGTTGGAGATCCTCTATATGTAACATGAACCTTAGGCAACGGTATAAAAAGCATGAGGATACACAAATTATTAGAAAAATTTGTGACGTTGAAGAAATAAACAGTTTATGAACAGTAGATAAACACGGCATTAAAAATGCAGAAGTCTAGTTGGCCTTCTATGTAAAACATTAACCTTAGACAACGGCAAAGAAAGCCTGTGTATACACAAACCATTAGAAACATTTTTTGTGTTAAAAGAAATAAACAGTTGATAAACACTGCATTTAAAATGCAAAGGTCCAGTTGGGGACCCTCTTTGTATAACATGAACATTAGACAACGATAAAAAAAGCATAAGGATACACAAACTATTAGAAACATTTTCTGCGTTAAGAAAACAGTTGATTAACACTGCACTGAAAATGGAGCGGTTCAGTTAGGGACCCCCTATATATAACATAAACCTTAGACAACGGCAAAAAAATAAGGATACACAAACAATTAGAAAAAATGTCTGCGTTAAAAGAAATAAACAGTTTGTATACAGTTGATAAACACTACATTTAAAATGCAGAGGTCCAGTTGGGGACCCTCCATATATGGCACGAAACTTAGCCACCGGGAAAGAGAAGCGTAAGGATACACAAACCATTAGAAAAATTTTCTGCGTACAAAGAAATAAACTGTTTATAATAAACAGTTGATAAACATTGCATTTAATATACAGAGGTCTGGTTGGGGACCCTCTATATATAATATGAACCTTATATAACAGTAAAAAAGTATAAGGATACACAAACTATTAGAAAAAGTTTCTGCATAAAAATAAATAAAAAGTTTATAAGCAGTTTATAAACACTGCATCCAGAATGCACAGGTGCACTGTGGGACCTTCTATATGTAAAATGAATCTTAGGTAACGGTAAAAAAGGGCCAAGTATACACAAACTATTAGAAAAATTCTGCGGTAAAATAAATAAGCTGTTTATATACAGCTGGTAAACACTGCATTTAAAATGCAGAGGTCCAGTTGGGGACCTTTTAGTGAATTTTCTTAGAAAAAATTACCTATTGGGGAAGTTCCGACTTTTGAATTTTGAATACATTTCTTCAAATGAGCGCGAACCAAGACCCCTAGAACCCACATTCGGAGTCAGTTTCAACTATATACCAAAACTTATATTTCTATGTGACAAGAAAAAAAAATTATAAAAAATATTTGGTGCCAGATCATTTCTATGAAAATTTTCTGCCTTAACTCACTTGCTGCGTCCAGACTTTTATGTATAACATGAATCCTAGACAACGGTAAAAAAAGCATTAGGATACACAAACTGTTAGAAAAATTTTCTACTTAACAAGAAAAAAAAACACTTGATAAACGTTTATTATATTTTATTATACATTGAGCCTGAAGCCAAGAACTGCTACACACCCACACATAAACGTTTATGAAATTTAGTGGACAGTGATGATACATTTTTTCTACATATATTTTTGTGCGCAATATTGTAACTCAATTTATTTCTGATAGAAAAGGTACAAATAACAATGATATAAATATCTCGAGCTCGTCCATAATAACAAACTATGAAGTATGCGTTTACCAGGGCAAAGGAAATATTCCTGGAATAAAGAATAAAATTCCTTTTATATATTTTTATCAAAGATACTCTATATATGATATGTTTACGCAACAGTGGACACGGGCATCGGGTTGTCTGCCAATTGGGCCTTCGTTACTTTTCCGTTTTTCCGACAATGGAGCACGTGATAAGACTGTCCGGTCAAGGGTATGTAGTATCATCGATCTTCTACAGTTATGTGCAGCTTCACTTACTTGCTTTTGAGTTTAAATGTTCTTTGTAGGGGATCACACCATTTACAGGCTAAAATACAGCAACATATCCGGATAAAATATATTCCTGTTTAGGGAAGGAATATAGTAAGACATAAGTATTAGTCCTAAAAGTTAGCTAAATAATGAGTGCAGGTGTCCGGATTTCGTTGCTTTTGTGGGATATCTTGGTTATGAGTAGATATAGTTCTACTGTTTTTGTGAAACTAACCATGCCGGAATCCAAACTGACATGCCACTTTTTGTCATTTTTAGGCACCCTCCGTATCTCTTTTATGCAGGGACGGCTCCTCAAGAAGTGCGCGCGTGCGCGCGCACTGCCGCCTGCCGTGGCAAAACAATATTTTTTCTATGCTATTTTTTAATAACTTTTTATTCACTTTTTTTACCTCCTGCATACAACAAACAACATTAGTATATCGAGGATCGCAGAGTCGGCAGCCATTAATACACAATCAGAAGAAGTATAGTGTGTTAATGGTTGCAGACGTTATATACATCCATATACACGAGTCGCGCGGCGGTGTGTATTTTTCGGCGCTCTAAGGAAATGCGATACTTCGTTGCGAACTGATCGACTATCTTCGTCATAAACGACCGAATAAGCAATCTGGTTGTGCGCTTTAAAATTCCACACTTGTAGTTTGCAGTGCACTTTTCGCAGAGCGTGTGTAGTAATTTGTAGTGCTTCGGATTGATTTTAATTAGATCATTTCGTTGTTGTTTACACGTTCTAACAAGACAATTATTATTATTATTATTATGGCTACTACTTCGGGTTGCTTAATAACTGGACAAAATAATTGTGATACTGTGATTAATTCAGCGGATAATATTTTAAAGGTGAACTTTTTATGGGACTTTTTAACTACTATAACCTATAACTAATTAGATGAAAACTTGGTAAGTAGTTAATAATTAGTAAGTTTAGTTAGTTTAGTAAGTAGGTTTTTTTATAATACATTTTCGGGAAAAAAGAGGCAAGCCCTTCATTTTTAGTGAATTTCTATTAAAAAAAAATCACTAATAGAGAGATATCGATGGAGAGACTTTGCAAATTTTTTTCAAATGTGCGCGAACTAGGACCCCTAGAACCCATATCCGGTGTTAGTTTCAATTTTTATATGTTTATATTATATTATATATATATATATATATATATATATATATATATATATATATATATATATATATATATATATATATATATATATATATATATATCCGCCGCCTATGGGCAGTCTCCTTTATAAAATAATAATAAAAGAATATAGGTATTTCTGCCAAACGAAATATCTTAATTTTGGTGTCGTTGAACCTCCCTAAATCGCAAGTGACGGACTACCTGCAGTTGTGGATATAAGATATTTAAAATTATTCATCCTATGATGATGCTTACTTGGTTAGTGAAACGATCGTCAGGTTTTTTTTAAATGTGTTGTGGTGATTTGAGTCCTCCAAGTGTGCTTACTGTACAAACGCTTTATGTTCCCGTATAGGCTCTGTATTTGTAAATAATCCGAATGAATAAAAAAAAACGCATCTATGCTTTTTCCTGTAAAATTACTATTAGGAAGATGCTGTCGAAGTAAGGGGAAAGTGGGTCGTCATAAGTGTCAGAAATACTTGGTTCACCCGCATCCACAGTTTGCTAAAACTCGATGTTTTTCCTCCTGTTTGGGACCCATTTACAAGAGGTTAAGGAAATATGAAAGGAAAAGAACTCTAAGATGTCAAGCTGTCTACTCCTTAGTGCGGCGGATAAGGGTAGCTTTGGCTGTTATAGTTTGATTTTGGGGCCTCCATCTACATACCTCCCAAATCTCACTAGAAATTCGTTCAACCATAGTTATGAGACGGATTTGATTGACAAATAATTTCCAAAGCACTCTTCGCAGAAACAATATTTGTTCAAATTCCTTAAAAATGTATGAATTGAACATATCGTGTGATACAACGTGGCCGTTAGAAAAAACAGTCCCGTTCCAAAATGCAAAAGCAAATATGGCACCTATGAGAAAACATTAACTTGAAGATGTTTCTAATAAACCGAAACCCGTTTAAACGATTTTGATTTAACAGGTATGTTCTAAATTAGGAAAAAGTCTCAAGAAGGTGAAAATCCCATCTCGATACGACCACTAATAAAAATGTAATATCGAAATAAGATATCCTGAAATTTCAGTTTTTTGCAGGTTATTTTCGGAACCAGAACAGCGAGGTTGAATTTTTTGACCTCTATGTTTTCAGCTGCATATTGCGCAACTTTAACTAATTAAATTAAAATCACTGTTTACGAGATCTCCATGCTTGAGCTCGAAAAACGGGCACCTTGTATGAGGTTGATTTTAATTTCGCTTTCTTGGCATTATTGATTTCCCATTTGTTATTAACAGATTGGCCCATTAAAGAAGTAGACCATATATAAAATCAATTCTGATCATATATAAACGCATAAAAGCGACAATTCTCGTTTAATGTCTCACGGATGGATTGTATGGGCAAGGATTTAATTGCTTTGTCTTTACGTTACCGCAACGCGGCAATTAAAAATGATGATTCTATTACCGCGAGCATCTATGATGTAATAAACTTGGACTGTTTTGCTTTAGCCAGCCAACCGTGCAGCGAAATAGCTGCCTTTAGCTCTGCACGGCCAGTTTCACTTTCACTCTAATGCTCGTAACTGGAGCCTTTAATAGACCCACTAACCTTATGTCTCACTAACTCTTGCGTGAGTGATGCTTAGGTATTTTATTGCTCTTCAAAAAACCATTTGCAAGTCCCATAACGTGATAAATACGTCAAAGTGTGCCATCTTTCCTTAGGCTTCAGCTACAGAACGTAAAATGAAACAATAATAACACACTACAAATAAAATAAAAAATATGGTGATCGAATAAAATTACCTTTTTTGTGATAATTTAGATGTGCTGAATGCATATAGGACTATGAAAAAAATTCGTCGCTTCATGATTTTAAACTCAAAATCAGATCCGATAAGGGCATGCTAGTAAAAAATACATGTTTATATAGACATTAATTTACGCTTCTTAAAGCTTTCTTACCATATCGGCTTGTGTGCAGATTCAGTAAGAGCAAAAACCTTATCTGCTATGTGTTATTATTAATGTGGACTTGCACCTGTATTTTAGAGAAAAAGCTAATAGTATCTAATGACTGAGCTTTTTTACATAGGTCTGTTAGAAACATCCCCACACCATTTGTATCTCTTATCAATTAGATGATATATGAAGCAATTTATTGCTTTTTTATTACTCTGTAAAAAAAAATCATGTATAGATATCTATTTCATGTCTGAAGCAATCCAGTAGTCAAATTTCGGTCTTCTTCAAATTAAGTCTGTTCTACCAGTCTATATTCCATCAGTTGCATTTCAATAAATTCAGTTTTTCGTGCTGCATTTTTCAAGTAACAATATCTTCAAGAACTTGTACTACACATCCAGATAAATTTTCTTCTGTTTGTGGGCTATGTATAATGGCTGCAGAATTACGAAAGCACTAAGGTTTGCTTATTTGCACTAATTTGAGTCTTCTGTTGCAAATCAAATAAAACATGGGTTCCACACGCCTTCTGTAACAGTTGCAGACTCAGTTTAACTAAATGGGTGGCTGGTGAGGATTGTTATTTTCAGTTTGGTCTACCTATATTATGGAGAGAGGCAAGACAACAATGTGTTTCAGTAAGAAAAATAAGTCGAATGTGGAGTATGCAAATGTTTCCTCTGTACCCAAAACAGTGTTCGACGGATTTACCTAATAGTGTTTGCCCCGGTGCCATAAGTATACGATCAATAGACAGTGATGAAAATATGTGAGGCATGCCGAATAATAAATTTTCACAGAGCAGTGGTGTAAGTGAATTGGTAAAAAAATCCACAAGACCACATCTTGTAGAACAACCAGAGCTCAATGATCTTGTGCGGGATCTGAATCTTTCGAAGTCTGCTAGTGAACTACTCGCATATCGATTACCACAATGGAACCTTCTTAGCTTTGATACAACAGTTACGTATTACCGAAGCAGGAAGGAGGGATGGTTTTGTTACTGTTTCGATATATTTAGTTTATTTAAAAAAATAATCAATCCTATAGTTCTCAAGAATGGCGTTTATTTATCGATTCATCCAAGACCAGTTTAAAAACTGTACTTCTTCATATTGGTAAAGAAAAGCCTTCCATTCCAGTGGGTTATGCTGTCTGCAATAAAGAAACATATGAGACAATGAAGCTTTTGATTCAATTAACTCATTATGATGCATACGACTGGCACATTTGCAGTGATCTTAAGCTTAGGATTAGTTTTCCGATTAGGTTTGTAAGGAACCGCTCGTAATTCCTAAAGAGATTATTCTACCCCCCTTGACATTAACCTTGATTTTATGAAAAATTTTGTAAAAAGCTTAAATCGTGATGGTGATCGTTTCACAAAGTTTTTCAAAAGTTGCCAGAAGCGAAGAAAGAAGATACATTTTGGGTCAACATCAGATCAGATCCAGAAACTGGAGCTTGAAGATCTTTTACGAATGTAGGTGCTGTATTTTTAGGAAATGCAAAACGCGATTACTGTAAAGAAATTGTTTCTGAATTGATAACAAATTACCATAAAATCGAATTTCCTTTTTACATTCCCATTTGAAATTTTTCCCAGATAACTTAGGAATGGTGAGCGACGAATATGAGGAACGCTTTCATCAAAATCTTATGGATTTCGTGCATCAAAGCTTCTGGGATGAAAATACGATGGGTGATCTTTGCTGGCCAATTTTAAGGCAAACAAATGTAGAAATGTACAAAAGAAAAAATATGACATTAAAGTTTTTTAGTTCTTAATTTGCTTGCTTTTGTTATATGTATAATGAATATTGGATAAATATATTTATCCACTCAATAGATGTACTTCAGTTGTCCCTATTTAAAATATGGACTCGATGGAAACATGTTAATGGCATTTTTAGTTAATTTTCTTATACAAAATTAACAAAAAATGGGGAGATCCCGACTTTTGAATTCTGAAAAAATTTCTTCAAATGAGCGCGAAATTATACGCATATTCGGGGTCACTTTCAATTTTTATATGTTATATATATATATATATATATATATATATATATATATATATATATATATATATATATATATATATATATATATGTATGTATGTATGTATCACACCGATAACAAAAAATTATGGTCCGATTTTGACAAAATTTGGCACGTACCTCCGTCTTGTAAATGGCTTGGATAATTTAGTTAGCCAGGAAAATCTAACCAGGTTTTCCGGGAAAATTTTGGGTTTTCTTTCGAAACAAATTTTTATCTAAAAAAAATAGAAAAGCTATGGTAACCAAATTTGGTACGTAAGTCTACGATATTTAAGGGAAATTATACACTAAAATTTATATTTCTATGTTACAAGAAAAAAGTTATAAAAAATATTTTTGCTAGATCATTTCTATGAAAATCCACTGCCATAACGCACTTGCTACGTCCAGACTCTTTTTAATTCGGCGCTCTTAAATTGTGTAGTCCTTGACGGGTGAAGTCATTTTACTTCCGTGGAGTTGTACCTATTAGTTTCACAGGCCACATGCGGTGGCGCCCTGTTATCGAATTTACCACTCTGCCATATTCTTTTCGGAAAATCTGCAATGTGTTATTTTTATACCCATCCAAACACTAACTGTACGCTGCACGTATACCACCTTTAAAAATTTCGTATTTAAACGCCCCACAAATGTTTCATTTTTGAGCAAATTTGTCCCTTGATGTCGCCAATGACGAGGTTATGAGTGCAAGATATTTATTATATTCTTTAAAATAAGCCACTTAAACGGCCTTTTATTATCTCTTTTAATTTTATTAGACAAATGTTTTTAAATAAGGCAGGGAATATATACAATGGAAACTGACCTGAGCTCGTATATACAGGGTTGGTAAATAGTATGGAAAGGCACTTGTATCTTCTGAGATATTTGTTATTAAAAAAATGTTTTTACAAAGTTTTTTGACATATTTTTTGCTATAAACTGGCGACAGTTTTTTTGTTTCTTTTACGTCGGTCTATTTCAGCGACTATGGCCAATTACCGACGCCAGGGAGCAGTTTAACCTCACTATCCTGGAAAATTTACCGAACCCCTGACTTTCTGGAAGGAGGGTAAACACGCGTTCTTCCCACTGAACCACCGAGGCTCTAAGTGGTGACAGTCAATTTTAGCAAGGGTAAACAACTTCGTTGCCATGGCAACTATTTTTTTTTATGGCAAGATATGATTTATTTACATTTTCCAAAATAACGCCTTTTTTTGATACGGCACTATACAGTTTTAATCTGGTTTCATAAGGTTAACAATGATGAAAACTTACTTTTCTCAAAATTGCCTTCTTCGATTGGAGTTCACTAATCAATTTCTTATCAAGACACCCCTTGAAAAAATGTGCTAGTTTGTAGCTGTCAATTATTGCAAACATCGTTTGTTGTCAGTTATCTGCAGTTTATAATAATTTAGAGAGCTTTGCACCAGACAATTGAGTACCTTTATAATTTAAAAATAATAACTATTATCGCAGATTTGAGCGGAAAGTTAAAATTTGAAATATTATTGGTGATGACCTATGGTGACAGGAAACGTAGTTATAAAGAAGTGTGCATGCTTTTTCATGAAGCGTATCCTAATCGGCCACAAGCTAATAAAGAGCATGTCTCCAAATTATTTAAAAAAATTAACGAAACTTGTAGTGCCAAAGATAAATCAAGACTAGGAAAACCAAAAACGGCTGTAGCTGGTAATAAGGCATTAGATGTATTGTCTTTTTTGTGAAAATCCTTATGTCTACAAATAAAGTTCCTACATTACACAATGTTTCACAAATATCTGTGGTAAATTTTTACCAGCTGGCTCAATAACTTATAGATGGCAATTCTGGGAGGCGTGTTGAATTTTGTAATGTTATGATAGGAAAGTTTAATGAGATGTCGGACTTTGGTAGAAACATTATTTAGTCAGTTGCACAGCATGGATTTGTAAATAAAAAAATATATAGTTATTGGTCTCAGCAAAATCTACATTGAATGCCTGAAGCTAAAATCCAGCGACCACGAACAAATAACGTATGAACTGGTATACTAGATAGCAGTATTATTGAGCCGTTATTCATTTTAGGGAAATATAACATCTAAAAATATTCAAATATGTTAAAAGAAGAAATTACATCCGCTGTGGTTGCAGTGCGTCCGATTAATAAAGTTTCGTTCCAGCAAGATGAAACCTCAGTTATTTTGGGATGCGCGTTTAGCAATATTTGAATAAAGCTTTCCTAGAAAAGTGGACTGAGCTCAGTGGTGCTCTTGAATGGCCTGCTCTCTCTCTCTATTTGACGCCATGTGATTTTTCCCTAGGAGTCAGTTGAAGAATGTTATCTACAACAGCAAGCCAATAAATCTGAGAGGCCTGAAGGCCTAAATTATTGGCGAAACGAGACGGCATTGTGCCTCTCAGCTTAATGAATATAATAAATTCCCATTAAAACTTTTATAATATACGGCGTTTTTATCAATAGGCAGCGGATTCCCACGGAAATGACATGTTCGGTATGACTTTCTTTAAATTATTTGTCGAAATTATATCTTGCTGGTGGGTAAATAGCTTGAAGAAGTTTTTTCAAGAACATTTTAAGTTTATTTTCGGAAATTTTGTTACTTTTGCAAACCATAAAGTTATGTTGATGAAATATGGTACCTACATTGTTTTCAATATTTAAGTTATAGTGGTAACCAAGTTTGCTGCCTGCTTTCATTAAAAAAACATATTTGCTATTAAAAACATTTTAATGAAAATTGACGACCATAACGCACTTGCTGCGTCCAGACCTTTTATATGCATCTATTTTTGTTGTACACTAACGTGCCTGTAGTATATGATCTACCAAATCAAAGGCTAATAAACGTATCTATTTCTTCTTATTAATGTTACTATTATAATAATTTTTATTTTGATTAAGTTACTCCCCAAGAGGATTTCAACATAAAGAGTCTCTGAATTCAATTAAAACGAGGGATATGTTCATCTATCTTCATATAAGTCATAAGAATTCAGATAATGGTATCTCCCACACGTATGATTAATTTATTAAATAGCATTTCAAGTCCACTGCATGGACATATATAATAATAGGGTTGCCCCAAGATAAAAATATCCTGGCTTAATAACAGAAACCAGTCCTATTGTTCTTGGTCATCAGTTTAAATTACCTCAAAGTGTAAGATACATACATGTATATTTCTGTAGGCGTGTGCATTTTTCTTATGAGAAAATTGTTTTGAGTCGCGTAAAATTCTCGGAAATACAAAGGCTGATTGTCATTTTCACTGTATTATTAATTATTGTTCTTGTATTTTAAATAAAAGAATTAAAATGTGTGTTCCTTATATCTATGTTATTTACAAAAGCAATAATATATATATATATATATATATATATATATATATATATATATATATATATATATATATATATATATATATATATATATATATACCTAAATAAAATTCATGGAACGAACATACTACTTGGTTCCGCAACTAGGTGGCGACACGTTCACCACTCAGTGTTGGAAGGCTGGCTACCATAGCCGTATTACTTTATAGGTGTATTTTCGCAGCAATTGGTATAGCCGTACTGACGAGCTCTAATTAGAGCGAAACCGGTCTACGGTTATAATTGTTGTGAGAATGCATCTAGCGTTGCATACTTTGTCCCTGTTTTAGTATAGGAATGGGCCAGGGCTAACAATGTACTAAAATTGTTAGTTGGTTGTATACAGTCTCTATATTTTTTAACACTCTGTGTTATCTGGAGTTGGCGTGACAACATACTACTTGGTTCCGCAACTAGGTGGCGACACGTTCACCACTCACATAGTGTTGGAAGGCTGGCTACCATAGCCGTATTACTTCATAGGTATATTTTCGCAGCAATTGGTATACCGTACTGACGAGCTCTAATTAGAGCGAAACCGGTCTACGGTTCTAATTGTTGTGAGAGTACATCTAGCCTTACATAATGGAAATAAGTCTGTTTTCGATATTGTATGAGATTGTGCCAGTGCACCTCATAGTGACATACGCTTTTATACGATTTATTACGTCAAGGTTTTGCGTAAATATAAACTTAAAAGTCCAGACCCAAGATAGTGATTTATAGTGGCGAAATTTCCAATTCTAATAACTTAATTTCCTTTAAACTTATAATTTTTAATTTTTGTATAGCAGACCTGATATCTCTCTCTCTCTCTTTCTTTCAGGTATAGAGTTGAACACACTTAGGCCTTAGACACGATCCGCAGCGAAATTTGGGAAGTAGGCTAATTGAGGCCCCGTAATCGAGCTACAACAACCATACCTATCCTTATCCGCCACACTAAGGAGTAGGCAGATTGAGGCCTTAGAGTTACTTTTTGCTTTATATTTCCTTAACCTCTAGAAAACGGTTACAAAACAGAAGCCAAAACTTCGAATTTTAACAAATTCTGGACACGGTTGAACCTGACAACCAAGTATTTCTCATATTTATATATCGATATATAGTATCACCATTCTCTTAGTTAAGCGACTAACTCTTCAATTCATCTATATATATATATATATATATATATATATATATATATATATATATATATATATATATATATATATATATTGTTAAAGATAGGTAATCTAGGAAAATTATAGTCCCACGTTTTTGGGCGCTAATTGATAAAGATAAATTATGCTATGGTTGTTAAATCTAATTAAGTATATAGAATTGATATAGATTTAGTTTTAAAGTTATATTTTTTGGTATCTTAGCTTTTAAGTTTTATTTGCCTGCAAAGTTTGGTGAAATGTGTTGTAAATGTGTGTGCTCACCAAAGGTTTGTGTGTAAATTACACCTTGGTGTACTCAATGCCTTTTTTATCGCAATATGCCACTAAAATATGGACTGATGAAATGTATAACTTACTCTCAACTCAGGATGCTTTTTTTTTCAGCAAGTGGGTCCAGGTTCTATGAAGTTAATATTATTTCCAAAAGTATGATCAAATTTTTAATTTAGAATTTTGAAATATATTACCCTATGATCTTTGCTTAAAATACTTATATATATATATATATATATATATATATATATATATATATATATATATATATATATATATATATATATATATATATATATATGTATATATATATATATATATATATATATATATATATATATATATATATATATATATATATATATATATATATATATATAATATACAAGTATAAATTTAATTGAAATTTGTAAATTGAGTTATTAAAAATTTAAATATGTTTATAAAAAATCACTACCCTAATGTACGTACTGCGTCCTATCTTTCGTTGTTAATATTATCCTGAAATCCGAAAGTTTGTTAGAAGCCCAGTCGATTAAATAAAGGCAGTTACGCGAAATTAGCTATTACGTTATTATTCCACAAAAGTAAAATCATACATTTAATGAAGTAACTAATTTGTGCAAAGAAGTACAATTCAAGCTTCAACTACAGGATGAAGATTAACACATGCATGATGTAATTTTAACGATAGAGTTGTAACACCTGCAGTAATTATGAGAATACTTCAATTTCACAAGATATAGGAAATAACTGGGTAATTAAATATGTAGCACAATATATCTAATTGAATAAGTGTGCGTTCGGTGCGTGAGTGAAAGTACAATTTAAATATTGATTACTCTATGCGTTACCAAGTATTTATTATTCAATAGCTAATATGAATAGGCTATAAGTTATTTTAATTTCATTGTCGTCTTCGTACTTCCTCAATATAGCTTCCTAAATTGTTATTGTGATAGCTTTCACATCCTGATACGCATTTTTATACATGTTAGGTTTCTAAACAGGACAAACAAGAATAAATCAATCGAGTTTAAAAAAACTCTGGACGCAGCAAGTGCGTTATGATAGTGAATTTTCATTAAAATGTTTTTAATAGCAAATATGTTTTTTTAAGAAAGCAGGCACCAAATTTGGTTACCAGTATAATCTATATATTAGAAAGAATGTGCCATGTTTCATCAAAATAACTTTATTGTTTGTAAATGTACAAAAATTTCCGAAAGTAAACTTTAATTGTTCCCGAAAAAACTGGTTTTCTGGTCAACCTTATAGGTTAATAGCAAATTGATTCAAAATTTGAAGCATTTAATGAAAATTCGCTACCATAACACACTTGCTGCGTCCCGAATTTCTTTTCTTACAAAGATGTATTATATTACGATGGAAAATGCAAAAATGCAATAACATAGGGCGTGTTAGATTAAAAAAATTTACAAAAAAAAGAAAATTTGAATCACCAACGACTTATGGGCCACCCTGTAATTGTGGAAATATTTTTTAAGATGTAGCTTAAGACACCCTACAATTAATGTCTACAACTTTTTTTAGTAACTTGCATAATAACGGATATATTGCGCTTTAATGATTTTTTACGAAAATTCGACAAAAATGATATACCATTAAACGATAAACTCTATAGCCAACACTACTGCTAAAGCATCAGAGAAAAAGTCTATTTGAAATGAATTTTCTGGGAACATTTTAGTAAAATGAAGGACAATGACGATTGAAACTAAGAGTTCAGGCTTTGTAAAACATTATTTCTGAGACATTGTCCTTCCATAGATCATACTAGTTTCAGGTTCATTGCCTAAATATTAACAATTTTGACGTTTTAAATCGCGACTTTGACGTTTTGAGGAAAACCCAAATTTATTTTTCTGTAAATGCCTGTAACTTTTTTGTCCTTTAACCCACAGCGCTAAATTTTGGTAGGTAGCTTACCTATAATGATATAATCCGCGTACCAAATTGTTAATTTGTCGTTGCCCTTACTTTGTTAATTCCGGAGACATAAATTTTTTTCGAATGAAAACTCAAAATTTTCCCGGAAAACCTCGTCCGATTTTCCTGACTAACGAACTCATCCAAGCCATTTACAAAATGACGGTACGTGCCATATTTTGTCAAAATCGGCCCATTATTTGTTGAATTATCGGTGTGATACATGTATATATATATATATATATATATATATATATATATATATATATATATATATATATATATATATATATATATATATATATATATATATATATATATATATATATATATATATATTGTAGAAACAATGTACCATATTTCATCAAAATAACTTTATTGTTTGAAAATGTACAAACATTTTCAGAAAATAAACTTGTTCCCGGAGAAACTGGTCCGATTTTCCTGGCCAACGAACCTCTTCAAACTATTTACCCACCTCCAAGATATAATTATTCACAAAACGGTTTTCGACGATACTTCAAAAAATCTTATTTTGCAATAACCTATTAAGAATTTATTATTAATCACCAACGTTTCACAAAAAATGTACAAAAACGATTTCTACGGAAACGAAAAACATTTCTGCGAAAACCCACAAAATATTTTTTACACGCAATTTGCTAAAATAATACATAAAATTCGAATGATATATGTAATCTGTAATTAAAATTGGAAAAAGACAATGCAACGTTTTTAACTTTCCACGGAAATTTGAACCAGTGGAAGGAAAGAAAACTATAAGCGGAAAATGACTCATATTTTCATGTCAAACTGTTGAAAATAAGAACATTATTTAAGTCTGCCGCTTTAAAGTTTCATTTGACATTTGTGAAAACACTTCATCAACTACTTATATATTAAGAAGGTGTAAACATAGAGAATCCTGTCAAATTTATTATTTCTTGCCTTTTTGTACCAAAGTTCATTTTAGTGAATTTTCTTAAAAAAAAATTCACCAATGAGGAGATCTCGACTTTTGAATTTTGAAAAAATTTCTTCAAATGAGCGCTATTTAGGACCCCTGGAACCCAAATCCGAGGTCGGTTTCAGACTTTATATGTTTATATATATATATATATATATATATATATATATATATATATATATATATATATATATATATATATATATATATATATATATATATATTTATATATTTATGTGTCACACCTATAACTAAAAAAATAATGGACCGATTTTGATAAAATTTGGTGAGTACCTTCCTTTCGCGAGTGTGTTTTTTTTTTCGAAAAAAACAGAAAAAAATTTATATCTCCGCAATTAACAAAGTAAGGGCAACGAAATTTGGTACACGGATTTATATCGTTATATGTAACCTACCTAAAATTTAGCGCTGTCGGTTAAAGGACAAAAAAGTTACAGGCATTTAAAGAAAAATAAATTTAGGTTTTCCTCAAAACGTCAAAGTCGCGATTTTAAACGTCAAAATTGTTAATATTTAGGCAATGAACCTAAAATTAATATGATCCATGGAAGGAAAATGTCTCAAGAATAATGTTTTACAAAGCCTGAGCTCTTAGATTCAATCGTCATTGTCCTTCATTTTACTAAAATATTCCCAGAAAATTCATTTCAAATAGACCCTTTCTCTGATACTTTAGCAGTAGTGTTGCTATAGAGTTTATCGTTTAATGGTATATCATTTTTGTCGAATTATCTTAAAAAATCATTAAAGCGCAATATTTCCGTTATTATTTAAGTTACGAAAAAAAGTTGTATACATTAATTGTAGGGTGTCTTACGCTACATCTTAAAAAATATTTCCACAATTACAGGGTGGCCCATAAGTCGTTGGTGATTCAAATTTTTTTTTTAGTGATTTTTTTTAATCGAACACGCCCTATGTTATTGCATTTTTGTATTTTCCATCGAAATGTAATACATCTTTGTAAGAAAAGAAATTCGGGACGCAGCAAGTGCGTTATGGTGGCGAATTTTCATTAAATGCTTCAAATTGTGAATCAATTTGCTATTAACCTATAAGGTTGACCAGAAAACCAGTTTTTTCGGGAAAAATTTAAGTTTACTTTCGGAAATTTTTGTACATTTTCAAACAATAAAGTTATTTTGATGAAATATGGTACATTGTTTCTAATATATAAATTATACTGGTAACCAAATTGGTGCCTGCTTTCTTAAAAAAACATATTTGCTATTAGAAACATTTTTATGAAAATTCACTACCATAACGCACTTGTTGCGTCCAGAGGTTTTAATACATTTTTTCGAAAATCGGCCAAATAATGACAATTTGATATATCATTAGAATTGAATAAAACACTGAAATTTTTTTTAAACTGATCCCTACATGAATCATGGTATGCGAAATGTAAATATTTACAAAACTAGGGTCTGTAGGTATAGGAAGTATTATACAAACCTGAAGCAGCAGGCATGCACTTTACTTCTAAAACACAAAACTTAGGCTTCTCTATTTGAATAAAATAAGTTACGGCAGTTTAAAATTTTTCAAATTCAGAATTGAATAAAAAACTGAAAAAAAAAATTAAACAGATCCCTACATGAATCATGGTATGGTAAATGTAAATATTTCCAAAACTAGTGTCTGTATGTATAGGGAGTATGATACAAGCCTTGAAGCAGAAGGCACACCCGTTACTTCTAAAACACGAAACATAGTCTGTTCTATTTGAAAAAAAAAAGTTACGGCAGTTTCAAAATTTTCAAATTCTGACACTATGTGAGTGCGCCCGTATATAGCATCTCGATTTTATTGACGAATAATATAAAAGAAAACCTCTCAACTGCGTAATTTTCATGAGATTCTGCGATGTATTGATAAAAATCCCGTATCATAATTTTGGATATCTGCCAAAAATGTGAAAAGTTGCAAAGCAATTGAAATAACACAAAAACGATGAACGCTACAATTTTTTTTCCCTACAAACTTGCATTACAATTCGATGAAAAATGCAAAAATTCGGCTTATGAGCCAGCCTGTGATTGTGAAAATAATTCTTTCAGATGCAGTTCAAGGCAACTTATAACTAACATATACACTTTTTCTCGTATCTTGTATCATAACGTCTATATTGAGCTTTACAGTAGAAATATCATCCTGTACATATAAGAACAGATAAACATGAAACTAACCCTGGATGTGGGCTATAGGGCGTCTAGTTCGCACTCCTTTGAGGAAATCCTTTCCAAATTCAAAAGTGGCATTCTCATTAAAAGTCTTTTTTTTTTCTAGGAAAATTCGCTACAAGCATAGGCTATTAAAACATAAACTCTATAACTAAAATTAGCCAAAGGACCAGAGAAAGGGACTATCTGAAATTATTTTTCTGCAAATATTTTAGTAAAATGAATGAGAATGACGGTTAAAGCTGAAACTCAAGGATTTGAGGAATTTTCTCTACATAACTCGTATTCGTTTTACGTTCTTCGCGTAAATGTTGCCAATTTTGACGCTTCAAATTGCGACTTTCACGTTTAAAAAAGCTATAAAAATTTTAAAGTAATTTTTCTCGTATTTATTGGCCTTTTGGCGCCAAAAGCTTAATCCGAGTCTGTAAAATAGAACAGATTTTGTTAAGCGTATAAGATATGTTGTTTTCGTGCGTTTGTCTGGTTATCAGTGACACCCATTTTTTAAAAATTTAAATGCCTATAACTTTTTTCTTTTCACTTAGATATCTATATTTTTGTACAGAGTTTACTTTTTATGATATAAAACTGCGTACCAAATTTGGTTGCTATAGTTTGTTATTTCTGGAGATATAAAAAATGTCCGAAAGAAAACACACAATTTTTTCACAAAAACTGTGCCGATTTTTCTGAATAATGATCTTTTCCAAGCCACATGTAAAGGGAAGGTACTTACCAAATTTGATCAAAATCGGCCTATTAGTTTTTCTTATCACACACACACACACACACAAATATATATATATATATATATATATATATATATATATATATATATATATATATATATATATATATATATATATATATTCCAGGTACCCAGCAGTTACTGCTGATCGAGGCAGACCAGGAAGTGCACGAAATCCTGATTTTGAAGAGGCTGTTGTGGATGAAATTGAACAAAATCCAAAAATAAGTACTAGGCATCTGTGAGCATCCAATGCAACGATATGGCGAGTTCTTCACGAGCAACAATTGCGTCCATATCACATCCAACGTGTGCAGGCACTATCGCCTGAAAGGGATTTTATACCTCGCCTACAATTTTGCCAATGGTTTCTTCAAGATAATAATGTAGAGAACTTGTTGAAATGTGTATTGTTCACTGACGAGTCTGGATTTAGGCGCGATGGGATCGTCAATTTTCCTAACAGCCATATTTGGGCTGACGAAAATCCTCACGCAGTTTTTGAAAGGCATTATCAACAGCAATTTTCCTTAAATGTATGCGCCGAAATGGTAGGGTGTAATTTGATAGGACCAATTTTTCTCCGCACAAACTTAATGCTACAACTTATCTCGAATTCCTGCAAAACCAACTAAATGGGTTATTGGAAAATGTACCTCTCGACATAAGACATAACCTGTGGTTTATGCATGACGGAGCCTCCCGACATTTCGCCCTAAATGTCAGAAATTACCTAAGCAATACTTTTGGACGCAGATGGATCGGAGGCGGTGGACCTCAGCCATGGATAGCTCGATCCCCTGATTTAAATCTTATAGACTTTTATTTATGGAGGCATCGCAAAAGTATTGTTTATAAAGCAAATGTTGAACATATTGATGATCTGCAGCAAAGAATTGTACTTGGATGCGAACACACCAGAAATATTTCACAGAGTACGACGTTGTATGCTCCGCAGAATACAAAAGTGTATTGAAGTGGAGGGTGGCCATTTTGAACATTTATTGTAGTCAGGTATCATAAAATGTAAACCTTTTTATTTGTTGTTTTATTTGTTGTTAAAATTTGCAGACAATACAATTAATTACTTGATAAAAATTAATTTTTTAGCGACATCGACATACAAAAATTGAAATATCTCGAAAATAGTGCGTGCCAATTGAATGCAATCATAGTCTTACAGGTAGCGCCCGCTACCAGCAGTGTTATTAACAATAACATATTTAAATTTCTTGCCCTCAAAAATCCCCGCATGCCAACTTTCACGCCAAAATTTTAATTTGACTCAGACTCATTCGTGAAAAACTGACAAAAACAAATAACTTTAACATGCTGTATTTAAAAAACTAAGCATTTGCGGACCCATGTTTATATAAAAAAAATAGTCTTATTTCTTTGTGCTGAATGTGCACCTGTAACACAGATCAAAACAACAAACACCTTGTATTTGTTTAATGCCTGAATATATTAGGCAATGTCAACTGCGAATTGACGCTAGTTATTATAATGCGTGACATAATCCTTGCTCCTTACTGGTGGCGAATGTGGAAGTCATCTTCTATTGTTGTATTTTAGTTGTGTGTGAATCATTTGACAATGATCGCTTTCAGAGTTGATTATGCAGCTCCCATTGTGGCCTGGTATTATACGTCTAATTAGGTCGAACATAGAAGCAATATGCTCGAGAAATTTGTCTCAAATTGCACTTACAAGATCCAGCGGCTTAGAAATTCCGTAATCTGCAGAACCTATATTCGCACATAAGTTCTACAATTACAGGATAGTTAAAATGTTGGAGCTTAATCTAATAGTGGAGTCTGGTAAATGAATCGCTCACACAAAATAATAATTGTATGCTCCAGTACAGAGTTCTAAAACTCTACAGAATTTAACAGTTTCATGAAACTGCTGCAAAGTGTTTCTGCTAATGGAAATACATATTGTTATATACATTAGACTACACACAGTATGCCCTTAATTAAAGCGCCAAAGTCATAAAGGTCAGATATGTTTTGTCATTTGGCGAACAAGTTTTACAGAAGTTAACAATGGAGTTTAACATGTATAAGAAAACGTTCAGTGTATTGATTAACACTGGAAATAATAGTTGTACGTACATAAATTGACTTAAATTGATGTGTATGTATGTTGAGGCCTGATTTTAATAATATTTATAATTCTTACGGATTAAGTTTTTTTGTATATTTAAACAACACACGACGAGGGCTTACAGCCTAAATACTATCGCACCGTGGGTGTCGACAAGGGGGACGAGGAAACTTGTTATTTCTGGACTTGAAGGTGACCAACCGCACGTCGGTGGACAAAGGATGGCAGCCTTTGGGTGAAGGTAGGGTCATCGATGAGATGTATAGCTCTTTTCTGAATGGAGTCCAGGATAGCGAGTGTATAAGCGGTAGCGGCACCCCAAGGGGAGCAGTATTCGAGGTTTGGCCTTATTTGTGAAGTATATAAGGTGTAGAGATTAGCTGGTGAAAAGTATTTGCGAGCCCGGAAGAGGAAACCTAATTTCTTAGCAGCCGGTTCTACAACTGATGTGACATGAAAAGGACCCATTACTTTGAATAACTTGGTTCGTCATTATGATGGGTTAAGGGCTGGTGTATCTCTTATGAGATAGAAAGTAAGACTAAGATTTGGTGGAGTTGAATTGTATAAGATTCATACTTCCCCAGTCTAATATTTTTTGGAGATCCACAGAGACATAACTCTCCACGAGTCTGGGATCATCATCTAATTGGGCTAAAGAGACAGGCTTAGAATATTGTATACTTGAGTGGAGGGTGTTGTCGTCCGCGTAACTGTGAACTGGGTTGTATGCGCTAGAGAGATAGGGAGTAAAGCTGAACCTAGAGGGACTCCTGCATTAATTGGATACAGTTTAGAGGAATGGCCATCCACGACAACAGAAATGCTCCGGTTGGAGAGGAAATTATCTGTCCAGGTACAGAGTTTTGGTGGTAGGTCATAGACCGGAAGTTTATTAGGCAGCGCAGCGTGCCAGACCTGGTCGAATGCTTTGGATATGTCTAGAGGGACAATCTGGGATTCACCGTGTAGTTCCATAGACTTTTTCCAAAAATGGGTGACAAAGGAGAGGAGGTCGGCAGTTGATCTGCGCTGACGAAATCCATACTCCGTGTCGTGGATTAGACTGTGTTTTTCAAGAAATTTTAGTAATTCGGTGTTTATATACTTTTTCATCACTTTAGAGACGACTTAAAGGAGACAAATAGGCTTGTAGTTGCTAGGAAGCACTTTCGATCCTTTCTTGAGGACGGGTTGTACTCTAGCAGTTTTCCAGTTACTAGGGAATATGCCTCTATTGTAAGATGTCTGAAACAGACGAGTCAGGACAGGAGCAAGTTCTGGTGCGAATTTTTTGAGAACAATTGCTGGGATCTCGTTAAGGCCAAAGGCTTTCCTGGTATTTAGAGAAGAGAGCATCTTTCGTACCTTTTTAATTTTGAAAATGATATCCGTCATTTTATGTCTACGTGATGTATGCCAATATTTAACATACATACAGAATTAACCTATAACACTAATAACTATAATAACAATTACATCAATAAAATAACTAACCATAACAGTAATGAAACATACCCTACATAATGAAAATATCGACACACATCAACTCATTATCTTATTACAACTTTCTTGAAAAAATAGCTAGATTTATTTTGTTTAATGTATTTAATTAGGACGAAAAATATCCAAGAAAGGGGAATCCATTAAATCAGTTTGCTCACTTAAAACAACGCAACTATTGTCATGTATGTGCTTTTTTACTTGGATATTCTTCTTCCCAATTAAATAAATTGATATTTTGAGGGTCAAAGTTGGTTTGACAGGTGTACCGCCATCTGAGTGAAAACGCTTGCTTGTTTGGAAGTTCAAGGAGAGTTACCCCCTTGCCGAGTTCGTCTGGACCAAAGATCTGTCAGTGTTTGATTCAAGGCGGTATCAGAAAGTCCCACTCTCGAGCAGCGTCCAAGCGGTGTCGTTAGTCCGTTTCGAAGCTCACAGAGGAGGTCTCATTTTTGAGGTGTAATTCACCTCTAGAAATCTCAGCTCTACTCCGGGTTCGCCCAAACCCGATACCCGCCAGTGCTGGCTTAAATTTACCCAAAAAATCAAGCTCCCCGCAGGAGGCGTTCTTTTTGTGGGTGAAGTTTGGTTTGACAGGTTTACTTCCATCTGAGTGAAGTCGATTGCCTGTCTCGAAGCTCAAAGAGTGATAACCTCTCTCAGAGTTTGTCTGAAACCGACATCCACAAGTGTTTGACTTGAGGCGGTATCATGGAGTTCCGAACTCGAGTAGCGTCCTAGCGAGGTTGTGTGTCTGTTTCGAAGCTCACAAAAGAGGTCTCAATCTCTAGTTGTAATTCACCCATAGAGATCTCTGCTTTCCTCTGGGTTCGCCTAGACCCGAGACCCACCAGTGCTAGACCCAAGGCGACATCCCACCGGGTCCGAATCCCGAGAATCACCCAAACGAGGCCGTTTGTCCGTGTCTATAGCCGAAGTGAGAGTTCACACCGATTTTCCAGGTTTTTGAATGTTCGGAAGACAATATTTTTTGGCAACTTATGGATTTAAAACTTCTAACCTTCTTTCCAAATGTTTCAAAATTTCTCTATATTGTTTTCAACTTCAAAAATTATTCTTGGGAGGGAGTTTTTAATATGGTCATGTCTCTATTGCATTATTTACTCTTCATAATCGCTCTTTTCTAAAATGACAACCCTATTACCATTGTCTGCTTTAAAAACATATTTCTTGCAAAGTTTTTATTATTAATGGGCTTATTTTTTAAAATATTTTTTCACATGCTCCTTGAATAATTTTTTTTGAAAGTGCGGCTAATTTTTTAATACCTGTTAGATCAATACCTACCAGATCGTCTCTTGGTGACCAGAAACCAGATTTCAGCGCGTTATTTAAGAGGTCAAATACATTTTTATTAAACGACCTCAAAGAAAAAAATCACGAGGTCAATTTTTTAAGGAACTGGTTTTTTTATTTTTAATTAAACATTTTACATGTTGCTTTAATTTATTGTCCCGTATATTAATTTTCTCAATCAACTTTATATTAACGACTACAAAAATGTTATTCTGAAAATTACACCTTTCTTCATTTTAGCGATTTTTATTTTAAATTCGCTAATGAGGAGATCTGTATATATATATATATATATATATATATATATATATATATATATATATATATATATATATATATATATATATATATATATATATATATTTACGACCGATAACTCAAAAAATAATGTAGAAATCTTGATCAAATTTGGTAGGTACCTTCCTTTTGCAAGTGGCTTGGACAAGTTCGTTATCCAGGAAAATCGGACCAGGTTTTCCCAAAAAATGTTGTGTTTTCTTTATAAAAAAATTCATATCTCCGGAAATAGCAAAGCGAGGGCAACTAAATTTGGTATACGTGTTTGTATTATGAACTCTGCACCAAAATTTAGGTCTCTAGCGTTAAAGATAAAGAAGTTATGGGCAGTTAAATAAACAATTGGAGTTTTACTCAAAATGCCAAACTTGCAATTTTAAACGTCAAAATTGGCAATGTTTAGGCGAAGAACGTGCAACAAATACGGATTGTGAAAAGAAAATGTTGCAAGAAGAATGTTCTGCAAACCCTTAAGTTTCAGATTCCACCGTCATTACCCTCCATTTTACTAAAACATTTACAGAAAATTAATTTCAAATAGACCCTTTCTCTGATGCTTTGGCTGCCGGTTTAGTTAAGTTGATGCTTTCGCTGTAGGTTTAGTGAAGTTTATGGTTTAATGGTCTATAATTTTTTTTTTAGCTAATTGTCGTAGAACAAATTAGTGAATGCATTTTTGAATTTTTTTATCAAAATATGATGCGTTTGTAAGAAAAAAAATGGACGCAGTAAGTGCGTTTTGGTACGGAATTTTCGGTAAATTTGCAGTTTAGCTCCCGAACGCTTTTCAAAAAACTATTTTCAGGAACCTGCCTAGCCCCCCCCCCCCCTGGATTCACAAACCCCAAGAAAAATTTCTTGTTCACACCCCCCAAGGAAGTTACGCGACCAGGAGTGAGTAGGGGTGTATATTTTTTTTTAGCTAAATTTCGTAGAACAAATTCGTTAATGTGTTTTTGCATTTTTTATCGAAATATGATGCGTTTGTAAGAAAAAAATCTGGACGCAATAAGTGCGTTTTTGTAGCGAATTTTCGGTAAGTTTGCAGTTTAGCTCCCGAACGCTTTTCAAAAACTGTTTTCAGAAACCTGCCTAGTGCCTCCCCTGGATCCACAAACCCCAAGAAAAATTTCTTGTTTTACACCCCCCAAGGAAGTTACAGGACCAGGAGTGAGTAGGGGTGTATAATTTGTTTAAAGCTAAGTTTCGTAGAACAAATTCGTTATCAGAAACCTGCCTATCACTCCCCCCCCATTTCACAAACCCCAAGAAAATTTTCTTGTTCACACACCCCAAGGAAGTTACGGGACCAGGAGTGAGTAGGGGTGCTGGGCGGGGTAGGTAGTAAAAAGGAAATATGAGCAGAAAATTCGAATAAAGCGGGCTTGAAAGCTGTCTTTTTCACATCTTGAAGCAATATCCCCCTTAAACCCTGCCTACCCCGCACAGATCCCCTATCCCCCCAAATTCCGTAACTTCCTTGGCAGGTAGGAACAAGACATTTTTCTTGTGGTTTATGCAGCGAGCGTGGTTGTATGCACGCGACGGGGAAGGAAAATCCACACGACAAAGCCCCCAAGGAAGTTACGTGACCTGGGGTAAATGGGGGTGCTGTGTGGGATAGGCAGGGTTTAATGGGGATATGGCTTCAAATAGACAGCTTTCAAGCAGTTTTCTTCTTCGCATTTTTTGCTCATATATCCTTTTTACTGCCTACCTCACCCAGCACCCCTATTCACTCGCAGTCCCGCAACTTCCTTGGACGGTGTGAAAAAGAAATTTTTCTTGTGGTTTGTGCATCCAGGTAAGGTCCTAGTAATGTTTCTAAAAACAATTTTTTTGAAAAGCCTTCGGGAGCTAATCTGCAAATTTACCGAATTTTCATTAAATCCTTCAAATTTCAATAACTCAATTTGCTATTAACGTAAGCTTTGTTGGTTAGGAAACCAACATTTAAGTTTATTTTCGGAAATTGTTTGTATATTTTCAAACCATAAGTAGTTTATAAAGTACATTTGTTTCTACTACATAGGCTATACCGGTAATCAGATTGATGCCTGCTCGCATTTGCTATTAAAAACATTTTTATGGGAATTCATTTCCATAACACACTTGCTGCATCCATACTTTTGAAAACTGTTTATATATTTTCAAACAAGAAAGTTATTTCGATGAAATATGGTACATTGTTTCTACTATATAGGCACCCAAGTTTGATGCCTGCTTTCATTAAAGAAAGACATTTGCTATTAAAAATATTAAAAAAAAAAATTCGCTACCATAACGCACTTGCTGCGTCCAGACTTTTTCAGTTATCCAACTTAAAGGTTAACCTTTAACTAAACTATATGCTTGCATTTATAACATAGTATCTTAATCTACTTTGTTGTTAGTCAAACGATTGTTAGCCCTTAGAAATATGCTGCGATGAATAAGGTTCTCCAAAGTGTACAAGTGACCACCATAGGATCCAATCTTCACGTGATTGTATATATGACTAAGCTGCATTCTGAGAGTTTTTTATGGCAGTTTAAAAATGTAAGTCGTGAAGATAATATGGTTTTATGAATGTAAACTATTATAATTTGTGTTATGTAATGATTTGATTATCTTTTTTCTGGTGGTTTAATATGATGTTAGCTATGTATAAAACATGACGCTGCCTACAGAAATTATTTATAATCGTTAATCCTACGGTCATTGCTTGAACGTTTGCGTGAGTTAATAAAAAGGTACCCGCATTTGCTAATACATCACAGTAACATTGGCATTGCGATGCTTCTTCTAAACCCAAGCAAAAAAAAAACAATAGCTGCTTTGTTTTATCAACCTTGTAATCTATACGTTTAATATTATTAGCGAAAACACATCTCATACCAAAGTGTTTCTCACGGTGATTACCTTTATAAATTTAGGACATATCATTATAGAGAAAAATGAATAAAAGACATCTGCTCCCATCATGTGTGCCTTGAAACAAGTGAACACCATTATAATTTGACATTAATCAAGTGTCAGCCTTCTAGGCGCGACAAGAGCAAATCTGCCTGTCATTCGACAAAATTTACTTTCACTTTTTTCCTTTCCTTGCTTTTGCAGTAGTTCCGATGTCGTTTCACATGTATTTCTGAGATTGCTTTTATTGCCATGATGATAGTGACGTTAATATGTCAGCTAATGATATATACAATGACGTGAAGATGTTACCCAAAGAAAAACATAAAGGAAAGCACAACAATAAGGTCTGCGTCTTGAAATTCATCTCGTCATTGAATCATTACTGGTGCATAAAAGGTGATGCGCGAATATGAGGCTGGCGTTTTGTAGGGAGAAAATAATTAATATGATCACAAGAATAACAATCATGTTATTTATTTTCTGTAGAATGAACCTGATATTATAAGAAACGTATTAATAACATCCAGGCTTCTAAAGAGGGTGCTGAAAATAGTAGCATTGTGCGGAGATGTATTCAGGAGTATGTTGTGGGTGGTCCAAGAAAAACTGTTCCACCAAAAAGCTTTTAGGGGTACTGTGGTAAAAGGCTTTAGCTTAATTTCATGTCAAAATTCGTAACACAAGCACATTTATAATAAGGCTTTAACTTATTTTAAAGAAAGTACGGTCAAAGTAATTATATCAATTATGAAGACAGGAGCGGCGATATACATATATATATATATATATATATATATATATATATATATATATATATATATATATATATATATATATATATATATATGTATATGTATATATATATATATATATATATATATATATATATATATATATATATATATATATATATATATATATAATCAGGAGCAGCCAAACATAGAATAAATAGAGTATCTCAATTATTGTGCATATACAGGGTGGCGCATTGAAAACGAAACAGACCGATTTGCGTCCATAGAATTTTTTTAAGAAACTCTGAAACACGTCAATTTTAATATTGAGGGGGTATGTGTTGAAATAAACTCAACTTTGTCACATCAATCCCTTAAGGGTGGTGATAACAACCCTTATATTTTAAATACGGAACATGGGTCGAGTGTTACATCATTTGAAAGCTCTTTCTTTTCTGAATTCAGCACACTAATTTTTTTGGAAGTTTTATCAATTCGTTTAAGAATTATTCACAGTTGGAGTTGCAAGAACGCATTTTATTCATTGTGATTAGAAATGCATTAATTAGTAAATTTTTCGTTAAAAAAAAATAAAAAAACCAAACGTTCAAAAATGTTTATTCAGTTAAGTAAGTGTTCAAATTGTTGACCACCAGCTTCCATACAAAAGCACAAATTTTGTTCAAAACGAGCTCTGATATTCTGGAGCATTTGTGGAGTTATTAGATGGCATTCTTCAACAATGCGTCGTCGTAATTCTTCCAGAGACTCCGGTTCTGTTGCGTAAATTCTACTCTT
Source organism: Tillus elongatus (assembly GCA_964006375.1). Taxonomy (NCBI): domain Eukaryota; kingdom Metazoa; phylum Arthropoda; class Insecta; order Coleoptera; family Cleridae; genus Tillus; species Tillus elongatus. The sequence continues at coordinate 204,833,357 of OZ023262.1, read as the reverse complement.
TAAATGTCCCCATAGAAATAAGTCTAAAGGAGTTAAATCAGGTGATCTAGGGGGCCACTCGATAGCACCTCCACGCCCAATCCATTGTCCTGGAAACTCTCTGTTCAAAAACTCCATAACACGTTGTTAAAAATGCGGAGGAGCTCCATATTGTTAAAACAATAATTGATTTTCTTGATAGCGATCATCATTTTCAACGATGTCAATTAGTAGAGGGTAAACAATATCTTCTAATAACTCCAAATACGTTTCGCCACTCAAATTGCTATCAAGAAAAATCGGTCCGATTAAACGGTCTTTAAAAATGCCCGTCCAGACATTCAATTTCTGTGGAGTTTGAGTGTGGACTTCGTGAAAAATTTTTGGATTATTATCTGCCCAATAACGACAAATATGACGATTGAGTGTAGAGCTTAATAAAAACGTACACTCGTCTGAAAAACAGATATTGAACAGAAAGTTCCCGTCATCAGCTATTCGTGCAGTCATAACTTCATAAAACTCCAGCCGCCGATCAAAATCATTTTCATTCAGTTGTCGTACAAGATGAATTTTATACGGGTGAACTTTATGATGCTTCAATATTCGCTGAATTCTTCTTTTGATGTTTGAAACAGTGACCAATTTTCTCGGGCTCAAAGTTGGGTCTGCAGCAATCCTAAAACTTCAATCCCAGTAGTCTCATTTCTAATGGGAAATTCACGTTCAGGATCCCGTTTTTTGTTGGCTACTGAACCACTTTGTCGAAACTTTGCAACTAACTCCAAAATGTAACATGTCTGTTCGGATGTCGTTCATTAAACAAATTTGCGGTACGGTTGGCATAGTCAACGTTTTTGAAAAAAAAAGTAATTATTTCAACCCTTTCTTCTATAGAATACACCATTGTGAAATTAATTTTCGGTAGTACTATCAAGTATCAAACCGACCGATAAACTGAAATAATAAACCGCATTTCTCTCATTACGATAAGAAATGTTCTGATAGTAAATTTCTGTTTACAAACCATTGACTACCAGCACATTTCTTATCACAATGAATGAAATACGTTATTGCAACTCCAACTGTGAATAATTTTTAAACGAGTTGTTAAAACTTCCAAAACAATTAGTGTGCTGAATTTAGAAAAGAAAGAGCTTTCAAATGATGTAACACTCGACCCATGTTCCCTATTTAAAATATAAGGGTTTTTATCACCACCCTTAAGGGGTTAATGTGACAAAGTTGAGTTTTACCACCCTTAAGGGGTTAGGTGACAAAGTTGAGTTTTATGTCAAAATATGTCCCCCTCAATATTAAAATTGACGTGTTTCAGCGCTTCTTAAAAAAATATTTCTCTGGACGCAAATCGGTCTGTTTCGTTTTCAATGCGCCAGCCTTTATATAAAGTATCCCGAAACACGTCAATCCCAGATTAAACATGACATCTCGTAACGTAGACACCTCACCTCGACATTCTGTCCCCTTCGAGGGACAGTTGCAACAACCAAATTTTTAAATAGACAGTAGGGGCTTGTGATACCTCTTTTGAAAAACGTCTCCATTCTCTATTTAAAAATGTTATGGTTTTGGAATTCATTGAAAAATTTACAGTAAAACCAAGAAATTTATCTGATTGACAAACTTCGCTACAGCACACTAAAACACACTTCTTGATAACGAGAAAGCAAGTAAAAACAATTTTAGTGTCCCTTTTGGACGTTTCAATGAAAAAAAAGACAAAAAGTTATCAAAATTCATAGTTGGTAATGTTGGTTTTGTTTAAAACACCTTATCAAGTGGCTGTGGGACTGCAACTGCATGACAGCTGTTGGGTGTAAAACAGAAGCATGGTTTATTTAACAGAAATGCATAAAACAACAATTGTACACTTGACTGTTTACAGAGATAAAACACGATTACAGATCCAAGTTGAAATTGTTCTTTCCAATGTTGTTTCTCATGGACCCCGATTAACGTTTTATAATGACATGTTAATAAAGACACGCTTCTTCTGAAAATGCAAAAAAAATCACACCCTGCCATTGAAAACATTTAGTTGCCATAGCAACGGGGTTGCTTGCGCTTGGAAAACGTTAATATCGCCAGTTTGTAGCAAAAAAAATGCTGAAAAACTTTTGTTAAACATTTTTTTGAATATATCAGGAAATACAAGTGCTTTCCATAATTTTTACTAACCTGCGTTTGTATGCATGAGTCACTCTGTATACATTTGGTTATTGATTTCTATTTAATACTAAAACAAGTTGTCAATCAAAATTGTGTTATACGTTTTGGAACGAGGGGTTGATTATTAATAGGCTCGTCTTGTCTGTTATATGCACAATGTTATAGGTATACACTTATATGAATTTGCTATGTAATAGATACACTTCAGCGGTATAGCCTCTTATGAATAGTGAACCACCTACATTGTTTCAGCTATATTTAGCTGTAGTTACTGTTTATTAACTATTAATTCTCATTTGGCTACATTTCTATTTGAGTATTGTATATGTGAACAATTCTAAATACGTTTAGTAAAACCGCTACGTAAACAGTTATAACTGATCGTTGTGAAATATACGATACCATTTACAGCAGTGGTGTAGGAATATTGATGAAAACGAACTGCACAATATATTAGGTGATTTTATGTGAATGTTTGCGGATTTTATGAATACGGTAGTGGTATCAAATCAGAAGGCAGAAATGGCGTTGGGTAGTATTTTGTAGTGTAGTTTGACCATTTATATCGATAAAGATTCCAATAAACGAGGCATATAATATACAAAGATGCCTACGTAATAATCCTACACCTATGAGGGCACATAACAGTAATATTCTTCGTCTTGGTCTTCAAGAATGTAATGTTCTAAACTGTAATATTCAAGCTTGGGCAGTTTTGCTCTCGTGTAGCAAATGTCCTTATTACTTTCGAGTTTTGAACTAGAACGATATTGCATTTTATATTGCGAATACTGATTATATTTTTCACATTGGATTTCTGTATATGTCTTCTGACATCACGTTTCAAAGACGCATTTAATTTGTTTTTTTTTTTTGTGAAAAAATATATTAATATTACCCAGTTATAAATGCCGAGTCATACCTTTCTAAGGAAAGATGCAATGCTTATTATTTTTCATTTTAGTTAAAGCCTGCAATGAAAATATTTCTTGTGATAACTGCAGAAAGGCAGGAGCGGAATACTTTGTTTGATTCACATAGCATACTTAAAATATACAGGAGGTAAAATGGGCAGCAAAATCGATTTCAATTTCAGGAATCGTTCACAGTTTAATACAGTTTAGTCTGCTTAGCACAATACTGAAACACAAAAGAGTCTGGATGCAGAAAGTGCGTTATGGTAGTGGATTTTCAAAAAGAAAAATTGATAAAAGACTGTCGTCGGAAGCTGAAACAAAAAGAAAAATCACTACAAAACCACAAAACAATAACAGAGAGTGAGAAGGTAGATACATATTTCGTCAGAGAATCTGTCTTCGTCAGTAGCTGACGCAAAACTAATTGTTTAGGCAAAATTATCCTATTTGTATACCTAAGCTATATACAGAAAAATGATGCAATACTGGATGATGCAATGTCAGATGATGGAATACTGCACGATTCAACAACAAATACCTTAGTACCGGATGACACAACACCAGAAGAGTTAACACCGGGTAACGTAGTCCAATGATTGTTGTGTTGATGTTGAAAGCAACCATGGATTTTTTGGTACTATTTCAAAAAGTGTTGAATTAACTGGACCCATGTCGGAAAACGTTGAATTTCGTGGATTCACATTGCGAACTTGTAAATTTTCCAAATCATATAACTTAATAATAATATAACAATAATAATAACACCACAGTAGACAAACTCCGCACCAAGAAGGCTTAAACTTGTGCGGGGGGAGCTTACATACACATGTAGACACAAATGTACAAATACGCAATGAATTATAAAATAAAATCAATTCCACTCATACAAAATTAAGCTGCTACCAGAGCTAAGTAAAAACGATCTTGATTGCCATCCATGATTTTGTAAAACAGTAACGTAACATGCTATACATAATCACAACTTTTTTCACAATATCTGGTGTTCAGATTATTGTTCCCTTTCCCTTAACGGTACTGTAAATCGCCATAATTGCCACCGCTTGTCAGATTCTAATCCAAGAATATTTTGGGCAACCCACAGAAACTGGACGTTTGGGCTGGTACTTTCGGTAACCATCTTGTTGGTCCTTTCTTATTGCAGGAAAATTTAATCGCCGAAATGTATTTAGAATGACTACAGGACAATGATGAAAATTCCTTGGAATTCAAACAAGCGGGTGCTTCTCCCCATTACACCCAAATATTGATACAGTATCTTGATGAAAGATTCACAAATGAATAGGTAGAGGTGGCCAAATTGAATGACACTCGAAGTTATCAGTCGTACCACGGTTGACTTTTAATTGGGATATTTCAGAAGCAAAATTCATGCATCTTAGCCAAAGAACCTGCAAATTTTGCGTCAGCGCATTGTTGTTGAATGCCGCCTAAAAATACCCGAAATGCTTCAGAACATGAGAAATCGGTTTGAAGAAAATTGGTATTTTTGCATGGAGGCTGGTGAACGCCATTTTCAATGCCACGTTTCAGCTGCTAGGAATATCTTTGCTTTTGTATCACATTTTTCAATAAAACCTTTTGTTTCAGCAATGTCTACTATTCAATTCAATTTTGATTTTTTCCGTAAGAATTTCAAGGATTTTCAAAACCGTGTACACGATTGTAAAGATAATTCAATAGCTTTTCTAATGATGTGTTGCTCGAGGCAAATTGCGATTTATTATTCATTAACATTTTAAGAGGGTAGCTATACCTTTAGGAGAATGAAGTAGCAGCTTTGACATACGGCCAAAAATGATTCGACCATACTACAAATATATACCACATACTACAAAGATAAAAAACTCGTAATGCAGGAGATTGTTAACTGTATTAATAACCAGTGGATAATTTATTCATCACAACAAATTTAGATCCTATTGTGGATATGCAGATTGTGTTATTTATGAATAATTATTTTCGACATTGAACTCTAACATTATACTGTATTACATAATATTTGTAAATGGTTTTCTATCATTTGTTGTCACACCGTTACAAAACAGTTAAAATATAATTAGAAACAAATCGTGACGTGATGGAGGAACGTCTGACATTTTCATACACCGATGAACCATAACATCCAAGTGAATCATAGTTCACCTGGACAAGTCAGAATTTATTGTTGTGGTTTTCAAGGACGATACCAGAACCGGATTAACTAAACTGATTAGAAGAAAAAAGTCTGGACGCAGCAAGTGCGTTATCGCAGTGAATTTTCATAAAAATCTTTTTAATATCAAATTGTCTTTTCTTAAAGAAAGCAGGCATCAAATTTGGTTACCAGTATAACCTATATAGTAGAAACAATGTACCATATTTCATCAAAACATTATTGTTTAAAAATTTATAAAAATCTGATGGAAATAAACTTAAAATGTTCCCGAAAAAACTAGTATCTTGGACAATGAACTTTATAGGTAAATAGCAAATTGAGCTATTGAAATATGAAGCATTTCGTGAAAGTTCGGTACCATGGCGCACTTTATGCGTCCCGAATTTTTTTCTTCCAGACGTGCATTATATCACGATGGAAGAGGCAATAATATAAGGCGTGTTCGATTAAGAAAAACTGTCCCACTAAAAACTTATGTGCCACCGTGTGATTGTAAAAATAATTTAACATTGGGATGCTGCCAAGGCATTCAAGGCATGTATTTTCTCCTACATTAATATGTATGTGTTTTTTTTCCTTATTATCAAAAGTAAAATGCATTTGTTATTAATTACTTCCACGTCGTCAATACGTTGGATGTAGGCATCGAAGACAAAAATTAAATTTTTTTTTTGCTTAAACGCCGTAACAAGTATCAAAACATATAGAAAACATGATTTGTGAACGAATTTTTTTTTGTCTGTCGGTCTGTATGCCTGCTTGTTTGTAGCCATGATAACGTTAGAACGAATTAACATATCGTCTTAAAATTTAGTTTAGAGTTAGCACCCGACAAACAAACGGTTCGTATGGGTTTTGTGTAAAATCGCTTCAGGGGGGATGATTTGGTAAAAAATGGCATTTTTTCATTAAAACTCGAGTAATATAACGTTTTAGGGTTCGTTTATTAGAAAACTTTCAATTTTATCAAACATCTGGTAAGTACACTTAGAGAATGACAAAATGACCACAACACATTTTTTTTAAGACCTAACGATCGTTTCTCCATCATCAGAGGATGAAAATTCTAACCAAATTATTACTACACCTATACTTATATAACTATCAGGTAGACCAAAGAAAACGAAGGTAAATTGCAGTCGGAGGCATATCGTTTATCTATTGTGTCTATATTGAACGGACAAGGTTGACGACCTGCTTTAATCTTTTGCTTGACAAATTTCTGAGCCCTTATCTAATTTTAGAGGATAATGGGCTTGAAAGCAAAGAACCGCATTATTTAAGGAGTTCACGTTCTTTATTGATATATAAATTCGCTATGTGAATGCCCGAAACCGCGATGAGTATCGACAACTAAATCTGGGGACATATTACTAACTACCGCACATCTTTTTATTAAGGCAAAAGGAAAGTTTCGCCCACAACATTAAATTCAACGGAGAATGAAATTCTAAGTTACAAGTATTTATATTGATTTCTAAGATAAACGAAGGACGAAAGTTTTTTTTAACTATATCGCGGGTACAACGTAGTGCCTTGTACAGTATAGACCGGACGAAGTTATTGAGCATACTTTATTAATTTATCTGACTAATTTGGAGTGTTTCACTGGTCAACGGCAAAGTGAAAATAAAGGGCTTGAAATCAAAGGTGGCGCACGGTTTAATGATGTGTTATTCTTAATCGATTTGCAAATATATACGCTCTCATAGGCACCAAGCAAAGTTTGATGTCTAGCATTTTGAACAAGTTTCAGATTTTCCTTGTCAATGTGGTGATTATTATTCCACACGCCTTGTGCTACGCAAGATTTGTCCACCGTTTCATATCGTAAATGTGCGAGATGTTCGCGAAATCTAGCCGATATGTTCCTTTTGGTCTGACCCACGTATTTAAGATTACAATCTTTGCAACCTATCTCATAAAAACCAGACATTTCAGTGGCTTTGTCTTTGTTTTTCGTATTTCCCAACAAATTTTTTAAAACGCTTTTCGTCGAAAAAGTCAACTGTATATCGGTTTTCTTAGAAATGCTTTCCAAGTCCTTTGTGATACGTGGTTGATGCTGTAAGCACATAAATTTTTTCCCTATTGTTTTTCGTTCTTGAATATCGTGCATTCAGATAACATTTTCTTTGTTCTTTGTTTGTTAACGAATTTTTCTATTAAGCAGTCAGAATAACCGTTATATCTCGCCACGTTCTTTATATATTTTAATTCGATATTAAATCTACTTTTACTTAATGGGAACGTTATCAATCTACTTACCAAAAAATTTAAACTAGCCCTTTTTTGTGCAAACGTATGATGTGAGTCGTTTGGTATGTAACTAGTCGTAGCGGTTTCCTTCCTATAGATATCGAATTCAAGCAAGTGATTATTTTTAATAACTAGTACATCTAGAAAGGGAAGTCTATTGTTAACTTCTATTTCGTGAGTAAATTTTTTCGAATAAAATGGACTATTTAGTTTTTCAGTAAATTCATCAACCTTGCATATATTTGTGTCAAACACTTTAAAAATATCGCCAACGTAACGAAACTAAGCTCTAGATAAACATCGAGCTTTATTTTATAAAACTGCTCTCTTCTCTTAATACCAGGAACGCCTCTGGCCTTGACGAGATCCCAGCAATTGTTCTCAAAAAATGCTCACCAGAACTTGCTCCTGTCCTGACTCGTCTGTTTCAGACATCTTACAATAGAGGCATATTTCCTAGTAACTGGAAAACTGCTCGAGTACAACCCGTCCCCAAGAAAGGATCCAAAGCGCTTCTTAGCAACTACAGGCCTATCTATAATGTGATGGAAACGTATATAAATACCGAATTACTAAAATTTCTGGAAAACACAGTCTAATCCACAATAGGCAGTATGGATTCCGTCAGCGCAGATCAACTGCCGACCTCCTTTCCTTTGTCACCCATTCTTGGAACAAGTCTATGGAACTACACGGTGAATCCCAGATTGTCGCTCTAGACATATCCAAAGCATTCGACCAGATCTGGCACGCAGTGCTGCTTAATAAGCTTCCGGCCTATGGCCTACCACCAAAACTCTGTATCCGGATGGCAAATTTCCTCTACAACCGGAGCATTTCTGTTGTCGTGGATGGCCATTCCTCTAAACTGTATCCAATTAATGCAGGAGTTCCTCAAGGTTCAGCTTTAGCCCCTACTTTGTTTCTTCTCAACATCAATGACCTCCTCTCTAGCACATCCAACCCAGTTCACAGTTACACGGACGACAGCACCCTCCACTCAAATATACAATATTCTAAGCCTGTCTCTTTAGCCCAATTAGATGAGGATCGCAGACTCATGGAGGGGTCTATCTCCGTGGATCTCCAAAAATATTAGTCTGGGAAGTAGAAATATTGTACAATTCAACCCCACCAAATCACAGTCTTGCTTTCTTTCTCATAAGAGATACACCAGCCCTAGACCCTTCTCAATAAACAACCAAGTTATTCAAAGTAATGAGTCCTTTTCACTTGTTGGCATCTCTGTGGATCGAAATCTCAATTGGCACTAACATGTCACATTAATTGCAGAAGCGGCTGCTAAGAAATTAGGTTTCCTCTTCCGGGCTCGCAAATACTTTTCACCAGCTAATCTCTATACCTTATACACTTCACAAATAAGGCCAAACCTCGAATACTGCTCCCACATGTGGGGTGCTGCTGCCGCTTCTACACTCGCTATCCTGGACTCCATTCAGAAGAGAGCTATACGTCTCATCGGTGACCCTACCATCACCAAAAGGCTGATATCCCGTCCCCACCGACGTGTCGTTGGTGACCTCTCTCTTTTATATAGATATCTGCACGGGCACTGCTCAGAGGAACTTTCTCCATAGTTCCTCCACCTGCTGCCCCCAACAGATTTACCAGGAGAACAGAGCGAATGCAACCAGGTCACCAGACATAGAACATCTTGTTATGCCCGCTCCTTTGTCCAGAGGACTTCCAAGTTGTGGAATTCCTTGCCGGCACATGTTTTTCCTTCTCCCCCGAACCTCCAAACCTTCAAGTCCAGAATTAACAAGTTGCCTCTTTCCTCCTTGTCGACACCCAGGGTACGATAGTATTTAGGCTGTAAGCCCTCGTGGTGTGTTGTTGAAATTATGAAGCCATCTCAAATTTACTCATAAAGAAATCTGCAATAAAAAGAGACAATGAATTGCCCATTGCCGTGCCTTCAGTCTGTTAAAAAGACTCATTGTTAAATTGGAAAATGTTTGGTTTATACAAAGGCAAGTTAGAGTTAAATATTATTTGCAAACGTAATCACTTACCTTGTTCAATTTTAGCAACTGTTGCAAATAGTCTAAAGTTGTTTTCGTGGGTACACTGGGAAACAATGACGACACATCAAATGATAACAAAATCTCACCTTCCAGTAAGTTTACATCTTTAACTTTATGATTGAAAATCAAGAGAATTTAGCACCGAAAAACTTATCTGTTTAATAGGTTCGTTTTGAAACTTATTTGACAGCCACTTAGCCAAATTATAGGTCAGGGAATGATATAACTGGTCTCTTTGATTTTCCCGGTTTATGAATATTTGGGAGACAATCTTTTTTGGAAATTTTAGGATTAGCAACTTGTAAACGTCTTCTTAAGTCCTTTGTTATAAGATTTAGACAGTTCTTTAAACTATTTTTTACCTCGTAAATCATTTTGGTAGCGGACTTTTATCTAATTTCCTATACGGCCCTTGTTCGTTCAATATAGACAAAATAGATAAACGATATGCCTCTAATTGCAATTTACCTTCGTTTTCGTCGGTCTACCTGATAGTTATATAAGTATAGGTGTAGTAATAATTTGGCTAGAATTTTCATCCTCTGATGATGTCAGCATTTGCTAGAGAAACGATCGTTAGGTTTTAGAAAAGTGTTGTGGTGATTTTTGGATTCTCCAAGTGTACTTATCAGTGCTCATCACAGGTTCCTGTCTTCACATAGCAAACATCTGGTATTCTGTGCTGAAATTAAACTAGGGGTTGAATGGTTGTGGGTGGAATATCGATTACAGAAATTTCGAATTTTTTTTTGCTAAAATGGCGTAAAATGTCTAAAAGCATTTAGAAAATTTGATTCTGTAACGAAATTTTTTTTGTCTGTCGGTCGGTCGGTTTGTGGCCCTGTAAGTTCGTCTGTTAGTAGACGCAATAACTTTTGAACGAATTGAGATATCATCTTCAAATTTGCTATCCAGTTAGCACCCGACATAGGAACGCTTTGAATTGTTGCGTAAGATCGCTTCATGGGGTGGGGTATAAATGAGGGCCGATTTGGTAAAAACTGATATTTTTTCGTTAAAACCCCAGTAGTATAACGTCTCAGAAGTTTATGAGTACAGGAACAAGAATATTTTGTTTGTGGTCAAGTCAGGGACTCTAAATCCATTTCACGAGAATATCTTTCCGAGGAGAATAGATTGTTCCAGCGATGTGGAAGTTATGATTCAATTTTCAGGATTATTTTTTAGTGTGTTGTAGCGAAGTTCGTCATTCAAATGAATTTCCTTTGGTTTTACTGTTAATTTCTGCAATAAATATCAAAACCATAGCATTTTTAAATATAAAATAAAGAGATCTTTCAAATAAGGTACCAGAAGCCGCTACTTCCAATTTAAAAATTTGGGGGTTTGTAACGATTGTGTTTTCCAGCATCGTTACTTTGTTTAAAAAACACTTAGAAACCCCCAGGTATCGTAAATAATGGAAATAAACCCCATCTGCATTGAATATTTCAAGTCTTGGTTGCATCATTACTTCATGAAAAGTCTCTAAACCTTTCGGCACCATACACCTCTTACTGCCTCTCAAATGGTTACGTTAAAATTCAAGTATCTGAAGGCGCGATATTGTCTTTGTCAAGACAAATCCTTGAACAAGTCAGAACTCATAGCAATACGGAGGCAAGGGAAATTCCACTAGTGAAAAGACGTTACGTTTTTTATGCAAGAGCTGTGAAATACATAGCTAATATCGTTGCTACTTTATCTATATTTTTCCGTATCGATGATGTCACTTAAAAACGACCGCTGGAGTCATTCATCAAATATTCCCGAGAAAATCTAGAATTGTAGACGCGGGAAGGTGAGACGTTAAGGGAAAAAGGGTTAGATCTCAACGGATAAAACGCTACCTCTAGTGGAGTCTCAACTGAACGCTTCTCGAGTAAAGACTGCGCTAGTTACCGTGGATTATAATTATCTTAAAAATGGGTCATAAAATCCCTTTTCGTTGTCTATAATATCTGATTACAGTTGTCAGTGATGTTTTTATGTCTTTTGATTGAACTTTGAATTTACATTAACGAAGTATTTAACATAAAAACGCGAGTTAACAGCGATCCTTTGTCCATGACCCGGTAAATCCCCAACTTTAATCATAAACAGTTTCCGTTTACTGCCGAACTCTGAAACAATTGGCGTTATAAATTTCATCTGAGCCAAATTCTGTCGTAATTGCTGTGGAAAAGTTCCGTCGAATTAAAACTAGGGGCCAAACTGTCTCATTCAGTCAAGCAGCCAGAAGCACCTGCCCTATAAAGATTAATAGATATTACCACGTATTATCTCCAGCCTTTCCCTCTCGTATTGTAATGGGTAAGCCTATCCTGGGTACTGATATTTGACCTTCCCTTGGGAAGATTTTCAAAGGTTTAGCAGGAATTTCCAGCTGACCAAGCTTGGTGAGTCCATAAAAACTTTACTAGTGTGAGTAATCAAAACTTTTTAAAGCAGCAATTTAACGTTTGAACATTTCTAACATGAACTTTCAAGGCAACTTAGTCAAATTTATGTCTTTTCATGTCAGACAGCTGTTTGTTAGGGCAACCATAAACTTCTTGTCTATTCTTTAGAATTTTGTCAATATTATAATTTTAACTACATGATGCTCAAATTGTAATCAACAGATTTTGCTTGTGGAAAATATTAACCTGTAGATTTCTTAATATTTACATTTACAATCATTGAGATACAAATTTTACATTAATGTATTTCCTAAATGTAGTTTCACTCAAGGGACTGGCCAGTTAAATATTCGGGGATCCCATTTCAAAATTAATTGAAAAATTAACAGAATTGATTGACAAACGTCAAATCATTTGCATATTAATTTCGTTTGCTTCTAAGCTGTAAAATACAGAGTCTGATTTTTAATATACCTCCAGTATGTAATATTAATTTTTTATGTAACATATAACCATGTTTATCTTATTATTTTGTCACATACCATATGTAATGATAATTTCTCTTTTTTTGAAACTATTGCTGTTTATTTGATTTTTATTTGTGTATGGAACAATGTCTATTTAAAATTTACCAACCATGTTAATTCAATTTTACTTGCTATTACAAATTAATTTATATGAATAAATTTAACATTATTGTTAAAATTTACATATCTGTTTGATTGAAGAGAAATTCCTCCCTAATATCTCCTTTGTTTTGGCGTCATCACAAGTAATTACTTCTAACTATCGATTATTTAGATATCTTAATTTTTATATAACCTGGCACTAGTCTGGGGCACCCACAAATATAGGACTCCAGGCAGCGCAACACAGAAAAGAGCGTGAGTATCAAATTATATCAATATCTGTTAACCTCCTAAAACTATTGCTAAGCTTAATAATACTGATAATCTGATAGATAGATATTTTAGGGTATGGTTTTATAGGCAATCGTGACCTCACTATGGAGCAGATCTATATCCACTTGAGGTCAATCACAATATATCACGTCACAAAGAAATTTTTATTTGAGGAAGGTTACAGGTTACAACTGTCACTCGAAGGGGGTTGAATGTAAAGTTGTAGTTTTCACGTTACATAATGTCATTTTTAGTGCATTTTCTTAAAAAAAATTCACTAATGAGGAGATCCCGACTTTTGAATTTTGAAAAAATTTCTTCAAATGAGCGCTAATTAGGCCCCCCAGGACACATTTCCGGGGTCAGTTAAAATTTTTATATGTTTATATATATATATATATATATATATATATATATATATATATATATATATATATATATATATATATATATATATATATATATATATATATATAAGTATCACACCGATAACTCAAAAAATAATGGGCCGATTTTGATTAAATTTGGTGAATACCTTGCTTTTGCAAATGGCTTGGATAAGTTCGTTAGCCAGGAAAATCGGTCCAGGTTTTCCCGGAAAATTTTGTGTTTTCTTTCAAAAAAAATTTATATCTCCGGAATTAACAAAGTAAGGGCAAAGGTACGCGGGTTTACATCCTTATAGGTAAGCTACATACCAAAATTTAGCTTTGTAGGTCAAAAGACAAAAAAGTTATAGGCATTTAAAGAAAAATAAATTGAGGTTTTTCACAAAACGTCAAAGTTGCGATTTAAACGTCAAAATTGGCAACATTTAGGAAAATAACTTGAATCTAATACGGGCTATGGAAATAAAGTGTCTCAAGAAGAATGTTTTACAAACCCTGAAGTCTTAGTTTCAACCGTCATTGTCCTTCATTTTAATAAAATGTTTCCAGAAAATTCATATCAAATAGACCCTTTCTCTGATGCTTGGCAGTAGCCTTAGCTATAGAGTTTATCGTTTAATAGTATATAATTGTTGTAGAATTTTCGTAAAAAAATCAATAAAGCTCAATATATCTGTTATTATACAAGATATGAAAAAAAAAATTGTATATATTAATTGTAGGGTGTCTTGAGCTACATCTTAAAAAATTATTTCTACAATCACAGGGTGGCCCATAAGTCGTTGGTGATACAAATTTTCTTTTTTTTTTAATCAAACACGCCTTATGTTATTGCATTTTTGCATTTTCCATCGAAATATAATGCATGTTTGTAAGAAAAAAAAATTCTGGACGCAGTAAGTGCGTTATGGTAGCGAATTTTGATCAAATTCTTAATATTTGAATAGCTCAATTTGCTATTAACCTATAAGGTTGACCAAGAAACGAATTTTTTCGGGAACACTTTAAGTTTACTTTCGGAAATTTTTGTACATTTTCAAACAATAAAGTTATTTTGATGAAACATGGCACATTGTTTTTACTATATAGATTATACTGGTAACCAAATTTGATGCCCGCTTTCTTAAAAAAACACACATTATTGCTATTAAAAAATAGTTTTATGAAAATTCACTACCATAACGCACTTGCTGCGTCCAGACTTTTTTTAATCTGAGATTGATTTGTTTCGTGATTTTTCAGAAACCTGCACACTAATTGGGATACCTAATTTATTCCATCTGGCTTTTTCACACTAGATACGCACGTCCCCAAATTAAACACCAGCTCCTTGAACGAAGCCAGCAGTTTCCAGTTGGAACATTCTCTAACGTGTTATGCTGAATAAATGTTATTTCAGTCATCTTCACCCTGACATATAATCGAATCTTAGTCGCCTCTTGACTTTGCGAGCTTATCGACGAAAGTGTTGTATCAGATGAAATGGAAGAAAAAACGTTTCAAATACCTTATACCTTACTTTGCGTGGGATTCTACAGCATCAATAGGCCGCCACTAGGATGATAAATTTTGCAGATACTTGCCAGTAACAAGGATATTGAATTAATATAAATTTCATCAGGGAGATGTGTCTGATAGGCCGTATAAAATAAGTAACGTGTTCCATTAAAACAACAATACAGCTATAATGGATGTCGGTGTTGATTTCAGACTACGATTCGGGTATCTATAAATCCCAGGTAGGTTAATTAATATTTTAGACACCGTCGAAAATAAAGCGACAATAAAATGTAACCTGCCATAGGTCAGGTATATTTATATGGATTGATTATATCGCTGGTCTCATCAGACGTGCGTTAGCTGACTTGGTGGGTAAATTAATTATAAAACACACTACCGAAACGTATACATTTTACGTTTTAAACTTTTTCAAAAAACTTGTAATACGTTTTTAAACATCTTATCAACTTCAAATCTCAATTACCACAAATTTGTGTATTTATTGACTCAATTAAGATTTTCCATAGTGAAAGTATCGCATTCTAGGCGAATTTTTATTAAAATGTTTTTAATAGCAAATATGTATTTTTGTAATGAAAGTAGGCATCAAATTGGGTTACCCTTATAACCTTTATAGTAGAAACAATGTACCATAATTTCTCAAAATAACCCTATTGTAAAAAAGTACAAAAAAATTCATAAAATAAACTTAAAATTGTCCCGAAAAAACTGGTCCGATTTTTCTCGTCAGCGCACCTCTTCAAGTTCTTTACTCACCTGCCACGATATATATTCACAAAAAGCTTTTCGACAAAACTTCCAAACGAAATTTTTGCGGAAAAATTTGCAAACAATTGTTTTGACGAAAATCCAAAAATATTTTTTTAGAATAAGTTATTAAATATTTATTATTAGTTATCAAAACTTCATAAATATCTTACAAAAAAATGATTTCTACGGAAACACAAACAAATTTCTGCGAAAACTAACTCAATATTTTTAGAGAATAAATTGCTAAGGGGATACATAAAATTTAAATTATATGGTACATAATGTGTAATTAAAATTATAAAAAATAATGTAACTTTTTTTAAGTTTTCACTCTAATTTGAACCAGTGGAAGTAAAGAAAAATATAAACAAAAAAAACCACTCATATTTTAATGTCATAAGCTGTCAGAAATAAGAACATTACCTGAGTCTGTGACCGTAAAGCTTCATTTGACATTTGTGAAAAGAAATTATCAACTAGTTATATATTATGGAAATGTAAACCTACATAATCCTATAAAATTATATATATATATATATATATATATATATATATATATATATATATATATATATATATATATATATATATATATATATATATATATATATATATTGGAAATTAGATAAAAAAATCACACAATCTGATCGGTTATTAGAATTGAATAACAAACTGAAAAAAATAGGGACCCTAGTTTGCGCCCATTTGAAGATATTTTTTCAACACTCAAAAGTCGCAATCTCCTAATCAGTCAATTTTTTCTACGAAAATTCACTAAAAGAATGTATTGCTTTGGCGTTCTTTAAAAGAAACGGTAGAGCTTTGAAAGAAGCAGGTTTATTAAAATTTATGTCACAAAATAATCGAAATTAAAATGAATTTTGTATGTGATCGCTGTATTTTCCCAAATAAAATAAGATATTTTATAACACCGTTTTTGCTTATTTTGATCAAGTGGTCCAACCTATCTTATCGTGAATATACTCATGTATATGGCCGCATTGTTAATCGTTTAGTTGTTTTTTTTTGTGCGACTCCAGTTGCCATTCATTTTGAATTATTTCTATTTCTAAATAATGAAATGCAACAAATGATGTTATTATTATTACTTTATTGGTCAAAGATATACAGTGTGTCTAAAAAACAAAAAGTTTAGCATACTGGTGCAGTATTTTGCGACATAATTTAGGTAAGTTCATCTTAAAATATTTGAGATTGAAGTCTCCGAATTCGATAAACCTCAAATTGCGATTCACCAAACCAAACATTTATTTTTCACCTTTCTTTTTTCACCTGGCTTCAAACACTGCCTTCGTTCTATCTAAATCTTAAGCACCCCCCCCCCACTACCACCACCCCCCATAACAATGTTTTATTTATTTTTTACTTTCTATGGCCAATATCTTCCACAAAACTATAAATTTTATACACACCTAGAATGGCTATTAAACATATAATCAAAAATGTTTACGCAACAATAAATAAAAAATTTCGGGACGCAGCAAGTGCGTTATAGTATCGAATTTTCATAAGAATTGTATACTATTATTATACGGAATATTAGTAAAGTTAATACTTTAAACTTACAGAGACCATGAAGATCGATTTTAGAGGTCCTAATACGCGCACATTTGAAGAATGCTTTCGGAAGTGTTACCATCGATATCTCTCTATTGTCAAAAAAATCTTGCGTTCTAACTCCTTTTGAGAAAAATTTCCAAAACGCAACTTTCTATGAGGCTAAAGAACTAAATTTTGCTGTAACTGTAGATAGTGTAAGTCTCTTTAAAAAAATGTATTACAAATTTCATTAAAGTTATACAGAAGATTTACAGAAGGAAGCTTGTTTCATATATTCACATATTTGGAAAAGTAAAGTGTCTGACAAGTTATAAACGTAGCAGTTATTTTTTATTATTAATCGCAAGTATGATATCGTTTTAGTCAACCTAATCAAACCGGTTTTTTGAATATCAACAGTAACAAAATTATAATTTCAGACTCAAAGGTGACAAACTTATTTAGGCGTTTTAAACAAAAATGAGATCTTGTTCAAAACGTATGAAATCTGTACACTATTGTTTCTCCAAATGTCAAAATAAAACATAAAAAACATACATTCATCGAGCTGGATTCGATTGCGTAACCTTCTGCTTAGGAGGCAAGCGCGATACCCCCTGCGCCATCTAGGTAGACGTCAACTAACGTTTTATTTGCGTGATACTTTAGATCGGTTTCATGCCTGGGATATTATATTCAAAGTATACGTAACAATTAATTACAGAATTAATAGAATTACCATTCAAACACATCAGACGACTGTTTTGGTCTTATATGGCGACATATGTTTAAGTTTAAAGGTAAAAGAAACTATTTTAGAATCATTTATAGAGACATAGCGTGATTATGTTTACATTTCTACTATATTATGTGACAGCATAATATAGCTATGGTGAGCTAAAACTGTATTTGAGGCCGTTTATAAAGCTAAAAATATAGTATCTTCTAATAATTGATTGAATCCCCCAATCACTTGGCAAATTTTCAATTTCACGTCGTCTGTCATTTTCCATAATTGCGGCCGATATTTCAAGATTGTTGGTTGGCGTAGTTTGTTTTATGCCTGGTATATATTAGTTTAGTTTGGTTATGTTGATGTATGGTTTATACCTGTTGTATGAATCAATCTACGCGTGGCAGTTAACTACTCTGTCTGTCAGGCAGTAGACTTAACCACTAAGTCGTCTCAATGCATGTCTTTGGGATTTTATTTTTAATTTGGAAAAAACTCTAAATATTGTGTACCAAATTGCTTAAAATTCACAACATAGGTTTATTGCACCTTTTTTTAGCCACATGTAAAGTCTCATTCCAGTTACTCTGATACTTACAAAGATATAGCGTTCTCAAAAAGTTTTCCACGATTTTCCACTGGGAAACTTGAGCATAAAGGCTGATTAACGAACTCGACCTGCATTTTCGCTGAAACAAGATTTTTGCCAAGTTTGATTGAAATCAGTTTAGTATTTTTTGAGTCATCGCTCGGATATATATATATATATATATATATATATATATATATATACATATATATATATATATATATATATATATATATATATATATATATATATACATATATACATATATATATATATATATATATATATATATATATATATATATATATATATATATATATATATAAACATATACAAATTTTAACGGACCTTGGTTTTGGGTACTAGGGACCCAAATTCGCGCTCATCTGAAGAACTTTTTTCAAAAGCTTTTCATCGTGACCTCTCTTTTCTTAATAAAAATTCGCTAATAAAATTAATGTTACATTTTTTGTGTGTCGAATTATACAATTGTTTGGATTCAAAATAATTACAACATTGTAAAGTGTCATTGCATGCATACAAATAATAGCCGTATTTTCACTAGGTGCTATTACATTAATTCAACAATTCTGAGAAACTTATATAAAGATAGACAGTTTTTACTGTGACCTAAATTACACAATTATCACAAATCTTTTATTATTCTCAACTTCATGTATGTATTTAAAAACGTACCCCACGGATATTATTAACAAATAAAACGTCTTTAGTTAAATGCGTCACTATAACGGTTTATTCGCTCTACTTAAAAAAGTTTTGTTGTTCTAAAAGTAATATTGCAACAAATTCTAAATGTGTTGTGTTAGTTTAAAGACTTTAGGTACAGGCTGTCTTATTCTCGTTGTAAATGTGGGGTGTGTGTCTCAGTTATTATTGAATATAGAGACAAACGGATTTCGCAATAATGTGCTCGATTTTTATGAAACGAAAAATGGCAGTTACAGAAAAGTCACTGCTTTCTTAGTTTCGCAGATAGAGGGCGCTTTTGAAAAGTTTGGAATTTGTACTTGTATTTTATTTATTCAACAAGATATCGAAAACATGAAAACGGATTCTGGTAGAACTTTTGCCGTAGAAGAAAGTGGTATATTCAGATATTTTCACAAAAAAAAAAATAATTTTCGAGAAAAATGTCAAAGTTGTATTTTTTAAATGGGACACCCTATATATTGTTAGCTATTTTAGTAGCTATAATTGAGACGATTCCAACGATATGAGGCTTGACATATTGATATTTTTAATTTTCGAGGAAATGTCAAAGTTGTGTTTTTTGAAATGGGACACCCTATATATTGTTAGCTATTTTAATAGCCCTAATTAAGGCGATTCGAACTATTCGAGGTTTGACATATATATTCTTTAATTTTCGAGAAAAATGTCAAAGTTGTGTTTTTTTAAATGGGACCGCCCTATATATTGTTAGCTATTTAAGTAGATCTAATTAAGACGATTCCAACGGTATGAGGTTTGACATATTGATCTGTTTAATTTTCGAGAAAATGTCAAAGTTGTTTCTTAAATGGGACTGCCTATATATTGTTAGCTATTTTAATACCTCTAATTAAGGCGATTCGTACGATATGAGATTTGACATATATATATATATATATATATATATATATATATATATATATATATATATATATATATATATATATATATATATATATATATATATATATATATATAATTTCTGAGAAAAATGTCAAAGTTGTGTGTTTTACATGGGACACCTATTAATTGTTGGCTATTTTAATAGCTCTAATTAGGACGATTCCAATGATATGACGTTTGACATATTGATCTTTTTAATTTTCGAGAAAATGTGAATTTTATTTTATTTTAAATGGGACACCTATATATTGTTAGCTACTTCAATAGCTCTAACTGAGGCGATTCCAAAGGTGAGGTTTGAAATATATATATATATATATATATATATATATATATATATATATATATATATATATATATATATATATATATATAAACATATACAGTCTGAAACCGACCTCGGATTTGGGTTCCAAATAGCGCTCATTTGAAGAAATTTTTTCAAAATTCAAAAGTCGGGATCTCCTTATTAGTTAATTTTTTAAAGAAAATTCACTAACACAAGACATTAAGCAAGTGAAAAACAATATGTCACTGTTTCCCGTGAGCAACAAGGGAAATTTTGTTTTAGTTTAGCCTGCTTCATATTGGGAACTAAAAGAAAATATCACATTTATTAGGAGAACCTTAACTCAGACCGGTATCATAAACATATTGAAAAATATATTACCGGATTTATTAGAAGATGTCCCTTTAGCCCAGCGGAACCAGATATTCTTTCAACAGGATGGTGCTCCGGCACAAAATTCCCAAATAGTGAGGCAGTAGTTAGATGACCACTTTCCCGAACGCATTATGACGCACGGGCATATAGGTCGCCCGACCTATCCGTGTTGGAGTTCTTTTTGTGAGGACAATTAAAAAATTTAATTTACCATACTCCACACAACACAATTGCAGATCTGCTTAATACTACGCACCGGGCATATGCAGAATTATAAGGACGCCAAACGCTTACTGTAAATGCATTACATAGAATTAGGAAAGTATGTCAGAAATGTATGACAAAAAATCGCAATCAGTTTGAACACCTTCTTTAGTATTTGTATGTGTTGATCGTTTTTTGCACTTTAACAATAAAGGTAGTATTTTTTGAAATGGTATATTCGTATTTTACGTTGTTGAATTAGGCCTTTCTTGGGTTTTAGAATATCACATAAAAACTGCATTTTTAAAAGCCCAAAAAGTCAATTCAAAATACATATAAAACTACTGGGTTCGATTTAATTTAATAATTATTAAAACCCGTTTCTATCCATAAGGAGCAATATTGTATTGAATTATCCGTTAGTTTGGCTCTTTGTAATATTGCAGTGGAAAAAAACCATTTTCTAATTAATTTTTCTTAAAGTATTAAAGATAAATATGTCAAACCTCAAATCGTTGGAATGGCCTTAATTAGAGCTATTAAAATGGCTAACAATATATAGGCTGTCCGATTTAAAAAAACACAGCTGACATTTTTCTCGAAAATTAAAAAGATAAATATGTCAAACCTCATATCGTTGGAATCGCCTTAATTAGAGCTATTAAAATAGCTAAAAATATATATGGTGTCCTATTTAAGACACAAAACTTTGACATTTTCCTCGGAAAATAAATTGCTTTGAAAATATCTGAATATACCACGTTATTTTACGGTAAAATTTCTACCAGAATCCGTTTGCAACTTTTCAAAATCTTGTTGAATAAAGTAAAGACAAGTGGGGTCCCATTTTGCAAACTATTCAAAAACGCCCTGTATCTACGAAACTAAGAAGGCGGCGACTTTTCTGTCACTGCCATTTTTCGTTTCATACAAATCGAGCACATTATTGCGAAATCCGTTTGTCTCTATATTCAATAATAACTGAGATACCCCACATATACAACGAAAATAAGACACCCTGTACATAGGTAAATACTTTCTTTATGTGTTGGGTAAATCCATTTAAATGTAACATACATTGGAAGTGACACGGCAATGCTGTCAATATCGATTTTTTGAAGTGAGCTTTACAATAAAAGGAGAGGTTATCTTTGTCGCATACACACATAGCTAACGTTCATTTGGATGGTGTTAACGGACAAGGCACCACTCTCGATTGTTTGAATATGAGAAATTGAGGTATGAAGGTATTTTAACTGTATGAATTATGATTTCCCTACCGGATGGTTGAAAACTGCTCAGTATACTTCGAGACATATAGTAATCACATACCTTATTTGAAATTTCTCTTTTCATCTTTGGAAATATACTTTTATGACATTTTGCGACGTTAGGTTTCCGCAAAATGACATTTATTTCAATATTGTGTTATTCTGACGGGTACCAACCATCTGGTTTCCAATTATATTATATACCTATTTTTTATAGTTTATAGTTACAAAACCTACTCAGAATTCAGTGAATACTGAATATACATTTTTAAAAGAATCGGAATCAAGTATTTTACAAGAAACCACATCATTATGAACACATTGGTTTTTGTTCAAAGGAAGACTATTGTTAAGTGATAAAGATACAACCGAAAAAACTCAACCAAATGACATGGTTTCTTAATGTGTCATTTGCGTAAACCGACAACAATTATTTTTTTCTTTGTTAAAGCATAAACATGTAACTCAGCTTCTCCAAAAGTAGCTTAGCTTGTGTCAGCCTTTTGCATAATTAATTTACTTTTTTTGCTCGTTGCTTCAATACTGAAATAAGTTTTTATACATAAAACAATGTGAACACACTCACTACCATGTGGTTCTTTATACACTATCAGAATACTAAAATAAAATAAATGGTTTAGAACTTCTTATATTGGCCACCAGAAGACAGAAATAAGTTGCATCAGAAAATTCCTAATACATGTATTAGATGGCACAATAAACTAACGGCATATGAAAGACAACCATTATTTGCCTTTTGGCGCCTGGTTCCCTGTTCGTTAATTCTATCCATTTGTAATAGTGATGGGAAACACCGTTCTTTTCTATTAACTGTTAAAGCCGTTTACGTTATTTCATAATAACCATTGAAAATAACAGCTTCAGTTATTTC
Organism: Tillus elongatus; assembly: GCA_964006375.1. Classification (NCBI taxonomy): domain Eukaryota; kingdom Metazoa; phylum Arthropoda; class Insecta; order Coleoptera; family Cleridae; genus Tillus; species Tillus elongatus. Next base: position 204,810,276 of record OZ023262.1, on the reverse strand, counting down.
GCTGTTATTTTGAACTGGATAGTCGATCGATAGTATCCTACATTCCCAAAGCTGTGAGCGAGAGTGAGCACACTAGAGTATAAATAACGTGTTTCCTGTTTAGTAATATGTTATGAAGTAAAGTCTGCTCTATACTGCATAGCATACCTATACATATTTATTTCATTCCCAGTCGCATGTCCATTCATCCCGTTAAATAGTTAAACTTAACAGTTGCCGATGAAAACCGATGTTTACTCATCGAACCTAGTTGCAGTGGAACTGAAACAGATACGAGTCCGAATTGTAGTTTAGTGTAAAAAGCGTTATTTTTTAAGCTGTTATTTCTATAAATCCACAACTGGTGGTTACCGTTGCGGCTCGACAACCGTTTAAAAATAACCGACAGTTAAATAACGACCCATCGCTAATTTGTAATATGTGTATAATTTTCTATTTTATCTACCTGGTTTTGGTTTAGATTGAAACGTTCGCTAACGCTAACAATAGTTTTAAAATAATGAAAAGTCTGGACGCAGCAAGTGCGTGATGTTAGAGTATTTCAATAGAAACGTTTTTACTAGCAAATATGTATTTTTTTAAAGAAAACAGGCATCAAATTTGGTTACCAGTATAGTAGAAACAATGTATCATATTTCATCAATAGACATTTATACCGTACTTGTAGAAATCCTTTCCTATAGTTTTGAAGTAGAATTATTGTCCTTTACAAAACAGTGGTTAGAAAAATGAAGCGATACTTTGTTGCCTATATTGAACCGATTCACGTTTCGTATATTGAACCGATTCAATTTATAATACTTAATTTGAGGAGATGTCCAAGCGGGTCAAGTATGTACTTTGTACAGAAAATGGCATGGCTATGGCTATCAGAGTATAAAAAGAAGGCGAAGTAGGTTTAAACGAATGTGCTCGAACGTACAATATCAATAAATCCATCTTTTTCAGGCATGTGAGAGGCACTAACAAACAAACAAAAGAAAATGTAAAAAAACTGGGAACCAAGTGTATTTTTTTCGTCCGACGCTGAAAGTACTCTAGTAAAACATATTATTCGATTTGAAGAAATGCTTTATGGATTTACCATAACCGAAGTAAGATGACTAGCGTTTCATGTGGCAGTAAAACACAAATTGACCCATCCATTTAACCGAGAAAAAAGTAGCCGGTAAAAAATGGTTATATGGAATCATGCGGAGACACCCAGAACTAGCAGATTGCCAACCGGAATTCAGATCACCAGCCAGAGCTCAAGGTTTTCAGAGGGAGAAAAAAAGTTATGCAGGTGTTTTGATCTTCTAGCAACCCTTGTCGACCAATATAAAATTTTAGCCAGTACAATATTCCACGTTGATGAATCCGGCTGCGCAACCGCCCAGAAGAAAATGCAGAAGGTTGTATCGCAAAAAGCGGCAAGTTAGCGGAAACGCCAGTAAAAAAAGAGGCGTCAACATCACTGGTTTGTTGTTGCAACGCTGCAGGACTTTACATTCCACCCATGCTCATATTAAAAAAAAAAACGTTCTGCACCGGAACTTGCACGAGGTGCTCCAGCGGGCAGTTTTACTAAAATCTTAGATACTGGCCATATCAATAGCGGTCTGCTGCCCAAAGGACCTAAACATTTTTATTAAGTAGTTAAGTCAAGTCAAGACAAGTCCGTAATATTATTACTTGGCGGACGTTCAACGCATAGCAAGAATCTGTAGGCTCTGGAGTTTGCTCTTCAACACCATATCCATCTTTTACAATTACCTAGCCATACAACGCATCAGTTACAACAGATTTTTGAAGCCCCTGCAAAATTGCTATGTTCAAGAAAAATATTCATAGCTGCGGGCCTACGTAGGCCATCCGAAGGCAGTCTATAATGATGCTGTATTGTTAGATGGAGCTTATGGGAGGGTCGCTACTGTAAATATACACGAAAATGCTTTTAGGGGAGCGAGAATATGGCTCCCAAATTGATACATTCGGTGAGCTTCTATTTGCTCCCTCTACTTCTATAAAGTCCACAGATGAAAGTTAAGAAGATGGTGTTACCCTACGCCAGAACCCAGTAGCCTTGAACGTGCTGTAGGTTGTACTTCGTCTCATCAACTTAATTCAAGCTGCACCTCGCATACAGATGCCATCTCTGCATGTATGCCTGGAGCCACTCTAACAGGGTACTTGGGGAAATTACTCCAACGAAACTGAACCAAAGCCTAAATGCACTCTCACCAGTTCTCGCAACAAGCAAGTCGTTCGGAAGCGGCAGGAAAAACAACCGCTGCTGCAATGGTGCTTACTGGTACACCTTATAAAGAATATCTTCAAGAAAAAAGAGGAAGGCACTGCCAGAGAGCAAACAAACTACAAATGCTGAAACGAGAGAAGTCAGTCTTGGAGAGAGCAAGTGTTAAACTATTTTCAGAAACCACAAATAAAAACCATAATAAGCAAACAAAAGCCCCTGCGAAGGATCAGTTACCCGAATCGACAGATTCAGATGACGGCAAAAGTAATGAAGAGGTGTGTGCGTACTGCAGAGAGAGTTTGTGCCAAAGTTGTTTAAAATAGGCACATGAGCAGTGTGCGGGTGTTCAAAAAGACGATGATTTTACTTGTGATTTCTGCTTTCAAATTTTATAATATTGAGTTGGGATTTTTATTTTTCTACCTCAGAATTATTTTTCCTGTTGACGGCTTAAATGCAAAAATTATTTAAGTGTCCTTATCTTGCGTAAAATGTTCAATATATTTTGTTACTCTTTTCAGATTTTTTTCTGTGTTACCCATATCGATTAAGAAAAAATAAATAGTTTCTATGTGCCAAGAGTGTCTTTTAATAATGAGTTCAATCTAGGAAACACTTGGTTCAATTGAAGAGACCAGTATCCTAAATTAAACTTTTACAACGAAATACTTTAAAATTTATTTTGCACTTAAATGTTTTCTGTCGGACATTTTATTTACTGCCTACAGAATCTCAAATTACTTATTTTTAAAGTTATAGTGATTTTTCAATACAGACAGCTCTTCCCTAAATACTTTATCTCAAATCGTCTATTAATTTAAATGACGACACATAACCTTGCTCATATTTGCAAGAATATAGCTCTACCAGTAGATAAATTTATACTTCCAATCAGCCCACATACACAATTTCCTACGTGTACACAATAATGTAAATATGTTACTTCAGATACAGGGCAGGAAATATGTATGTGATGTATTGTTGTGGTAGTGTTTGATAATGTCTTGGTATTATACTGCCGGTCTATTGTTTATAATAGGCTACATGTCCGCCCGTCCGTCCATCTATTCATTTGTACTGTTAGGAGTTGCTTTAACAATGGTGTCACAACTGTGACTTCCACAGTAGACGTTCGGGAGTTCCTCTATCATGCGCACTCAATACGCTTGATTTAATCACGATACAGCGGAATACTTCTCCTTTAAGGCATATATTTTTAGTTACTTTGTTGACAATCCTGAAAAATAATTTATCTTAAATTGAAGGTAAACAACACAACAACTGTGATCTATTTTGAGATAATATTTTATAGATTTTTCGGCCTAAAAACTTAAGAAAACTGAAGAAAATATATACAGTCAGACTATCTGCAAAATAATATAAAAAGTCCGGACGCAGCAAGTGCGTTATGGTAGTGAATTTTCATAGAAATAATCTGGCATCAAATATTTTATTATAACTTTTTTTTCTTGTAACATGAAAATCTAAATTTTGTGGTATAGTTTAACTCTTATATCGTAAATCTACTTACCAAATTTGGTCATTATAGCTTTTTTATTTTTTGAGAAAAAAATTTTTTTCGAATGAAAACTCAAAGTTTTCCCGGAAAACCACTCTGATTTTCCTGGTTAACGAACTTATCTAAACCACTTACAGAAGCAAGGTACATGCCAAATTTGATCAAAATCGGCGCATGACTTTTTGAGTTATCGGTGTGAAACACACACACAATATATATATATATATATATATATATATATATATATATATATATATATATATATATATATATATATATATATATATATATATATATATATGAAACTGACCCCGGATATGGGTTTTAGGGGTCCTAGTTCGCGCTCATTAGAAATATTGTTTTTTAAATTCCAAAGTCGGGATCTCCCTATTAGTGAATTTTTTACAAAAAATCTCTAATAGAGTTGTGGATGTAAGATATTTAGAATTATTCATTCTCTGATGATGCTAGCTTGGTTAGCCAAACGATCGTCAGGTTTTTAAATTTCTTGTGGTGATTTGGGTTCTCTAAGTGTGCTTAACAGCTACATGAATTGATAAATTAAAGAAAAGTACATAAAGCAATGACAATCTCTTCTATACCTGATCAACAAAGTCAGCCAACTACCACACATCAGAATATCATGCAATATATAACAAAATCAGTTTAAAAAAATTCATGAAAATTCCAATAAAACAGAATGATTTAAAACGCCATTTACAGCATGTCTTCACAAAAATATCAAACTCAGATAATCAGACAATGTAATATCACTTATAAGTAATACTGAACTAAAAACAGTAATTGATGAACTCAGATTTAAAAAAGCCTGGTCCTGCTGGCATATCATATGAATTTTATAAAATATTCTATGAAGAATTACGGGAATTTCTATTGCCTATACTAAATAGTATTTACTCGATGTCAACAGCAGTACAGAAAACCCTGCTGATGGAATTATGATTTTTATACCAAAATCAAATGAACCAAAAACGATTGACGATTACAGAAAAAAACCTTGTCTAACACACACTATAAACTACTTTTGAAAATATGTAAAAAAGATTTGAACATTTTTTAGATAAAGTAATTAGTGATAAACGAACCTGTTGTCCTTTAAAATCAGAATTACAGAATCTAATGATTATCAGAGGTATCATCGCTGATAAAGAATTAGACTCTTAGATTCTTAGCATTGATTTTGAACATAATTTTTGGCACCATTATGGTATCTTGAGTGTCATTGTGAAGCAAAATGTTCATCAGCAGATCGTCGATCTAATAAAAAGACTCTATAAAGTGGTCCGTACAAAATTGATGGTAAATGGTTATTTAACGAAATTTATACCAATGAGTTCAGGAGTAGGACAATGATGCTTCATGTCTATGATAATCTTCTGCTTAGCAATGGACCCGTTTATCAATCCCCTATGATTTAGTGTTGCAAGGAATTTCCATAAATAACCAGATTATAAAAGTTGTTGCATATGCTGGCGATATTAATGTAATGATTAGAAACAAGCTTAATATTACTAACATTGAAAAAGTACTAAAAATATTCGAAAATGCATCTAACAGCAAAGTGAACAGGCTTATGTAGAACACCTTAATATTAGACAACAGTGCGAATTTAAAACGAAGATATCAGATAAAATCTGCATTTGCCCAGAAATCAGAGCTAAAGATTCTTGGTATTATACTTACCTGTAAAACTGCAATGACCATCGAGAAAAACTGGGAAAACATTAGTCTAAATATTAAAGTTAACGTAGTAAAAGACAAAGTGATACACGCTGACCTTATAAAAAAATACGGCGTATAAATCATTACGTGTTCTTCAAACTGTGGTATGCATCTCAAATCTTGCCATTTAGTCACAAATATATTTAGAGAATAGTTCTGGCAATACGAACATTCCTTTGGTGGCGTCAGCTATGCAAAGTTGCTCGCACACAGCTGTATCTTCCCATAGATAGAGGAGGTCGTTCACTCATAAATATTGAGGATAAGGCGATTGCACTTTTTATCAAAACAGTTCATTTAGTGGTCAACTAAAGCAAATAAAATTGAGTATGACTCTGCCATGAATTTCATTTTTGACAATGCTATGATCCCAGAAAAAAGTTTATCATGCTTAGAAAAATAATTGACAAGCTGCAGGGAGAAACAATCACACAAGATGATAATGTGACAACATGGGAACTATATTGTAAATTCTTATTAGATAAAGACGTAAGCTCAAGTATTGAGACAAAATACCACAATGTAAAATGGAGCGAGGTGTGGAGGCTAATAAAAAATAAATTCAGCAAAACAGAATGGAGATCTGAGATCTACAAAGTGGTAAACGAAGCATGTACAACCAAAGAAAAATGTTCAGACACGGCTAAACATGGGATGTGAGGTGTGCAACAGTGTAGATGACATACAACACAATTTAAAAAAAAGTGCAGGAAAGCTGAGAGAAACTGGGAGTGGGTAAAAAATAAACTAATAAATACTTTTAAAACTCAGGATGTCAGCGAAAACCTGTATGAAAATCTGAGTACTGACTGCCAGACAAAAGGATAACATAAAGATGGTTGGCTATGGTTCGTTTATGGTGTCGCGGTTGTAAATATTGACAAGAAATGGGATTTAGAAGAGCTTATAAACATGTATAGACTAGATAGACTAGCAAAAGTGAAACAGTACAAGTTGGTAGATACCAGCCGGAAATTATTTTGCTTTTAGTAATTTCTTGTTTTGTCTATATAAGCGGTTATGCTAGGTTTATACATTTATCATTTCGCATTGTGACAAGTTTTCAGTTTGCTGAATAAAAGATTTTAGAAAAAAAATATCGTGCTTTTATTAACCCCAATTTTAATTTGTCCGTCTACAAAACCAACAATGGTTTCTTTAAATAATAGAAAAGTATTTGCTCCCGTTAATTCGTACATTGTGGAAAATTTAGTTTATTCACCAAACCAAAATTTTTGCAAGGTACGAATTAGCGAGAGCTACTACTTGCATGAACTAAATATCTTAAATAAAAAATTCTGGACGCAGCAAGTGCGTTATGGTAGTGAATTTTAATTAAAATGTTTTTAATAGCAAATATGTGTTTTTTCAAGAAAGCAGGCATCAAATTTGGTTACCAGTATAACCTATATAGTAAAGTCAATGTGCCATGTTTCATCAAAATAAGTTTATTGTTTGAAAACGTACAAAGATTTCCGAAAGTAAACTTAAGGTGTTCCCGAAAAAACCGTTTCTTGGTCAACCTTATAGGTTAATAGCAAATTGAGCTTTTCAAATATGAAGCATTTAATCAAAATTCGCTACCATAACGCACTTGCTGCATCCAGAAGTTCTTTTCCTACAAACATGCATTATATTTCGATGGAGAATGCAAAAATGCAATAACATAAGGCGTGTTCGACTAAAAAAAAAGAAAAATTGTACCACCAACGACTTATGGGCTCCCCTGAGTTTGTAGTAATAATTTTTTAAGATGTAGCTCAAGACAGCCTATAATTAATGTATACATTTTTTTCATATCTTGTATAATAACGGATATATTGAGCTTTATTGATTTTTTAGGCAAATTCGACAAAAATTATATACCATTAAACGATAAATTCCATAGCTAAGACTACTGCCAAGTATCAGAGAAAGGGTCTATTTGAAATGGATTTTCTGGAAACATTTTAGTAAAATGAAGGAGTAAAACATTCTTCTTGAGACATTTTCTTTCCATAGCCCGTATTAGATTCCAGTTCTTTGCCTAAATCTTGCGAATTTTGACGTTTTAAATCGCGACTTTGACGTTTTGAGGAAAACCCCAATTTATTTTTCTTTAAATGCCTATAACTTTTTTGTTTTTTGACTTACAGAGCTAAATTTTGGTACGTAATTTACCTCTAGTGATATAAACCCGTGTACCGGATTTTTGCCTAAACATTGCCAATTTTGACGTTTAAAATTGCGAGTTTGACGATTTGAGGCAAACTCCAAATTTTTTTTTCTTTAACTGCCTGTAACTTTTTTATCTTTAAATTTAGAAACTTAAATTATGGTAAATTTGGTCACTATTTATAATACAAACATGCGTACCAAATTTGGTTGCCCTTACTTTGTTATTTCCGGAGATATGATTTTTTTTCGAAAGAAAACACAAAATTTTCCGGGAAAACCTCGGCCGATTTTCCTGGATAACAAACTTATCCAAGCCACTTGCAAAAGGAAGGTATTCACCAAATTTAGTCAAAATCGTCCCACAATTTTTTGAGTTATCGGTGAGATACACACAAATATATATATATATATATATATATATATATATATATATATATATATATATATATATATATATATATATATATATATATATATATATATATATATATATATATATATATATATATATATATATATATATATATATATATATATATATATATATATATATATATATATATATATATATATATATATATATACATATAAAAATCGAAACTGACCCCGGATCTGTGTTCTAGGGGGCCTAATTAGCGCTCATTTGAAGAAGTTTTTTCAAAATTCAAAAGTCGAGATCTCCCCATTAGTGAATTTTGTAAAGAAAATTCACTAGAAAGGATATTTAAGTTATATAATTGAAGACTATATGAAAATTCGCTACCATAAGGCCAATGCTGAGTCAGAACTTTACTGCATTATCTAAGTGATAATTATCCACCCCCACCATCGTAACGCTTATCCTAACCATTAAAGAGAAATGTCACCATAACAGGTCAATAACCTAATTCAGGTACCCATCTATTTTATATGTACCTTCTGTCGCAGAGTAATAAACGAAATGGACAGGCGTCCATTTCAGTAATAACAGTGAAATATAAAATAATAAATGAATCTAGAGTATGATAAATGATTCCATGAAGACTCGGTATTCTGCTAACTCGCTTGCTGGAAACATCGTGTAAAATAAATTTATAAATTAATTTTCCACTATTTATCAAGCGTTTTTAATATCGCTTGTTCAATTAGTGACCAGAAGCGATATTTTAGTTGAGAGATTACATTTTGATTAAACTGCAAATTGCACTTTTTGATATCAGGAATAGTCTGTAGCGATGAGGTTGGGACGAAATTATTTTTGATTCGTTCCGTGAAAAAATAAATTACCCAAAGCGCCTTTCATGTACAGATTCAATTAGAGTTGCCTTTGAAAAACATTTTGAACATGCTATTTTTTGTTGATATGACGTTGTATTAATTAACTAAATCATCTATAAACGTTTTCACTGCATCAGCACAATTTTGCTGACAGCAATTATTGTGGTTAATCAAAGTCGTCTAATTTAGAGGCACGTTCAAACGTTTGGTTACACTTTGTCATTTGATACAAACGTCGGTAGCGGATTATCATAAAGATGTTTCAAATACGAAAAATAACATAATTAGTTTCGGTAATAACAGCGTTGGTGGTCCAGGGGTAATAACGCGTGCCTCCGAACCCAAGGGTTCTAAGTTCGTCTTCCTATAGTGGATTTCACTTTTTCGGTATATGCTGTAAAATTAACATTAACGGAAGCTGTAACATTGTGTTTGAGCAAGTTTAATGTTCCGCCCTTCGGAGGGGCGTAAACCGTCGGTACCGTGTACCACGCGATATTGGGCACGTAAAAGATCCCTACCCTTCTTACAGAAGGCTGATGCTTTGCGAAGTGTCCAGGGTAATGAGGGTAAACTGCTCGCTAGCGTCGGTGATTGGCCAT